>JAQPCC010000044.1:0-1200000 GCA_028392965.1 Lindernia subracemosa
ATGCTGCTTCGGCAGTGCTCACTTTAGTGAAAATTGCACTCCAGAAATTTTGACTCCGTACCTTGATGGGATAGTTCACAAACTTCTGCTGCTTCTGCAGGTGAAGTTGCAGTCAACAATGTCATCCGTCGATATTTAACCCTTTTTTTGTATCAGTAAATTTGTGGTAAAACTGTATATATTGTATATTGCAGAATCCTAAACAGATGGTGCAGGAGGGTGCCTTGACTGCTTTAGCTTCAGTTGCAGACTCATCTCAGGTACATGTCCAATTTCATCAAGGCTGTATATATAATGATTTTGTTGCCATGCATGTTACTGAATGCAGTTTGTTATGACAGGAGCACTTCCAAAAATACTATGATGCAGTTATGCCTTATCTGAAAGCAATCTTGGTCAATGCCACAGACAAGTCTAACCGAATGCTACGTGCTAAAGCTATGGAATGCATCAGTTTGGTTGGGATGGCAGTTGGAAAGGATAAATTCAAGGATGATGCGAAGCAGGTACTTTTATGGCCGTTGTTTTTTACTGCTACAAGTCTCAATTCTCGTGAGTATTCTCAATTACCACATCTTCCAATCCAACTATCATACTGTATATTGTCTGACATCTTAAACTCGCTGCTATCTCAATTATATTTATTTCTTTTTGTTTCAATCAAAGGTCATGGAAGTGCTTATGTCACTGCAAGGATCACAAATGGAGACAGATGATCCCACTACCAGCTACATGCTACAAGTATGCGATGCCCCTCCAACCTTAATATTTACTATATTAATGAGCTCATTTTTTACAACGATTTCCAATCTATTGTAGGCATGGGCAAGACTTTGCAAGTGCTTGGGACAGGATTTCCTTCCTTACATGAGTGTGGTCATGCCACCTTTGCTTCAGTCTGCTCAACTGAAGCCAGATGTGATAATCACATCTGCTGATTCTGATAACGATATAGATGAATCAGATGATGAAAGGTCTGCTCTTTTCATTTAGTTTAACTTTTTCTGTTGAATGCCTTTTGATTTATTTCTTGACGGTCAGTCAGTTTTAGTAAAGATATAAAATTTGATATGCCAAATGCCTTATGCTGAATGTGGGTACTATCTCAAATTAGATATCATGTTTTTCAATTAGAATAGCGATATCAGCTTTGCATTGGTTCCCTTCCCAGTGGCAAAATGAATGAATGAAATATGCTATCTGATGCCGTTGTCCTGCTTCTCTAGCTGTAAAGTGGTCTTTTTATATTCAACTATCTTTGTTTGGTCTCGTTTAGTGATTGTGCTTCTTTTGAACTGGCACTAATTCCACCTCACATAATGCTGAATCTCGTTTTGACTGACACAATCTGACTTCTATTAAAGGCTGTTGGATCAAGCCACAGCCTTATTTTGTAACTAGCATAAACTGCTTTTCAAAAGGTAGGCTGAAAAAGTAGTTTCCTTTTTGTCTCGACAGTTTTCTTTTGCATCTGATACAGTTAGACAGTTTCATCGTGTTTATCTGACTGGTTAAAATGTAGTATCTTCTATCACATTATTTCGCCTATGAAGTTTACTTATTTTACTATTTGTTTTTTGCATCTTTTGCAGCATGGAGACCATCACCTTAGGGGATAAAAGAATTGGAATCAAGACAAGCGTTCTCGAAGAGAAGGCTACTGCATGCAATATGCTATGCTGTTACGCTGACGAGTTGAAGGAAGGGTTTTACCCATGGATTGATCAGGTTGGTGGAAGTCATTTTGCTTTTCAGATTTGTATCATATGTTCATAATGTCCTCTGATGGCACTTTCGAATTAATTGATATAGGTTGCTCCAACATTAGTTCCCCTTTTGAAATTCTATTTTCATGAAGAAGTTAGGAAAGCTGCTGTTTCAGGTATAATGGCTTTTGCTTCAGACACACGCCCCTTTTGTTAATATATTATATCTGTTCTTGAGCGTTTGTTTTTCATGGATAGCGATGCCGGAGCTATTGCGATCTGCAAAACTGGCGATAGAGAAAGGGATTGCACAGGGTCGTAATGAGACATATGTAAAGCAGTTATCTGATTACATAGTTCCTGCTTTGGTGGAAGCTTTACATAAGGTGGTTATAAAACTGTATCTCATGAAATTAAAATTTAAAATATTATTATTCAAAATTCTTTGAGATGTTATATACATAGTTATTAATGCAATTTTATATCTTTCAGGAACCTGATACTGAGATATGTGCAAATATGTTGGACGCACTGAATGAATGTTTGCAGGTGATTAAATTTTGTTTTAAACTTGTTTGACCTCACTATTTATTTTCTGCTGAGAGTAGTTTGGATACAGTATTTTTATTGGTTTGCAAACTTGAATTTAAGTTTTATGCATTCATCAATAATAAATTGCTCATTCACCATCTTTCCGCCCTTTTATCGTGGCTCTGAGTGGTGAACAATTCGAAGGTAAACTGATACAGATACTATTTATTTGTTGTTAAGTTACCATTTCTATTACACGGAGGAAGGTGTTTGTTTCTGTGCAGACTTCGTTTGGATCTGGCCATAATTAATCTTACTCTGTATTTTTGTTGATGTTGTTTTTGGTTGCACAGATAAACTTTTGGGGGTAGAATTTTATAAGTGATTTACACCGTTGTTTTTGTACATGGGCATTATGAAAATGACTAGTAATGTAATGTAATAAGCTGCCAGTGCATTAGCTGGATTTGAATGGTGCAATCTGGTGCCTTAAAATACTAGCTCCAGAGCACTGTGGATGTATTAAGGCCCCGCATAACAGTTGTAGTATTTCATGCAAGATGTGTCCTGCTTGAATGGCATTTTGATTGTAAATCCTCATTAAATTTGCATGACTATAATTTCTGTTTACTTCTGCTTTCAGATTTCTGGACTACTTCTGGATGAAAGTCAGGTCAGAAGCGTCGTGGATGAGTTGAAGCAAGTTATTACGGCAAGTTCAAGTAGGAAAAGAGAAAGAGCAGAAAGAGCAAAAGCTGAAGATTTTGATGCTGAGGAAGGAGAACTGCTGAAAGAGGAAAATGAGCAAGAAGAAGAAGTTTTTGACCAAGTCAGTTTTTTATGCATATTTATCTCTGAATATATTTTCATGTGTGCAATCCATCATATTTATTATGCTGATAGTTTATCGAGACTTGAATTGACCAGTTGGATTTGTTCAGGTTGGTGAAATCTTGGGAACCCTGATTAAAACTTTTAAAGCTTCTTTCTTGCCTTTCTTTGATGAGCTGTCCTCATACCTGATGCCAATGTGGGTAAGTCTTCCACACTGAATGTCCTTAAGATCGTTGTTGGGTCCTTTTCTTTCCCATTAAGGTATACAAGGAAATAATACTTTTGTGAGTAATAACTAGGTTTGTGTATCTGGCAGGGAAAGGATAAGACATCTGAAGAAAGAAGAATTGCCATTTGTATCTTTGATGATGTTGCTGAGCAATGTCATGAAGCAGCTTTGAAGTTCGTGCACAGTTGATAGCCATTCTTTTTAATTATTTCCCACTGAATTCTAATTTAGTTTTATTTCTCATCTCAACCAGGTATTATGATACATATCTTCCCTTTCTCTTAGAAGCATGCAATGATGAAAGTCCTGATGTCCGACAGGTTTTATTTATTTTTATTTTGTGTTCTTAGATATATTGATGCATTATTGTATTATTATTAGTATGCAGAAGTCAAATATGCTTCTTTGCTATTTTCAGGCTGCTGTATATGGGCTTGGTGTATGTGCAGAATTTGGTGGTCCTGCCTTTAAACCCCTTGTTGGAGGTTAGATCAGCTTGTACATGCATGGCTTCATAAATTTCAAATGTAATTAGCTAGCTGACCAACAATTTTTTTTTTTTTTTTTCCTATCTTTCTTTCAGAGGCTCTTTCAAGGCTCAATGTTGTAATCAGGGATCCTAATGCTATGCAGTCTGAGAATGTGATGGCATATGATAACGCTGTCTCTGCTCTGGGAAAGATCTGCCAGTATCATCGTGATAGCATTGATTCCGCTCAGGTATATTTTCTATGTGTTACTTTTCCCTTATGCGATATTAGATTCGCCTATATACTCAATAGCAACCTCTTAATCCCATTTATATTTTATTTGGATGTATAATGGGATATAATGTTCGATATCTTCCATCTGGAGGATTTTGAATTTACGGTCTGATCGTCAAACTACAAGATAAGATCAGAGACTGTTAAACTGATGTTTAATTAACCCACATACATCCAGGCTTCTCCCCATTGTTATCCACATAATATTTCACGGTGCATTCACTATTAATTCCTGATAGAATAACTAATATATCCATGTAAATCTTATTGTTCTTCTCAAATCTCTGGATGTGGATTGTTCAGAATTCAGATGGATAGTTTCTTCGCTAACTCTTGAATGTAGATTCTTCAATCGTTCAGATGGATGGTTTTGGCTATTCCTCGCAATATTATTTTTTTTTCTTTCGAAATTCATTTAATGCAGAGTGGAGTGGGTTTTGTTTCCTTCATTGATTGCCGTGTACTGGTCTGAACTTTTCCTCTCCTACATTAACTAACCATAACCTTATCTCAAAAATATTTTTCTAGGTGGTTCCTGCCTGGTTGGGTTGCTTGCCTATAAAGGTTGACCTTATTGAAGCTAAGGCAGTTCATGAGCAGCTCTGCTCAATGGTTGAGAGGTGGGAACTTGACAGTTTTATTATATTTACAATACCCATCTACGATATACTTTTACACTGTCTTGAGCTACATACATAAAATAATGGCTCTTCAGGTCTGATGGAGAACTTCTGGGACCCAACAACCAGTACCTTCCCAAAATTGTATCTGTGTTTGCCGAGGTTCGTTTCATGAAAAAAGTAGCAATGAATGCACAACTGTAGCAGTTGTAGGCTCTTATGACTGAAGTAGCTCTTCTCTTTGCTGCAGGTTCTGTGTGCAGGAAAAGATCTTGCCTCGGAGCAAACGGCTAGTCGAATGGTTAATCTATTGAGACAGCTTCAACAGACTCTTCCGCCTGCAACCCTCGCCTCCACGTGGTCGTCCTTACAACCTCAGCAGCAACTTGCATTGCAGTCCATTCTCTCATCATAGAGTACTTCTTTTCTGCCCTGTAATGATGCATATATCAAATCATCCCCTATTCTTTCGGTTGTGTGAGAATGAGAGCGTGACTGCACGAGCATTCATTTGCCATTTGTTTCTGTTTCGGATTGCGTAGAATGTTTTTGACCGTGTGTTTCAGAGAGAGTCAGTCGCCTGCAAGTCTGTGTTAGATTGCGGCGTGCGCTCCCTCTCATATGGGTTCTTTGCCGGATAAGGCAAAAAAACCCGTCAGTTTTGGTCTCCCTTTATTATGCTTTCTTTGTACCATTTACGGACACACACGGAGGAGATGGTGGTGGATTGAACTAAATACTATCTGTGTTTTTGCTTTGGGTGAGCTTTCCAAAATTTTGCATGCTAGCTATTGTTGTAATGGGTAATAATGTATCCTATCCTATGTTTGTCTTATCTCACGGCAACGATGATCTCAATAATCAATGGTTTTATAAAAATATTAATTATGATTAATATTATATAAAAATATTTTATTATAATTATATTTATATTTAGACTATTATGATAATAGAGTTTATAATATTAAAGAGAGAGATTAGAGAGAAATTGAGTATTTTAATACCTGGTGTGTTTTACAATACTATTTTAATCACTTATTTATACTACTAAAAATATACTATTACAACTCATTATAATTTTTTCAATTATACAATTCATATTATATCATCTTATCATCATTTAATAAAATACTTCCAAATCATCAATTTAACTAATATTATTATTTAAAACATCTACATCTTGATAACTTAATTATTTCATAATATTCCCTATTGGATGACTTAATTATTTCATAATATTCCCTATTGGATGTTTTCAAAGAAATGCATCGTTAAAACTTTACTAGGAAAAACTCATTGGGATAAAAATTCATCGAAGGAAAAAAGAGTACATAATTTCTTTTAGATACGCTTTCGATTGTCGACTCATTAAAAACCTTACTGGAAAAATGCCACAACCCAACGAGAGAGTGATTGAGCTTTGTTTTGGTTGAGCCGACTTATTCATTTAGTATATTCTTATCTTAGTCTTGAGCCACCTTATCTTATATATTAATAGAAATATAGGTTTCTTATAAATAAGCTACGTGTCCAATTATTTTTATTAATTTAATTAATTAAAAAAATAAATTAATATTATTATAAAAAAACTACTCACTCACATACTCTCACTTACAAATTGCAACTGTTTTTTTAATTATAATAGCTGAATAAAAAAAAAAATAAAAAAATAAAAAAAAAAAAAACTACCCACTATTCACACTAATAGAAAAAAAAAATCTATTTTTAGCAATATATACGTCATTAGAAAATATTGTTAAGATATATATAATTAAGACCCGTGCATCCCACGGGAAAAAACTAGTTATAAGTGATGTAATTGACATTTATTTTCGTTAAGCAAATATCAATATCATTATCTTGTTCTAACTCTCTCTCTCTCTTTCTCTCTCTCTCGATCGGCCTCTTATCATTTCTTCTGCTTCCACTATCTCTGTTCTTCCCGGATATTCTCTGTTATTTCTTCTCCTTTATATGCAATTAACCATGAATGACTCATATTAGCATTTCCTCGATATTCGTGCCTGATATCGAGTTGAATAGCTTGGTAGAAACTGTCGGGATATGACAAAAAACCACATGGTAGAAACCCTCGATTATTTGAGCGATTATAATATCAAAGAAAAATTACGATTAATAACTATATTTTAGAAGCATTGGTAAAAATAATATCCACATAGCTGTATGGATCACCGTAAATAAAGTAAGGAGCAGAAGATCCATATAGGCTTGTCAATGGGGGCGGGGATTCCCCGTCCCTGCGGGAATCCGCCCCGAACGGGGCGGGGAATCCCCGATTTTTTATGCCCACGGGGCGGGGACGGGGCAAGATCTCCTCCCGTTGGTGGGGACGGGGATTGATCTCGCCCCGTGGGGATCCCCGCCCCGTTCCCTGATACTATATTATAAAATATAAATAATATTTATTATATCTAATCAATATTATTATAATATAAATAATATTTAAAAATATTTATTTTACCCATTTTATATTAATATAATATAAATAATATTTAAAATATAATTTAAAAATATTATTTAAAAAAACATTGCAAGGCGAGGATCCCCGCGGGGACGGGGACGGGGACGATTTCCTCCCCGTTTAATTGGCGGGAACATGGATGGGGATTCCACGTAGACGCGTGGACGGGGACGGGGATTAGGTCCCCATCCCTGCCCCTCCCCGTTGACATCCCTAGATCCATCTTTGTATAAAACAACATGATTCTATAACAGAAAAACAATCAGAATATTCAGATAACATAAATAAATCAATGATAAAATATATGTATTTTTTCATAAAAACCCGTTCTTTATTATTTCATAATTATTCTCCAAGCTCCGATAAGGTTGTGGTAATAAAATTTGTCCATTGTCCAAAGTTCAATCAGTACAATAATTAATTCGAGATTTCTAAATAAAAATTAATAATATGCCGTTACTGAGGTGGGGATAACCGCAAGACCTCGTGAGCTTTTAGTGTTGTGTATGTGCATAAATAAAAAAAATGAATCGTAAATCACGATTAAAAAAAATAATTCCACACACCACTACGGGTTATTGAAACTTGGACCTTTCGTCACTTCCGTGAAACCACTCGGGTATTGACGTTTCGTTAAATAACTTCTAAATTATACTTTTATTATATATTTTTTTAAATTAACTATAATTAATGTACGATTAGTATAAATCAAATATTAAATTATCATACCTCGATTAAACTCGTACGAGATTTTCAACGGAGGTTGATCTTGACGACGAGAGTGGTCGGGCTGATAACGTGTTATAAAAATATTAATTGTGATTAATATTATATTAAGATTATTTTATTATAATTATACTTATTTTTTAGATTTTTATGATAATAGAGCTTATAATATTAAAGAGAGAGAGAGAGATTAGAGAGAGATTAAGTATTTCAACACTTGATGTGTTTTACAATACAACTCCACCTATAAATACTACTAAAAATTCTCTATTACAACTAATTACATTAAATACAATTATACATCTCAAACTAAAATACAATCTGTTCAATTATACAACTCATAGTATCATCATTTAATACAATATTTCCAAATCATCAATAATTTAACTATTATTTAAAACATCCAAATCTTAATAATTATTTCAATGCATTCTATTTTTATTCTTTTCCATATTTTTTTCAGGGGAAAAAAAGAAGCAACAAATTATGTTAATAAACGTGAACATATTGTGTGTCCACAATAAGCATGTAGGCGAGGAAATTGATAATCCGTTTGAACTCATTAATTTTGGTAGTTTTTATGTATTTGTGACTGTACAAACATGTTAGGAAAATCAGTCCGCTGATAGCCAGAGACGACAATGACGTTTAGATCTACTTCAAATTAAAGTTAGTTGGAGTTTGGGGATCTACGATTGTAATCACTTCAAAGACCTAAAAGAAGGTTTAGTACTAAGCGTGGCGATTATTTTTGCTAAAATATAATCCTAGAGTTGCAACTAAGGTGATTTTATAAATTCAATCCATTAATCTATACTAAAACGAGGGACTTATAATAATTAATAACTGCCTAGTTTAATTTGGTGTCTCCAGCAAATATAATATTTGACCCTTCTTTTATTTATTTATTTTAATTTAAGTAATTATCATCTTACCCTAAGATTTTATAATTATATTCTCGTAAATACAATTAAATAAACTATAATCTCATCTACTAAAATTTTTAAATTATAAACAACTCAAAATATAAAATAATATTATATTTATATATTAGAGTGCAAGCGTCGAGTGTCATAAATATTTTAGTATTAGTTACGAGTTTCTACTGCCAAACTCGTTTTTTAAAAAAAAAAAAAAAAAACGGACCAAATTACGATAGGCTTCAACTGTTTCACCAAACGGTCGGCAAGGGAGTTTCTTTTTCTTTTTTCTCTTTTTTTTCCCTCGATATTGGTGTGAACTTGAAAAGATTCCTACTAAAGAGCAAAACCAAAACTTGCACAAGATTCTATTACACCATCTAATCATATTATTAAACTATATATGGTTATAGTCCGACGACGAAAAGAAAAATCGATTGTATACCAAAGTATAGTATTATGATTTATATAAATAGAGCGATTGACCAACACACTCATCTACTGTCCCACCAAAGCCAAGCAGGAAAGTAGTTAACCTCGGGTTTATCCTACCTAACTGGTTCTTCTATGTGGCCAGCCAAATGGCAAAATATACGTATTATTATTTTTATATATATGTAATTTTCATTTCATTTACTAATTGGATAAGATTAGAAGAAGAAAATGTAGGGGCAGGGCAGGCCTTCCTTGGTGATTGCATTGCAACTCAGTTGTTTTTAGATCAGATTCTTCGTTGACCAAATGAAAGAAAACGACACGTATTATTAGATGCACCCAACCCACCAACTACCAAAAAGGTGCTTCTTGTCCTCATCCGCGCAACCTTTGACTTTCATTATTGCTTCCACTGACAGATTATTCTTTATCCCGCGGGTGATGCCAACGGACTGACAGTCGTAAGGAAATTCCGTAGCTTGTGATGTGCGATGTACGATTTCCTTAGGACATATTTTCCTCGTATATGACTTTCATTATTGAACAAAATTCTTTGAACAGTCGAGTACGAGGCTTGATGGCTTGCGTGAATTCTAAATAATTTTTGGTAATTCTCGAGCGTATATATGGGGACTAAGAAACCTTTTGAATAGGCAAACGTTCTTTCGCACATCATGCCTTCTTGTTCGAAGAAGCATGGTTGTTTGCACAGTCTGTTGTTGTTCGAACAAGTATATTTGTTCACTCAGTCATTCATATAAAAATATGTCAATTGACTTTGAATTTAAAAGAATAAAAAAAATATTGATTTCCTGGGAAAATTAATTTAAACCGAAAAGCAAAAGGGGGTTAATCAGGCCCGCTTGCTTTCGTCCAACATTCGTGTGCGCAGGTCGCATCCACACACAAGTCAATTGGATTTGCACCCCGGTGTCACACGAGCGACACATGTGATGTATAATATTGCTTAACAATTTTAGACTAATAAAATACACAACTACATATAAGAAGCTTTAAAGCACTTGTTCTAATCAATGTGGGAGAAACAATTTCCATTTTATATTTTTTCCAAGGTAACTCCAACAATCCCCCACATGAATGAGAATTGTTTCCTTTTCGGAGTTCATGTTTGTTATTTGATCTCTGCATAGAGGATAATATGTGTTACCATTTGAACTTCCTCCTTGTAAAGTACGTTTAATGTACTAGCTGTCGAGTAGACGTGATGTCCTTGAACTGTCATGCTTTCTTGTGTAACTGCACCCACATACAATACACAAAATCATTTCTGTTTGTTCAGTTCTCATTGTTTTGTTCGTTTTGGCCACGGACACGTCAGATTTTGCGAGGGTTTCTAAAGAACCAAGCCTTTCAGTTCTCCTTTGAAGCGGTCCCACTTCCCTACTATAGATGACTTCTCACGTCACGAGTATGTTATCATTACTATATCATAGTCATTAAAGCATCGATATGCTAAAATTTTCCATCATTACTGTTTTACGGTTGGAATGAGTGGGGTTACCCCCACAGTGATTCTTAAATCCTAAAATTAGGTTATCCCTTTGAACCTAGATCTTGGGATCTCCAGTCACATAGGTTTAGTTTTCCTTCTTAGAACTTTTATATTGTAAGAGTTTTTAAGACTATTCCTTTTGCCAGTCTATAAACTGCATCTCTATTTAAACATTTGCTTAGCGGATCCGCAATTTTATCTTTTGATTTCACATAAGTTTGATGTTCCGACCTGTATATTATGTCTAATGATATTATGTCGACGATGTATATGTTCTGACCTATCATTATACATTGTACTCTATGTCCGTCCAACCGTTGATTAACTATCGCAATGTATGCATATAGGTGACACATATTTTTCCCACTTTAGAATATCCTCTAAGAAATGGCGTCGCCATTCAACTTCTTCTCCACACCTATCAAAGGCAATGAACTCAGATTCCATAGTGGATCTCGCTATAACTATTTGTTTCGAGGATTTACATGACACAACAGCTCCAACTATTGTAAACACATAGTCGATTGTATATTTTAAGTCCTTTTATATTAGATATCCAATTTGCGTCTGTGTAGCCTTCTAACACAACAGGATATCTGTCATAGTACAATCAATAAGCACGAGAATACCTTAGGTGTCTCTGAACTCTAATTATATACATCAAGCTCGGATTGCTCGTATATGAACCCAACTTGCTTACTGCATAAGCAAGATCTGCCTAGTACAACTCATTATATACATCAAGCTTCCGATAATTCGTGAGTATTTTACTTGTTAAACACCGTCACCACGATTCTTTGATAAGTGAACGCTTCTATCTAATGGTGTTCTAGCAACACCAGAATCATTCTTATCGAAATTGCCAAGAATTTTGTCTACGTAATGAGCTTGACTCAAAATAAGACCTTCATTTGTTATTATGGTTTTACATCATAAGATCACATTGGAAAGTCTCATATCTTTCATGTCAATTTTCGAAT
The DNA here is from genome assembly GCA_028392965.1 of Lindernia subracemosa. Lineage (NCBI taxonomy): Eukaryota > Viridiplantae > Streptophyta > Magnoliopsida > Lamiales > Linderniaceae > Vandellia > Vandellia subracemosa. The sequence continues at coordinate 11,741 of JAQPCC010000044.1, forward strand.
ACAACATATTCTTGGTAGATTTGACTATAATGTTACTACTACCAACAATGAGTATGTGGTCTACATATAGACATAAAATGACATAGTCATTATATGTTTCTTTAGAGTATATACATTTATCCCATTCATTGATTTTGAAACCACTAGTAATTATTACATGATCAAACTTTTCGTTTCACTTCTTTGTAGCTTGTTTCCAACCATACAATGATTTAATTAATTTACAGACTTTCTTTCCATTATCTAAATCACAAAAACCCTCGGGTTGCTCCATATAAATTTCTTCATCTAAATCATCATTTAAGAAAGTTGTTTTAACATCATTTAATTTACTTATAAATTTCTTAAGGACGCTATGGCAAATATCATCCTTATTGAATTTCGTCACAGTAGAATAAGTATCAAAGTAATCTAAGCATTCTCGTTACATGTATCCTTTGATAACAAATATGGCTTTATACTTATCGATCGAACCATCTGGTTTCATTTTTCTTTTAAAGATCCATTTAGATCCTAAAAGTTTGCATCATTCTGGGAGATCAACTAATTTTAAAGTATGATTCTTCAAAATAGAATCGATTTTGCTCTTCATGACATCTTTTCATAAAAGTCCCATGGTTGAGCTCACTGCTTCGTCATAAGTTAGTGGTTTCTTTCGAGAAAATAGGAAACAAAATCATCACCAAATGTTTTCTCTATTCTTGCTCGATTGCTTCTTCGAGGTTCACCATCAGGAACCATGGTTGGATCCTCAATCTATTCAATAGTTCGTTTATTTGAACTAGGTCCATTGTTAGATTTACAGGGAAATACATTTTCGAAGAATCATGCATTTCTTGATTACATAATGTTTTCTTGTCTATATCCAGAATCTTCGAATCATATACAAGAAATCGATATGTCGTACTATTATCTGCTACAAAAATACGGTCTACTATTTTCGGACCGATTTTTATCACTTTAGGCATCGGTACAACTACCTTTGTTAGAGACTTCAACATTCGCAAATGTTGATAGGATGGTGTTTTCTCTCTCCATAATTCATGACTAGATAGCTTCGCCCCACATGTTGGGTGATAGACATGAACTTAACAATATTGCATTCATCATTTCTTTTAATGTGCGATTTTCTTCGTTCGACAACCCATTCGTTTGAGGTGAATAAGGTGCAGTCACTTCATGAATAAACCCATATTCCACACTGAAGTTTCCAATCGGTGCTTTATATTCACCACATCTATCACTTCTCAATCTTTTTATCTTTCTATCGAGTTGATTTTCAATTTAAATTTTGTATATAGAAAATTTCTCTAAAGCCTCATATTTGCTTTTAAGCAAATATACATTGCAATACTTCGTGCTATCATCAAATAAAAATTATAAAATATTTATTTCGAGCTCGTGTTTGAACATACTTCAAATCACAAACATCACAATAAATCAGTTCAAGTGGTTTGGTGCTTCTATTTACCATTGGAAATGATGACCTTGTCAGCTTTGCTCCACCGCATATTTCACACTTATGTATTGAATAGATTTCGAATGTAAGAATATGGTTCAAGTTAATTAATTGATGTATCGAATCAAAATTAACTTGACCTAATCTACCGTGCCACAGATTAGAACATTCAAGCAATTAAATCGAAGGAGTACTTTTATTCATATCATCGACAATGGTCATTACATTAAGTTTGAATAGTCCATCTGTAGCATATCATTTTCCTACAAACATTCCCGATTTTGACAAGATAGCAGTGTCTGACTCTATTACACTCGTGTTTGTTCAATAAAGAACCCGACACAAGGTTCTTACGAATCTCTGGCTACAACACATCTGTCAGCTGCATCGTTTTGCCAGAGCTCATCTTGAGTAGTACATCTCCTTTTCCCTCCACAGAAGCAACGTTCGAGTTTTACATGTAGATCTTTTCTTCTTGAACTTCAAACGTTGAGTAGTGCTTTCTATTCATACACACGTGTCTTGTCTCACCGGTGTCAATTCACCATTCTTTAGGATTTGACTTGATCATGTTGATTTCAGAAACCACATCAACAAGGCTCATTTCTTCAATGTCCCGAGTGATTTCTTCCACTATGTTGGCATCGTGTTTCTTCTTAGGAAGTCAACAGTCGGATGATTTGTGACAAGTTTTGTTGTAATTAAAACACTTCCCTTTGAATTTATGCTTTGATTCTGAGACACCTCCGGTTGGTCCAAACTTCTTTTTGCCCTTTCCAGCATTCTTGTTTTTAAAACCGTGTCCTTGACCATGTTCCATCATGTTGACTTTAGCCTCGGTAGACCTCGAGTTTTTCCGTTTGGAACCTCTATTGTCTTCTTCAATTCGAAGTCTAACGATAAGGTCTTCCAAGGATATCTCTTTGCGTTTATGCTTGAGATAGTTCTTAAAGTCTTTCCAAGCCGGAGACAACTTTTCAATGATTGTTGTCACTTTTGTTAGGAATATTTTATTGTGTTCAATTAATTATAATTATCTTTATTGTGTATTTATAAAGATTCTCTTTATAAGAGGCTTAGTGTAATTGGGCTTTGTTAGGGGGCCCAAGTATTATATACCAACTTGTGGTATAAATACTAAAACCCTAACACATAATAAAGTGTGTTTTGTGTGAAAACTATCTAGAGAGAGAGAGTGAGAGCCCCCAACTTCTCAAGAACACACACACCCCACGTGAGCTAAATTCTTCCCATTCTCAAACGTGGTTAAATCGCCCCTATGTTAGATTGTTAGGATAGATTGGCAACCAACAACTTGAAAGGATTCGCTCAAAGTCATCTTTTCAGCATGAATCTCGTGCAAGATCAACTGGATTTCTTGTACATTACTCGATTGCAGTCCTTGAATCGATCATTTTATAATCGATGAACCGTCTGCCAACAAATTTCTTTGAGCCAGCATCCTCTGTTTTATATTTATGGTCCAATGATTTCATAATTCCTTAGTCGTATTCACTCCACAATATACATTGTATATAGTGTCGTGAATAGAATGAAGAAAATAATTACGACATAAGAAATCTGCATGTTTCCATGCATCAACCGCAGACTGAGTTGCAACATCAACCCGACCTTGGGGAATTACAGGTGTGAGTTCAGTAACACACCTGTCCAGATTGTGCACTGTGAGATAGAATAACATTTTCTGTTGCCATCATTTGAACATTGATGTTGTTCCCACAAACTTCTCTAGTTTCTCCATATGGCTGGCTGGAATAGCAGACGGTATGGCCATCAGCGGAACAGAGGCTGGAATATCAATGGTCAGAATTTCACTGTTTTCTTCGTTGTTCGACATCAGAAACAATCTGTCTTAAGATTATTGTAAATATTTGCAAGTGATGCGAACGAACATGTAGCCATAAGGAAATTCCGTAGCTTGTGTGAGACACAATTTTCTTAAGACAGATTTCCCTCTTATAGGCCTGTCTCCCAGGATACTCCAAAAGAGCATGATTTCGTTGTTCACCAAAAAAATAAAAACAGTCGACTACGAGGCTTGATGGCTTGAGTGAATTCTGAATAATTTTTATGGTAATTCTCGAGCCTATGTATAGGGATTCGAAGAGGCAAATGTCGTTTTGCACATGCCTTCTTGTTCGAACAGGCATGGCTGTTCGCATAGTCCCTTTTTGTTCAAACATATATGTTTGTTCACTCTGGCATTAATATGAAAATGTGTTTGTTGGCTTTAATTTCCTGGGAAAATGAATTTAAAACGGGAAGCAAAATGCGAGTTGATCAAGCCCGCTCATTTTTTATCCGATATTTGTGTGCGCAAGTCGCGCCCACACACGAGTCAACTGAATTTGCACCCCATGCGTGTGCGCGAGCGATACATTTGATGTATCATCTTTCCTAACAATTTTAAACTAATAAAATACACAACCACGTCAATTTTCCATTTTATATTTTTTTTTCCAAGTCAAGCCCATTCATTTCATTCAAGCCCTACAACAATCTTCAATTGAGTAAATCAACAATTGTCATTTATAAGTACTGTGGTGTTATCTATTTGTCTTTTAGGCGGTATTCATACACAATTTAATCGTAGTCTCTGTAGTCCGTTAAGTTCAGTTGACTTGACTCTGAAACCTCATCCCCAGCTATGAGACGATCCCATCTTTCTGTGGGATTAATCATCTATTAGCCTGTGTGTATCGTTCCAAGTCCACATACGGACAACGATAACCAAGAATTACAAGTGTGATGGAACTCATGACCGACCATCTTGGGGACGTGAGGGTTGATGCTATGTGCTATCAAAATACAAGGTTCTAATAATAAAGAACGAACGTGTTGACCTATAAGCATATAAAACATACACATAAAATGGTAAAAATGACATGCTTGCGACTCATCAAGGTTGTCTTCTATCACCTAACCGAGCATAGAAAAAAATCAGTCAACTCTGTAATATTCTAACACATCAATTACAAGACAAACACACCGATCCAAAGGCGCATTTGAATCTCTCTATATAAAGTCTCTTGCTGCATCTCATCCAATCCTCAAGAAGAAAAAAAAAAAAAAAAAAAAACAAACACTTAACAAAAACAACAATGGAACTTCACTTCCAAAAATCCCCTCGAAGCACGCACAAGCCCAGAAACCGAGCCCCTCCGAAGAAGAAGAACAAGTTCATCGGAGTGAGGCAAAGGCCCTCGGGAAAATGGGTGGCCGAGATCAAGAACACCACTCAGAAGATCAGAATGTGGCTGGGCACCTTCGACACGGCGGAGGAAGCCGCTCGGGCTTACGACGAGGCCGCCTGTCTCTTACGAGGATCCAACACGAGGACCAACTTCTTGACCCGCGGGCCCCGCGACCCGGCCCTCTCTTTGAAGATACGTAACCTTCTGAATCAAAAGAGAAGCCTCAATAGAGCCACTAATAATGCTCCTACGAAGAGTAATAAAATCCAAGAAACCGACGGGGTTGTCAAACCATCTTCCTTATTGCCATCATGTCGTAATTACTGTCCAAGTAGTTCCAATGTCGTCCCTTTTGCTGCTGCTCGTGATGCTTGTTACAAAGCAGGAGATTATTGGAGTTTTTTGATGGGAGGGTTTGAAATGGGGTTCTCGAATCACTACTGCGATCAAGCGATGCCTTTCGATCATCATCATCATCATCACAAGGGGGCCCACGACGACAATGGTGTTTATGTGCCAGAGAGGGTCGATGAGGCGGCGGCGGGTATTTTGCCGAATTTCGAACGGTTGAAGGTCGAGAGGCAGATATCGGCATCTCTCTATGCGATGAATGGGATCGGCGAGTATTGGGACAATATGAATGAGTGTGGCGGCGTTAGTGATCCTTTTTGGGACATTTCTAACATGTTGAAAATGTTCTGTCCGAGCTAAGTGTTAATTAGTTAATGTGTCGCGTTTGTTTGCATGAATGAACCGTTTGGGACAAGGAAGAAGTCCATGTCGTCTGTCCTTTTTTTTTTTGTTTAGGAGTGATTGGAAATCACATTGCTTTTGAGTATTAGGATCAAAGATATCGTTTTTTACACATCTTATGCATTTAAGTGGTACATATAATCCAGCAAGATCGACCCCATATCCTTATATTTTAAAAAATTTCACTGGGTTCTCGTAGTTTATTTTAGTTCAATTTTAATCCAAAATAAAAAAATTCAGTATATATTAGTAATAAAAAAAAATCAATGGGGTCCAATGACCCATTGGCTTCCATGGGGCTCTGCCACTGTATAATGGTATATTCTTCCCTTGGATAGTAATCTAACTTCGTTGGATTTTCAATGACGTGTCGAAAATCTAAGGAGTTGGTTGGTGTATCCATACTAGGATAATGTTTATAACATATAATTTCCTATATATATTCTTATCAGCCTGATCATAGAAGCAAATACATTTTGTAGCACCAACACCATTTTTTTTTTCATTTTTTAAATTTATATTAAGTTATTATATATTTGTGATTTGTATAAAATAATTATCGCAAATAAACTTTGATATTTATACGTTACAAATTATCTATAGTTTATAATTTCAAATTTTTTCGAATTAAATTTATTCTGAATAATTTAATTTTGTTTCCTGATTAAAATCAGTTAGGAGAATGATAATATAGAGCAGTTTAGTTATAAATAGTGATACCAAAACGTTGGAAGAAGGAAGTAGGCTATAGGGTCGGGCGGGTCAAAATAATTTACATAACGGTATAATTTTCAACTAAAATTCAAACACGTCAAGTACATTTGCTCTAATGAAAGTTAGTTTCAGATTATGACTTTTTTTTAAAAAAAAGCAAATCTAAATAGCCCGATAATAAGCCATCTGGATACAATCGACCATCCATTATGGACGAAATTTCTACCGAGAGAGACAACCAACAAGAACTAAAAACAGGGAAAAAAATAAAAAAAATAAAAAAAATAAAATTTTAAAGCTTGAACAAGAAAATTAAATAACCTACTGCCAAACCGAGTCTAAAACTCTACAACGATGGCTAGTGAACTAAAATATGTAGTTCTCATCATTTTTTTTTCCGTCTTCAACTTCAAAATATCATCTTCGCCAGAATGGACACTTCCAACAAGGGAGAAAACGGCTCTCCTACAAGAGGAGACAAAGCTCCTACTAAGGGAAAAACGAAAAGAAGAAAAAAAGATGAAACGAAGCAGAAATATTCAGAAACTAAGGAAGATTTTGTCCCCAATCTTAAAAATGGTTAGAAAGATAGAGGGAGAAGAATATTTTTGTTTATTTTATGTATTCACATGTTTCAGTGAAATCAATTTGAGGCTTTTGTATATTTTGATTAAGAGATACTATATATTTTTTTTCCTATTTATGGTCTTAAGTTTATTTTACCTTTTCAGTAATTTAGCAAATTTTAGTTCATTACTATGTAGTGTTAGTTGGAATACGTCAATCAACATGAAAATTGATGTAGTGAGACAGCTTAAAAATCTTTAAGAGTGCTGCTAAAATGTTTTCATTTATAGAATAATTATAATTGGGGAAAATTTAATAGACCATTAATATATTTATTGTTTTGCCACAACCCACTATGGCCCAAGCTCGACCATTGCTGAGGAGGCACGAAACTATGAGAAGCTATGTCCAAGAAAAGACAAAGCGTATTAGATTAGATGAAGTAGCCGACATGCCCGAATTTCGGCATGTATAGAGCATGTAGGTCAAACTAAACTTTGAGGAAGTCAAGCTAGGCCTACGAAGAAGCAAATGTCTGAATTGACTAGCCAAACAATCGCATTTTTCGGACAAATGTGAGTTTGGTTGGTGCTGGCCGGAGAGGTACACGAAATGAGAGGATCATGGACAAAAATGATGGCTGAAGCTTGTTGATGGTTGCGAGAAAGACATAAGTTAAATTCAAGATTTATAAACATATGATAGAGAAGATTTGACAGTATATTTTTGATGAAATATTGAATGGAGACATGTGAAAATGCATTTAGCACGCGGTTGTTAATGGATTCTTGGCCAGAATTTGTTGTCTATGCTCTTTCCCTATAAATGTAGGGATGCAGACCACTTTCAAGGATCGAAAATTTAGAGAAAGAAAGCTTTAGAGAGAGAACAAACTTAATAATTCAATCATTCCGAGCAAAAATTGAGTTCCAATCATCTCGAACAAACTTAGTAATCCAATCATTTATCTCTTCAAAAACTTCAATTCGGTAGAGGGTGAGTTCGAGTTAGGCTTATGCAATAAATATGAGAATCTACCGAGGGAAACCATTCTTGACGTTTTGTAGGTCGCAAATAAGATTTTACATTTTAAATAAATAAATAAAAAGAAAAAAAAATGTAAATCTTATATTATTGTAGGTCCAGAAATCAATCAACACATCAGATTAAACACACACTTAGGCTTGAGCGACATGTTAAATGCGCGGAAGCTTAATTCAAACCTTAATCGTTTGAGAAACCATTCGATTTGAGCAGAGTGGATCTGAAACCTACTTGATTATCGAGCAGCAAATCCAGATGATAATCAAGAGGTCTTCAATTAATCTTCGATCGAATTTTGTTTGTGTGTGTGAGGTTTTCGCGCGCGTAAAGTAAGAATGAGAGAGAGAGAGAATTTTTCCAACAAATTTTCTATTAAGCTTTTCAAACTTTACATGCGTAAACTATCTTTCCAAAAACCTACCAAAAATGAATAAGGACCTTAACTATATATACCTTTCTACTTTAGGTATATATTTACAATTTGGTCCCTAAACTATCTAATATTTACAATCTAGCCAATTACAAGAGGAATATGATGATGAACACAATAAATATTCCTAACAATCTCCTCCTTTGTGTTCATCTTCTTCTAGAACCTCGTCCTCTTGTCCTTGGGCGATCTCGAAGGTAGAAAGATTTGCGTAGACCGAGAACCAGCTCGAACTGCCTGATGTTGTTTCTCAAGTTGAGCTTTTCTTCAATGGCAGTGATCACTTTCTCGGTAAGACGTTCTTCTTCGAGATCTAGTTCAGATTTTGGTTGCTGCACTCTCTGCAGGCCATCTAGTTTCTGACGTAGACTTTGAAGAACCTTTTTGAGTGTCCCATCGCAATACATATTGAGTTCTGACATGAGCATCACTCGTTTCTGGTCTTCTAAGTCTTCGTAGATTACAGCCAGCTCGGGTTCAGTGAATATGAAGTTGACTTCAAACCCATGAGCTGAGGCTGTTCGATTGCTTGGCCCTGGCAGGTTGACCTTCTTCATATTGTTTTCTATTCCAATCTGAAGGTCCTGTGCAGCATAGTAATTGACTTGCCTTAGCATCAGCCTCTTCAGCGCATCCAATCCAAGTCGATAACGGAATTCCTTCATGGTGAAATTCCTGTAGAACCCGTATATGTTGAGAATATCTTGGAAACGCAGAAGTGGCAAGTCAGCTTCCGAAATCTTCTCGACTCTTTCTCTGGCTGAGTTGAAATCGATGAACTTGACGATAAAGATCGGGAATTGCACGCTTCGGCCATAGCTGTGGTGCTCGACCTCAACTAAGTCCGTGACTTTTCCTTTGTCCCTGATCCTCATTTGATCCTGTCTGTGGTCCCTTAATGGATTTACGAACTTCTGCGCCATCATGTATAGATATGCTCTTGCTTCCGTCCCTTTGAGATGTGTAAGGCCCCGCAACTTGAGTTCGTCAAATTTCTTTATTTTCTCCTCCCTTCTCCAAATTCGGTGCCGTATGTCTTCTAGGAAAGGAGCTACAACTCTTTTATTCTCCCAAGCTGTTTCCAATTGTCGAGTCCTTGTTGATAGTCGTGGTGTTGGATCGACATTCTTGGATATTGCCTCTTGGAGCTTGGGTGGTTCAGTGTTGTAGTCTTCTCCTTCTTGAATTTCTGACGGCTCCATATGGAAGATATCGAAGATGGACTGCTTGATTAAGTCTCTGATCTTCAGCATCCCCAGTGCAGTCTCATCATCCGTTTCTGCCTCTTTTGGTGGTTGATCTTGGAGTACATACTCGTCGATCACCTCGTGTAGGTCAACGTCAGGCAGGGAGGAGGAGGTTCCAGCAGCTTCTTGATTAGTCTGTGTAAGTCCAAAATCAGTTGCTGCCTCTTGGTAGGCTTGGACTGGTGGAGACGAAGGTCGATGTCTGGTGGTTCTTGGTGTTGACCTCGTACGACCTTTTGAAGAGGTGGATGGGGTGGCTGTTTTGGTGGTTTGGGTTGTGGTGGCTTGCGTGATGTGGGGCCTCTTCCCCCTCAGGGCGATCCGGGTCTTCAGGATCCTCATGTGGTCGTTTGGAACCCTGAGGTTCGTCACGGCAAGATGTCGTCAGTGGTGGTTGGGGTGATGGGGATTGGATTCGCTTCAAGAGCTCGACCATGTCAGGAGTGACATCTTCTGACATGAGTCTGGACATTAGGATATCCCTGAGCTCAGGAAGGGGCATTGTGTATGGATTGGGAAATGATGGTGGTGAAGGAGGGATGGGGATATGTGGTGGTGATGAAAGAGTAGGCTCGAGGACGGGGGCTTTCCCTTTGTCCTGAACGGCTGCGGTTATAGCAGCACGTACTTCTGGCATCAAGGAATCTTTGAATGAAGCCAGAGCGGACGCCAGACGTTCCTCGAAGCGTGACTCTGTCATGAAGGGTGAGTCACCGCCGGGGCCACTTAGGCGCACCGTTGACGTGACAGTGAAGAAAGTATCCACTGCACGGCCTGCTGTCACAGCTGTCGTGGGGTTGATCGTGGCAGGACTTCTCTCCAATCCTCGAATGACTTCTTGTATAGAAGCATAAGATTCTATCTTGGTCACGAAGACCAAGAGGAGTGGTAGCAAAAAGAGGTGTCCTAGAAAGATCAAAAAAAATTGGGGAAGGTGGACACTAGACTCGAAGTGGTCAAAGAAAGGGCGGTGGTTTGGGGCTGGGTACCACCTGATTCAATACACTCTGCTTCAGAATGAGGCAGGGATAGCGTACGAGGCTCCCCGTGCGTGTCTGAGATAACTGTCTGTTGGGAGACAGTTGAATGGCTAAGGGTAGGTTGTGCATGCACCGTCGGACCTGACGCGGCGACTTCTACCCTAGCACTGGTCACAAAGACTTCAGTGCTTGCACCTATGGGGGTGGTCCTAGGTGGTGAAGTGACTATAGGGACGGTCACCACCGTAGTTGGTGGAGTTATGGTGACCGTTTCGCTCACTGACCCCTCACCCTCTCTATGGCTGGTACTCCCGGGGTTAGGTTCAGAGGGGTTTATCTGAACCATGGGAGGAGTGGCAATGTGGTGGTGGCGTCGGTATTCTTCAGCTTTTGCGGGGTCCGCCATTTGTAGAAGGTAGTCTGGAATTGCCATCGGGCGTAGAGATGGGTCTTCCTTCGCCTTCTGGAAGTATTTGATCTTCGGCGGGGTGAAGTCCTCGCAAGGCTGGGTATTCGGTACGGTTGAGATGGGGTCCATGAATCTTCTGATGAGGATTGAGAACCATCTCAGGTACGGGACATATTGCGGTTTCTTTGTACGATCTCGAATATGGAGCTGATGGTCGAGGTCATTCCAGATTAGTTGGACGTAGTCGTACTTTTTGTTGTAGACTATGCCATGTAGAATCCGCAGAATGTTGATGTTGCATCTGTCAAACCCGGTGTGCTTGGGAGAGAGGCACTTGTTGACCAGGCTGAACAGTGTCTTCCAAGGATGAGGTAAAAGTTGCTGCTGAAAGCCCGCTGTCTTTGTTAGTGGGTCTCCATGGCCTAGGATTTTCATATCGATTATCAATTCTTCTTCTGAAGCAAACTCGTCATAAGCGTCATGGATTGGCAGCTCCAACGTTCTTCTGACAAACTGTTTGGTGAGAATGAGACGTACATTTTTGAGATACGTCTCATAGTAAATGGAGTTGTCAGTTTCGATCCGTCGTTTCATCTCCGCCCAGAATTGTTGAACGTAGACGATCGGGACCGTAGCGGTTTTGTTGAATGCTGGCCAAAGAGGGTGTCCTTGGAGAATTGACAGGATTATTTCATCGGGCCCTTTGTATGTGGCCGGGTCTAATTGGAAGTTGTTGTCTTCACGAATCTCGTTCGTGTAGGAGATATTCAGTTGAAAGCGTTGCCATATTTATCTGTCAACGACAAGCAATTATTAGTTTTTGATAATATAAGAAAATGTATGTTATTGTGAAAATGCGATGCGGTCATGAAATTCCCTTTTTTTTTATTATGTTGCAGCTTTGTTTTTGCTCTGTTTTTCCTCTATTTTCACTCTGTTTTTAAGAAACATCATGTTTAAAAAATAGTGTAAGTATTTAAGCTCGTAAACATGTTATAAGTATAAATTTTGCGAATGACAGTGAGCGTTGGAGGAAACTTTGGAAAATTTTTCTAAGTGTTGAGCATCGTAAACATATGAATGAGAAAACGCGCCGTAAACAGTGTTTCAGTTTACGAACGTAAGTTATTCGTAAACCAGAAAATGCTGGAAACAGTGTTAAAAGTTTACGATGAAGACTAGTTTACGAACGTAAATCATTCATAAACCTCAATGAGTCGTAAACAGTCTTTAGTTTACGATGAAGTCACGTTTACGATTGAAATTCGATCGTAAACCTCTTAGGCATGAAACAGTGACATATGGTTTACGATAAAGACTTTTTACGAATAAAAGTTGAGAACAGTAGTTTTAAAGTTTACGAGTTGAAAAGTTTGCGATAGAAACATGTTTGCGAATGAAAATCATTCGTAAACCTCTTTTTAAACTGAGACTATTCTATTTAGTTTACGATAAAACTATGTTTACGAAGGAAAATCATTCGTAAACCATTTAGAAGGGAAACAGTATCACTACGTTCGTAAACATAAACAGTGAATAGAAACATCCGTCAGTCGTAAACACATTCATCATTCGCAAACATTCATTCATCATTCGTAATCATTATCAGGGTTCGTAAACATGATCCTAGCCTTAACAACACTCAAATTAAGCAACATAGAGAGCATTTAAGTACGCAAATGCAACATTCGAACATAGAATCACCAAATACAGTCTTTAAAACATCGATTATAGCATGAATACATCAAAATACGATGGAATCGAAGCTTAAAAACACTCATTAGACTCGTAAATCGTAAACCTACCCAAGTAAATAAAGGTTTAGGGGTAGTATGTTTTTGAATCGAGTGTTTTGCGGACTAAATCGAAAGGGTTTGGAGTGATTTTGAGGTTTGCAAAAGAGGAATTTTCGAAGAGAGAGAGGAAAAAAAAATTTTAGAAAGAGAAAGAAAATGCAAACAGTAGATAAAGTGCTATTTAAAGTTTTCAAATGAAAATCATTCGTAAAGTAAGAAAAAGCGCTGAAATTGAAAGATTACGAATGAGAGTAATCGTAAAGTAAAAAGCGTAAACAATTTTTGGTATTTTCTTTCTTTTCCTATTTTTTTTTTTCGTTTTCTAAATTTACCCTTTTTTTTTTAATTTTGACTTTTAAACAATATTTTTTGTTTTTGAAAAATTATATAATCTCTCTCGCTAAGAACTCTTTCGTAAGCTATATCATCAGTCACTCCCCCTGAATAGTAGAATTAGGTATTTAAACTTTTATAGCGCCTTCTTGAAATATAAGTACTCCCCCTCAATAAATGAGGGTAGTTTTCAAGCTTTAATTTGTGAATTATTTAATAAAATTGCATATTTTCCCCAAATTTTGTACTAAATTTAGGCATCACTTAAGAAAACAAAGACTCCCAGAAAAATTTAAGATCATGTATTTTATCAAGTAGAGAAATTAAGCATGCCTAACTTAGAGACTAGGAATTGGAATCGTTTTTCATCCAATGCCTTCGTAAATAAGTCGGCAAGCTGTAATTCCGTGCACACAAAGTGTAATTCTATATGTCATTTTTCTATATGATCCTTAATAAAGTGATAACGTAAGTCAGTGTCCTTTGTACGTGAATGATGCACATGATTGCAAGTAATGGCAATAGCACTTTTAGAATCACAGTAAATGGGAACACTATTTAGATCAAACCCATAGTCGTGTAGTTGTGTACGCATCCACAGTATTTGTGAGCAGCAGCTGGCAGCAACAACATATTCTGCTTCAGCTGTTGATGTAGAAACACAATTTTGTTTCTTGGAGGACCAACTTACCAGTTTGTCCCCAAGAAACTGTGCTCCTCCTGAAGTGCTTTTCCTGTCCATTCTACATCCTGCAAAATCAGCGTCAGTGTAGCCAACAAGGTTAAACGCATAATTTTTCGGATACCATAGACCTAGTGTGGGTGTTCCTTTGAGGTATCGGAGGATTCTTTTAATAGCGGCAAGATGAGATTCTTTCGGATTAGCCTGAAATCTTGCACAAAGACATGTAGCAAACATAATATCTGGTCTACTAGATGTCAGATAAAGCAATGAGCCAATTATACCTCGATAGTTTGTATTATCTACCGACTTCCCAGATGGGTCGGAATCTAATTTGCATGTAGTACTTATCGGGGTAGGAATTGATGAGCAATTATCCATACCATATTTTTTCAATAGGTCATGGATATACTTAGTCTGACATATAAAAATTCCATTTGGTAATTTGCAATCCAAGAAAGAAATTCATCTCTCCTATCATGCTCATTTCAAACTTTTTAGTCATCAGCTTACCAAATTTCTCACATAGTTTTGGATTCGTAGAACAAAAAATAATGTCGTCTACATAAATTTGAATTAGCATAATATCCGTACCGTGATTTTTAAAGAATAAGGTTGTGTCTATATGTCCTTTAGTGAACCCTGATTCAACTAAAAATTGGGACAGGACATCATACCAAGTACGAGGGGCTTGTTTGAGTCCGTATAGGGCCTTGTCTAACCTATAGACATAATCAGGATTTTCCTTATCTAGGAATCCTTCGGGCTGAGAGACATAGACTTCTTCCTTAAGAATTCCATTTAGAAAGGCTGTTTTAACGTCCATTTGAAAGACGGTGAAATACTTATGAGCTGCATATGCTAGGAACAGTCGTATAGATTCTATTCTGGCGACTGGTGCATATGTTTCGTCATAGTCAATGCCTTCTTGTTAGTTGTAACCTTTGGCTACCAACCTTGCCTTATTTCTTATTATTATTCCGTCTTCATCTCGCTTGTTCTTAAAAATCCATTTTGTACCTATGATAGTTTTACCCTTAGGTCTTGGTACTAATGTCCACACATTTAAGCTCTCAAATTGGTTTATCTCCTCTTGCATGGCTATTATCCAATTTGAGTCGGATAAGGCTTCTGACACTTTGGTAGGTTCTATTTGACTAAGATAACAAGAATATAAGCAGTCATTTGAAGTTGAAGCTCGAGTTCTAACACCGTGAGTCACGTTTCCTATAACTTGGGAGATAGGGTGAGCTCTTGTCCATTTATGTTGTTGAGGTGTGGAGCTTTCCTCATTTTGGATTTCAGAGGTTATAGGTGGACTTTCTATTGCTTGAGATGTTTCCAAATTTGGATTGAAAGTCTCATTGTTCAAGGGGGGATTTGGTGAAGAGACTGGAGTTTCATTTAAAGATGTAGAACCTATGGGGAAAGTGTTTTCAAATGATTCAGTAATGTTATCATTTGATGTATTAGATTCGGTGGGGATAGGAATGTCCTCATTTAGAGGTTGACCGATTGGTACGTTGATATTATTCCTATAGACATTTTCAAATAGTGAATCTAATTCGATTAATTCTTGTAACTCAGACTCAGAAAGAGCTTCTGAGTTATTTGGTCGTGGACTTTTTGTCAACTTTCCAGTAGGAACTGGTTCTGATCGGTCTTGATCAGAAGCTACCTGTGTAGGCGCGGGTCTTGAACCGTGTTGTTCAAGAGCCAATGGTGGTGGAACGGGTCTTGAACTGTTTTGTCCAAGAGCCATTGGGGTAGGTTCGTCAAATGTTACATCTATGCTTTCTATAATAGTTCTATTTTCTTTAAGATAAACTCGGTAGGCTTTAGAGCTAGATGAGTATCCTACAAATATACCTTGAATGGCTTTGGGATCTAGTTTACTCCTATCTCTACCGTCCCTGACAAAACAAGTACAACCAAAGACTTTAAGGAAGGAAAGGCTTGGAATTCTGTGGTTTATCAATTCATAAGGAGTTTTACCAAACCACTTATGAATTATTGTGCGATTTTGAGTAAAACAGGCTGTATTTACAGCTTCAGCCCATAAGAAATGTGGAAGTTTAGCAAATATGAGCATAGTGCGAGCTGCTTCCACCAGAGTTCTATTTCTACGCTCAACTACCCCATTTTGTTGAGGAGTTCTAGGGGCTGAAAACTGTTGAGTGATGCCAAGGGACTCATAGTATTGACTTAAGTCATTATTTTTGAACTCTGTCCCATTGTCAGTACGGATAATCAAAATTTTACTCTGAAGTAAATTCTGAGTTGTGCTGACAAATGTTTTGATCACTTCTGGTGTTTCATCCTTGGTCCTTAAGAATTTTACCCACGTATAACGAGAGTAGTCGTCAACAACAACTAGGATATACTTCCGACCGTTTATACTTTGTATACGCATAGGTCCACATAGATCCATATGTATCATTTCCAAAGGTCGTGAAGTAGAAGGAAACAATTTTGTTCTATGTGACGTTCTTTTCCTCTTTCCTAATTCACAAGCTGCACATAAATGTTCTTTTTGAAATCGAAGAGTCGGTAAGCCCTTTACCAACTGTTCAGCTTGCAGCTTATTTAAAGTCTTAAAGTTTAAATGGGAGAGACGTTGATGCCATAGATTGCTTTGTTGTAAAGAAGTATTTGACAATAAGCAAACAGTTGTTGAGGGTTTGACTGTTTTCAAATCTATTGTATATAGATTTGATTTTCTGGAACCAACAAGTAATGTCTGTCCAGTTGAGTCATTTATACTGCACTGTTTAGCTCTAAAATTGACCTCAAGGCCTTTATCACAAAATTGTCCTATGCTAAACAGATTGTGACTCAAACCCTTAACGTATGACACGTCTTGAATGGAGAAGTTTTCTAGAACTAAGCTACCATAGCCTAATATAGAAGCTGAGTCATTATCACCAAAACAAACCTTACCACCGAATCGTTCGGTGTAGTTGCTCAGGAGTGCTCTATGTCCGGTCATGTGTGTGGAGCAACCCGAGTCTAGGTACCACACATGATGGTTCTGCAAATGAAGAATCTAGGGTGATTCAGTGTCCCATGTAGCCATGGGATTTGTTACAACGTTAGAGAATAAGTCTAAATTTGGCGTAAGTTTTGTCTTTGGTAGCCATTTCTTAATTAATTGAGTTTGTTGTCTCTTATCTCTTTGATCACCCAAGTTTCTTTTATTTCTCTAGAAGTTTTTGATTTAGGAACCCATTTCGGTGTTGTTTTCTTTGAAGCTTTCATTTTGGGTATAAGCGATGTTTTACTTCTAGTCTTATTATTTGTTGTTGTTATGTTTTTTTCTTTCAAGGCGGGTTCCTTTTTCTTTGAGGTTTCCTTAATTTTATATTGTTGTGTCTTTAGTTGAGAATTAAGGCGTTGAGGAACAGTTTTCTTGATATTGTTCAGCTTTGTTATCGAAGTAGAAGTAGAGATACAAGACTGAACTAAGGCATTATTTTTATCTAAGGGCGAGGAATTAGAAGATGCTTTAATTTGCCACTTGGACTCTATTTTGACTTCCTTTTCTCTTTTCTTCTTCGTGGATTTCTCCTTTGCCTTCGCTTTTTGTTTCAATGTTTCCCCTGTTAGTTCATTTAGAGACGAATTAGAAGAAGATAACTCTTTTTTAACATGTATACTTTTGGAAGGAGTGTCGAGATTTCTAAGAGCTTCAATTTATTTTAGTAGACGTATTTTCTCGTTATAAAATATCGTCCTTTCCTTTTTAAGTGTAGATTCGAAGTCTGCAATTTTCTTGACTATTGCAGGAATGTATGTATATGAATTTTTATCTTCTGTCTTGTTATCTTCGTTTACTAAATCGTTTTGATAAGTAGTTATATTTTCATTACCTGATGGTACGTCTATTGTTATTATTTTTATTTTAAGATTTTCTAGTTAGATCGGATCTATTTTTGGTATTTCATCTTGTAAATTTTGTTGTTGCAACTATTCATGAACTAAATTTGCCATTCAACGTCCAAACCCAAGTCCCCCGTGGTCTTCGGTTTGCCGAAACGGGAACAGGCGTCAGAACGAACACGAATGTTCCAGTTCCATTGCATTGTTGCGGAACAGTCGCAGACGTTCTGCTAATTTTTTCGTTTGATCCAAACCGACTACTAGATGATCGATCTAAATATCCAATACCTTTGTTTTAATGATAATCCGATTATTCATAAACTCAATTATCATTTTAAACCAGTCATATGATGAGGACATTTGGTGGTTTTTTCCTCACCCAATACTATTCATATGCTCATTGAATCTCAAATATCTTACTCAATCCTCCTCAGTATCACCATTCCATCTAGGCTTGACAATGGGGCGGAGATGTTGGGAATCTCGATAGGGTCCTCGGGCCCTCGTTCCTAGAATGGCGGAAGTTTAAAATTTTTCGGGATTCCGCCTTATCCCTTGGACCGCTTGGTGTTTACACGAGAACATATACACGAATATAAAAGGGCTTCAACCATTATACCTCGACGATTTCAAAGACGATGGCGAGCTACGAATCCTTCGAATCCCCGAAATGTAGTATCCCTCTCCTAGCACCAAACGCTCACGAACGGGGCAAGATCGTCACGCCGGCACCACACGGACGTCACGGCCTTTCCTTGCTTAAGGCGGCTACGTCAAGGCTCGGCCGTCACCTCCTTTGTCACACAAGCGCCGCGCGCCAAGAGAGAGAGGGAGAGAGATGAGAGAACGAGATTGAGAGAGAGAGAAAAGAGGAAAAACCCTAACTTTTTCCTTTTCTTTTCAAAAATGAAAAATCTTATTTATACCAAAAGGGGCTGGCCGATTTTTCAAGAGGAGTGGGGAGAAAGTTTCTCACCCACTCCAAGCATACCAAATCTCTTTAGACTTGGTCTTGTTGACTTAGTCTCCTCTTTCAAATTCAAACTCAAATTCAAATTTGAATTAATATTAATATAAATTAATATATTTTCTATATTTAGTATATTTAAATATATAATATCCAATATATATATGTTTAATATATTCGAAACTTATACTAAATAATTTCGAAATTTATATATATATATATATATCTAATATATATATTTTATTTAATTTCAAATTAAATACTATTATTTTTCTAAAACAATAATAGAGATTTAAATCAAATTTAAATCATATACTAAATATTAAATATCCAATATTATATTTAAAAAATATTTCGTGAGCTGAAAAGACCATTTTGCCCCTCACTTGATTTAACCACAGTCAATCGAATCTTTCGGTCATTTAGGATTTCGGCCAAGCCTGCTTTATTCTCATATAGACGTTGTGTCGGTTGCCCTTTTAAGACCGACTCTCTTGGTTCGTCTCAACCAGTTCTGGGAGGAATCCAGGAGTTCGGTATTCACCTAGCCAGCCCCGTGGTACCGAACCGATCCCGAGTTGAGTACGAATATGATATACTTCACGAACCGACCATAGATTATCGTCCTACGTATAAACCCTTTACATTTGTCCCGGTCGAGTGAAAGTCATGCGTAGTCGAACTTACAGAACTCGACTCTATGATGTTCGTGTCGGTGACATTTACCAAACTGCACTCCACGACTATCGTGAGTCAGCTTTGAGCTCTGGCCAGAGACTTAGGTGAATTTCCGCACATCGAAAGTGCATAGGACGTTAACCTCGAATTTAATCAAGACGGTAAATCCCGCTCAGCGGTATAACCGGCAATCACGTCGAAAAGTCAAGACCGCATATCGCCGCTGACCCATGCTACATGCAATTCGGGCCTAGAAAACTAGTGACTAAT
The DNA here is from genome assembly GCA_028392965.1 of Lindernia subracemosa. Classification (NCBI taxonomy): domain Eukaryota; kingdom Viridiplantae; phylum Streptophyta; class Magnoliopsida; order Lamiales; family Linderniaceae; genus Vandellia; species Vandellia subracemosa. Next base: position 31,164 of record JAQPCC010000044.1, read on the forward strand.
CAAGACCTTAAGACCAACCCCGAGTTAACCCTTTCGGTGTAAGGTTCACGTAGACTACTATAGTCAATCGATCGATCAGTGACTTTACCAGCGTGTGATCGTTTGATTACGAGTCACTGTCCAAATACAGACAATCCCCTGATTCGTCTTGTATCAATGTCACGAGCTCCCACTTTCCAAGTGAATGGTTGGCACAACTATTTTTGACCCGTCGACAAACAAGTTGTACTCCTCAATCCAGTCACCCTACTGGAGACTAAGACTTGTGGACTTAATTTAATATTACAGTGTTTCAGCTTACTGGTGCCCCCTCTCTGTCCCTACAGAATCAGTAACTGAACTGTAAATATTGAGGTTTTATTAATTCGTCTTATTTACCCGACTGCAAGGTTAATTTATTTAGACGAAGTAATAATATGCCTTTGTTCTTTTGTCATAACTTAAATAGACAAAAATAAAGTAATTCCATTATCAAATAATACAATTACAATAGTAAACACTAGAAAATTACACTAATGCCCTCGTACTATCTAATCCCCGTACGACATCTAGGGCAATATCCTCAACAATCTCCCACTTGCACTAATGCCACGCGCTATAGTATCTCAACCCCATTTTATCGAGGTGACGATCTAGTACTGCCTGAGACAGTGGCTTCGTGAACGGGTCCGCCACATTCTCTGCTGAGGCAATCTTCTGCACGGCTATCGAGCCATTCTCAACGAACCCACGTAACACATGGTATTTTCTCTTTATGTTCTTGGATTTACTGTGAGCACGGGGTTTCTTTGCTTGTACGATCGCTCCGCTATTGTCGCACCACAATGGTAACGGGTGATCCACTATGCTAGGTACCACCTGCAGTTCTTCTAAGAACTTGCGTATCCAAACACCCTCCTTAGCAGCTTCTGAAGCCGCTGTATACTCCGCCTCAGTGGTGGAATCAGCAGTCGTGCTTTGCTTGTAACTCTTCCAAGTTACTGCGCCACCATTGAGCGTATAGACAAATCACGAAGTAGACTTTTGGTCATCCACATCTGATTGGAAGTCCGAATCCGTATAACCATCTACCTCTAATTCTCCTGGGCCTAAAATCAGTATCAAGTCCTTGGTCCGTCTAAGGTACTTCAAGACTGTCTTTACTGCCGCCCAATGTTCCTTACTAGGGTTGGCCTGAAACCTACTCACTACGCTCACAGCGTACGCTATGTCTGGTCGCGTGCAAAGCATCGCGTACATCAGGCTACCCACAGCTGAAGCATAGGGACTCCACTCATCTGTTATCTTTGTACCTCGTTACGAGGAGACATAGCCTTAGAGAGATGAATCTCATGCATCATAGGTAAGAACCCTTTCTTAGAGTCGTCCATCTTAAACCGTTTAAGGACTTTATCTAAGTAAAGGGCCTGCGACAAGACAATTGACCGTTTCTCCCTATCTCTAAATAGGCGAATTCCTAGAATATAGGTCGCTTCTCCCAGGTCTTTCATAGAGAATTCGGTCGAAAGCCACGCTTTGACCTCTGAAAGCATCCCGATGTTGTTTCCTATCAAAAGGATATCATCTGCGTACAATACGAGAAACGACACCATGCTCCCACTGGCCTTATTGTAAACACATGGCTCATCTTCATTCTTTATGAATCCGTAGTTCTTAACTACTTCATCGAATCGAAGACTCCAACTCCTTGAAGCTTGTTTCAGTCCATAGATGGACCGATTCAGCTTGCATACTTTATGAGCATCTGCAGCTGACGTAAACCCTTTGGGTTGTTCCATATAGATCTCCTCCTGGAGGAATCCATTCAGGAACGCGGTCTTTACGTCCATCTGCCAGATCTCGTAGTCATAGTATGCTGCTATCGCAAGCATAATGCGAATGGACTTAATCATCGCGACTGGGGAAAAGGTCTCCTTATAGTCAATACCCTCTTTTTGACTATACCCTTTCACTACAAGCCTAGCTTTGTACGTTTCTACCTGTCCGTCAGATCCAATATTTTTCTTGTAGATCCATTTGATGCCAATTGGTCTAAAACCTTTAGGCAGGTCTACAATTGTCCAAACCTGGTTTGAATACATAGAGTTCATTTCGGCTTGCATATCCTCAAGCCACTTGAGGAAGTCTGTACCGGTAATTGCCTGGTCGTAGGTGACGGGATCGTCCCCAATGCATCCCTCAATCGCAACATCTCCATGCTCGACATGTACCATACCATACCTCCCAAGCATTTGAGATATCCTACTGGACCTGCGCAATTGCGGGTGAGCCGAGTTTTCTGGATCTAACGACTCTGTAACAACTGGAGTTGATTCGTCGCTTAACTCACCAAGAGTTATTTCACGCCCTTTACCGCCTTCGCTAACGAACTCCTCTTCCATGAAGGTGGCGCGTAAAGCGATAAACACCCTGTGTTCGTCTGGAACGTAAAAGTAATATCCCATTGGGTCCTCGGGATAACCAAAGAATCTTGCCATAATTGACCTTGATTCTAACTTATCTGCCTGCAACGTTTTCACAAAGGCGGGGCAACCCCAGATCCTAATGTAATTTAGGCTTGTCATATGATTATGCCAAGCCTCGTAAGGGATCCTGTCGGCAGATGGGATAGGTATCCTGTTAAGGATATATGCTACTGTTTCCAAGGCATATCCCCACATCGAAATGGGGAGATCTGTGTAACTCATCATTGACCGAACCATATCCAAAAGCGTTCGGTTCCTACGCTCGGCTACGTCATTTAATTGTGGCATGCCGGGAGGTGAGAACTGTATAATGATGCCATTTTCTCTGAGAAATGCATCGAACTCAAGGCTCATATATTCGCCGCCTCGATCTGATCGAACGACTTTAATGACCTTGTCAGTTTGCTTCTCCACTAACGCTTTATACTCCTTGAATATTTCAAGAGCTTCAGACTTTTGTCTCATCAAATAGACAGTCCCGTAGCGGGACAAATTGTCCGTAAACGTAATGAAGTAGCGGCAATTACCTCGGGCCGTCACTCTAAACGGTCCGCATATATCAGTGTGGATTAAACCCAGCACTTATGTGGCCCTCGTAAAAGTCCTTGTGAAGGGTGACTTGGTCATTTTGCCTAGGATGCAAGACTGACAAGTTGGGATCGGGCCTGACTTCACTGTGCGAATCAGACCGTCCTTTTCCATCTTGTCAATCTTTGCTTCCCCGGCGTGACCCAGTCGAAGATGCCAGATGTATCGCTCGTTTGACCCTGTCGACGAGTTGGTAATTGCATTTACAGTTTCTACCTTATATCTTATATTGACGTAATATAAACTATTTATCAACGTCGCCTTTCCAACGTTTTCATTTCTAAAATAAATATGGCAAACATTATCAATAAATCGAAACTCATAACCAAGTCTGCTCAAAACAGGAATCGAAACAATGTTTTTAAGCCCCTTGGGCAAAACCAAAATATCAGAAAGTACTAGAGAATGAAATGACGATAAAAGTAAAGTCTTCGATCCCACGTGCGTCGGTGCTACACTATGTCCGCTACCGACGTTGATCGAGACCTCACCAGCTCGAAGCTTCCTACTTCGTTCCAGACCGTGGTTCAAAACCAAATATGGGAGCTAGCGCCTGAGTCAAGTATCCATGAAGTAGAATATACAGAACAATTAGCTTCGAAAACTAATTGCTTACCTGAAGTGTCAGATGACGCCTTCAGCTTAGGACAATCTCGCTTCCAGTGACCCAGCTGCTGGCAATGGAGGCACTTGTCCGTGGGCTTCGCGCCCGACTTCACAGCCTTCTTGGACTTCGCCTTCTTGGCGATTCTACCCTTAGGCCCGCTGTGCTTGTTCGGCTTCTTTTTCTATCCCTTGGACCGAGTAGTCGCAATAAGCGCCACCTCTTTCCCCTTACCCCTATCACTGCGATACTGAGTACCGGCTGCAACCAACTGATTAATCAGATTCGGGATCAAATAATCCCGATTATTAAGGTTGCAGTTCACCACGAACTGGTGAAAGGACGGTGGGAGGGACTGCAGCATGATGTATATCTTCACCTCGTGAGGCAACCCAAATGCAAGGACATCCAATCGCTCCATATAGTAGAGAAAATAAACTGCAGAAAGAAAATAGATAGTTAGGATTTGAAGTGTTTAATCAGACTAAACCATGAATTTCAATTTTTCGGCTGACTCCCACTATTTTTCTCGAAAACCTGTCTCCCGTTAGGAATTTCGGAAACCTCGTTGAGTAGTTTCATATTGGCGTTGATTTACCCGTGCTGCATCAAACTAGCCTCAAATTAACAGTTTATTGGTATATTCGATCAGCCAGGTTCGTGTCCCACACGATTCTGTCAGACAGAAGTTTCAACGAATTTGTCTCAGTCAGTGTCCCTCAGCTGTAACTCAGACTTCTTGGGAATGACTGTCCAAGTGCTGCCTATCAACGTCCTGCTAACCTTCCACTTTTGAGTGAACTTCGCCTCCGTAGGATAACACTTTATTAGAGAACGAAGAGTGGTCGGTCAGCGGTATTATCAAAAATGCATCCAAATACGTTCACGTCAAAGGCGAGGGTTTTAGCGCCGTAACTCGGTCAACAAAAACCGTATCCCTAAGTCGTAACGTTTTTGGACTTGATAGAAAACAGGAGTCCCATCCCTTTACTCACTTGATATTTTAAAGTCTAACTTTGGGAGAATCCTCACAGTTAAAAAACGAGCACATTATGCATGATATCACGTTCGAAAACCCACACGCACATTATGCACGATATCACGTTCAAATTTGAATTAATATTAATATAAATTAATATATTTTCTATATTTAGTATATTTAAATATATAATATTCAATATATTTATATATTCGGAAAACAACACTTAAATACCTCATACCTAAAAAATTTAAAACATAAGTACCATGTCAGAATAATTTTTGTTTGAAGTACCCACTTGAAACATTTTTTACTCATAGGTACCTATTGGACAAAAATAACCTTGAAACTTTACATATTTACAATATATATCCAAATATTACTTTAAAAGAAAAACAAAAAAGAAATTTCCTCAAACCCACCTAGACATGGCTATCGGGCCGGTTCAGCCCGGAACCGGCCCGGAACGCTAACCGGTTCCGGTTCAGAACCGGAACCGGTCTTACCGGTTCAAGAACCGGAACCGGTCCGGTTTTATCTTTTATGAGAACCGGTTTTTACCGGTTCTTACCGGTTCCGGAACCGGAACCGGTAAGAACCGGAACCGGTAAGAACCGGAACCGGAACCGGTAACGGCTAGTTTTCTAACCGTTGCCCAACGTTAACTTTTTTTTTTTTTATTTTTTTTTATTTTTTTTATACCATATTAAAAAATCTATAAATACCCCTATTTATCCTCATTTTTTCACATTCTTACTCTCATTCTCTCTCAAACTCTTAAAATTAAATTCTCTATACTCCCAACAATCTCAATATCTCCCACTCTCTCATTTTATTATTAAAAAAAATACCCACATTATTTTTATTATACACACACGAAAATTACACACACACTCACGAAAAATTCCAAATTTTTTTTACTAACATGGCATCGAGTTCGAACCCGAACGACGATATTTTCGGTTATATTCGTACACGTTTTGATGATATGGAGCATGTCGACGAAGATCACGACGGCGATGGCGGTGATGTTAGAACCGGAACCGGACCGAGCCAAGAAGCATCCACGGCATCGGGACCGTCTCGCACCCGGAAGAAGCGCTCCAAAATTTGGGAACATTTCGACCTCGTGCTTGACGCCGGAAATCCAGCCATGGGTAACGCTTTTTGTAAAATTTGTCGTGCTAAATATCAATATAGGAGCGGTGGTAACTCCGGCGGTACGGGATCTATGAAAAAACACTTAGTGGGTTTTCATAAATTCGACGAGGTGACGTTACAACCGATAGGTAGTGAGCGTACACAACAACAAATTAGCGCACACACCGGTAGGAATTTTGTTATCACGAGGGAAATTTCGAAAATGGCTCTTGTCAAATTTGTCGTCACTTGTGAAGAGCCGTTTTGTATTGCGGAAAATGAAGGGTTTATCAACTTCACTAGTTCGATACAACCCGGATTCCATCAAGTAGGTCGTAAGACACTTAGGAAGTATGTGTTAGAAACGTTTAACGACAATAGGAAGAGTTTGATTACACATTTGTCTAACATTTCTTGCAGGGTAAGTTTAACTACCGATATTTGGACGAATGTCACGTCGCAGTCTTATCTCGTGGTGACATGCCATTGGATAGACGAGACATGGACGATGCAAAAAAGAATTTTGTCCCTTGATCCCCTTGATTCGCTACATACGGGACACACAATTGCGATGTATGTCTTGAATGTGGCGAAAATATACGGGATTGAGGAAAAAATTATGTCTGTCACGTTAGATAATGCTAGCGCTAATAATAATGCTATGGAAAAAATTAGATCTCAACTTACTTTGCCTCTTAACGGTCGATTGCTTCATGTTAGGTGCGCTTGTCACGTAATTAATTTATGTGTCAAATGTGCATTCGATGAGATTTTGGGACAGGTGATAGAGAAGTTTAAAGCCGCTGGAAAGCAATTACGGGAACGCCGCCTCGAACGCTCTTGGAGACAAACGGTCGAGGCGACCGGCCTTAGGTATAAGAAGTTTCCCCTACCGGTTCCGACTAGGTGGAACTCTTTATATCACCTTCTTAGCACATTTATGCGCTATAAAGATTTGGTCACCCATTTTTGGAACAACAACGCACTCGGCCCTGATTCGACGCATCATTTGACCGAGTTCGATTGGGACATGTGCGGGATGTGCGTCTCTTTACTTGAGGTATTCAAGGAAGCAATGGAAAAATTTTCAGGTGTTCATTATCCGACATCGCCATTATTTATTCCGTTGCTTTTTAGCATGTGTTATAAATTTATTGAATACCGTAATAATCCATACTTGACAGGTTTCGTGGAGCATATGGAAGCAAAATTTAAAAAATATTGGGAAACAATTCCAATTGTCCACGGGTTGGCGGCATTACTCGACCCGAGCTGCGGTAGTGATACTTTTGATATTTTTTTCGAGTATTACGAGACATTTCTTGGAAAGAACGTTGACGATCAAAAGACGTCAATTACGCGTTCTCTCCAAGAACTTTTCCATTTTTATAGTCATCAGCAGGTGCAGGGCGGTTCGACAGAGCATGCGACCGAGGGAGTGACGGGGTCCGGTAGTAGTCAAGGCGGCCCATTGGATGTCCTAAAGCGGTTGAGGATGCAAAAGTCGAAAGGAAAGATGGCCGCACCTACGAACTCAAATGAGATTCAACTCTTTTTGAGTCTCAACTTCCAAACACCGGAAGGATACGACATTCTCCAGTGGTGGAAGTCGAATGCAACGCTCTACCCGACGATAGCGGCTATCGCTCGAGACGTTCTAGCGGTGCAAGCGTCAAGCGTCGCTTCTGAATCCGCGTTTTCTACGTCCGGTCGAATTATTGGAGATCGGCGGACCAATCTTAAACCGAGTTCTCTTGCGATGCTCGTGTGCTTAAAAGATTGGTTCGCCGCTGAATCCAAGAACCGGACGGACAACGCAATCAATGAGTTTCAAGCCTCGAGTTCCGACGACGACGAAGAGGCTAGATCGTGTAGAGTTTTAATTAATGAAGATGTAATATAGTTTTTTTTTTCTTTTTATGTAATTTTATTTTTTATGTAATTTTATTTTTTATGTAATTTAGGTATTTTATTTTATGTATTTTTTATAGAAATTTTTAATTTAAGTATTGAGTTATAATAAAATTTCGGAATTTTTTGTTAAGACTACTGACTATTGAGTTTAATAAAAATTTGGGAAATTGGTATAAAAAATTAAAACTTAGTATAAAAATTTGGAATTTTTTCAATTCGAATTTAATAAAATTTGTGCATTTTTCGTCTGTGTATAATAAAAATAATGTGGGTATTTTTCGAATTTAAAATGAATTTTTTTGGTATCGGGTGAACCGGTCCGGAACCGGTAAGACCGGTTCCGAATTGGTTCCGGGATTTGGACCCGGAACCGGAACCGGAACCGGCGGAACCGGCACGGAACCGGAACCGGTGGAACCGGTTCCCATATCTAAACCCACCATACGAGCTGATCTCTTGCTTCAGACCTACATTCATAAGCTTCAGATCTCTCTTTCTTCGGCTCAACGATCGTGCTCGCTCTCTCTCTCTCTCTCTCGACGAACACAGGTTCTCTTTCACTACGTTTTGCGGTAGGTACTTTTACCCTGATTCACCCTAACCGATTTCACACGTAGATATTTTCTTTCACTGATATGCAGTTTTTCTTGTTTCAACAATTCATAACATGAATTTCATCATACGTTAATTTTTCTACAAATGGATTTACTGTTTCTAGGGGTGTTCATTGGACGGTTCGGTCCGGTTTTTTCAAATTTCGGTTCGGTTTTTCGGTTTTCGGTTTTACAGATGCCTAATCCGATATCCGAACCATTTTAATTTGGTTCGGTTCGGTTTTTTACACTTCGGTTCGGTTTTTTTCGGTTCGGTTTTTCGGTTAACCGTTAAAGATTTTAATTCATATGTATGCATGTATTATATATACATATATATAGGAATTAACTCTTATAACATATATATATATATATGTTACAATTGCATTACATATATATATAAATTAAATAGTAATGATATGATAATTGCATTACTCATATGTGTGCGTAATTCGTGTATATATATATATATACACGAATTATCTTTTATAACATTTATATATATATAGGAATTAAATGTTATAATATAGTGCGTTATAAAATAAACATTGTAATTTTAATTATTTTTTATGAAAAATATAATTATTTTGTTGGACTTTATTATCACTATAAATATTAATCACTTTCATAAACTACAATATTTTAAACTTGTCTAATATAAATTATATATAATTAAATATATTTCGGTTTTTCGGTTATTTCGGTTATTTTTTCTGAAATCCGAAAACCGAACCGAAAAACCGAAATTTCCTAAATACAAAACCAAAACCGGCCGAAAAACCGAATTAACCGAACCGAAATAACCGAAAATTTCGGTTCGGCCGGTTTTTTCGGTTTTATCCGAAATTTGAACACCCCTAACTGTTTCAACAATTTATTTTTGTGGGTGTAATTGGTATTGCTTTATAATATAAATTATGGTCGATTAGTGTAATTTTGGTGTAGTTTGTGTATTGATTTTTATCGATTTCATCGATTGGGGGGTATTTCAGCAATCGATTAGGTTTTTTGACCAATTTGAAATTTATGTTATATTCTATGTTGGTGTTCGATTTATATGTTTTTGATATTTTGATACTATGTGGTAGCATAAACTGGTACAACATATGTATGTTTATGGTACGATAACTGTATTTTTTTTGGTACTATATGCCTGGCTATGGCTATAGCTACAGATTCCAATAATATATTTGGACTTTCTTGTAGTTTACTTGAATGATTGAGGACTGTGATTAATGGGAGATCGTCCATGAATTTTTCTGCTGGTTGCATTGTTGGTACTCTCGGTGATGCTATCACTTGTCCCCTTGATGTTGTCAAGACCGGAAGGCATATAGAGGTACTTCTTAATCGTACTAATATTCTGTAACAAGGACACAATGTATAGAAAGATCTGTAACGGGCTTCGAAGATGACTACTCGGCAGACGCTTATGGAAGTCTGAAGGCAATAACTCTTCTACCTCTTCTTTCTTCATGCCGACCGTGTTTGTTAGTGTTTAGAATTATATTGCATCATATAGATTCTTTTGAAGGGCGTGTGGAAATTCATGAAATTCTATACGACTAGGTTCTAGAAGTCCTCCTACGTTGAGCTACTTGATGATATTTAGATTATGATATTTCCTCTTAGAAATCTACGAAATTTGTCACTTGATGTTAGGTTATTTTGTTATTTTTGGTAAGCTATATATAATACCCCAGCAATTCCTAACCCTCGTTTGACCAATATGAATCATGCATTTCACGCACTAACTTATTTGAATTATATGATATCATAATAATTGTGTGGTCTGCATATTATATGAACTTTATGCATTGCATATTATATGTATTTTCGTGCGTTACATATTTGCGTGTCTTATTTGACTAAGGTAAGGTTAATTTTTGACATCATTTCTTTTAGAAATATATATATATATATGATGGGATAAAACAATATACATATATATTTAGAGATCCCTATCTAATTTAGATGAGTCATAAGATACGTGTCAATCACTAGACACGACTACTTACACGTGTCTAGCTGGTGCGTATAATTAGTTTTGAAACCATTAATATGCATAAATATTGATTAGTTTTATTAGAAATATATTAAAACTATGCAACTTATTTTTCTTGGAGGTAGAAGAAGGTAAATTACCCTTGTAATTATCACTTAAATATATTACTTAGCATAAGAGGTTTTTCACACATTCCACCGCCTTTGGATTTCTTATTTATCATGTTTTCCTTCATTCATCTCCATTTCTTTTCGCCTCAGTTTCCAGCATGTTCTTAACTTCTCCTTGTGTTTATAATCATCACAAAACCAGCACTTAAGAGAAGTGAGATTAACATCCCTGAAATGGTTCCATACGTGAGGTCAAAGTAGCATAGAGAAGACTACAATAAAATATCATTTCACTCCAACACCTTTCCTTCCAGCACGATTGTATTTTCATGGTCATCTACCCTTTATAAACTAAGCTTGTTTAATTGGTAAGGTTTAATACTATCTGTCGTATGAATATTAATTCATTCGTGACATGCATACTTAGTAATTAAACTTAATGGCTTCTGTTTTGGTGTTGGATTCTTATATTTAGGGATTTGAAGGCTTGATGATAATTATGTACGTGCACATATATACACTATCACTGTAGTTGAAATTAGCGATTCCCGTTCTTGATACAACAAAGTTCGAGTTTTCAGGTAAGCGTTTGTCCATACGCAACTACGATACATGAACCTAGTTTTTGGTGTATTGTTATGTTTTGATATATGTGTTTTGATGTTGATTTGAGTATCTTTGGAGGTATAAATTATTCGGTAGGAATAATCATACCTCGAGAACGAGTCACCGTATATGTTATTTTCATTTGTTCAGATATGAACATATATGATTTGTGATGAATTTATTGTTATCTCGAGGACATTGATATATGTTTTATGATGTTCGATACGAGTTCTTGTTTCAAGTATGAGTTTGGTATGCATTGCATATTGCACACGGTCTCATGCATTGATGATCATATATATATCGCTTTGGGCGATTGTTGAGTATGTGAGGAGTATCATGTTATATCGCTTTGGGCGATTATTGAGTATTTGAGGATTGTCATTTGATGTTGTGAGACGATGCTACGGTATGCGAGGGAATCTCGTAGTGGAAGGAAACCACCTTTTGACAGGAGGGTCCACCGAGCTCTTCCCCTTTGGCGTTACGGTGCCCTTATTGGCCTGACGTGACGACGTCCTTATTGTGAGGGTGAAAAAGTCCTTCCCGCTGGGTAGGTGAAAAAGACTATCCAGCATATGTTTGTGAATCTCGTAGTGGGAGGAAACCACCTTTTGACAGGAGGGTCCACCGAGCTCTTCACCTCTAGGTGGGTGAAAAAGACCATCCAGTAGTATATTTATAGGCCCCATTGATATTGATTGAGCTCTTCGGTACCGTAGTATTCGGTCTCAGGGCCCATTTTGTGTATGATTATGTGTGTATGAGGGTATGATTTTGAGAATACGAAGATATGATTTTCGAGAGCATGAGCGGCATTTCATCATATCACATTGCGATGTGTTTCATAGTCGAGGAATTTATATCGCAGGTCGATATAGTTCCATGCATCACATACATGAGCTTATTAATGTTATGTCATTCGCTTACTGAGCAATTAGCTCACTTAGTTCATGTGTTGTAGGTGAGCTCGATGATGCTGTTTGATGTTTTCTTACGAGGCTAGCTGTTGAAGCTCCCGCAGAATTTTGAGATGGCGTGTACATGGATGACGACCTGTGGGCGAGCGGTTTTTCTTTGGTGTCGGGTTTGGTTGTCTTATATATGTCGCTAGAGTGTGTCTTGTCATATTTTGGGACAACTTATATATGTATATTATGGTGGTTGAGTCGAGCTGTGTTGGTTAGGTTATTTTAGTTGTTGTGGGAGATTATCTTGAAAGATAAAGGTATTTTATCGGGTTTTGCGAAATTGGTGTTTTTATGAGTTCATTTTGATTAGTCGTATTCAGGCTTTGTTGATGAGTTTCAAACGAAACTCACGCGTTTTATTTTCTCAAAATCACATTTTTAGTGTCCTTAGAGTCGTTCATTAGGGTAGTGGCGTGGGTCGTCACACTATATGTATATTCTTAGTATGGTATTTGCATTATAATGGTACTGTAAGTATTAGTAGATTGATACTGAAGGTTTGAACAGAATGATATTGTATTTTGATAAATTGCCTAAATTTGAAAATTGTTATTAATTCAATGATATTTGCGTATCTAAGGTACATGGGGATGTAAATTGCCTAACTGGTGCTGATGAGGATCGAGCCCAGGAGGGATGTGCTGAGATTGTTGCAGAGGCACGCGATGAGGTTGCTGAAGAGGAACGGATAATGGTAAGACACGAGAGTTTATTTGTATGTTTGAGGGAGACGATAAGGAGAAAAATGCTACATTATAAGTGATTTTATATGTTGGATGTTTATTTGTTTGGAGACTATATATCTTTTGTTGGATGTTGTGTAATAACTAACTTGTAATTTGTTATATGTTATTGGTGGAATTCTTTGTTTTGGCATAGAAGGTACGACATAATACAGTCGTTATGTACCATAACAATGCAAAAAAGGTACCACAAACGTATTAAAATGGTACGATATACTAATAACCATAAAAAAAGTAATGAAAAATATGTAAAGATAGTATCTGATATGTCAGGAACAATTTGTGAAAGTATCTGACATATCATAGAATGTTCACATATGAGAAATTGTATTATATGTCATCTTTTATATTTAAATATTTTGATACTACAAACTACGTATAAATGGTACAATGTTGCACTGTAATAAGGTACATTCACAAGGTAATATATGATACAATATACATGCTAAATTTGATACAGCTTATTAGGGTAAGCGTGTTTCGTCCCCATTACAATTAATTTTTCATGCGAAACTATTTTATTATATCTATATATATTATATGTTTCACTTGGTCTCATACATTACTAAATTTGGTATCTTATTCGAAAATTATGACTTGAATGTCTCAAATTCCAAACTACATAGTGAAATGTTCATACAAAGAACCATCTCTTACATTGGAGCTTGGGTTTTAAACTACAAATCCGTAATTTTAAGGGTTAACCCGTTAAATATGATACAAAATGAAAGATATAACAAATATAGATATTGTAAAATGGTTTCGCATCAAAATGAACACGAACGGCGACGAAAAATGCTTACCCTAATATTTTGTACCATAGTTGTGAAGGATATGGTACTTCATAGTTCATCGTTAATGTACCTTATTATATTGTCACATAGTACCAAACGTAATACGTTTGTAGTATCAAATATATCTACCATACACATTCTATGACAAAACCTAACGTGGACGTTTGGACTACATTCGACAATCTCTGACACATTCTGCATATTTTTCATCATCAGACATGTAGAAAATTCTCTGGCATGTTAGATTCTATCTTTATCTCAATTTTTACGGATACAATTTAACGTATTTTTTTATTACAGTACTATTTTAATGTGGTTATAGTACCTATTGTAGACATATTGTAGTACCATTTTTAAAACTGAAATAATTACCAGCCATATGAGAAATCAAATTAGCATAATCATTCAATAATTTAATGATCACCATAAATGCATCACGATATTAATGTGACTATACAATAATTGAATCTAATCGTCAACATATTGAAATCTCAAACCATCATACATCGAACCCACACTTAATCTCTGCACTTAATTTTGATCGTTACTTTCTTAATCGTCAACTTACCCGAAATCTCAAACCATCATACAAGTGGAGCTGTTCAAGTTGAAACTCTGCAAAATAAAATAAAATCTGTCAATGAAGATATTTTTCCTATGACAAATGACATGGCAATCTAATTTTAAAAGATACTACGATAGCCTCTTATAAAGGTACTACATATTGAGAAATAAAGTACTACAATAACACGCCCAATGGTACATAATATGATTAAAATTATATTTTCGTCAAATTAACTCTACTTACTACCAATAACAGTTCTCTCACACTTACATACGCTAAAATTGGCGCCTAATTAGCTTTACTAGTGTGTGATGCGGAAAAAACAACTTTCAACCATATTTTATAAATGTACTACATACTTAAAAAATAAAGTACTACAACACACATGCTCAATGGTACACAATAAAATTAAAATTGGTACTGCATACTATTCATATAAAACAATTAGGATTTTCGTCAAATTAACTTCATGTATTACCAAAAATATATCTCACAAGACTTAGATATGCTAAAAATCGGCGCCCAATTAGCTTTATTACTGTAGAATGACGAAAAAATAACTTTCAGCAATCTTCTTCTAAAGGTACACCATATTAAAAAAATTGAGTACTTCAATAGCATGTACAATGGTACACAATAAAATTAAAAATGGTACTGCATAACATTCATATATAAATATTGGGGTTTTCATCAAATTAAACTTACATACGTTCTTCAACGGCATTTTCAACCTTTTTTGTTGCCAGAATATTCATGAGGAAGATCTTTTCCTGAGAAGATAGTTCCTGGATAAAAATATGAACTAACTTAGACCAATATAAATCGAGCTCGAGCTCGATGAGCTATTTAGGTGCCAAATGGAGATAAATTTCAGATTTAAATCTAAAAAAATTGAGCAGTGTAGAATTCCAAAAAAAAAACAACTTATGAGGGAGACTCGATACAAAATGATTTTTGTGCATACAAGTAAGACTTACCTGAACCGAAAACCCGCTTCACCGGGCCACCTAGGCGCTTTTCCGATAGCAAATGGGTCAGTGACGACCGAAGACGATGGCCGTGTGACCAAGATCGATTGCAGAAATTTTAAAAATTTGAAAAAACCCTATCGTTATCCGACCAAAAAAGAGAACGTCGGACCGAGGGAAAGCTTTTGACGATTTTCCGACGAGAAACCGTGCCGATTAGAGCTTCCATGAGAGAGAGTTTCGGAAAGAGTGAGATAGATAGAGCTTGGATGGGTTGAAGAGAGAGAAAGAGTGGTTTCATGAGCTAAGAACGATGATGAGAAATGAAAAATTAATATAATAAGTAAAAGTAAGGGCAAAATTGTCTTTTTAATGAAATGGGTACTTAAGTGTAAAATATTTTTTGAAATGGGTACCTCATTATAAAATATGTCTGACAAGGGACTGAACTGACTTTTTTTTATATCTTTAAGTATTTAATAGCTGTTTTCCCTTATATATTTAATATTTTCGAAACTTATACTAAATAATTTCGAAATTTATATATATATATCTAATATATATATTTTATTTAATTCCAAATCTATTATTTTTCTAAAACAATAATAGAGATATATTTTATTTAATTCCAAATCTATTATTTTTCTAAAACAATAATAGAGATTTAAATCAAATTTAAATCATATACTAAATATTAAATATCCAATATTATATTTTAAAAATATTTCGTGAGGTGAAAAGACAATTTTGCTCCTCACTTGATTTAACCACAGTCAATCGAATCTTTCGGTCATTTAGGGTTTCGGCCAAGCCCCAAACCCTAATCTCTCAATTCAGGCCCCAGCCAGCTTTATTCTTATATAGACGTTGTGTCGGTTGCCCTTTTTAAGCCCGACTCTCTTGGTTCGTCTCAACCGGCTCTGGGAGGAATTCAGGAGTTCGGTATTCACCTAACCAGCCCCGTGGTACCGAACCGATCCCGAGTTGAATATGATATGCTTCACGAACCGACCATAGGTTGTCGTCCTACGTATAAACCCTTTATCTTTGTCCCGGTCGAGTGAAAGTCATGCGTAGTCGAACTTACAGAACTCGACTCTATGATGTTCGTGTCGGTAACATTTACCAAACTGCCCTCCACTACTATCGTGAGTCAGCTTTGAGCTCTGGCCAGAGACTTAGGTAAATTCCCGCACATCGAAACTGCATAGGACGTTAACCTCGAATTTAATCAAGGCCGTAAATCCCGCTCAGCGGTATAACCGGCAATCACGTCGAAAAGTCAAGACCGCATTTTGCCGCTGACCAATGCTACATGCAATTCGGGCCTAGCAAACTATTGACTAATCAAGACCTTAAGACCAACCCCGAGTTAACCCTTTCAGTCTAAGGTTCACGTAGACTACTATAGTCAATCGATCGATCAGCGACTTTACCAGCGTTGATTGTTCGATTACGAGTCAGTGTCCAAATACAGACAATCCCCTGATTCATCTTGTATCAATGTCACGAGCTCCCACTTTCCAAGTGAATGGTTGTCACAACTATTTTGGACCCGTCGACAAACAAGTCGTACTCGTCAATCCAGTCACCCTACTGGAGACTAAGACTTGTGGACTTAATTTAATATTACAGTGTTTCAGCTTACTGGTGCCCCCTCTCTGTCCCTACAGAATCAGTAACTGAACTGTAAATATTGGGGTTTTATTAATTCGTCTTATTACCCGACTACAAGGTTAATTTATTTAGACGAAGTAATAATATGCCTTTGTTCTTTTGTCATAACTTAAATAGAAAAAAATAAAGTAATTCCATTATCAAATAATCCAATTACAATCGTAAACACTACAAAATTATACTAGTGCCCTCGTACTATCTAATCCCCGTACGGCATCTAGGGCATAAACCTCAACAGGAGATTCCCTGATCTCCGCGGGGATCCACCCCGTTCAGGGCAAGGATTCCCCGTTTCAATCCCTGTGGGTCGGGAGCGAGAAAAATTGTCTCCCAATTGGTGGGAATGGGTGGAGAATCATACTCCCCGCTCCGTTCCATGTGAGAATCCGATATATTATATTATTAAATTACTCTTATTAATATTCTAAATCATATTATTTATTCATCATCTCTCTCTTTCTTTCCACAATTTCCACCATCATGAAGGTTAAATTTATGTTTTTATTAACGTTTATGGTAATTGTGTCGATATAACGTCGTCCTTGCCGTTATATCTTGTCGTCCCAGCCGTTATATGGTCGTTCCGACCGCGACAATATAAAACGCTTCGAACTCAAAACGTTGGCATGGAGGCTACCGTTCAAGTTCCGGAATGCCCGTTCCGGCGGACCGTCGGACATGGAATTTGGAGCACATCGTAACCGCTCCATAACCGAATCCGATGATCCGATAAGACCGACCATAACATTAGCGAAGAACAAACGGAGGTTCAGTAGTAAGAAGGTGGAATTACACGAAGGAAAAGCACCAACAAGGGAACGTAATGGGCATAGCCACGTCATCAGCTCACCTTTCCCTTTCCCTAAGAAAAACATTTGAATCAAATTCTCGCTAAACTTCAACAACAGCACTACTCAAAGCTCTTAACTTTGTTCGTCTCCAAAATAGTAATATTTTTCCACTTCATGGTTTGGTTCTGTAACTTTCTTTTCCTTTTTTAGGGTCGTCTTCGTTCGCTTAGTAATAACACTGCTGCTTCACTCGCAATTAATTTCACCAGGAGTTTCTGCCCACTTCATCATTCAACTGTATTGCTTACGATTGATTTTTCTTTTTTCAGGGACTTCAATTCCTTTGCTTGATTATTTATGGTTCGAGGTTTAATTGAATGAGGTTTGTGGGTTACTTCCTTTTGCCGAGTTTATTGAAAAAAAAGATTCTTATTCCGCAAGATCGTATCTTTTTCATATCTATCGATTTGCTTTTTTGCAAATTCGAAATTGAGCTTCTGTGACTATTCCTTGTTTTGGGTGATGTTGTTTTTCTTTTCATTTTGCTGCTGTGCTACGGCCATTAATTCTATGCTTTTTATCCATGCTTTTTCTTGCTGACCCTAATGCTAAATCGGTGGAAAGAATTGGAATTCTGTTCTGAATTGAGTTTGGACAATTAATTTAGTGATGATGTCGAATAGTTTCCATTATTTCCTCGAATAGTATCGAATTTGTCATTGTATGTATGTCAGGCCTCTTTTCTATTTTTCGTCGGTCTTACGTTAATGCGATAAATAAGACTCCTTTCGGGTTGAGGATTTTCCGTTTAGAAAATAAGGAAAGAAAAATTAAATTCTAACAAGAGGATTGAACATACAGGTAAGTATGGCGTTCCAGGGAATTAGAACATTATTCCTGATAGTTTCCGTCCCCAAAAGCATAATCCCGAAGATAAATGGTTGTTGCTTTGTTGATTCTTTAATGGAAAATTAGTATGGGTTTCGTCACGGTTCTTTTTTCACTGTATTTCTTTTCAGTTACGAACTGACGATAGCTCTGCTGATTGAAGCGGTTTCTTTTGGAAGTATGCGAAATTATGTCTATATTGTTCCGATGCTTATAAATTTTAGTTTCTTTTAATCTTCTACTCTCATTTTCACTTCTTTTAGGTGGAGTTTTTCCTGTTCTTTTGTAAGAGAAAAAATAAAAATTGATGTTCATTATCATCTGATTGCAATCACAATCACAAAAGCTCAAACATGTCTGGTGGTGATGGTATAAAGCTCTCAAGCGAAGATCTGATGCTGGTAAGCTACCAACGCCAAATTTTATCAACATAAATGATCATCTTATTTTCACCAACAATTTGAACAAGAATGAATATAAAGAAAATGAAGATATTTTATTGCTGTGTATTTTTTTCTGGATGCATGATGCATATTGCATAGTGTTGGAGTCCTAATTTTTGGTTCCTTTATCTATTATAAAAAGTGTTCTTAGCTTCTCATGGTTTTGTGTGTGTATATGTATCCCTCTCTGTACTTTATTCCTTTTCTGAAATCATAAAATCACAAAGGTGGACGCATCTTGCTATTTTTTTACACCAGATGTTTTACACTCAGCTCTAAGTTAGTATCCCGGAAGTAATATATGGTTTTTTAGACGTGAGAGTTTCAGCCCAGTTCTTACCTATGTCTGGTAGAAGTTAATTCAAGAAAAGGAGGCATTTGACCTCTGTGTATAAGATAATTCAAGTATACAAGATATCTGGTTTAATTGTTGACTTTTTTGTCTGGATAGAAAATGATTCAGTGAAAGATGGTTTATGCCCTCCCTCTGTTCATTGATAAAGATAGTCTAACTATATCATTTAGGTGAGGAAAATGAACGCCACTTTGATCGTCTGTTTTGTGGTAATATTTTGCTTGCCTTTTTTGGGCTGTAGAAGGATATATTTTTACTTAGCATATACCATCACTGAGAAAAGTTTTATCTAATAGAACATCTCTGGACAGAGGCTTCTGAAGCATCTGAGGTTGAGAGAGCGATAGTAAGTTCCATTTTCCATATATCACTGTAGAATTGCAACAGCGGGCTGCTCCACTTACGTGTTCTTTGTCGATGGTCAATGGGCGATGGAGTCTGGAAAAAAATCAAGTGAACCAAAATTATTAAAGAATTTCATATAGTAATTTAACCATTCGGGTTATTGATGTGATGAGTAATTTTAGAAAATACATCATACAACACCACAACCCCGCATGAATGTTTAAAAGCTTCTTGTTACTCCATCTTCTAGTTTCTCCATATGTTCCCATTATGCTATAAGATTTCCACTCATATGAGATGTATTGTTTACTGAACAGTGAACGGACATAGATTTAATGTAATGCCCACCATTGAAGAATATAAGAATATCTATCAGATTAAAACTATTTCTTAAACTATTTCTTCATTTCTCTGGGTCGTCATTTGATCCATTTCTAAACCAGGTTCAGAGTCGCATAGAACGCTGTCTCCGGCAGTACATGCACAAAAAGGAAGCTGTAAATGCTCTTGCGGTTCAGGACAACATCGACCCAAATTTTACCGAGATAGGTAATGTTATCTTCTTTTCTTCCTTCATACATTGCTGATGATTAGCTCTGGAATAGGATAATTGCTACCACAGAACATTTTCTTCATCCATTTCTCTCAATTTGCTTTAACAAACATGTGGAGTTTGGGTCATTTCTTATGCTCATGTTCTTAGACGCATATTTTTCTGCTCCACTCTTCGCATGCTATGGGTAGTCTGGTAATCCAGTTAGCCCACCTTTTGATATTACTTTCTTCTGTTTCAGAGATTTAATGAATAGAAGTTTACAGCTGATTATATAAATAACCATGATCATGTGAAGTTTTTTAAAGAGTTTGGTTTTCTTTGATGTAATTTATCTAGAGAACCAAGCATTATTAGTGGAGGACTAACAGAGGCTTTTTGGTCATTGCATTAATTCAAGATGTGATTCTAACATTGCATTGATAAATCCGAAAATGACCTTCTTTCTAGCCAAGGTGGTATAACATTCAGAAAAAACATGTTTTCCCTGTGCTAGAAAATACTTATGCCATTTGTTTGTGTTATGACAATTTTGCTCGTAGTGAAGTGCCTTTCCGTTACTATAACTAGTTGCTTCTTTCCAGTCTGGCAGCAACTCGAAGAGGAGAATCCAGAATTTTTCAAGGCGTATTATCTTAAATTAATGGTGAAGGATCAAATACTGGAATTCAACAGGTTGCTCACCGAGCAGGTGGAACTGATGCAGCGTGTTGGATTAGGCAGCATCGAACCTGCTAATGCATCTAACGGATCTCATGTTTCACCTGGTAAGATGTTTTTCCACCGACAAAACTTGAATCTCTTTTAACTTCTGTATCTAATCTTCGTTTAGTCCCTGCCCGGGATGTTATTTGAAAGTTTATTACCACTATTGTTTGTATGCGTATAGAGGAATCTGTGTATGTGAACTTAGATTTCTTATTGGCTTATTTAACAACAATACGTTACATTGCAGCTCAGCATATTCCGACGTCATGTACTCCGCAAAATGCAAGGACCCTCGAGACCGAAGCTATGCAGCAGCCAAATATGTTCCTCAACTGTGGATCACAAATGCACCCAAATGCTCAAGGAACCGTAGATGGATCGATGCACTGTAAAAAGATTGATGTTTCACCAAGTGTGTTCTTGTCTCACAACTCATACGGGGCGGGATTGGCTGAACAATCGAACGTCAATATACCGAGATCAGAAGCTGCTGGTTATGGCATTAATTCACAGTTCGACTTCAGCCCGCAACAGGGCAGTTTCATGGAAGCACCTCCTCCCCTCATGGGTGACGTTGGTGCACAACCTTTTGGTAGCACGGTAGCAGATTCCAATGCACATAATCAGCATCTAAACGATGCCCTCTTGGATGGAGATGGTTCCTCCTTTGGGTTCTTGGATCAAAATCTTGACTTCCCCGAGTTGGCTGCTGATGATTTTCCTGGTGATGCTCTGTCCCCACTCGATCGACCGATCGATATCTTGATTCTCACGCATGGTTATATTTTTTGCCATTACAGATTTACTCGAGAGCTACACAAGAGATTCCTTCGTAACAGCGAATGCAATCAATTTTGTAAATGCGCATGAACATGGTGGGTGATGTAATACTGTCATCAGTATGTATTTTCTGCAGGCTATTGGTGGTATAAACATACCGTTTTCTGATATTCTTATATACAGGAGATATTGACCCCGAAGGTTCGCATTTGAGGAGATACCATCAATCTGACTGACTAGTTATTCATTCTATTCTAGGTACAGTTTTCTGAACTTGTTATTACATTCTCCAATTCAAATTAAGAATCTTCAATAATTTCGCAAATTGCAGATTGAATTTTTATTATATTTTTTGTTTTTGTTTATATTTTCTGGTATATTATTTCACATTGCAGGTATTATCAGAGGGAGTGGGTATTATATCTAGCATAGCATAGGATTTGGTTATACAGTGATCTTGCTTTTATCTCAAGTGGGAAGTACATTCTTGCTTTGAAGTGCTCATTGTCTCTTTTCTTTCTGTTGGATAAGTTGTTCGACGTATTATTTGTATGTATGTTTTTACTGTATAATCAAATGGGAAGTGTCATCTTTTTGTGTCTTATTTAGTTATCTCTTAGGATTTCGAAGATACATTCTTACATTTTGTATATATTTGTAGATGTTTTTGTATCACACCATGAATATTTTTCTGAAGCTAGCACATCAATAGAAGGTTAATTTATGGTTGTCCGAATAATTTTATAAAACCTAAATGGAGAAAGAGAGTACAAAATTTTACATGATCAATACTATCTACCTCCACGGACATAAAAGAATATTATGAAGTCCAAAATAACATTGGCTTTAATTCAACTTCAGTTCCCTTATCCACACAAATCGTGTATTTATTAGAGATGACAATGGGAAGGATCTATACATACCAACCTAGGCTTTAATTAAATAATTGGTTGGGTATGGATTATACCCAATATTTGATGGGTCTCAAATAATAGGGAGACCCAAAATCCATTGTGTCTAACGAATTTTAATTAGGTATTAAACGGATCTTTAATTTTTAATGTAACATTAACTGGATAAGTCGGTACGTCCTTTTGTAGCATCAATTTTTTTTTCCAAACGATAGTTTTATAAATAAATTAAAAACGATTTACATGCGGCTAAAGAGCAAGAGCATCCCTCGGAGACATTTGATAATCCAGTAGGGAAGATATCTCTCAGACACCGAGAGAGGAAACAACAAACGAAGACAAACAAAAAAACAAAAAAAATATAAATCCGAAAGAAGACAATGTTCAGAGGTTGAATCAAAACATCTAAAGAACCTATTACAAATCGAGTAAAAAACCTAATTTTATAATATGCTTCACTATCTTCGTCTTCAACTTAAAAAAACTCATCTTTTTCGTAAAAAAAAGGCACTCCAAAATGAGCTCCGAGAAACAAACTCCAATAAGAGAAGAGATATTGAAAGACAACAAACACAACAAAACAAACACAAGCCATCCCATCAACAAACAACCAATCAAACGGAACAAGCTACCAAGCAAACGAAAACAACCCACACAGCAAACCCATGATAACAGTGAAACAGAAAACAGAAAACTCAAAAGCAACGACCAAAGACGAAAACGCAACAAAGAAACTAAAAAGAGAACAAGAAAATGCAGCGAGGCCCAAAAAAGAAAAAATAATAATAAACTAGAAACGAAAACAAAAGCAACACACAAAAAAGAAAAAAGAGGATGGGGGAGAGTGATGATTTAGGATTTTGCTGTTTTTTTCTTGGGGGAGAAAGAGCCGTATGCTAACGCGTTAGGCAACTACGTTATTCAAGAGGGATTTGATTTTTGTAGCATTAATTCATACAACGATAACGATGATATCTTAGTCGCTAAAGCTCTAAATAAGATGTAATTACGAAGTTTTTTAATTGTTCACATTAGGGGTGTAAACGAGCCGAACTCGGCTAATTTTTTGGGCTCGGGCTCGCCTTTCATCTCAACTCGAACTCATCGAGCTTTTTAGCTCTGAGCTCGAGCTCGAGTGGATTAAAGCTAATGGAGCTCGAGCTCACGAAACTCGTCGAGCTCGAGCTCGAGCTTTTTAATAAAAAAATAATAACTTATAAAAATTAAAAAAAAGTTAAAAAAAAGCTCACGAGCCGGCTCGAGAGCTTTCGAGCACTCATGAGTGAGCTCGAGCTCGAGCCAACTCGGCTCATCTTTCACCCCTAGTTCACATGTTTGAGAATTACCACTACAAAAATGTTCACAAAAACCAACGGACCGTACGACGATTTTTTCGTCGCAAAAATTTGCAACAGAAATTTCGCTACCGATTTTTCGTCGCAAACAACACGTTTCCGTCGCAAAATTTTGCTACCGATTTTCCGTCACAAATTTATGACGGCCATCGCAAAATTGCGTCGGATATTCCGTCACAAAAGTTGCAAACAACATTTTTGCGATGAGGGTTTTCCAACGCAAAAGTTGCAAACAGATTTTTTTTTTCGACGAGGTTTTGTTGTGAATGACAGATTCTGTTGCAAACAGCGTTTTGCGATGGATTCGCCCGTCTCTAAATGAAGGTTTTTTTTTCATGTACGAAAATTTAGAAAGAAAAAAATAACTATTGGGATCGGCGAATGAAGACGACGGTCGGCGATTGGCTAACGTCGGATCGACGAAGGACGAGTGATTGACAAGATGTGTGAGAGAGAATAGACTGGGAGAAATAAAATAATTAGGGCTTGATTCAGTAAAATGGGTAAATGGATAATACTCATTTAAGACACATAATTAATTTAATTGGGTTTGGGTCGGATCTATACCCATTAATTTTAATTGAATCAGACCCATACCCATTATTAATGGATATGATCTTAATTCTTATGGGTATGGGTAGGGTCTTAAAATTTTGTCATCCCTAGTATTTATACACACTCTTAGCGATTCTAACGCAGTTTGTTGAATCGTAGAGAGGTAGTTAGGGATGATATGTGATGTGTTCTGAGAAAACCGGGGTGGTACTCCAGTTTGTCAGCGTTGTTGATAAGTTAGAATTTTACATAGAGTTTATATCCACAATTTTCGATCGTTACATGTTTAAATTAACCTTGAATATCTAGTGTTTATGTTATATTTCGTATTTCATAGGTATCGAGATAAAAAGAACCGAAAAAGAAAAGTTCCGGATGAGAAATACATGGACTGAGAAGTACATGGACTCAAAGAGACATACCAACCACCATGAACATTGACTAGGAGTTCCACTTATATACAAATAAGCTCCACAGGTACGTGCGAAGATGTCCACCACCATGGACATTGATTGAAAGTTCGACCTATACACAGATAAGCTCCACAGGCGCGTGCGAAGATGCCCACCACCATGGACATAGACTAGCACTTCACAATTCGACTTCACACTGTGTCTACAACCATAGACACTCATGTCCTAGACCGTGGATAATTCCAGCGAAGCACAAGTCTGAAGCCCACAATGTCCACGGCCGTGGAGGTACTTGTCCGAGCCCGTGGAGCTACCGACTTAATTCAAATATTGACGAATTTGTCACATAAATTAATGTGATTAGATATCTTTCGAACCCTAACCTTATACGGGATGAAAATACACTTCAATGGGGGATTTTAAACCATATAAAATGAGGGAATTGGAAGCCTAGACGAAATTCTCTCACACCAAAACCCTCACTCAAAGGCCCCATAGAAAATCACATCCCGGCAGAGGAAGGCAGCGAACATACAAAGTCCGAGACCGATCTGGAGACTTTAGAAGGCCAAGAAGAGAATAGAGAGCCCAGAGCACGATTCCGAGGGTCTACCATGATGTTTCTCCATCGATAACACGACGAGAGACTCTGAGGAGACGCATGACGACTCGACATCGTGAAGGACAAATTCTTTATCTTAGTCTAGGATTTTTCAATGATGTTTTCCATAGATTCATCGTTGTCTTTGTTTAGAACTATGCTAGCTTAATTTCATTTGTGATTAAGACGGCCGAATTATGATTACCTATAAATGTTATTCATATTCTATTTAATCGTATGAGTCAAATTATGTATTCCTTATTTGAGTTTAATGCTTGTGTGTGCCTGATCAACATATGCATGATCTTTGTTGGATTTATGAAATGGACAAAGTGATTAGACCGGTTAGAACAATAAACATTGAACACCACTCTGTAAAACCGATTAGACATGAAATTCGGTTTCGTATGTGTGGTTTCCGAGACCTTAAGCGCCAAAAACATTCAAACTCGGGGAACTTCATAGAGATATAATGCGTGCATAGAAACTATAGTCATATAGACATATAGAGATTGGTTCTCTCTCACATAGGATCGTTGTTTGGGACATATGAGTAGTGATTATCTTAGGAAATTCTACATTGACTGAGATTCGTATTGAGCATATATGATTGATTGCATGAAGACTTAGAATTGATTCGTGTCGAGCATGTGTATTGCTCACGTTGTCGTTAATTGATTTAAAGAGCATTATTTAATTGCTTTTGATTTCTTAGTTGCATTTTTATTTAGTTCGTTTCAATCCAATCTTTAAAAATCATAAAAATATCTTTAGTCTAAATTAGAATTAGGAAGAAAGTCTTAAAATTAATTGAGTTTTCATCATGGATCGATACTCGTACTTACGTCCATTTTACTATTTGCAAGACCTAGTACACTTGCTAGTATTCGAGCATGTCAAGTTTTTGGCGCCGTTGCCGGGGATATCGATAATATTAGTTGGGTAAATTATGCTTTACCTCCACGTGAATATACTGAAATGCGCAAAAACCTTATGCTTTTTTTATTGCGTGAAACTCCCATGTGATGTGTAAAACTTAGCACCGTACCCCCATGGTGTCTAAAACATAGCATTGTACCCCCCAATTAGGGGGTGAAATGACAAGAAGCGCATGATTAAATAAATCACGAGGGTATTTTACGCATTTTACAAACCATAAGGGTTTTTGTTAGGTCCGATTTTAACATCCAACGAAGAACTCGAGCATAGATTCGATAGATTTACCTCGATGATAATGCGAGCGGAAGCTTAAGGATTAAATCAATCAAATCTTCATTAATCACAAACTTTCTCTCCAATTAACCTCTTTCTCTCTCTACAATTAACCCTAGCTTAGATAGTGATTAGAGAGAGTGTTTCTAGTGAGAGAAAGCTAAACTCAAGTTGTGTGTATTTTACACACACTTGCCCTATATATATCAATCAATATTGGTATATTTGCATTCTAGTCCCTAACTATACATATATTACAATTAAGTCCCTAGACAAAGATAACTTGACTATTGAACACTATAAAATACTTCCAACAATCTCCCCCTTAGTGTTCAATTATAATTGAAGCTTCGGTTGTCTTTGTCTCTCGAATCTTCAGTCTTCATCATCAGTTGAACACAACAGAATAATTTCCAACAATCTCCCCCTTTGTGCTCAACTTTTGAATTTGACACGGTCTTTGTTGCTGTTTGAAGAAATATCTGAGAGCGTCTGGAGAATCTTCAGTCTCCCCCTATTTACATGCACCCTCATTTTCTTCTTTTGCAACTTGAATATTCGTCACCTTCTTGCATATATCAGAGTCGCGCGGATCATCAGCATCTACTTGTCGTGTATGCTCGAACCATGGAGAGAGGTCTTGTTTGTTGTGGTTCAGCACGTGCGTTGAAAGCTTGGCTTCTTTAATGAGTTCACGTGCATGGCCTCCTTGATATACTTCTCCCCCTCATGGCGATTCATTTGTATCGCCATGCTGTGTGATCAAGATGAACCAGAGTGTTCGCTGAACGTGTTGGCGTTGAATTCCGGATGAAGTACCTGAAAATGGGACAGACGACCAATCATCGTGAAACATCCCTCGATGTCACTCTTGGTCGTTGATGCAAAGTCACACAGACTTGCATTTGAAGGGACTACGGGGCCACATAGGCAACCCGTTGACATCATTCTAGAGTCGTGCTCCAGAAGATGGTCTGCTACCGTTGTTGTTTTGATTTTGCAACGGCAGGACTTCCTTCTGATCATAGAAGCACATTTTTGCGATAAATGTGTCTACAGAAGTTCTGGCTAGGTCACGTAGACCTGCATAGTATGTGTAAAATAATGTTTGTGTCCTAGAAAAGTGGAAAACATTTAGGCGATGAGGACACACTAGACATTTACGTGTTCAAGAAAGTCGTGGTATGGGGCTGTGGACCACTTAGTTCAATATCTCCCGTTTCCAAATGAAACGGTGATAGCATATGCGGTTCCCCATTATATATTGAAACATATGTCTTTTGGGAGACAAATGAGTAGCGGAGGAAGGTTGTGCATGCGCCTTTGGACCAGATGAGGCGTCTTCTACCCGGGATCTGATAAATCAGTCCTGTACCTATATTGGTTGTAGTCCGGATAGTTTGTGGTTGAGTTGTAAGGATGTCATCGTGATACATTCAATACCCTCACATACACTCGGGGTTTGTTCCTGGGTTAGGATCAGTTGGGTCGACTGAGCCTTTGGAACAGGTATGTGAACAACTCTTTTGTGTCCATGCATTTTATTGACATTTAGTTAGCACTCCATCTTAAAAGCATGAAGTTTGTATTCTGGGCATTCTTCCCTTAAGCTCTAGCGCCTTTTCATTGTAACACTCCCCCTAAATAGTTGCGCTATTTCTAATATGATGTCCTTGCTCCCCCTAAATAGATGTGCTATTTCAAATATGATGCTCTTGCTCCCCCTAAACATGTGCGCTCGTGGAGAAATTTGCATATTACTTTCTTTCAAGTTATGCGCCTTTTGTGATTGAAGCACACTCCCCTTTTGAACATTGCGCGCCTTTTTGATATTGCGCTTATGAGTATTACTTCCCCTAAAACATATGCGCTTTTTACAATAAACTATGGTAATACGCTCTTTTGAAACTCTTGCACCTTTTCTATCCACTCCCCTCTTTTTTTTTTTTTTTTTTTATGGCCTTTTTTTTCTTTTCTCCCCCCCTTTTTTTTTTTTTTTTTTTTTTATGGCCTCCTTTTTTTTTATGGCCCTTTTTTTGTTTTTATTGCCTCCTTTTTTTTTTTTTTTTGCTACCTAAAACTATCGAAAGCTTTGAGGTATCGAAAATCTTTTTCCCATCATAAATTTTCGTATGTGTATAGAAATGTCTGTCGTATGAGAAAAGTTTTCGTGTGAGATAGGATGCGAAATCTTTAAAGAAGTAATAGAATATTTATACGAAAAATTTTTGCAAAGGTTTTCGTATGGAAATCAAGTTGTCGAAAATAAAATTTTCGTATGTAAATTTTTTCGTACTTACACCTTTTTCGTACGAGAATAAAATTGTTTTTTCGTATCAAAGAGTTTTACGTACGAAAGTCAAAGCAAAATGTTTTTCGTATGGGAAACTTTTTTTTTTTTCGTACGCACTCTTTTTTGTATTGAAAATAAAATTGGTTTTCGTACCACAAATTTTTCGTATAGAATTTCGGACGATAAAAGTTTTCGTATTTACTGTAGCGTTCGAAAACTTTGACAAATGTTTTTCGTATGGGATGTTTTCGTACGAAAGTAAAAACTTAAACTTTCATTTTGAACAGTGTTTTCGTATTGAAATCTTTTTCGTACGAAAGATAAAAACTTATTTTTCGTTTTAAAGCTTTTTCGTATCACACATAAAAAAGTTTTCGTACGCAAATTTTTCCTTATTATTATTATAATAGAGTTTCGTACGACAAAGTAGTTATTTTCGTATCAAAGAATTTTGTACAATAAAACTTTTTCGTATCTAACAAAAAAATCCTTAAGCAAACTTTTCGTACGAGAAATAAAAATTTCTTTTTCGTGTATTTTTTTTTTTCGTACGAATATAACAGAATGTTTTCGTATTCTTTTAGTTTTCTTATGCTACAGTGTTAGCGAAAAATATTAAAATATTCATACGAAAACAATGCCTCCTGTGTAAAAACTCAAAGGAAAACTTTTTCGTATTGAAACAGAAAGTCAATGCGAAAAGATATTTTGTGTGAGTGATACGAGAATTTTGGTCAATGCGAAAACATATATGAAAACAGTGTCATGCGAAAAGAAAGCTTGATACGAAAAAGTATGACTGGTGCGAAAAAGTATGACTGGTGCGAAAAACGTGATTTTATATGCGAAGTTTTCAAATAACACCCAATTTAACACATTAAGCACGGTTAATCGATCGAAATACGTTGGGTAATCATGCAAAAACACTCAATTAACACAACAAAGAGCAAATCATATAGCAATTTTCGAGATTTTGCAAGAACACTTTCACGATTGGAAAAAATATTTTCGAAGCATAATTTTGACAATCTTTGATTTTGATCAATTAATTGAAAACAGCTAGCAATTAGCATGCGAAAATGATATTCGAACACCTTTCAGATCAACATCAAGCATGAATTTCAACACATAAACAGAAGATTGCTCGATGCGAAAACCAATCGAATGGTGCGAAAACTTTTCGCGCGCAACCAAAATCGATTTCTTTTCAATTTTCGATCCACAAATCAAGTAGAATTGGCTCTGATACCAATTGTTAGGTCCGATTTTAACATCCAACGAAGAACTCGAGCATAGATTCGATAGATTTACCTCGATGATAATGCGAGCGGAAGCTTAAGGATTAAATCAATCAAATCTTCATTAATCACAAACTTTCTCTCCAATTAACCTCTTTCTCTCTCTACAATTAACCCTAGCTTGGATAGTGATTAGAGAGAGTGTTTCTAGTGAGAGAAAGCTAAACTCAAGTTGTGTGTATTTTACACACACTTGCCCTATATATACCAATCAATATTGGTATATTTGCATTCTAGTTCCTAACTATACATATATTACAATTAAGTCACTAGACAAAGATAACTTGACTATTAAACACTATAAAATACTTCCAACAGTTTTGGTGTTTATTTTTTGAACCACGGGTGAGTTATATGCAATTTAGCCTTATTAGTTTTAGGATTTATTATTATTTTTAGTTTAAGACCTTTATTATTAGTATTCTTATTTTTATTATTAGTATTATTATTTTCTTTATTATTTTATTTTTTCACTGTTATACTCTCATCTTTCTCTTTTGTGTTTGCAGGAAAAACGATGCAGCGGTACTCACGATATTGTCCCGAATCTTATAAGACATCTGATGATTAACTAGAGTGTGATTTTTGTGGGTGCTCACACCTCACTAGTCAATGCAAATACAAACAATACCAGCCTCCAAGATCGTGGTTTGTTGGGCAATGGGAGAATAATAACTTTCAAGTTTGTTATCGAGAAAAAATACACTACTAGGATGATAGGTATAGGGAATCTTCAAGAACATCATATTTCGCAAATCATGTACCTCGATTCAACCACATCTCCACCTATATATGACACATACTATTCAGACGATGACAGCCGTTCAGATTCTTTCTTGGCTAATTATATTTCAGCACCCCAACAGTTGAAAGACGATTGGAAAATAACACTTGAAAAAATGGTGGTAATACAGGAGCAACCACTACTTCAGAGTCATACCGAACAAAAGATTGACCCACCTCAGAAAGAGAAAGATGCCTAGGAGATAGCACTCGAGAAGATGGTAGTAGGTGATCGGAATTATAAGACCACTTCTACGAGTTTGGGGGTGGGGTGAGACAAACTAGATCTCATATATTTACATGTTTAGGCATTGAAATGTTTGGTTTCTTTGTGGATTGAATTGATGAAAGTTGTGATTTGAACGCTACCTTTGAAAAATCCTCTTAGTGATGAATTTTTTTTTTAAAATTTTGCCTATGTCGTGATAAGATTCAGCGAATGAGTATGAAAGTCTTACATGTTACGTGTTTTGATGTTAGCATGATTGTTTCACTACATTGTCTGCTCTAGTAAAATAATGTGTATCATGAGATACAAACTCAGCGATATATATGAGTTTTTTAGCCAAAAAAATTCATAGAGCAGTTCATTACATGATCAATATGTTTTTATGAGTGTCGTGCATGGATTGCATATTTTTTAACTTGCTATGTTATGTATATCAACGTTGTTGTGTAGATTTTTGTGTATGGAAATGATAAGAGCACCTAGGATTGACTCACTAGCCTAAATATTTTCATGTCTTACAAG
The DNA here is from genome assembly GCA_028392965.1 of Lindernia subracemosa. NCBI lineage: Eukaryota > Viridiplantae > Streptophyta > Magnoliopsida > Lamiales > Linderniaceae > Vandellia > Vandellia subracemosa. The sequence continues at coordinate 62,921 of JAQPCC010000044.1, forward strand.
ATTATTACTTCGTGAGCCCACTTGAGCCTTATTTGACTTATTTTTTTTATGTGGAGCCTAGGTACTAAGCCATGATAGCCTCAGATTTAGCCTTTAATACACTTGATCAATGTGTTTTTTATTGATCGCTTGGTGAAAGAGAAACGAGAAAATGCTACGTCGGTGCACATTTGGCTGAAAAAACAATGAACACGTCCCTTGATAATCTATCATTCTAAAAGGATTGAAAGAAAAGGGGCATAGCATCATTGATAGAAAAAGTACTAAGAACTTCTCATTCGATAATCTCTCGCCTAAAAAGGGATCGAGAGAAGAGAAGCATAGAAATATTGCAGTGAATATTAAGAACCCTTCCTGGGATAATCTCTCATTCCTAAAACGGAAAATCAAGGGAAGAAGGGCTTAGTCGAAGAAAAAATCGAGAAAAAGGAAAAGAGTCGAGTAAAAGAGTAAGCACTAGCATGAGCAAAATTAGAAGAATATGAGAAGAGCGATTAAGTGATTAACGTGTTTGATTATTTTAAAGCTCACTTATTCTATATGACATACCTCTTTAACTCGAGCTCCATTACAATCCTTGATAAAAGACAATTTGAATCATGCATAATTACTACTAAGTGACTGCGATGTGATATATTTGTAAGCCTAGAGTAATATCTTTCTATGTTGTGAATTGAACGTTTGACACAGATCCCAGTAAATATTTTCAGTGACATAAGCGACCTATGCGAGAGTTGTTAAGTGATACGTGTTATAATTCTGAAAATATCTTTTATGGTTATGATATGATTATGAAGTATCACTTCATGTTTTGTGTACATTCATTAGTTGATTACGATATCGACATAATAGGTTTTCATGTTTTCGGAGATAAAACAAGATTAATTAATTTGGTGATGTTGTGGAATCATAACGTTATTTAGTTTTATTCCGCTTTTACGATCGAAGCTAGTTTGGGGGTTGTGACTTCCTTCTGCGAGTTCCACAAATAAACACGTTAGAAGGAAGGCTGGGCGCCGTTGCCGACCATGCCCATTAGACGATCAAGTTAATACTTTCATTTCCTTGGTTTCTTTCCGGGAAGAATTCCAGAGTATAATGTGTGAGTATGGTAGTAGAAACGATGGAGACAACATACCTGGAATAGAACCACAACCGACCTATTTATAGGGAGTATGAAGATCGTTAATGACTTAAATGGCTTAAATGCATGTTTTTATACCACATGTAACCGTCTCATCATTCCTCTTTTCTCCATGATGGGATAATAAAGCATCCATCCGTAACTGACATCTTAAAACTTAGAAATTGCCTTCATTTAAAGGGTTTCATCCCCGAGCTATACCGAATACTTCTACCCGGGCATACCTTGAGAGGTGTCATGATGTTCTCGGGATGTCCTTTCTCCATGCCCTCTGACTTTTGTGTTAGTTTGGGTAGTCCGTAAATAGTCCAAAAAGAGTGTAGTAGTGAGTTTTGCATGTTATATAGGTAATATATCCGAGTCTTGTCGAGTCCTTGTTTCAGGGTGATGATTGTTCTAGAAAAAGCTTTCAAGTGGAGGTTCCATCTTCTCCTTTATTTGTACGCAAATCCATCTAACACTGGTCCATGAGCACTGGCATGATTTTTCTCGCCTTATTGATGAGGCAACGTGGCAACTCTTCCGTCACTGATTGACAAGAAATCGGTTTAGATCACTCTCGTATTTTTCTTAGTTGGCTTTTCTTACCACATTCCTCTCTTTTTAGCCCGAACCGTCCTCATTGCAGGGTAGAATATTTCGACAGTAGTAAGGCTTTTAAGGGCCACGAGTAATTCGGTTCGCCAAGTGGAGGAGTGCTGAGTTGAGGCGGGATCCCCTCCAAAGTTCCCGCCCTTCAAAAGAGGGCCGAGATATCCAAAATTTTCAAAGTTTAAGAGTTTTCGTACTGAGGTTACCTACGATGGTTTTCATACTTCCTTTTCTGATCAAAGTAGACTCAACTTTTCATTCCTTCTTTTGTGATCATCCTTTGTGAATATTTCCATATATGTCCAAGTAGAATAGAACAGCTCCTAACTCTTGCAGCCAGCTCTCCTTGGCCATTCTCATTAGGCACTTGTGTTTCGTTTACTTGCTTACTTCCCTTCTCAGAGTGACACGAAAAATTTTATTACTTTTGTTAAAATATTATATGTATTATAATATTTCCTTAAGGACAATGATGAATGATGTAGCTCTTTAGTAAAGTCTAAGTGATCATATTTTGAAATGTGTTAGGATAGACAAAGCATGGTTATGGTTGGAACTTTTGTCATAAGTTACCCATGTTGTCTGGAAGTGTATGCATGATGTATGAATTCAAGTATGTACGAAAGAAGATGATGATTGGTTAAAAATCATTGCAGTAACTTTCTCTTCTTGCTTCACTCTTTCAAACCTCTCATATGTTCATGCAAAGCTAACATGCTATCAGAGCATACTTCTTGAGGGACTTGTGAGTAAAAAAAAAAATACAAAACGAAGAAAGCAAAGAAAGATGTCGATCAACTCTCTACATGGGACCTCCGGTTTTCAATGGCGAAAACTATCACATATGGGCGATCAAGATGAAGGCATCTTTGAAAGCCCTATGTCTATGGGATGTGGTGGAAATCGATCAAGAACCACCGGCCTTACGAGAAAACCTGACGATCACTCAAATGAAGAAGCACGAAGAAGATGTCGCAAAAAAACCAAGAGCTCTCACATGTTTACACTCGGCTCTTTCCGATACGAAGGATGAAGAGAGTTTGAAATGTTGAAAATGAAGGATGAAGAATCGGTAAAGGAATATTCGTCCAAACTCTTAGACCTAACAAAATAAGGTTGATGGGAGAAGACTTCAATGATGCAAAGGTGTGGAAAAGGTGATGATAAGCCTACCTTCGAAGTTTGAGGAAAAAATTTCTGCAATCGAGGAATCGTGCGATCTTAAAACTCTATCGGTTGTCGAACTCATTAGCAAGCTTCAAACTCAAGAGCAACGGGCAAATAAGAGAGAAGAAAGTGCCACCGAATGAGCTTTACCGGCCTTTAAGGTGAAGAACAAAGGAAAACAACAGCAAAAGATGGTAAAAATCAAGTGAAGGCAACGATGATGAAGATACCGTTGCTGAAAATTACAAGTTCAAAGTGAAGCCAACACAACCGTGCAAAATCTGCTTTAGAAACAATCACGTCGAGAGTGATTATTGGTACAAAGATAAAGGCGCAATCCGGTGCAACTATTGTGTGATTATTCCCAGTGGCGGAGCCACGTTAGTGCCAGTGGGGTCCATGGACCCCACTGATTTTTTTTTTCTTTTATCATTTATAATAAAAATAATAAATACACAACCTCATTAGTTTAACATGTGTATAATGGACCCCACTCAAAATTAAAACATTTAATGATTACTTATTTTATTTATCTCATTATAAATTTGGACCCCACTAGGAAAAAATTCTAGCTCCGCCAAGGGTGGTTCCATCACATCTCTCTCTCTTTCTCTCTCTCTCTCTCTAGGGTCTTTGCCCCAAAAAAAGCCCTCGTTTGTTTTAGAGATGAATCCACACACCATTAGGAGGGGTGTGCAACAATTTTATAAAATCGTTCGCATCGCCCACACCGCACCGCACCACACCGAATTAACAAATTAACCGCCTGAACCACGGTTTGATTTTAATTTCTAAACTGCACCGTAAAAATGATTCGGTGTGGATATTTTGTGCAAACCGCACCGAACCAAACCGCATCGCACCGTATTTTAATATTTATAATTTTTTACGAAATTATATCTGTGTTTATGCTAATCAAATATTTATTATATATGAACTTTATTTTTTTATATAGAATGAAAGTTCAATATATTAGTGAACAACTAAATAAAGTTCGATTTTAAAAAAAATAAATAAATAGATGAAGCTTAAATAGATATGGTCCAAACACTATTTAAATTTATGTTTCAAATTGGCCGTCACATTGGAACTTAAAATATTTATAATTTGATTATTGCGCAATATTTTGTTCTAATGTAATAGTAAGACTTTGTTAATTATTGGTTTGAGCTCATACTCGCTAGGAAATAATATGATCATTCGGTAAAATATAAGTATTTATTTATATCAGTGGAAAACCACAAAATCGCACCGCAACCGTCCTAAATTGCTCAAACCGCACATATGGTTTTATTTTTCAGAACCGCAATTTTAGATTTTTTAATTTTTTTTTATTTTTGGAAAAAAAAAACTGCATTTGACAATTCGATGTGAAATCAACTGAAAACCGCTTAAAATCGCACCATGCAGACTCCTAACCATTAGTACTACAAGCACAAAGAACAAATACACGTGAAGGTTGTGACTAAATATGAAATATGTATGTGACGAATAAATCCGTTGCTTTAGCTTAGACCATCTCCAACCGAGAAACTCATTTTTAAACTCAAACTCATTCTCAAACTCAAAATACAGTAATTCTTCTCCAACCATTAAAATCATTTTCAAACTCAAAAAAATATCAACTTTTACAAGTTTTCAATACTTCCCACGTATTTTACGACTTCACAAATTTAATCACCATATTATTTTAAATTCGATGAGAAAATATTAAATAAAATTAATAATAAAATTTATATTTTTACCAATTTTAATAAACTTTTTATTTTAATAAGAAATTAAATTTGGTGAGAAAATATTTAATAAAATTCTAAAATTGTGGTCAAAATAAATTTAACTATTGTAATACGTAGAAACAAAATATATATAAAAAAAAGTAATAAGATATAAAAATTATTTCTTAAAATAAAGACATTATTTATTTTGACAATTTTATAATCATAATTATTAATAAATAAGTATGAAATTTCCTTTTTTTTATATTTTTATTTATTTTTTATTTTTGTATAGGGTTGATTTAGTAATTAAAACAAATAATAGGATCTTTATAGCAATTTTCAAATCTCATACTCATATTATGCGTTCATACTCAAAATTGAGTCTGAATGAGGAGAGAGAATATGAAAAACTCATTTTGAGTTTGAGTTTGGGGTACCATTGGAGTATTATTACCCCATATTTTGGATTTTCCAGTATGATTGGAGTTGCTCTTAGTGAACTTGCTCTTTTTAACAGTCAATCCGCTGTTTTTTTTTTACCTGCTATCTTTTATTTCCAAAAAAAAAACTGTACCTGAACCGTAAAAATTACAGTCTCGTAACTGGGGTCTAACCGACGGTTTCAGTTACGGTTGCCCACTTCATTTTGCTGTATACTGTGTCTGCTATATTTTACAGGCACACAAGATGAATGAATATTCAAGATTCAAAAGACAATGAAAATAGCAAAAAACATATTTTTAGTTGCTCACTGTACAAATTAACAGAAAAAACAACAGCAGTTTCAACTTCAAACACCAGCATGGTTCAGCAAGTTATGAAAAAGAAAAACCGAAAAAAGAGTGACCGCCGTATTATTCCAGCTGGAAATAACATTACCTACCATATTTTGTGAAAAATCAATTCTCACCTGCCGCAGGTCCATTTCCAGACGACGAAGATGGGTTTTCATTACCGGGCGATGAAGAGAACAAACTGCTGAAAGGCCATGGCAGTGGGAGAGAAAATTGTCTACTATCATTTCCATCATCGACAACAACATTGTCTTCGTTCTCCACACCGTCTCTGTTTCTGGTCGAACCTTCTTCTCTAACAATCTTGGACTCGTCACAAGGCAACTGATACCTGCACACCGGGCAAGAGCTATGGAGCTCGAGCCAAGGCAAAAGGCAGTCACCATGGAACTTGTGATTGCAAGGCATTTCCTTGGCTTCGGCGCCAATCTCCAAATCGTCCAAGCACACAGAACACTGCTTGGCCTCTTCGATTTTCACCGTGGCCAAGGCTTCAACTGCCTCCTCCTTCGCAGGAGGGGTTCCATACCTATTCGGGTCATTATCAGCCAAGTGCTGAAGCAACGCGTCCAAACCGGGACCCATGAAGTAATCCCCCAATGAACCAATAGGTGGCGGTGCTCGGCTCAGCGTGGGGTTATTAGACTCATTAGAAGAGCCCTGGATAATGAGTTCCTGATTAAAGCGGTTGAGTATAATCACTCGTTCTCCATCTCTATCAGAATCGACGGAATCCGATGCTATTCCAGCCCTTATGCCCCGTAAGAGTTCAAGAAGCGCAGCAGTATTTCTCGTTCTCCTCATAAGTGACTCGAGTTCACGGTCGAGCTCTGCTTCTTCAGCAAAGACTTGGTTGGGATTGTTCTCATTCACGTGCTCGTTTTCGTCCATTTCGAATTCCATACGCCTGGATCTATTGCGATGGAGCCTATTGCCCAGCATACCGAGCAAGATTGGGGCCCAAAGGTGAAGTGCACGATCAGAGTCCGAGTCCCCAAGGGTGAGGTCGGGGGATGCATCGTTGCCTGCGGCAGAGGACATTTCTTCAACGAAGCCACTCTGGCATATGGGGCATTTGACCGTCTCGACCTCCAAAATTGGATTCACCACCTGGGAACACACATGACACCAGTATTCCGACGCCTCTATATCGTCCATTGTTGATCTTGATATAAAAGCCGGGTGAGGGTTTTACCTTATTCATTACAAGCACCGATTCTCATGTTAGAACCAATAAAGAGATATCGACCAAACAGTCCAACATGATACTGAACTAATTCTCTTCCGTGTTAGAAAAAGGAAGACTGATCCTTGGTTTCTTAATCAACACCAAGCCAAGAAGCATCGAAGTAAAATCATGGGAAAAATCATCGAACATAGGCAAGCAGAATCATTATTATTCAGCAAAGAGGGGACTGTGAACACTTTAGTTCCGTCCCTCGTAAAAAATATTATGAAATTACCTACGAACTAAAAAAGAGTAGCAGAAACAGAAACACGAATATCCAGAATTCAACAGATCCAAACAGATCGATAAGCTAGTGGATACAATAGCTCTCCAAATTTGTGAATCCTAAGTAATCAGAAATGGTATGTAAAATAAGACAAAGCTATAATCAACGGCAGAATTGCTAATCAAAGAATCGTTTCCAACATCCAAACAAAAACACCAACATTTACGGTACCATAGGTTTACCCACACACATACGATCATATAGAAGAAAAAGAAGAAAGTCAACACAGAAAGCTATCAACATCCGCACAAAATGTACAACAAACAAAATCACCCCCAAATAACGCACAATAAACATCATCATCATCATCATCAAAATATTGAAAACCAAAAGATAAAAGCATTTATCATAATCCAGAAGAGAACTGCTGATTTACCAGGTGAGGAATTTTCAGAAGATTCCGTCTCTTGTTCTTCGCTTTTCTCCGATTTTGATCTTTTTGATTTGTCGTCGTCGACTTTTTTATTTTTAAGTCGTTAAACCGCGTTTTGTGAATATTTTACATTTCAAACATTTATTTACTTACAAATAAATATAATATTTAGCTGCTGCTGTAATAACTACTAAATATGTGGCGGATATCATGGTCTCCAATCCAATCTCCAATACTATGAGAATGACTCCATTATTTATTATCACTAAAAATGAACCAAAAAATATATGAAAATAGAAAATGAAATGCAATTTTCGTTGTAATTTATTCCTATATGGAGGAGTAAATTTCAAATCCTAAAATATATATAGCAATATTATTAAATTAATTTCGGTTAGATCACATTCGTTTCAGCCAATGGTGTGCAGAATTTGGTATATCGACCGTACCGATCGAAAAATATTTAATTCGGTACAAATCGAATATAAAACAGAAATTTTGATTTAGTATTATTTCTAAAAAAAAAAACAATAATTCAGTTCGGTATTAGTTTTCTGATATATCGAGTAAATTACTGATATCTTTATTAAAATATTTTAAAACTTATTACTATAAAAAAAATGTAAAAGCGGTCAATTTATTACCACTTTTCACTTTTAAATAACCCAATCGAAAAATTCCAAAAAAAATATTTGATATTTTATTCTTCTTTAATTTGTCTTTTCCAAATCAACAAACAATTTGCTCTTATCTCCCTACACCATTTCACTCCACCCTTATTTCGATGGAATATTTAAGTAAATAGCCTTCGTCCAGGTGGGTTTTAAGAAAATAGTCTCCAAAGTATAAAGGACTATTATACTCTTACTAAAAGGAACACATATGTAAAACACAAAACGTTTAAGGATGAGTGGGTAGGAAGTAGAACATTGGTTGTATAATCAATAATCTATGTAGTATGTCACAGATTCAAATTCTTAGTCGAACAATTTTTTATTTTATAGCGGGTACTCACCTATATAATGAGTACTCATCTATATACCCAGATTTCTGTGTACCAATTACAGAGCTGAGTACCCACTGTGATAGCAGAACCGGCTTTGTTAGATTGATACTCACTGTGACAACAAAATCCATTTTGACCGGTTCTCAGACTGAAAATGACAAAAATACCCTTAAAAATAAGGTCATTGACTAGAAAGGTCGATCAAGAAAAGACTTTTTTTTATTAAAAATTGACTTGGTCAGGAGCTATTTTCTTAAAGAACCCTTGTATTTGATGTACTTGCCTATAACTACAATGACTTCTAATATGCTTTTAGCACTGAGCGTCGAGATATCATGACTTAAAGCTTCTTTGACACCTAAAATGGCACATGCATCAATCTGTTGTTATAATTGGCTTAGTAGGGCGCCATGCAAGAACGTGGAAGAGGATTATGAATCACTCCAAAATATCGAAAAAAAAATGGTATATTTTTAATTTTTTTCTTTATTATAAATTCATTATATAACTAGCATTTAATGTATTGTGGTGTTTTGATTCGTATCGTATGTATGTGTGCATAAGCACGTGCGCGTTAAAACGTTGGTTTGGACTATTCGGAGTTCATTTTGAAGTTGTTTCTGAGATGAAACTTGGGTTATGTATTAGAAATCAAGTTATTTTATTTTGAAACCAATTAAAAATTCTATAAAACCTTATTTAATTCGGTATTCGGCTTTCAAAACAATAGAATCAAAGTTTCGGTTTGATTTTGTTTGAGCAAAATGCATACCGCATATCAGCTTTTTTATAACAAGATTTATTTGTATTGGGTTGGATTGGGGCTGAGGTTCATACCCCAAAAGTAAACAAATATAGGTTTTAAAGAAGGTACCAAATGAAAAATAAAATTTTATCCTCAATAGAAAATAAAGACAAATATTTCATCTATCGTAGGCATTAACATATAACAAAATAGACTAATACTACTTGAATTGCTTCACTTCCTCATCTGTGTAAAAAATTGAGGAGGAGGAGGTCTACTGCCACCGAAGGCGGAGAACCCACCCCCACCACCGCCACCTTGCTGCTGACTTCCATACCCTCCAAATCCACCACCACCACCACCACCACCACCACCTTGCTGCTGACTGCCAAAACCTCCAAACCCACCACCACCACCACCACCTTGCTGCTGACTGCTGAAACCTCCAAATCCACCACCTACTTCAAACATGATAAGCAGCAATCAGCTAAAGCACAGAATATTCAAAACATATGGCTTCTACATAATGAATCATCATGGAATAACCAATCTCAAGTATGAACATCTAATGAATTTTGCACGAATGATTCCGCATTTAAGCAAGAGCAAATAGCAATATTAAGTGCTTGCCGGTGAAAGAAAATTTGAGTATCAGCTTAGGAAGCTTATAATCTAGTATATTTTCTAGTTAACAATTGAACAACAGCTTCAGCAGAAGCAAATCCACCACAAAAACCACCACCAGACATACCCGTGAAACCGCCGCCAAAGCCACCAGGTGATCCACTATTGCTTCCAGGTAGACCAGTCCCAATCTGCCTAGACTGTCCAAAACTACCAAGTACTGAACCCAGTGCTTGTTGTCCAGACCCTAAAGATGCTGGTTGTCCAAATCCAGATACTGGCGCTGAACCTTGAACGGTATTCCCAGAACCAAATCCACCAGAAAAGTTGACGGGGCTCGTTGGCTGGGGAGATTGTTGGGGAGTAGGTTCAGCTGATTGGAAACTAAAAGATGTGGGTCGGAACAGTTCACCACTAGAGTTACCATATGTAGGAAATGGAGATGCACCGAAGCTAGTGTCCTTGTTGGGAAAAGAAACACCAAATGGATTAGATTTTGGAGCAGCTGCATTCGAAGTTGATCCGATGCCAAATCCACCAAGGCTCCCAAATCCCAGGTCAACAGTTGTCTGATTGGCCTCGGGGCCTTCCTCCTCCATTTCTTCCTGAAAAGTATCTGATGTTGTCATGTCGCCAACAATCCCTTCACTTGATGATACAACTGAAGGCAAAGCTTCAGTTGCAGAAGGCTGTGGTGGCTCAATAGCTGGGGTAAGGATGGAGGAGCTCTCTAATGAGCCACGCAGATCGAATTGACTGACAGAATTTGAAGTGTTTGATAACTCTGACGATGTTGATGATGCTTGAGGCCCCAATTCCAAGACAGACTTAGAAGTAGCTGAGGCAGTAGACTGCAAATCTGAAACCTCTGTATTATTCTCCTTTCCTGTATTAAATGGAGTGACAACTGGAGTCTCTGCAGGCGAAAAGCTTGTTTTCGAGCCATACTCTGAAAGAGAAAGATGAGATGCTGTCGGTTGCTTGGACTTTCCCATATTTGAAGGGGACATTGATGAAATGGGCTCGGGGGTTGACAATAACAAGGAAGATGATGTCACGGGTGAAGAAACTGCCGTTACAGAAGACTGTGATGGCTCATGTTTTGCAACTGTGCTAGCTACAGAGTCAGATGAAACTGCAGAGAACATTGCTGGAGAACTAAACTCCGACGCAGAAGATATAAGTGAAGTTCCACTTAAACGCAAAGGTGAACCAAAGCCTTGAAAAGGGGGATTAGAAGATGACAGATCTTTAGGAGGCTGACTAGACTTTTCCATACTTTTGGTGAATGTAGTCTTATCAGATTTACCCAGGCCAAGAGTAGAAGAAGGTATAGAAGTCACAGGAATGTCGAATTTAAACGATGTAGCCTCAGTCCTCCTTGTTTCCGTCTGATCGGAAGTTGTAAACTTGGCAAAGCCAACATTGAACTTTTCTAAGCTTTCAACACCGTCAGATTGTGAAGACTGGTTCGGAAACAATCCGGACATAGATGGTGATTGGGTAGAACTTGGATCAGAATTCTGGAAAAACTTAAACCCAGCCGAAAAAGAATCCTTCCTTTTATCATATAGTGGACTGTCATTGGGTTTCTTATCAATGGGTTTAGGAGCACCCTGTTTATCACCACCACCAGCTCTTATATCTGATATGGAAGGTGGAGTAATAGCAGAAGAGCTTTTGATTGAGGACAGTTCCCTAGTACTATCTCCGAGGTCACCTGTCCCTTGGAACAAGGATGGCGACAGTCCCTTGGTGAACTGATTACCTTTTACTTCAATATTACCTGTGCACGATAATGAATAAGTAATAAGCACATTAATTTTTGTATTAAAACGTAAATTCTATATACTTCGCAATACTTAATAAAAAAGAGTTCTATTTTTTACTTTTGATATTGGAACTGGAAGCATTCACTGATGCCCCTGACATGCTCAAACGCGTAGGAAAAGCAGGATCTGTATTTGTCTGCGAGTGAGGGCTGAGGTATGGCTTATCAGCTATCGTAAATAATTGGTTTGGACCCCCTTTTTGGCGATCTTCTCTCAGCACCCTTTGCAAAGTCATTTTTGGAGGCTCAAAGGCAGCCATAGTCTGCATTTAGCAGTCAAAATGTAAAAATGTATAGCATACAACTTGTTAAAGAATTCTCATTCAAAGAAGAAAGCAAAAGTTGAGAAACATACTGAAGTTTTCGGTAGACAAATAACAGTCACGCAATATCCAGTTTATTTAATTTTAACATGCCAACAAAATTATAGATGAAACATGTCTAACATAGTGAATAACAGATGTTAACGTCCAATAATTCCCTTTCCTGTGTTTACTTAAAAGGCTTTTGCAAATCCTTGACACAAATTCTGATCAATTTTGGCCAAGCTGGTATTTTATTCAAAGGACGCTTGATGCAAATTTCATGCATGATGGATGATGATTGGACTTGATTTGAACTAAACAGAAGAAATGGAGCGGATTATGCAGAGGGGCGAAGGAAAATTCATCCAAGCATCAAGCAATAAACTATCAGGAAGTTCAAATGAAGTAAACATCGTCAGCAAATACAAAGCAAAGCATGATACAATCTGAGCAAGATGTAATACCTTATCTAAGGAATCCCTGCACCGTCTTGAAGTTTCTGGTTCATAACTATTCTTGGCTGAGTTTCCTTGGTTTCTTCTGGATTGATCTCTAGCAGCAGTACTAGTCAAACTTATCGAATTTTCTTTATTAGGAGTACGGAAAGCCAAATCACCAGCAGGAGATTGAGAGTCACCATTGCAAGTGAGGCCAATGGATTCGAACAATTTTTTCTTTACATCAGTTCTCCCAGAAGATTCTATACTCAGGGTAGCCATCTGTTTGGAAAGACATCCAGAAAGTTGCTCAGCAGCTGCTAATTGAGAATTCGCTGTGTTATGTAGACTGTGCAATGACTGATTTTGTCTGCAAAATAGAAAGTTTTCGTTTCAATATGTTACAAAGCTACTTCAGAAACTGAGGTACAAGGAAGACAAAAATCAGAACATTACTAGATCAGCTAGGGGTAGCCCCCGAAAGATATATTCCAGGAACATATTTTGCATGGAAAATAAAAGAAAAACCATGACCAATGAACAGCTTTGTCCAGTTAGAAATATAGCTATGAACTAGTCAACATGAACTAGACAAGCACTGCACTAACATACAAGAGGGAAGAACATATAAGAAAGGGCAGATATGGAAGAAAAAGCCATTTGGATAGATATTGAGGACCATGTCTTACATTACAGACTACATAACACTGATGCGTAGTACCTTGCATTTCCATGCCTACTCGGTGAAACTGTCCAGTTTCTTTGCATTCCCCCATTTTCTCCAAACTTACTGAACTCCAAAGAATTAAAGTGCCTTTCCAACTCAATCAACCTATTGGTCAAGTCCTATTTTTTTTCCAGAATATGAGGGGAAATTGTATGATGCATTAATATAGGAAAATTAGAATAAAGTTTCAAAACCTTATGTTAACTTCAATTTACCTGGTTTAGTTCTAAAATATGTTTTTGCTTCAGCTCCAGTTCAGAACTCAGTTTTTGGCGATTCCACAATTCCCAATATCTGCTATCTGCAGCTTGCTTAAAAATCCCGTCCATGTATATCTTCCTTGCCACAACTGGAACACAAATAAACAATCCACCAAGTTTACAGAAGTCAAATATATTTGCTCAACAATATAGATAGAACAAAATTTTAATAGTAAACTAGACGAATCATCCATTATGTAAAAAGATTTAGATATTTAATACAGATAACATACTAAAGATCATTAAAATGACATTAGAACTTTTCCCGTCACCCCCAACAATTACACCAACAAGTGAGAGATAGAGAGGTGATGGGCTGGCAGAAAGGACAGAGAAATAGTGCAACAATGAAAATAGGAACAGACCCTGTACTGTTTTATCCATCAGAAGTTGTACCTCCCTCAATTGTCCATCCATTAGTCCCTGCATAATCAAAGAGGGAACAAAATTATAGAATAGACTGCATGGAATGGAACAAAGATGCATTCTCCATCCACGTCAAAATTCTTTGTTCAAGAGATATCTGAAAGAACTACTTGCATTGTATTTCTAGCTCGCAGGTATTCTCCTATTGAGATAATAAAATACCAACCAGCCTAAGAAAGCAGCTCACATGAGCAGACATATCTTTACAGACGTAAGAGAGACGAACCCTCAAATTTCAATGCATTCAGCAGCAATTACAGGTAAAGGATCGATAAATATCAGTAATACTGGTAATTATGGTAAAACAAAATTGATGTTTTGGTATGTTGTAGTGCAAAGCCATTCTGCTCTCCATTTCAATTCCTAAACACCATATTTGACTAAAATTGAGGAGTTTCCATTCCATGTATAGTTCTTATTTGAATAGTTTATATTCTGCTGCACTTTTTTGTTGGACAGCAGTCATTATGGTATCCTGCTTTAACCTATTCTATGTTCCGATCAACTGATTTCCTCCTTCCTTGGGAAGAGACTCTAGAACGAAATAAAAAAAACAACAATTTAACAGCATAAATATATTCATCACTTTGAAGTCTGAGTAATAATAAAGAAAAGGAAACAGACCCTCCACTTCCTGCATTTCTCAGAAAGAGCACGTGTGCCATCCTCTAACTCCTTGACTGAGTTTGTTTGAGAAGCTATAATTTCTTCTCGGAAACCGCCTTTTCCTTCAATAGCTTCAAGAAGACGATCCAATTCTTCAGCCATCACTTCAACCTGAAGATACAGAAGAGTAACGGACCGTAATAGAACCTCTATATCATTTCCTCGTATGATATTTTACAAAGTTATAGAGTAACAATCTAAAAAGACAATGGAGATGAAACACATGAACTATCATTTCCAGATATGAAATTTCATTAGCAGATGAAAAATACAATAGAAGGGTACCACTATTAGATGCTGAATATAGACCTCATAAAAGTGTTAGTGACCATCATGATATGAACAGGTGGAATGATAATATTGTAAATGAAGATTTAAAAACTACTGGCAAGAATGTTACATTTCCAAACTGTTTCGATGCATTATGTGTGGTATGTGGAAGCCCGGTGGGTGAGAAAGCTGCATTCAATTTCCTTCCAGAACCAAATTGGAATTGTCTTCCTGAAGCATCGCCCTCTACCAAAGGAGCACGTGGAACAGGATTTCCAGTCAGCGATTGTTTAATCCCCTGCACAGACGTCACTCCATGCCCAAAACTATTGACTGAACCCGGAGGTCTAGCTTTCTCATTGAGATCCGTAGGATGCTTCAGTCTACTATCAGGGAAGTGTAGAGAAGAACTAGCTGATTTGTCTACTCCATCAGTGGAGGGTGGAAGAAACATTCCAGAAGATGTTTTTGGAGTGTCAGCTCTTGCATTTGATTGGGATAAAGACCATATGTTTGGTGCATTTGTTGATGGCACTTTTCCTAGTGGTAATGGTTTGGAGAAGGAGCTTGGGATTTCATCGTTGATTCTTGATAAAAGGGAAGCATTTCCTGCAGCTTTATTGGGAAAGATGAACTTTCTAGGCTCCGTCTCCGTGGGTTTAGATTCAGTCAGATTCTCTGAATTGCCAAATTGCTGAGGTTTAATCGAACGAGACCTTTCTGGCTCATTCACTTTCATTGTAGGTAAACTTCCACGAGAATTTTGAAGTAAGTTTGCACTCCCTGTTTGCCCTTGCGAACTGAATCCTAAATTAGGAGACGGTGAAAGGTCTGTTGTAAAATTGGCCCTGGAATCAGAGGATTCATCGGAATCAGAGGATTCATCCGGATCAGTGGATTCGTCCACCGTTCTGCTAAGTTGGTGAGATTCAGACTTCGAAATGGTTCGTCCCATAATTTCCACAGAAGAAATGAGGGATGATTCATATTGCTTGGACATCTGAGCAACAGCATCTTCCTCGGCGACACCACTGCTATCAGATAATACTAAGGAGCCTGCGGCACTACAGAGAAAAGATATTATTAAATTATGAAGCACTAAATATAGCCACCCAAAGCTTTCAAATAAGGTTAGAACCTCACCTAGCAAAATGGTAAACTGAAATCTTCCCATCAGTGGTTAAACATAAGATGACACAGCAAGGTGATACTTCTCTTTCTTCATCTCCCAAAGTAAATTTGACATTTTCGTTCTGTGATACTGGGTCAACAGTCACTCCCAGCAGCACATATTCTCCATCTAATTTAAAATCAGAAAATTGATCATCCTTAAGCATTATAGTTTCAAGTAAAATTAGTACAACAGAGCAGGCAAGAATAGAGAAAAACTGCAATCGGAAGTAGGTGTTGGACCAATTTTTCTAAAAGCTTAAACTATAAGAGATGGTGTAATCATTTCATATTTATTTCCAGCATCCCCTGCCTGTCATGTATAGGCAGGATTCATTTTGTAAGTATAACATATGGATCATTTTTTCAAATGACCGGTCATTAGGATTGGAATTTGGGACTTCTTTCTATTCTTACTCTAGATACCATATCGAATGATCATTTTCTCTAAAGCTTAAGCTTTATAGAGGTGTCTCATTTTATATATATTTCAACTATATTATTATCAAATAAATACTTCACGATTAATGAGAAAAAAAATTAGGAGTATTTTCAAGAAAGCATAGTACTCCTGGAAAAATATCTCACCTAGACTTAATTTTACCAGCAAGGATAGACATGATTCGTAGAAACTATTCATTCTTCAAATGGAAAGTGCAGTTTCTAAGGCATGAGTAATGTGTGAAATCAATTGATAAGCTGCATAATTTCATATGAACACAACAAAAATGATATCGAAATAGAGCTGACATTTAATATTCCAATACCTTCTTGATCAATACGAAGGTCCCAAGAGTCATTTACGATTTCGACAATCGCAAGTTCATTCTTGTCTTCTTCTCTCGACCAACAAAACAATCTAACTCGGGCTGACAGATTCTTGTTACCGATAAATACAAGCCCACTGCAAGATGTATTATCAGACACAAAAGCTGAAATAACTAATGTAAAAGCTGAAAAGATAAAGATGCTAATACAGCCGCATAATAAATCATTATATTAGCAACCAAGTTCACAATTGAAAGCAACTACTGTTCAGACTAATAACAACCACAGTTGTGCCCACTGTTCAATAAATAATCAATAGATTCAGTCACATTATATATACTCTACACTCCTATTCTAAAGTACTAAAATGCCGGTCAAAGACAAAAAAATCTAAAACACAAAAAAATAAAATAGACTTAGTATATCAAAGACATACTGAGAATCTAGATAAGTGAGGAGCATGTGTGAACTGTTTCTTGAGGGTAAGGCATTGGTACTGAAATCCTCAAAGACATTACTGAAAGATACTGCATCAGGCTTGGAAGTCTCCTGAAAACAATAGTGAAAGGATTTCGGTTCCGTGAGACGTAGAGACAGAACTTTATGCATAAAGGATAAGACAAATAATCAAATATTAAACAAATCTCTTCAATCTAAAACTTTTACCCTTCATTGACTATATAATCTACAATCACTATCACACAAGATACCAACAAAAATAATACATTGGAAGTTGACAATGTCTACCGTGCAGTACCAAAGTGCATAAGAAAAACACATCAAAGGTCTAACTCATTAATACTAAACTCCTTGACCCCTTAGCCAAATGGGCAAGTCGACGTACTTTTCATATCAAGTGAACTCATATAATAAAGATTCCTTGATTCAAGAAAATATATAGGAACAAAGAATATATTTCAACCAAGAAAATTTACAGCAAGCTCCTCAAAACCTCAGTAATTTGTCATTACATTAATGCAATTATTTTTAATAGAAGAGAAATTTAAAAAGGAAAAATAAACAAGAGGATACAAAAGGAGAAAAGGAAGAATTTTTAAGGTACCGGAAGAACCTTTTTCCTAAGGAATGCTCTAGTTAGCATAAAGGTGTGTCTTTCACAAGCTTTGACAAAGTAAAAGTCAAATATATGCGCGAACTGGTGAAATGCCAATTTAAAAATAAGTCAAAGACCAGTCATGATAACAAGTGTAGCAGATTTCCTTACTGATACCGATTAAGTTGAGATATACAGAGAGATTTTCAAATGACCCTTATCAGAAAATGATAACAAATTGATTAGAAGAGCAGAAAAAAGAAAAAAAGCTTTTGAGTCACAATAAACCAACCAAAAAGAATAAAAAAATGCACATACATCAACATCAGCAATCCTTTTTCCTCTGCTGGTAATGAACTGGACCACATAATTTTCTACTTCACCACTGTCATCTAACTGGAAGCACCCAACAGCGACACAATCTGGACGGACCCATCGAATAGAATTGACTGGTACACAAAAAAAATTATTAATAACTGCTTCTGGATTATCAGGAACAAGTTGAATATAAGCAGTTCATTCTGATCAAGTCAACGCACGAGCTTATTTACATCTTATATGAAGCAACCAACCAAAAAATCACTTCACAGCTTTATTATCTTTAAAATTATAGCATGCCAAATTTGTCGCAAATGGCAAAGAAATCAGATCCAGCAAATCCGCTCCAATGATATTGGGCGAAAAAACCCATTACCATCAAACAAAAGCATATAGCCATTAACTAGATTTGTGATGGATTTCAAGCAATTTCTACGAGAAGAAAGCGTATATGCACCAGAAATATAAATGCAACCAACTCTCTCTTTTCCGATTACAAGAAGTCGAAGTGCACAGAATTGCCAGTTTTAGAGAAGGGATCGATTTTACAGTTACTAAAGTCAGTGTACATAAATAAACAAATCAGTAACTAAGTGAAGACTGTTACTGCCAAATTCCAAAATGTGAAAGTACGAAGGATACATAGAAAGAACAGAAGAGATTGCAGTCGTTTATGTCAAAAAGAATGCATGGCAGTCAGGTCCCCAATAGGTTTAAAACAGAAGTGTTTGGATTTTAGACAATATGTATAAAACTTAGATATAGCTCAAATTATTGAAAATCAAAGAGGAGAAAAATTATAAGACCCATGATATATAACTGTGCTGATCACAATGATCAAGCGTACACCATCCTCTGAATTAAATTAATGCAGGTTCAAAGATCAAGAAATTCATATTGCGGATCAATGACAATAGATGAAGCCGGATAACTACAGAATGATGATAAGCAGAAACAAGAAAATTGAAAGATGCACTAAATAATAGAGAGAGCATAATACCTTTTATAAGGCCACAATCATCAACTAGTGACGAGAAACGGAGCAAAAAGCTTCTTTTTTCCTTGAACTGAGATGATAGAATGCTGACTGTATTTCCTTTTGCAATAGCAAGAAAATCTCCCTCCACACTCCAATCAACTAAACAGATGATGATAGTAAGATATAGGAAACAAAGCAATTTGCACAGTATCCATGTGTAAATGGTAACCGATTCGGTATTTCAACCAGATGAAATTGTCATACATACCAAGCACATAAAAACGTTTTCTCTTTTTTGTCTTTGTTCTTACTGCAATATTTTTGTGCTGTGAATGTTGTGTACGAAAATGAAAGATGCTATGCCTAAAAATTTGAGATCTGTGGAATAGATTTTCCTCAAAGTAATCCAGTATGTTCATTTCAGCTTTACTAGGCCTTAATAATTTGTAACTCATCCAGTAAAATACAAACATACCAGAATCAACATCTTCCATCACTTGAGTTAAGGGACCTTGACCAGATCCATGGCATAAAACTCCTTCATCAGAAAGAATTACATAATCTTTTGTGCTTCTAGCCCAACGCATGTCCTTAATTGAACTTGGTTCATCAAAAGAGACAGAATATGATGGCATTTGTTCCTGTTCAATAGCGATTTGACAAATTGAAAACCAACAATAACCGGATGAGATGAGGAACGAGGAAGATCTCCTTACATTCCAATACTCATGGAGCAATTAATTAGTATTCACCAAGCGAAACTAAATTTACTACTAGCGCAGTACCTATATAAAACCGTTTGAGGCCTTCCACGGCATACTACCTAGGACCTAGGTACTTACAATAGTTGATGGGAAAATTGAAACGAATGAAATACTACTAAATTTCAGTAAACCTGCTTCTGCAAAAATAGAAAATGGTAACTACCAGACATAGCATCAAATAGATGTGCAGAATGGGATCCTTTACTTCAGCCTTACAGAAAAGGAGTGTTGGAATTGAATGAAAATAAAGAGATCTGAAGTATAAAGATGAAATGTTATGTCAGGTGATAGTATCTATCCACCTATGACCCATCAACTGAACATCGTATCCTCCAAAGTAAGTAAATGCTCAACAAAATCAATAGTTGCAACTGAGTTTGAATGCGTTTCCAGACGATTTGATTTTACAGGCTTCGCGTATCTCCCTCCCTCCATGTCCATAATCTCTCAAGTTTTTACAACACACCGAAGAGCACAATGCTTATACAATTTGATGACATGGTTAGTTCCATACTTAACGAAGCAGCATATCTACCACATACAGTCCCTTAATCAAATCTAAGTACGCAGGGACACAAGGCATTACAACAATAATGTAATTTATGAATCAATAATACTAACATTAAAAAAAAATTATCCAAATACGATGTGCAATCGTACATCAATAAACATCAAAACCGAAGCAATACCTTGTGCAGCAAAGCGCTAACAGCAAAGAAATGAACTTTTTTGCCCACGGTAGCAGCAAGCAACGATTCATCAGCAGACAGAGCCAATATATCAACTTTCCCAATCAAAACATCCACGATGCTCAAATCCTTTACGCACCGCTCAGTTTTTTTATCCTTGATCTCCTCAGCTGCTTCCATTAACTCCTTGGTCCTCGCAACACAAAACCCTAAAAACCAAGACAGAGGATGACACCGACAACTCGCAATTAACTCGGACAAAGCGAAATATAGTAGGACTGCAGATTGTAGATTGCTTCACCTTTCGGATGAGAAACGAAGAAGAGACGAAACCGTTTTGAAAAGGCGAGAGGTTGCAATGGGGGGCTATTAGGGTCGAATTCTTCAGAGTTGATGGGTACTGCTGCCCCGATTTGGGAGAATCGGAAATCCCTGGAGCCAATTTCTTCTCCATCGAATTCTTCGACCAATTGGATGAGGCCGTGGTCACCTGGGGGATCCGTCGCCATTTAGCGAAGTAATAAACTGGTGTGTGTTAGGGATCCGTTGATGAAGATGGTGACGAGGGTTTTGAGGGAGCCAACGTTAACCTAGAACGAAAGATTTAAAGGGAAGCAAACCCTTCTCTGCTTAAATTACAGTTTCTATTTAACAACTATGTATAGTGTTTACAATGCCTTACAACTCACGTAATAACCATTCATTTATAATCACAATTTTATCCTTTATTTATTTCAATTTATATCTCACGAATCAATTTTTCTATATATATATAATATATGTACACACACAAAAATAATAAGTATTAATAACTATTGAAATATAAAATAATACATCTATATTTATATATTGCACACTAAGAGTGCTTAAAATACTAGTAATATTTATAGGCGGCAAGAGAAAGTCTCAATTTTACAAATTGGAACGAAAAGATGAGTTGAACCAACTAACAAACACGATGAATCGTCTCGATTGAAGTATGGTTCGAGTTCATCACTCGCGAGCTCGAGTGCCAGCTCACGAGCTCGCTTGTGAACTTATGATTACAAGTATCTTAAGTGCACTCGATTCTTGTGCTCTAATATTTAAATATATATAATATTATGTTATATTTTAATAGTAATGTTTAATTTAAATTATTTGATAAATTTTAATTTTCATTGTA
The DNA here is from genome assembly GCA_028392965.1 of Lindernia subracemosa. Classification (NCBI taxonomy): domain Eukaryota; kingdom Viridiplantae; phylum Streptophyta; class Magnoliopsida; order Lamiales; family Linderniaceae; genus Vandellia; species Vandellia subracemosa. Next base: position 84,426 of record JAQPCC010000044.1, read on the forward strand.
TTATTATTTTTAATAAGTATGTAAAGGAAATAATTAATTTGTGTGGATATAATTAGAATAAATATAAAAATAAAGGATAAAATGGTAATTATGCATAACGTAACAAATTAATTTGAGATAGTTACAAAGACCCTTCACCATAGGCAGAGCCACTGGGTCCGAACCTTACTGAAATTTTTTTCTTATATTATAATTTAATAGATAGAATAATAATAACACCTAATTTATTTAATATTTAAGAGATTCATTATTTTTATTTATATCATTTAGATATATTTACATATAAATTTATAGAAAAATAATAATCTTTTTTATATAGATTTGGTGAAATGTTTCTTGCCTTTTACTTAGATTTACTCTCTTTTCGGATTTTATATGGGCCGGGCAAATCACAACGCTTCGATGAGGGACGAAGCCACAGGGGGGTAAGGTGGAGCCTCCATCGGTACGTGACGTTGTAAAAGAATAAAGATGATTAAATCCTAACATTTGGGTTTTTTTTTTAATTAGACTTATTTTTATATTGGGTCAATCTTTTTTAAAAATAAAATCTATTAATATAAGGGAGAATTACACATAAATCCCCAACAGCTAAAAATAACATCACCTAACTCCCTATGTCAGTAAAAAATCCAGTTAAGGACCAGATAGAAACTTATACTACACTTAAGGACCAATTGGACAGAAATAACCCTAATAACTTACATAATTACGATTATACCTGATATTTTAAATAATAAAAAAATAGATACCTTTAGAAAGCATCGATTCAAATTTCAACCAATTTCTTCCCCAATTCGAAAATCCCGTAACCCTAACGAGCAAAACCCACGAGCAAAAAAGCGATCCCAACTCTTCCAAGCAGCAAACCCACATATAATCGACACATAAAAGCCTCACGAAACTGTGATTTGGTCCGTCGTCCTGCACCTCGTCGTGCGTCGCTGTTATACCGCGCAAATCGTCGAAATTGCGTCGCCATTTCCACCCAAGGGACCTTGTAACTTCGCAAGTTGGGTAAAAGTTTGCGTTTTAGTGGCATTATGTGAAATCATGGGCGGTGATGTTGTTGATACGGTCAATTAAGTTGTTTAATTTTGTCTGTTGCGTCGATTAGGTCTCCATAGGTGTTTAATTTTGAGTTTTTTTAGGTGTTTGCTCGATTATGTGTTTGCTCGAATGGGTACGGTATGTGGGGGGTTTTGGTACCGTCAGTAAAGGTTTTTTGGTACACTAGATATGAGTTGTTCTGATGTTATATACTCGAATAGACACATTGTTGTTCTGATGTTTAAATTGAGTTTGGTGCACGAGTTATGCTCTATTTAATATGCTGGTTTTAAAGGTTTTTTGTGCACTAGATATGAGTTTAGGCATTTGCTCGATTAGGTCAAAATGCATAAATAAGTTATGATACACTGAATTTGACTTTCATGGTACTATATATGGGTTTATTGGTACAGTATATACGTGCTTAATGGTACTGTATGATTGCTTGATTATGTGCACTAGACTTGAGTTTAGGCATTTGCTCGATTAGGTCCAAATGCATAGAGTTTATGATACACTGTATTTGTTTCGTGGTACACTATATAGGGGTTTACGGATACAGTATTTATGTGCTAGATGGTACATGAGGATTTGCTTTGATTGAGTTGTTCGGTTCATACAGTAATAGCACAAAAGGGAAAGAGATGTCCAAATGGTTACGAACTGTCTTCAAGGTGTCATCCTCATACGTTTCAATCAAAGATGGACATAATAAGGCCTATGATGACCGAAGCGCATCATGCAGCCTTAGAAATTTTCCTTTTATTTCTTCTGGATAGTATGTGAACCCAGGGAGTTTGTCCTTCGTTAGGATGTTTGTCCTTTTTTTTATTTAACTGTTTGTTATTCCTGATGGGTAACTCCAAAAACCCATCGTTCCTTAATGCGTACGTTGATGACTTGGAGTCGATCGTTAGAGTACGCATGGGGGGTGACCGTACATGCTTTCTTGGTAGATGAAGTTAGCGAGTGCAGCTCGGAACGACAGTTGGTTACATGATGAATGGGTGCAGTTGGATTAATAGTATTTTAATTCACTTATTTTCTATTAAATGTTTTGAAAATATGGTAATCTAATTCCTTCTTATTCACAGGTATGGATGTACGAGCATTTACCGTCGTTGGCAAAGAATCGTGCAATGTACACGTTCCCTCGGCTGTCCGAATATTGCATGATGAGCATAGCTGCTGAACTTGAAGCCTTGAAGTTGGACTTGTTTTATGTGTTTTCGGGTTGTACCTTTGGAACATGCTTTTGGATTATTGTGTACCAAATATGCATGTTTAGTGTATCTTTTTGCTATAGTGACTGTACCTTGGTGTTGACAATAATTGCACCAAGATATGTATCGATATTGTACCCTTGTTTTTTTGGGTCCAATTAATATATAAAATTACGGCTTCAGAACACTAAAAAATGTGACCCCTAAACACCATAAATGAACAAACCATCTATGATAAGTTGAATGTTTTCAATGTAACAAAAATCTGATAAGTTGTGATTGCATTCTTCATCCTCTTCTAGTGATAGTTAGGGTTTCGGAATATAAGACCATACGAGTAGGAGTTTCTCCATCGAGTACGACAAAAAGTGAATCATATAACTGATATACATATGACAATACTGTTTTTCAAGAAAATAAAATTCGAATTGCCACAAAAAATACTTATCCTAATTTGTTGTACTACATATGCGTTTATAGTGTATCTCCGAGGAGCCATCGAGTGTACCTCAATGTGGATACTTACCGTACCTAACAGCACGACATGGCTGTACTGCAAAATGATTCAATATTGTACCTTGGTTTAAATGGTCCAATTATTATATAAAACCACGGCAGGGGAGTGTCACCGAATAAATATAACCCCTAAACACGATAAATGAACAAAAAAACAAAAACATGTATAATCATTTAAATTTTTTTAAAGTAACAAACATCCATATTATATCATAGTAAGTTGTGGTTACATTCTTCATCTTCTTCTAGTGATAGTTGTGTTTAAATCCATAAGTGTAGGGGTTTTTCCATCAAATACGACACAAGGTGAATCATATATCTGATATACATATGACAATAATGTTTTCCAGAAAAATAAAATTCGAATTGCCACGAAAAACGCCTAGCCTAAAATGATGTACCAAATATGTACGTTTAGTGTACCCTCGTAGCTCCCTAAGGTGTATCTGATGATCCAGTATAGCTGTACCTCATTCTACTATGTTTATGTACCAATATATGCATCGACAATGTACCCATGTACAAACTGTACATTTCACAATTGGAATCTTCCCGTAGTAGTTCTGAACGTGTCAAATCTTTACCACTTTTTGTGAGTGTCAGATCTTTATGACTTTTGTGCTTGTCAGATGCGTGTCAGATCTTTACTCTGAATGTGTCGGTCTTTATTAACGGTATGCCCGAGGCTTTGGGGTTGGAATTTCCGGCTGTTTTATTTTTTTTTCCAACACACTTTTACTTCTTTTATATAACGTATCATTCTAATGCGTCTAGCGTACCAAGAGGAATGCTTCTTGCGTACCTAAATTACACTAATATCGTACCTCCAATGACAACTTCACCGTACCTTTCTTTTACCTCTTACTGTCCCATCAATTCCTAGGCAGAACATTTTCCATGCCATCTAATTTATTTCGATCCAATTTATTTTCGCTTTTACTTCTTTTATAGCTTTTTAAAGAAGCGTACCATTCTAATGCGTTTAGCGTATCAATCTGTATGTCTTTAGTGTACCTTCAGGATATTCTTACCGTACCTTAGGTAACATATTTACCATATCATGTTTTACATTGTTACCGTACCATTAATTACCAGGCACAACACTTTCCTTTCCATAACACTGATTGTTACCAGCATATATTCAACAGTACAACAATGGCAAAAATATGCTCGTATCAAGATATTCCATTTACAAAACGACATACAACAACATATGATATGGAAAATAGGACAATACATGTACCCTATGTAGATATGGCTCCTCTACACGTATGACGATTGTGCCCGTATTTTCCACATATTTTGCGTTTGTTAGATCTTTTGTCAAACCGTTGCATCTTTCGTCGACCGGGAAGAACACGCACGCGACACTTGATACTTTATCGAGTCACGTCGGGAATCGATATCTGTCCGCCTTCTTTGGATGGATATGTATATATCAAGAAGTGTTGTGGCTTCATTGATCAACACCAATTGCGTGTGCTGCTTATACGAACACAACCCAAACAGCGTGCCCCCATGAACTACGCTTGTAGATAGCATACGGTTTTACCTCCTACAAATACCCTAACAACACATTAAATGATACACAATATATATAAATATGATACTCTAACAACTCGTATAAGGGTACATAATATACAAAGGATTGGTACATGACACTCACACGAAAATTAGGATTTCGTCATAGTAACCTCATTTACTACAAAATACACATTTTCCAACGTTTCCAGCTCAACCAACCCCATGAATACCTAAGAACAACCCAAAATCAATTTATTTCTTTTCACACGCAAAAACAGAGCTGAAAAATTTTCTTGGGTCGAAGGAAAAATCTGTTAAAATACAACAGAAAATCAGTCTGTTCAACACATTTCCTGGCTGAAAAAAAACCCAGCTCGAAGGAATTTCTTCGGTTGAATGCGTCGCACAGAGCAAACAAAAATCGGACACAACACTGTTGAATTTTTTACCTGAGCGAACACCGAGCGATTGCACCTGTATGACGACGACGGAACTGATTCCGGCAGAGGACTGGCCTGGGCAAATCCGGCGACGTCGATTTTCGTCCGGATTTGGATTGGTCTTTTCTTTTTTTTTTTTCAATTTTGATCGAATGGAATGAAATGTGGTATTTTAACATTTTCAGCAAAAAGAAATAGGGGCAAAATCGACTTTTCAAATGAGTTGGTCCTTAAGTGTAGTATGAGTTTCTAGCTGGTCCTTAACTGAATTTTTTACTGACATGGGGAGTTATGTGATGTTATTTTATGTTGTTGGGGATTTATGTGAAATTCTCCCTTAATATAATGTGCTTATTTTAACTGATAAGAAAATATAACTGGATCTCAACATAAACCTAATTAAATCTTAATTTGGAGATCCAAACTTCTCAAAAATCTTAATTAAATCTACTCAATATAAATAGAAACTATCATCATCATTATCCCTAAACGAGAGATCATCACAGCTCAAAGCAAACAATGGCTTCAAAGTACTGTTTTTTTTAATTATTCTGTATTAATTAATTAATTATTTATCGTGATTAATTATTATTTTATTTTTACGGAATTGTCTATATCTAAAAAATTTTCAGAAAAAATCTAAACAAGGCACCGAGTCATCATCAATGACGTGCATATGAATGAAATCTGTTATAAAAGGGGCCGAGAAAAAAATCAAATTATGTGAAGATGATATTGTTGGTGATCATGCTTTACGTTAGACCTGGCCAACGGGGCAGTTCGACCCGAAACCGCCCCGTAACCGCCCCGCGGTTCCGGCCCGCGACGGAATCGGCCCATTTATAATGGGTCGAGCCGGTTCCGCTAGGTATCGAACCGTGGAACCGCGGTTCGACTCACGGTTCCGATTCCGGTTCAACGGCTCTTTGCCGTTGGATCCAACGGCGGATATTTTCGAAAATTGCATTTTGGCCCTTTGGGCCAGAATGCAATTTTTTTTTTCGTTTGAGTCCCTCATCGAAAAATCTATAAATATGTGCTCATTTTCAACATTTATCCACACCAAACTCTCTCATTCTCTCTCAAATACACTCTATAATTAAAGTTTTAATCCACAAAGACACGTTTCGAGGAATCGACGAGCGGGACATGGACGACGTCGACGAGGTGGGAGCGACTCCGACTTCGACGGGACCAAGCCAAACATCAACGATGGGGAAGCCTCCACGACCGAAGCGGCAACGAAAATCTAACGTATGACCATTTTTCAACCTCGAAATGAGTAAAGATGATCCCGAATTAGAACATGCAATCTGTAAAGAATGCGGTCGTAGATACAAATATAGTTCCAAACCCGGAGGAGGTGACACGAGGTCAATGAAGAAACATCTAGTGAATTTTCATAGATTAGATCCGGAAACGTTAGAACCGATAGGCACGGAACCTAGGCAACAACAAATTAGTGTGAGTACCGGTAGATAAATATCAAAAGAACTTAATTGCGCATTTGTCCAACATATCATGTAGATTAAGTTTGACTACCGATATTTGGACAAACATCACGCATGCATATTATCTAGTGGTTACCGGTCATTGGATAGATGAGAAGTGAACCATGCAAAAGCGCATTCCAGTGCTAGATGTGATTGACTCGCGACATACGGGACATAGTATAGCAATGTACGCCTTGAATGTCGTGAACAAATATGGTTTGCAAGATAAGATTATGTCTATCACATTAGACAACGCAAGCGCCAACAATGTGGCGATTGAGATCCTCCGAACTCGTATAAAATTACCCTTAAACGGTCGGTTACTTCATGTGAGGCGCGCTTGTCACGTAATTAACTTATGTGTCAAGTGCGCTTTCGATGATGTATTAGGGCCGGTAGTAGAAATTTTTGAAATGATAGGAAGACAAATGCAAGATCGACGGTTGATGAGATCGTGGAAGTAAACGGTCCAAACAAACGGTCTTATATTTAAGAAGTTTCCCCTACCGTGTCCGACTAGGTGGAACTCTTTGTATGATCGCATTAAAGTGTTTATGCGCTATAAGGATTTATTGACGCCGTTTTGGAACAACACCGCAATCGGTCTCAGTGGCGACTCTTCTATTCAATTAGAAGAGTTTGATTGAGATATTTTGGAAGTAACCGTATCCTTACTTGAAGAGTTCAAGATGGCTACGGTATAATTTTCCGGAGTTCATTATCCCACTTCCTTGAAATTTATTCCAAGGTTATTTGGTATGTGCTATAAGTTTCTTGAATATCGAACGAACCCATACTTGAGCACTTTCATCGAAAGTATGGAAGCGAAATTCAAGAAATATTGGGAAAATATCCCAATTGTCCATGGCTTAACGGCGTTGCTCGACCCAAACTGTGGTACTGATATTTTTGATATTTTTTTTCGAGCATTACAGTAACTTTCTTGGAAGGGATGTTGACGACCAAAAGACGTCAATTTATCATTCTCTCCACGAGCTTTTTTCTTTTTATGCATCTCAGCAGGGTACAAGAAACGATGCGACGACTCAGGCACACGACGTTTCATCGAGTGATAGCTCACGTGGCGATACGGATAGCATCTTGCGAGCCTTAAGGAAGCAATAGAAGGGAAATTCGGTCGCAACTTCTCGGGCTAACTCAGCAACTCTATTTGAGCAACAACTTTGATGTGCCCGAAGACTTTGATGTTCTCGATTGGTGGAAGACGAATGCTAGATTATACCCGACGCTAGCGGCCATGGCACGAGATCTTCTAGTCGTGCAAGCATCGAGTGTCGCTTCGAAGTCAGCATTCTCCACCTCGTGTCGCATTATCGAAGATCGGCGAACGAGCCTTAGCCGGACATCGCTTGCCATGCTAACCTTATTAAAGGATTGGTTTTTGGCCGAATCGAAGAACCAGAGAGAGAACGCTATCGACGAATTTCAAGCTTCTAGCTCCGACTCCGATGAAGAGGCGTCTCGAACAATATTAATAAATAGGGATCAAGAGTAGTTTAATATTGTAATTTTTTACTTGTTTTTTTTGTAATTTTTTATTATAATTTTTTACTTAATTTTTTTTTTAATTTTTTTTGTAATTTTTTTTACTTAATTTTGTCACCAACTTCGGAATTTTTTATTCAATATTATATTTATTACAAAATAAACTATAAAGTATTTAAAAAATAAAAAATAAAAAATTTGGGCGAACCGGCCCGCGAACCGTGAAGGTCCAACAGTTCGCGAGCCGGTTCTCCAAATTTGCCATGGATCCACGGTCAGAATCGGAACCGCCGTGTTAGGTCCGTTTTTAACATCCAACGAAGAACTCGAGCATAGATTCGATAGATTTACCTCGATGATAATGCGAGCGGAAGCTTAAGGATTAAATCAATCAAATTTTCATTAATCACAAACTTTCTCTCCAATTAACCTCTTTCTCTCTCTACAATTAACCCTAGCTTAGATAGTGATTAGAGAGAGTGTTTCTAGTGAGAGAAAGCTAAACTCCAGTTGTTTGTATTTTACACACACTTGCCCTATATATACCAATCAATATTGGTATATTTGCATTCTAGTCCCTAACTATACATATATTACAATTAAGTCCCTAGACAAAGATAACTTGATTATTGAACACTATAAAATACTTCCAACAATCTCCCCCTTAGTGTTCAATTATAATTGAAGCTTCGGTTGTCTTTGTCTCTCGAATCTTCAGTCTTCATCATCAGTTGAACACAACAGAGTAATTTCCAACAACAGTACAAAATACTATGCCCAAAAACTATTCAAACACCCGAAAACATTCAAGTGCCCGAATAACATCTACCCGAAAATATTCCTAACTCATTCAACTTCCATGTTAATACAACTATAACACGTAACATAGATTCAAACCCAAAACATCTGGGTTTTTAACGCATATAGCCACCCGAAAATTCACCTAATCATCATGTAAGTCACGTAAGATCATAACAAAATACGTTATCACATAAAACACATAATATTTTCGTGTTTGTAGATGAAAGATTTCACCTACCTCACGTCCGAAACTTTGAAGTTTTAGGATTTTTCTCGAGCTCCCTAATCTTTTGTTAGCCAAGTTCTTTGTGCGATTCTTTCCTTCTCTTTTCTCGATTTCGAAAATGTTCACTGTTTGTTTTTTTTTTTTTTTTTTTTTTTTTACTTAATGGGGTGTAGATATACTTTGAGGTAAATGATGATAAGTAGGTGACAAGGAGGTGACGAGTTTTTCCTCTTAGGTTAGGAAATGTCTTGCCCGAAAATTTTTTACACTTCACCCGAATTTCACTTTGTCTTTACCCGAATTCTTCCCTTTGTTTTTACCCGAAAATTGCTTCACCCGAATTTATTCGGGCTTCACCTTAATGTTGCCATCACCCGAATTTTAGCCCTCTTTTGTCAAAACATAACATTTTCGGGTGTTCCTTCTATTTAGTTGTCTATGTTTACCCGAATTTTTGAGATTCTTCACCTAAATAAAATTTCTAAGTCACATAATCATATAGTTAATTACATCAAAATCCCGTATTAAATTTTACGGGTATTACAATGGGACCAAACTGCCATTCTTATGAGGCAGATGAAGGACTTGACCCAGATCAACATCCACACACTCTTTGACAACCTCAACCAGTACGCAAGATGCATTCCAGGAGAAAGAGAGGTGACTAGAGATATGGGGATGGAGTCTGCAGCATTTATTTCCGATGGGCCATCCAAGAAAATGTCGAAGGATAAGGTAGTTGTGCAACCGATCGCTGAGAAGGAAGGAGAGTCGGAATCTGACTCTGACGAGGATAGACAGGAATTTATGAAGCACATGGCATTGATCACTAGCTCGATGGCCAAGAGGTTCTTCAAAAAGGGAGGGTCCTCATCAAATCGCCAAAGGACTACTTCTGGCTCTAAGCTAAGAGACCAAGCCATGGACACCTCAGAGCAGAAAAATGCACAAACTGCTCCTAAATGCTACAACTGCGGCAAGCCTGGTCACTATGCCAGAGAATGCCGAGCCCCAAAGAAGAAGGATGCCAACTATTACATGAGAAAAGCTAAGTTGGCAGAGCAAAAGGAAGCTGGGGTGGTGTTGATGGCTGAGCAAGATCACTGGTTCGATAATACTTCGGACAGTGAGGAGGAAAACGTAGCACTGATGGCACGCATTGAAGAAAGCTCGGGAGCAGAGGCCTCAGGAAGAGATTCAAACTCAGAATGCCTAGCCGCAACGGAGACCGTTGAGGTAACCAAAGAAGAACTTGAATCTCTTATAAAATTGCAAGATGAGTTAACTACCTTAAATACGTCTAGAAAAGTAGACAAAAGAAGGATTAAAGATCTAGAGGACATGTTAGCAAATAATCAACGAGTCCTAGAACAAACCTTAATAGAAAAGGGAAATGAGATGACTCGTGTAGTAATCGCAAATGAGAAGATCACTGGTCTGGAAAAATAAATTGTACAATTTGAATCAAAGATCAGCACTCTAACTCATGAGATCAAGTCCTCAGAAAACGATGTCAAGGATAGCATAGGGAGATATGAAATGATACATAAGGAAAGGTTACGATTATACTCCAAAATTAAGAAATTGGAGGATATTAAAACCAAGAGGGCACATAGGCATCAAACAATCTTTTTAAATCAACCCGCCGATACTGAATTCTACCATCCTCTTTCTGGCATCGGGTTCAACAATCCCCAAAACCTAAAGAAATGTAATGTTCTACAATTTTATGACATTAGATATATGGAATTAAGCATAACTCATCTAATTCCCTTTATAAATCACTCTGAAATCTTAAGATTAGAAGAGAAAAAATGAAAAAGGGCACGAGCTGAAATTGAGTATGATTATACGGACTTGAACAACAGTTATAAAACTAGGTTTTGTCCAGCAATAACTGAGTTCGAGTTCGAAATCCCTCGACCCCCCGAAGGTGAAACCTTAGGGCAGTCCTCGAGTGAATCTACTACATCAGAGCATCCAGACTCATCCTGGTACATGCCCGAATGTATAAAGAAAATAGCAGAACTTCACTCTGCTTTAGATAGCGAAAGAAAAACTTTTGAGAGTGAAAAACAAACGCTCTTGAAAGAAATCGCTCATTTAAAGAATACTCCTGCCTCTCTTGAAAGCAGAGCACCTAAATTTCCTAAACTTCCTCTTAAATCTTCCCTTACTAACCAAATGCCTTTCAATTCCACAGGCTGTCTAAAGACAACGTGGATTAAGAAAGGAGACAAAAAGAAGGAAAAACAAGATTTCAATTATGTTTTGTATTTAAAAGTTTTTCCTTCTAGAAACAAGTCGTTTTATTTTGATCAGTCTGTACTTAACTCTCTAGACTATGTTCATCCTTGCAATTCCAAACTCGATCGTCCCTTTACATTATTCTTCTAAAATGTTTTCTAAATTTGCTCTATCTAAGAAAAGGAAACGATCAACCATTAAAAATAACAACAAACCTGCAAAAACTAAGACAACCCAACATTGGATCCCCAAGGTGAAACCTAATGGAACCATGAGCCAAACCACGACAAGAAAATGGGTACCTAAGCCTAAACAAAATCCTTCCGCTGTAGCTCAAACGAAAACTAGGCTAGGTAAAGCGTCTTTTAATACTAACAATGATAGAGGAGGCGGACCCATTTTTAAATGGGTACCTAAAACCCTCTAGTTCCTGTTTTGCAGGTCTCTCATGTGTGGTATTTAGATTCCGGTTGCTCCACACACATGACGGGAAACAAAGAGCTGTTGAGCAACTACACGGAAAAATACGGAGGAATAGTCCGTTTCGGGAACAGTGATGGTGCCACGATCCGAGGTTATGGAGATCTAATTTGCAACCGGCTGACCATCAAAGGAGTTTCCCATGTAGAAGGATTGACACAAAACCTCTTCTCGATCGGGCAATTCTGCGATCGAGGTCTACAAGTCTTGTTTCGTCAAAAGAGGTGCACAATTGTGAATGAGATGGGTGAAGAACTCCTGGTAGGTACTCGAAGGACAAATCTCTACACAATTGATGTGCGATCAATCAAACCTTCAACGACGATATGCCTTATCAGTAAAGCGTCATTCTCTCAAAACGAGCTCTGGCATCGTCGACTGTCTCATCTAAACCTCAAAACCATCAACAAGCTAGCAACCAACAAGCTGGTTCTCGGACTTCCAGCACTGAAGTATCAAAAGGAACACCTTTGCTCAGCCTGTGAAAGAGGGAAAATGAAGAAAGCGTCTCACTCCACTAAACCAATACCGTCGTCATCACGACCACTGGAGCTGCTTCACATTGATTTGTGCGGCCCCATGAGAACAGAGAGCCTAAGCGGACGAAAGTACATGATGGTCATAGTAGACGATTTTTCAAGATTTACATGGGTCCACTCCCTGAGATCAAAAGATGAGACATCAGTTCAAATTCCGATCTTTGTAAAAGCAACGCAGAACCTACTCGAATGTACAGTCCAAGTGATTCGATCAGATAATGACACTGAGTTCAAGAATCAGACTCTCAGTAAATTCTATGAGACTCTTGGCATCACTCAACAATTTGCTGCTGTCCGAACCCCTCAACAAAATGGAGTGGTCGAACGATGAAACCGAACCCTAGTTGAAGTTGCAAGAACCATGCTGTTGCAGTCATCGTTACCCCACTTCCTTTGGGCAGAAGCAATGAACACTGCTTGCTACACTCAAAACCGAACAACTATTCATCAAAGATTCGGAAAAACACCATATGACCTTCTCTACCAAAGAACGCCAAGCATCGCCCACTTCAAGATATTTGGTTGCAAATGCTTCATAGCCAATGATCGAGAGGAAAGATCGAAACTAGACCCCAAAGCTATTGAAGGAATATTTGTGGGATACTCCACCCAATCAAAGGCGTACCGAGTCTACCTGAAGGAAAAGGGAACGGTCATGGAAAGCATCAATGTTAATTTCGATGAAAGAATCGAAGCAGCTTCCCCACATCACAGTGGAGGACCCGAACAGTCAACCACAATAGCGTCTGAGCACAACAGTTCAGAACCCGAAATGGTAGTTGGAGTATTGGCTCACAACCAGCCAGAAGCAGCTACTCATACTGATCATGCACAGATGCCTAGAACAAATCAAGAAACTCAAGAGGAGCTGGAATTGGACATGTTGTTCGAAAATCTGTACTTTCATCCTCCTTCAACCCAACAGACATACGACCCAATTCCAAACAATACAGAACCAACAACTGACTTGGAACCAGACATCGAAACAACTTACCTTGGTCCGAGTAATCAACCCACTGAGTCCGAGCCCATTCCACAAGAATTCGTCGAGCCATCCGACGCAGACGAATCAATTCTCCCTCATGAAAGAAAATGGACTCGAAGTCACCCATCATCGCAAATAATTGGTGATCCCTCAGCAGGTGTTCGAACCAGGGGCTCTACATCAAATGAGTGTCAGTATGTATGTTTCTTAAGTCAAACCTGTAGGTCACATTTTTCATCCAACATATGATTAAACTTGAGAATTAAGATCAATCGAGATTATCTTTTATGATTTGCACGGAAGCTTATGGATTAAATCTTCAATCAATCTTCATTGCAATCCAAGTTTCTCTCTACAATATACCTCACTTTCTCTCTCTACAATTAAACCCTAATTATGCTAATGATGAGAGAGAAATCTAATCTAGTGAGAGAAACTAAAACTCAAGTTCTTGTGTTAATCACACATACTTGCCCTATATATACCCAAGCATACTTTGGTATATTTACACTTTAGTCCCTATATTTACATAAAATACAATTAAGTCCCTAGACAAAGATAACATGATTATTGAACATTAGAAAATATTCCTAACAATCTCCCCCTTAGTGTTCAATTGTCACTGAAGCGCCGGTTGTCTTTGTCTTTGATAATCTTCAGTCTTCATCATCATTTGAACACAGCAGAAAGATTCCTAACAATCTCCCCCTTTGATAGTTTTTGCCTTTGTGTTCAACTTTGAATTTGACACGGTCTTATGTTGCTGTTTGAAGAAAATAGTTGAGAGCATCTGGAGAATCTTCAGTCTCCCCCTATTTATATGCACCATCTATTTCTTCTTTGCAACTTGAATCTTCGTCACCTTCTTGCATATATTAGAGTCACGTGGATCGTCAGCATTGACTTGTCGTGTATGCTCGAACCATAGAGAGGGGTCTTGTTTGCTGTGGTTCAGCACGTGCGTTGAAATCTTGGCTTGTTTAATGAGTTCACGTGCTTGGCCTCCTTGATATACTTCTCCCCCTCATGGCGATTCATTTGTATCGTCATGCTGTGTGATCAAGGTGATCCTGTGTACGCTGAACGTGTTGGCATTGAATTCCGGATGAAGTACCTGAAAACGGGACAGACGACCGATCATCGTGAGACATCCCTTGATGTCACTCTTGGTCGTTGATGCGAAGTCACACAGACTTGCATTTGAAGGGACTACGGGGCCACATAGGCATCCCGTTGTCATCGTTCTAGAGTCGTGCTCCAGAAGATGGCCTGCTACCGTTGTTGTTTTGATGTTGCAACGGCAGGACTTCCTTCTGATCATAGAAGCACATTATTGAATGATGCGTCTACAGAAGTTCTGGCATGGTCACGTAGACCTGCAATATGTGTGTAAAAGAATGTATGTGTCCTAGAAATATTTTTTTTTAAAAAAACATTTAGGCTATGAGGACACACTAGACATTTACGTGTTCAAGAAAGTCGTGGTATGGGGCTGTGGACCACTTTGTTCAATATCTCCCGCTTCCAAATGAAACGGTGATAGCATATGCGGTTCCCCGTGAGATATTGAAACATCTGTCTTTAGGGAGACAAATGAGTAGCTAGGAAGGGTCGTGCATGCGCCTTTGGACCAGATGAAGCGTCTTCTACCCGGGATCTGATAAATCAGTCCTGTACCTATATGGTTATGGCCCGGATAGTTTGTGGTTGAGTTGTAAGGATGTCATCGTGATACGCTCAATACCCTCACATACACTCGGGGTTTGTTCCTGGGTTAGGATCAGTTAGGTCTACTGAACCTTTGGAACAGGTATGTGAACAACTCTTTTGTGTCCATGCGCTTGTTGGCATTTAGGTAGCTCTCCCTCTTCAAAGCATGAAGGTTGTCTTCAGGGCATTCCCTTTTAAGCTCTAGCGCTGTATTTAGGTAACACTCCCCCTAAATACTTGCGCTAATTCTAATGTGATGCCCGTGCTCTCCCTAAATAGATGCGCCTTTTGAGAGATTGCATATTACAAAAAAATCAAGCGCCTTTTGTATTTGAAGTGACACTCCCCAATAAATGTGCCTTTTGCACTTATAAGTCTCACTCCCCCTAAAACATATGCGCTTTTTACATTAGAACTATGGTAATATGTTGGAAGTATTTTATAGTGTTCAATAATCAAGTTATCTTTGTCTAGGGACTTAATTGTAATATATGTATAGTTAGGAACTAGAATGCAAATATACCAATATTGATTGGTATATATAGGGCAAGTGTGTGTAAAATACACACAACTTGAGTTTAACTTTCTCTCACTAGAAACACTCTCTCTAATCACTATCTAAGCTAGGGTTAATTGTAGAGAGAGAAAGAGGATAATTGTAGAGAAAGTTTGTGATTAATAAAGATTTGATTGATTTAATCCTTAAGCTTCCGCTCGCATTATCATCAAGGTAAATCTATCGAATCTATGCTCATTATTTTGTCGAACGAAAAAATTCATACGAAAAACTTTTGAGTTTTACTTTCGTACGAAAAACAAATTTTTTGGTTCCATACGAAAAACATTATTTTGTCGAACGAAAAAATTCATACGAAAAACTTTTGAGTTTTACTTTCGTACGAAAAACAAATTTTTTGGTTCCATACGAAAAACATTATTTTGTCGAACGAAAAAATTCATACGAAAAACATTTGTTTTACTTTCGTACGAATAACAAATTTTTTGGTTCCATACGAAAAATATTTGTTAAAAGTTTTCGAACGCTACAGTGACTAAGAAAACTTTATATACGAAAACCTTTGATTTTCATACAAATATTTTTTCTCGTACGAAAAAGTTTGAATACGAAAAAAAAAAAAAAAAATTGCGTACGAAAAAAAAAAAAGTTTCCCATATGAAAAAAAAAAAAGTTTTCGTACGAAGAAGGGTCCAATACGAAAAACATTTTTTTTGTCGTACGAAAAACACAAGAAATACATTATTTTCGTACGAAATCTATTTTTGTCGTACGCTCTTAGTCAATACGAAAACTTTTACCTCTGATACGAAAAATTCTGATTTCCATACGAAACGTTTTGTGATACGAAAACACTATTCCATACGAAAACCTTTGCAAAAATTTTTCGTATAAATACTTTATTTCTTTAAGGATTTCGTATCATATCTCATACGACAAACTATTCTATACACATACGAAAACTATTCTATACACATACGAAAACTTATGATGGGAAAAAGATTTTCGATACCGCAAAGCTTTCGATAGTTTTAGGTAAAAAAAAAAAAAATAAAAAAATCTAAAGGTTCCCGGTTCATACGAAAAAAAAAGATTTTCGTTACCGCAAAGTCCTAAAATTTTAAATCTTTAGCTACGAGATTTTTTGCGTACCTGCTTCAAAAAGGTTCCCGGTTCATACGAAAAAAAATTTTTTGGGTAACAAAATTTTGTTGGACTGGTAAAATTTTTCGGTACAAAAATTATTCTCGGTATAAGTTTTTTTTCTTTTCTAATCATTTCAAAAGTTTTTTTGATACCTAAACTTCTGAAAACTTAATCCTTCGAAAATCTATTCGAACACATTGATCCAAAATTTAATATCAATTCAAAAATACGATAACGATCAAAAAACATCCAACCCAAAAAGTAAATATGGAAGCCAACTACTTGATAAAAATCAAAGAATTAGAAGCTAGGCTAGAAAATAATTACAACTGTTTAGTTAAGAGTCTAGAAGAAAAATCTATTCTTAAAAATAAACTAACAATAGAACAAGAAAGGCTGACGAGCTTAAAGACAAGGGTCGCACAACAAGAATCAACTATAAGCGAACTTACAAAAGAATTATCTACATGTAGAGACGAAAAAATAAATAGTGCAGCCCAAAATAAAAGTCTTCTTGAACAAAGAAATCAATTATATTCAAAAATTAAAGAATTAGAAGATGTTCTAGCTAAACGAGGACAAACTGAGCAACGCCAAATAAAAGAAACTATATTGTCTCTAAACAAGTCGACTCAAACAATTGAGTCCGTGCCAAACAAGGGGGAACATTCTATACAATCAACAAAACCAAACTCTAAAGATCGTGATATTCTAGAAAATGAACGCAAAATTGATGAATTACATTCTCTTCTGGAATCAGAACGTAAAGAGTTTCGAGCAAAAATGGATAAGCTTTTAAAGGAGAATTCATTTCTCAAATATTCCTTAGAAAAGGGCACAACTACAACCATTCATCCTGTAAAACCTGAACCTTTAAACGATATATCTTCTAAACAGGATCAGAAAACTCAAATGACTAAACCTATAAAGCAGGAAAGAATAGAGCAAGACAATTCATTTTCTATTACAATAAACAAAACTGTTCCTAACTCTATTCTTCCTCCAAAAATTCCTAAAGTCATTCGAAAGATAAAGCAAGAAGCTACTAAAGCTAAAACAGACAATAAGTATACATTCTCTAATCAAGCTGAAATATCTAAAAATAACTTCTGTTTGAAGAACAAAGGTAGATCATCTAATACACATTACAAAGTGAATGATGTGAGTCTAGAAGGTAGGAAATACGACACTTCTATTCTTAATTCCATTGATTCTATAAGCTCGTATTCATCTCTCAAGTACCCGGTCAAAGTCAAATCCGAAAAGCATCTCAAACGACTGGCGAAAGAGAAAATTTTCTCATTTAACGCAAGACACACATTCACCGATGCTGAAATTTTTAATTTTCATAAGGTTCAACAAGTTTGGAAACCTAAGCTAGAAATAGAAATAAGTAGTCCAAAACAACATTGGGTTCCTCAGTTCAAGACTACTTTATATGCAAATTCCATACTTGAACCATTTGTGCTTAAATATTTATCTGCTAATCAGCGAGGACCCGTCCAAAAATGGGTACCAAAGTCCCGATAATTTGTTTTGCAGGATCCCGATCGTACATGGTAAATAGACGACGATTGCTCCACATGTATGGTCGGTATGCGATGATGAGCAGTCGCACAAGACCCCGACACGTGTGGTATTCGGTTTGCTCCACACACGTGATCGGTATGTGACGTGAGCAACCACACCAAATCAAGACTATTCCAAAGCTCTTGATTTGACATTGTTTTTAGTTTTATTTTTCTGTTCAATAAAAAAAAAAAAGGGGGCCATAAAAAAAAAAAGAGATGCCATAAAAAAAAAAAGGGGGAGAAAAAGAAAAATAAGGCCATTAAAAAAAAAAAAGAAAAATAAGGCCATAAAAAAAATAAAAAAAAAAAAGAAGAAAAAAATAAAAATAAGGCCATAAAAAAAAAATTAATTAAATAAAAATAAGGCCATAAAAAAAAAAAAAGAAAATTTGTTTTTGAGCTTCAATGTTTAAAGAAGGCCGAGCCAATCTCAAATTGCAAAAGGCACTTGAGTTTTATTTTGGGGGAGTCAAACTCTATATTTACATAATATTCGGTCTTCATATTCTATATTGTTTTTATTTAGGGGGAGTGGATCGATAGAAAAGGTGCAAGAGCTTCAAAAGAGCGTATTACCGTAGTTTTATTATCAAAAGCGCATACGTTTTAGGGGGAGTGATACTCATAAGCGCATACTTAAAAGGCGCACATCTTAAAGAGGGAGTGATACTTCATTTACTAAAGGCGCTTGACCTGAAAGAAAGTAATATGCAAATTTCTACAAGAACGCACATGTTTAGGGGAAGCAAGAGCATCATATTTGAAATAGCACATCTATTTAGGGGGAGCAAGGGCATCACATTAGGAATAACGCAACAATTTAGGGGGATTGTTACAATGAAAAGGCGCTAGAGCTTAAGGGAAGAATGCCCTGAATACAAACTTCATGCTTTTAAGAGGGAGTGCTATCTAAATGTCAATAAAACACATGGACACAAAAGAGTTGTTCACATACCTGTTCCAAAGGATTAGTAGACCCAACTGATCCTAACCCAGGAACAAACCCTGAGTGTATGTGAGGGTATTTAGCGTATCACGATGACATCCTTACAACTCAACCACAAACTATCCGGACCATAACCATATAGGTACAGGACTGATTTATCAGATCCCGGGTAGAAGACGCTTCATCTGGTCCAAAGGCGCATGCACGACCCTTCCTAGCTACTCATTTGTCTCCCAAAAGACAGATGTTTCAATATCTCACGGGGAACCGCATATGCTATCACCGTTTCATTTGGAAGCGGGAGATATTGAACAAAGTGGTCCACAGCCCCACACCACGACTTTCTTGAACACTTTAATGTCTAGTGTGTCCTCATAACCTAAATTTTTTTACATTTTCTAGGACACATACATTCTTTTACACACATATTGCAGGTCTACGTGACCTTGCCAGAACTTCTGTAGACGCATCATTAAATGATGTGCTTCTATGATCAGAAGGAAGTCCTGCCGTTTCAACATCAAAACAACAACGGTAGCATGCCATCTTCTGGAGCACGACTCTAGAATGATGTCAACGGGTTGCCTATGTGGCGCCGTAGTCCCTTCAAATGCAAGTCTGTGTGACTTTGCAGCAACGACCAAGAGTGACATCTAGGGATGTCTCACGATGATCGGTCGTCTGTCCCATTTTCAGGTACTTCATCCGAAATTCAACGCCAACACGTTCAGCGTACACAGGATCACCTTGATCACACAGCATGACGATACAAATGAATCGCCATGAGGGGGAGAAGTATATCAAGGAGGCCGAGCATGTGAACTCATTAAAGAAGCCAAGCTTTCAATGCACGTGCTGAACCACAACAAACAAGACCTCTCTCCATGGTTCGAGCATACACGACAAGTCAATGCTGATGATCCGCGCGACTCTGATATATGCAAGAAGGTGACGAATATTCAAGTTGCAAAGAAGAAAATGAGGGTGCATGTAAATAGGGGGAGACTGAAGATTCTCCAGACGCTCTCAGATATTTCTTCAAACAGCAACAAAGACCGTGTCAAATTCAAAGTTGAGCACAAATGGGGAGATTGTTGGAAATTATTCAGTTGTGTTCAACTGATGACGAAGACTGAAGATTCGAGAGACAAAGACAACCGAAGCTTCAATTATAATTGAACACTAAGGGGGAGATTGTTGGAAGTATTTTATAGTGTTTAATAATCAAGTTATCTTTGTCTAGGGACTTAATTGTAATATATGTATAGTTAGGGACTAGAATGCAAATATACCAATATTGATTGGTATATATAGGGCAAGTGTGTGTAAAATACACACAACTTGAGTTTAGCTTTCTCTCACTAGAAACACTCTCTCTAATCACTATCTAAGCTAGGGTTAATTGTAGAGAGAGAAAGAGGATAATTGTAGAGAAAGTTTGTGATTAATAAAGATTTGATTGATTTAATCCTTAAGCTTCCGCTCGCATTATCATCAAGGTAAATCTATCGAATCTATGCTTGAGTTCATATGTTGGATGTTAAAATCGGACCTAACATAATACGCTCTTTTGAAGGTCATGCACCTTGTCTATCTATCTATCCACTCCCCCAAAAAGAATATAGAATATGAAGACCGACTATTCTATAAAATTAAGCGGTATTTATACTAAGTCGAACTCGCTATGATAGTCAAAAACTGAAAATATAGAGTTTGACTCCACAAAAATTCAAGCGCTTTTTGAATTTTGAAATCGGCTCGGCCTTCTTTAAACATTGTAGCTCAAAAGTTTTTCCCCCCTTTTTTTTTTTTTGTTTTTTTTTGTTTTTTTTTTTTGTTTTGTTTTTTTTTGTTGTTTTTTTTATGGCCTCTTTTATTTTTTTTTTATGGCCCTTTTTTTTTTCATGGCCCCCTTTTTTTTTTTTTTATGGCCCCCTTTTTTTTTTTTTTTCTAACGAAAAAATAAAAATAAAAACAATGTTAAATCAAGAGCTTTGGAATAGTCTTGATTTGGTGTGTTTGCTCACGTCGCAGACCGATCACGTGTGTGGAGCAAACCGAATACCACACGTGTCGGGGTCTTGTGCGACTGCTCATCATTGCATACCGACCATACATGTGGAGCAATCGTCGTCTATTTACCATGTATGATCGGGAACCTGCAAAACAAATTATCGGGACTTTGGTACCCATTTTTGGACGGGTCCTCCCTGGTTAGCAGTGAAACAATTATGCATATAAGGTTCAAATTTGGAAGCAAAATTATCACATAAAGCAGTCATAGGAATCCACATTTGTCGAGGACTACTTATTTCCATTTGTAGCTTAGGTTTTCAAATTTGTTGTACCTTTTGGAAATTTAACTTTTCAGCATCGGTGAATGTGTGTCTTTTTGTAGAAGAGAAAATTTTCTCTTTCGCCAGTCGCTTAAGATGCGATTTGGATTTGACTTTGACAGGGTACTTGAGAGAGGAATACGAGCTTATAGAATCAATAGCATTAAGTATAGAAGTGTCGTATTTCCTACCTTCTAGACTCACATCATTCACTTTGTAATGTGTACTAAATGAGCTACTTTTGTTTAGACAATTATTACTTTTGGACGTTTCAGTTTTAATAGAGAATGTGTCATTATTGTCTACTTTAGTTTTAGTAGCTTCTTTCTTTAATTTTGATTTTAGAATGACTTTGGGTATTTTTGGATTAGGAATAGAGGTAGAACCAAATTTAGTCGAGGCAATAGAAGATAATTTGTCTTCCTCTATTCTTTCTTTATTGATATCTTTAGTCATTCTTGCGCCTTTTTGAGAGGAATTTTTGAGAATTAAATTCTCCTTTAAAAGCTTATCTATTTGAGCTCGAAACCCGTCTGGAGTGTAGCAATCCTTAGGTTCGGGTTTTAGTGATAGTATAGAATGTTCCTCGGTTGACATTGACTCAATTGTTTGAGTCGACTTGTTTCGAGACAATTTTAGCTCAATTTGTTCTTTCTTTGCAAGAAGAACCTCTAGTTCTTTAATTTTACAGTGTAATCTAGTGAGTTCTTCAGAGAGACATTTATTTTGAGCTTGATAATCTTTATTTTCCTTTAGTTGTGTTGTTTCAGAATTTGATTTCTTTGTTAAGTTTATCTATTTTCTCATTAGCCAATTGAAGTTTTATTCCTAGATTGGCTTCTTCTAATAGATGTTTTCTTAGGACAACTTCATTATTGGCTAATCTTGCTTCTAATTGCTTGACCATTTCTTTTTCATTATTTGTGGATGGGAATTTTTGCAACATTGACTTGTTTGCTTCATCACAGGCAGACAGACTTGTTTTCAACTCACATATTTTTGATTCATGTTCTGTGGTCTTAGTCTTCAACCTTATAATCTCATCCTTTGCATTGGTCAATTGACATTCAAGACTAGCTTCAATTTCTAGATGTTTTCTTAAGACACGCTCGTTATTAGCTAGCCTCGTTCCTAGTGTCTTGATCATTTGTTCGTGAAATAAATCCATTTTAATATTTTCAGTTAAAATATAGAATTTTGAAAATTTTAAGTTCAAATAATGTTTTCTATATAGAATGTTGGATCTTAATTTTGATCAAATAAAATTGTTGGATGTATAATGATCGTTGACGTGTTTCAGAATTGATTTAATTTTTGATCAATATTTTCGATTCTGTTTAAAAATTTTAATTTTTGATATTAACCGCAAACTTTTGATTTCAGTTCAGTTCATAAACTTTTCAGCACAGCAAAGTTTAGATACAAATATTAATTATCGACTTAGATTGTATCGTAGACTTTGTATATTATTAAAAGAATGTAAGTTTTTGCGGTTCAGATTTGACACTGTATTAGTTTACGAATGAAAGAGAAGCTGTAAACAGTGCTTTTTGGTTTACGAGTAAAGAATGTTTACGAATGAGAATCGTTCGTAAACCTTAAAGAACTGTAAACAGTAACTTTCGTGAAGTAAAGGTTAATCGTAAACTAATAGCGCTTGTTTACGAATGAAGAATATTCGTAAACCTTACTTAAAGATAGTTTACGAATGAAATATATTCGTAAACAGTAGATATGTGAAGGTTTACGATTGAGATTGATTCGTAAACAGGAACAATCGTAAAGTAAAGCTTTGAAGTTTACGTTTGGCTTGAACGAAATGTTAAATGCGCGGAAGCTTAATTCAAACCTTAATCGTTTGAGAAACCGTTCGATTTGGGCAGAGTGGATCCGAAACCTACTTGATTATCGAGCAGCAAATCCAGATGATAATCAAGAGGTCTTCAATTAATTTTCGATCGAATTTTGTTTGTGTGTTTCAGATAGAAGGTTTACGGGTCTAAGTTTGTATGAAAAGGTTTTCGCAAATGATTTTAAAATAATTTATATGAAAAAAAAAATTATACCGAGAATAATTTTTGTACTGAAAAAAATTTTACCGGACAAAAAAATTTCTTTACCCAAAAACTTTTCCAAGCCTCAGAAAACATTGGAAAAGTAGGTACAAAAAAAAATCTCGTAGCAAAAAATTGAAAATTTTAGGACTTTTTTTTTGCTACTGAAAACCTTTTCAAATGTTTACGGGTCTTTTAGGTTTACGAGCAGAATTTGTTCGTAAACCTTGTTCGTAAATGAGTTTACGAATGAAGATGATTCGTAAACAGTGCCTTGATATTTACGAATGAAAAGTATTCGTAAACAATTATTTTTACTGGTTTACGAATGAAACTGATTCGTAAACAGTAACCCGTAAAGTAAAGTTTACGATTGAAAAGTATTCGTAAACAGTGTCTTTCGTAAAGTAAAGTTTACGATTGAAAAGTGTTCGTAAACAGTGACTTTCGTAAAGTAAAGTTTACGATTGAAAGTTATTTGTAAACAGTACCTTCGTAAAGTAAAGTTTACGATTGAAAAGCTTTCGTAAACAGTTCCTTCGTAAAGAAAAGTTTACGAATGAAAAGTATTCGTAAACCTTTACACACTGTAAAAGTTAAAATTAACTTTGACTTTAGCCTTTGATCGAAAAGTAGACTTTGACTTCACCCACTGTTGGGATCGTAAACGAGGTTTACGATTGAAAAGCTTTCGTAAACCTTTCGTTGACCGTAAACTTAAATGCTTTGACCATAAACTATAAAGCTTTGATCGTAAAGTTTTCTGTTCGTAAACTAAATTTTTATTCGTAAACTTTACAAATACAGTATATGTTAGATCAAAAACACTTAAATTCTCAAATTAAGCTCAGATAATCGATCGAAAACAGCAATTAAACATGTAAAAACACTCGATTAAATCAGTTCAAAGCAAAACATATAGAATTTTTGAGTTTTTCACATGAACATTTTGAAGATTATAAGAACAATTCGATCGAAAGTCAACACAATTAGTCCAATTTCAGCTTCAATCAGTCAAATTAATCAACAATTAATCATCGCAAACAGTGAATTCATCGTAAACACCTAAGCAAGCAGCTCAAAAGATCAATCAACAGTTTACTATGAGCTTTAAATCGCGATGAACAGTGACTATCGTAAACCTTAAATTCAGCCCAAAACAAGCATCGTAAACCTCAATTTCAACTCAAATCGATTCAATTCTAACACGTTTGCTCTGATACCAATTGTAATTCCCAGATTTCATCCAACATATGATTAAACTTGAGAATTAAGATCAATCGAGATTACCTTTTATGATTTGCGCGGAAGCTTATGGATTAAATCTTCAATCAATCTTCATTGCAATCCAAGTTTCTCTCTACAATATACCTCACTTTCTCTCTCTACAATTAAACCCTAATTATGCTAATGATGAGAGAGAAATCTAATCTAGTGAGAGAAACTAAAACTCAAGTTCTTGTGTTAATCACACATACTTGCCCTATATATACCAAAGCATACTTTGGTATATTTACACTTTAGTCCCTATATTTACATAAAATACAATTAAGTCCCTAGACAAAGATAACATGATTATTGAACACTAGAAAATATTCCTAACAAAACCGAACCCACAAAGATCTCAGAGGCACTTAACGACCCGTACTGGATAATTGTCATGCAATAAGAGATCAATCAGTTCGAGCGTCTCAAAGTTTGGAATCTAGTTCCTCGACCATTGGGAAAGACTGTCATTGGAACCAAGTGGATCTTTAAGAACAGAAAGGATGAGGATGGTATCGTAATACGAAATAAGGCAAGACTCGTAGCTAAGGGGTATAACCAACAAGAAGGGATTGATTATGACGAGACATTTGCCCCTGTAGCAAGGATCGAGGCAATTCGCCTATTCCTGGCTTATGCAGCACACAAAGAC
The DNA here is from genome assembly GCA_028392965.1 of Lindernia subracemosa. Taxonomy (NCBI): domain Eukaryota; kingdom Viridiplantae; phylum Streptophyta; class Magnoliopsida; order Lamiales; family Linderniaceae; genus Vandellia; species Vandellia subracemosa. The sequence goes on from JAQPCC010000044.1 coordinate 109,654, forward strand.
TTCATTGTCTATCAAATGGACGTCAAGACGGCCTTCTTAAATGGTATTCTCAAGGAGGAGGTCTACGTCTCTCAGCCAGATGGATTCACCAGTGAAGAACACCCAGACTTTGTGTACCGACTAGATAAAGCACTTTATGGACTCAAACAAGCCCCTAGAGCTTGGTACGAAGTCTTGTCGGATTTTCTCACGAATGCTGGCTTCACAAAGGGAAAGATCGATACCACACTGTTCATCAAACACCATGGTTCTGATATAATGCTCGTACAAATAGACGTGGACGACATCATCTTCGGATCATCTAACTCAGATCTTTGCATGGAGTTTAGTAAACTCATGAAGACCAAATTCGAAATGAGTATGATGGGAGAGATGTCCTTCTTTCTTGGACTGCAAATCAGACAACTCCAAGATGGAATATTCATAAATCAGTCCAAATACATCCACGACATTCTCAAGAAATACGGCATGGAGTCGAGCACACCGATAAGTACTCCGATGTCAACCACATGCAAGTTGGACTCTGATCCGTCTGGCAAGCCAATTGACGTCACCTACTATCGTGGAATCATCGGGTCTCTTCTCTACCTTACTGCTAGTCGCCCGGATATTGTCTTCTCAACATGTCTCTGCGCAAGGTTCCAAGCAAATCCAAAGGAGTCGCATCTACATGCAGTAAAACGTATCCTTAAATATTTAAAAGGAACTCCAAATCTCGGGCTCTGGTATCCTAAGGGCTCAGGTATGAAATTAATAGGGTACTATGACGCTGACTTCGCTGGCTGTAGAATGGACAGAAAAAGCACTTCGGGAAGCGCTCAGTTCTTGGGAGATAAGCTCGTGTGCTGGTCTTCCAAGAAGCAGAACTGCGTTTCAACATCGACGGCAGAGGCAGAATATGTCGCTGCTGCCAGTTGTTGTTCGCAAATTCTGTGGATGCGCACCCAACTAAGGGACTACGGATTCGATTTAAATCGAATACCTATTTATAGTGACTCCAAAAGTGCCATTGCAATTACTTGCAACCATGTTCATCACTCACGCACAAAACATATAGATTTAAGATATCACTTCATAAAAGATCACGTGGAGAAATGTACAATTGAACTATACTTCATAAGCACAGAGCTACAACTTGCTGATTTATTTACAAAAGCTTTGGATGAAAAACGATTCCAATTCTTAGTCTCTAAATTGGGCATGTTGAATCTCAATTATTAAGTCAATTGACCCTTAGAAAATTAATTCTTATCTATGTGGCATAACTATTTCCTATATGTGCATTTTTTCTTTTATTTTGTTATTTTAGTTACATTTCTACTTCATGAATAAAAGCTCAAAAATAAAGTTCGAAAATGGGTATGATTATTTTAACGAGATATGCTCAAATTTAGGGGGAGAAACCTTGATTATGCTTCGCAACATTTCAAAAAAAGGGGGAGGAAAAGTACTAAATTCTTTAAAAAAAAATTGCGAACGCATCGGTCAAGGGGGAGTATTTCAATATTAAATGTACATCATTGAGGGGGAGTAAGAATTTGATGAATTCTATGCTATGTTGTTAAGGGGAAGAATCAGCATTGTTGAAATTTATTAAGTCAAAAAGGTTTTCGCAATGTCTTAAGTCAGAAAAGGTTTTAGGTTTTCGCTACTCTCGCAAATTTCAAAACGTTTTCGCAAGTCATCTTCTATTGGGCCCTTTCGCTAACCTTTCTCAAAATATTTCCGGCCCAAGCCCAAAGTTTACCGAAAACTTTTTAAGCTTCCACGAGAAGTTTTCGCAACGTCAAAACCTTTTCGCTCCCTACCAAAGTTTTCGCAACCTTTTTCTTTACTCTCCAACTCGAATCTCTATTATTTCTATTTCGCGCTCATTTCGTGCCCTTCTGCATTCTTCGAACTCTCTTAAATCATCACAAACTGGTAAGGAATCTCATGAACTAACAGTTTTCTCCCAGTGTTGATCTAATCGCAGGTTTTCGGCAGAAGAACTAAGGATTCGATGTGCTTAACGACACGATTGATGTTGTTTAGGGATGGGTTTATCGATTTTATACCCAAAAATCTCGATTACCTGAAAATGAATCGAGATTTGGGGTTGAAATCGACAAAATCGCAGCTCATATAAGTTTTTGGGGCTAGAACCTGCGTTAAAACCCCAAAAACTTAAGTTTTCGGCAAAAACAAACTTTTCGGAGATTCTACTGTTTTCGGCACTCAAAGTATAAAAAGAGTTTTCCGCATAATCAACCTTTCGGCATAAACTAACTTTTCGAAAATTTCACTGTTTTCGATATAAAGGATGTTTACAAACTTTTCGGCAAGTCAAAGTCAACAAAAACTTTTCGCACTACAAGTTTTCGGGATTATCTAAATTTTCGAAAGAGAAAGTTTTCGGACTGAAAAGTTTTCGAGGATCACTGTTTTCGGCTTTCAAAACTTTTCGGCATATACCGAAAACTATACTTAAGAAAATTTTTGACAAAAATTAGCTTTTCGCAAACGAAAGTTTTCGGACTGACAAGTTTTCGAGAATCACTGTTTTTGGCTTTCTAAAACTTTTCGGCACATATCGAAAACTATACTTAAGAAAATTTTCGGCACAAACTAGCTTTTCGCAAGAGAAAGTTTTCGGACTGAAAAGTTTTCGAGGATCACTGTTTTCGGCTTTAAAAAACTTTTCGGCACATATCGAAAACTATACTTAAGAAAATTTTCGGCATTAACTAGCTTTTCGCAAAAGAAAGTTTTCGGACTGAAAAGTTTTCGAGGATCACTGTTTTCGGCTTTCAAATCTTTTCGACACATACCGAAAACTATACTTAAGAAACTTTTCGACATAAATTAGGTTTTCGCAGGAGAAAGTTTTCGCGAGAATACACTGTTTTTGGCTCTCAAAACTTCTTAACATTATACCGAAAACTATACTTAAGCAATTCTTTGAAAGCTTTTGATATGCCTCAACCTTTCGCAAGAAACTTAGAACCTTTTCTTAAGACAAAACGTTGACCTCATATTTTGACTATATGTTTATTTTAAAATACAATCTATTATCTGTTCGGTCATTCTAACGAACATTTTTTTCAGATCATTAAAGAATGGCGAACTTGACCATTGACGAGGTGTATCCCACAACCAAATGGATCGGAACGACAGAAAATAACTTCCAACTTGATCCCGATAAATTCAAATGTCCCGACCCAATCATAGTGGTTGTGCTTCAAACACATCCTTGATGGAACGCCATCACAGCCACTACCAAAGTGCCCGAAGTCTACCTTCAACAACTCTGGGGCACGATGAAGAGGAAGATAGCCGATGATGAATCCGTCTTCTATGAAGCTCAAGTACAAAACACAACACTAACAATAACAAAGGAGCTTCTACAACAAGTGCTACATCTTCCCATCCTTCCAGTCTACGAGGATCTCGCCGACGACGACGAAATTAAGGAAGGACTTCTGAAGCTGGGATACCGTCCACCGCTGAACCTTCTATCTGGATTCGTTCAAGGGATGATGCCCTATCCATGGAGAACACTGTTCAGCATCATCAACAAGTGTCTCTCACCAAAGCATGCAGGATTAGACAGAGGAAACATCAACATCCTCCGCTTGCAACACAACATCATCTACAACAAACCCTACGACTACGCAGATATAATCATGGCGCACCTGGATGACCAACTACGTCACCGGGACAGCCGCACCATCAAGAATCGAGTCGTTCCCTACTTGCGGTGGTTCTCTCTCATTATTCAAAGATCAATGACAACCAATCCAGAGATCCCACCTCGAGACGAAGTCGAGACCTTCACGCCGCCAAAATTGAAGTATCTCGTGAAAAAGAAGGTGGAGCCGAAATGGGAGAAACGCCCTATGATGATCCCGCTCCATCTTCTACAAAATGCCAATCCCGATGCCGTTCAAGAGTACTGCGACCAGTATCGCCACACCAAACCCATGGTTCGGGAAGACCCCCCCGAACCTAGCCAAGGGGCTCAACCGAGTGGAAGTGAGGGTCCTGAGAGTGAGCCGGCCGCACCACCACCGTCTCCGCCCCCGTCAATTCAACCACAAACACAAGACAGTGATGACGGGGACTCGGACGACGACACGAACACACTGGACAGATTTGGGCACCGCCGAGAAATACGCGCAAAAAGCCAACACGATTCTCAAGTCTCGGCTCCCACGTCTGCAGCGGCCGTCTCCCAACATCCAGAACAAGACCGGACCATAGCCACTATAGGAACAGGGACTGATGCGCTCAGTCCCCGAGTAGAAGCCGCCGCATCATGTCCAACGGTGCATGCACCTACCCCACCCAGCCACTCATCTGTCTCCCAACAGACAGATGTTTCACACACTCACGGGGATCCTCGTCCACCATCCCCCCCTCGCTCGGAGGCTGAGGATGTTGACATAAGTGGTCCACCGCCCCAGACCACGACCTTCATTCAAAGCACATCGAGTCTAGGTCCTAGAATGCCCATATTTTTTCCACCTTTTACTAGGACACATACACATCTTTCTGACAGCTCTCTGAAGCTGTCCACAACGTCCGTCGATGCCTCCATTACTGAGGTTCTTCGAACACTGGCCGGAAGACCCGATGAAGGAACCTCCTCCCTTCCTTCCTCGTCGGGCCGTCAGGCCACTCCCACCACAGGCCTGATGACAACAGGAATCCTAAGTGGCCCTGGTACTTCGGTACGTCTAAGTGGCGTACCCTTAACGACCGCAACTTCATCGTTTCTCGACGAGTTGTTTGCAACGGTCGGAAGTCCCAAACGCGTCGAAGTATCCCCCACTTCGGCAAGTGCGGGCCACAGTGGTGATTTCTCGTTCGTCAACGGAGCGCCTTAGTGGCCCCGGTGGTGATTTCCCGTTCGTCACCAAGGCCAAGCTGAACTCGCTCCTGGAGTCATTCGCCAAAGCACTCAAAGAAGATATCTTGGCGACCGTTCGTGACACCTATGGGCTCAACGAACACGACAAAGGGAAGGCCCCCGCAACAGCTGGTTCGTCCTCATCATCCCAACCCACACCTCCACAATATACAATACAACCACCACCACCACCACCACTCTCACCACCACCACAAGGCCCCTCCTATAACATCCCTCTCCCCTCTCCCAAAACTATAGCTCGTATGATCGACCCCGACACCATACCCATTGACGAGCTACAAACCCACTACCTCAAGCGGCTCATGACGGCAGATCACCTCACGCCCGATCAACAGTCTATCCTGGACTTTCTTTGCCGTCTGTCTGCTCCACAAGGACCCCCACCGACCGAAACATGCCGAGACGCTGAACCCTCTTCAAAGAGGCGTCATGACGATCCTGACGGAGGCGGTCGTCATGAGGGGTAGAAAAGACAGAGAACCTCGACAACAACAACAAGGGGAAGAGGTAGAGGAAGCCAAGCCCACACAACCCGAACCCCAACCAGCAAACAATACCAATCCAAAACCCAAAAGAAAAAACAAGCCTCAGACGACAAAATCCCCAGCTTCGAAGATGCGTACAAGGATGATCCAACGTGGTCAAAGAAGGACGAGTATGAAGCAGAAGCCGTGGCAAGAATTACAAAATACAGAGAAGTTTTCAAGAGAGCCATGGCCAACATCTACTCCTTCGACCCGATCGAGCTTGAAAAGGGCGAACATCTCGAGAAGCTGTTAGACAACAACATGGACTACGGGATCTACAGAGCACCCGAAGTCCAAGTCCCAAGAAGCATATCAAGAATGGAGACTGAATGGGACAATGTGAGACTAACAACACCATTTCTCGAAGAATCATCCAAATGCATCTGGAGGACATCGGACAAAATCAAGAAGCTGGATGAACTCAACCTGAGGGGGCTATCATATCTCAAAGGCAGGGATGCTACGGGCTATCTATGGATCCTCGGTGATCGAGGAAGCATGCCGACAAGGACGGCCAAGGAACAGCGTGCCCACTTCCAGTCAAAGTCGCCTTTAATCAACATCATACAGATGAACGACAAGAACGTGGGAAGAACGCACTACCCAGAGTTCAAGGTGATGTGGAATGATGGCTCTATCTCAACCATCACCGAGGCCGATCTACAATTCCTGAAAAGATCCGACGTCAACCAATGTACTACCTCTGCTAGAATTTTGGAGCTACAAAGCACGAATATAGGCAAGGGTACTACGCGATCAAGGGGTTCATGCTCAGAGATGTCAAATTCCATGTTGCCCAAGATCTCCAGATGGCGTTGGAAAACGGAATGAAGAAGGTCAACCTCACAAGACCAACGAGCGGTGACTACAATCTGGATAAATGCATTGAAGCTGAAGTATTTCAGAATCCAGAATTAGCCATCGTCTATCTAAACCCCAAGAAAGAAAAAAGAGTCTTGTTGGTGTCAGAGATTCCAAAGTTCAGTGATGGTACGTTGAAGCTGATCAGAGAAAGAGTAGATTTCTGGATCAACGAATACCACAAACCAAGAGCACCAACAGAGAAAGAGATCGAGTATAGGAATCTCCTAGACAACATCAGAGAAGCCATTGATGAGAGGATCCGCTCCACAACGATCTCAGACACTTTGAAGTCAACTTGGGGTTGAGGAAGTCCTTCTTCAGACGAAAACGATGATCGTGCCGTGTCGAAGAAGATGAACACTAAGGGGGAGAATGTTAGGATCATTTTCTAGTGTTCATCATATAATTTGTATTGATGTATTTCTTATTGGGTTAGTATCTTAATGAGTTTGCTAGTTGGGGGCACTTTTGTAATTATACCAAAGAATGTCTTGGTATAAATAGTGGGCTAGGGCTTATTTTAATGTAATACTTCCCATTTAAGAAAATAAGTCTATTTTGAGCTAAACCTAGAAAAGTGTGAACTCTCTCTCTCTACACAAAACAGCCGCCACCTTCACCTAAAACACGCACAAACACACACTCGAAAGTGTGCACTATTCCATTGAGTTTGAGAGCTCTAGCTTGGATTAGGGACCAACACACTATTACATTCATCTACCCGAATATCATTTCTGCAAAAATATGACGAGTTTTCTATGCGATTTCTACCTAAATCTCACTCAAATCAACTGAAAAATGTTGGGTAAGCACTAAAAATCACTCGAAAACAACCTATTTAGCTCTTGAGCTTGCAAAATCAGTAAAATAAACCCAAAAACTAAAGAACAATGGCCAAAATTTTCAAGCTCAACAACCATAAAAATCCCAAAATTTAGAGAGAAATCGCTCAAATCCTAACGCGTTTGGCTCTTATACCACTTGTTGGTAGCCTTTCTATCATAACAATCTAACCTAGGGTCGATTTAACCACGTTTGAGATGGGAAGAATCGGATCGAACGTGGGGTGTGTGTGTTCTTGAGAAGGATTGGGGGCTCTCTCTCTCTCTAGATTATTTTCACAACACACTTTATTATGTGTTAGGGTTTTGGTATTTATACCACAATTTGGTATATAATACTTGGGCCCCTAACAAAGCCCAATTACACTAAGCCTCTTATAAAGAGAATCTTTATAAATACACAACAAAGATAATTATAATTAATTGAACACAATAAAATATTCCTAACAAAAAGAGATAAGAGACAACAAACCCAATTAATTAAGAAATGGGTACCAAAAACAAAGTTTGCGCCAAATTTAGACTTATTCTCTAACATTGTTACAAATCCCATGTTTACATGGGACACTGAATCACCCTAGATTCTTCATTTGCAGAACCATCATGTGTGGTACTTAGACTCGGGTTGCTCCACACACATGACCGGACATAAAGCACTGCTGAGCAACTACACCGAACGATTCGGTGGTAAGGTTCGTTTTGGTAACAATGACTCTGCTTCTATATTAGGATATGGTAGCTTAGTTCTAGAAAATTTCTCCATTCAAGACGTGTCATATGTTAAGGGTTTGAGTCACAATCTGTTTAGCATAGGACAATTTTGTGATAAAGGTCTTGAGGTCAATTTTTGTTAGGATTATTTTATTGTGTTCAATTAATTAGAATTATCTTCGTAGTTTATTTAAATATATTTTATTTAAAAAGAGGCTTAGTGTAATTGGGCTTTGTTAGGGCCCAAGTATTATATACCAAAATGTGGTATAAATACTTGAACCCTAGCACATAATAAAATGTGTATTGTGTGAAAATCAAAGTGAGCCACCAACCTCTCAAGAACACAATCACCCCACGCCAAGCTTGAATTCTTCCGATCTTTAAATCGTGGTAAGATCATTTCAATATTTGTTTAGTTGGATATCCTAGGATTTACAAGTGGTATCAGAGCCAAACGCGCTCAGATTTGAGTAAAAATCTTCAAAAAAATTTTTGGTGTTCTTCGTGTTCTTCAAAAAATTTTCGAAAATTTTGACATGTTTTGGTGTTTAGATGCTTGATGGAGTGTTTAGGAGTTAGGATATAAGTGTTTCGATCTTTACCCATGGCTAATTTGATTAATTTTGTGTTTGGGGATCGAAAATTGGGTTGAGTATTTTCGCAGAAAAATTTTCAGACCGAAAACCCACTGCGAAAACCCACTTCGAAAACTCACTGCGAAAACCATTGAGAAAACCTTTAGTGTGTGAGAAAACTCACTTCGCAAAGTTTTGCGGCTTCGCAAACCTCCCTGCGAAAACCTCTTGCCACTTCGAAAACCATCTCCTTCTCTCCCACTTCGCAAACCCAAATAGCTTTAAAAAAAAAAAAAAATAAAAAAATCCAGGTTTTCGCATCTTAAAAAAAAAAAAAAAAAAAAACAATTTGCGAATCATTTTTCGCACCCAAGTAAAAATATATATATATATATATATATATTGGTTTTCGCAATAGGTTTTCGCATCCTATTTAAAAAAAATAAAAAATAAAAAATAAATTGTTTGCGAATCAGTTTTCGCACCCAAGTAAAAAAAAAAAAAAAAAAGTTGGTTTGCAAATCAGTTTTCGCACCGAACTTAAAAGTAAAAAAAAAAAAAAAAAAAAACGGGTTTTCGCAATAAGGTTTTCGCATCCAACTTTTCGCAACAAGGTTTTTGCATCCAACTTTTCGCAACAAGGTTTTTGCATCCAACTTTTCGCATCCATAAATAAAGGGGTTTTCGCACTGTTCAGGTTTTCGCATCAATAAAAAAAAAAAAGTTTTCGCACCGTTCAGGTTTTCGCACTGAGCACTTAGAAAACTCCACTGCGAAAACTTTTGAGGGCATTTTCGTAATTTTCCAGTTTTCGAACCCAAAAGTTTTCGAACCCACTTCGAAAATCTATTTTCGCACTCCTAACAAGAAATCTATTTTCGCAACAGCTCACTTCGAAAACCTCAGATTTTCGAAACAACACTTGAAAATCAGTTTTCACACTATATTTCGAAAATACTTTTCGCACTCATATCGAAAATTTAAATTTTCGCACCCAAGTACTCCGAAAATTTATTTTCGCATCTTATCACTTCGAAAACTTGATTTTCATAACACACACCGAAAATCAAATTTTCGCATATCACTTATCGAAAATAAATTTTTTGCATATCATATCACATCAAAACATTTTTGGCACATTATAGAAAAAGCTTTTGGTAACATTTTCGAAGTTTTTCGACATCATTTCAAAACTTTTCGGTACACACCAAAAAGTTTTCGACACCTAAAATTTTCGAAACTTCACGACTTTTATCGACACACCAAAACTTTTCGGAACTGAATTTTCAAAGCCAAAATTTTTCAAATCTACACAACGCGTTAACGATCGCTGTAATTTCCAGATTTCATCCAACGAATATAAACTTGAGAATAGATCGATGAAGAATTACCTTGTAATTAACGCGCGGAAGACTTTGGGTAATTATCAATCAACCTTCATTAAACCTCAAGCTTTCTCAACAAGTAATCCATTTCTCTCTCTACAATTAAGCCCTAATTATGATAATCATGAGAGAGTGTTTCTAGTGAGAGAAAGCTAAAACTCAAGTTGTGTGTATTTTACACACACCTGCCCTATATATACCAAAGCATACTTTGGTATATTTACACTTTAATCCCTATATTTACATAAAATACAATTAAGTCCCAAGACAAAGATAATATGATTATTGAACACTAGAAAATATTCCTAACAATCTCCCCCTTAGTATTCAATTGTCATTGAAGCGCCGGTTGTCTTTGTCTTTGATAATCTTCAGGCTTCATCATCACTTGACCACAACAGAAAGATTCCTAACAATCTCCCCCTTTGTGTTCAACTTTGAATTTGACACGGTCTTTGTTGCTGTTTGAAGAAATAGCTGAGAGCATCTGGAGAATCTTCAGTCTCCCCCTATTTACATGCACCCTCTTTTTCTTCTTTGCAACTTGATTCTTCGTCACCTTCTTGCATATATCAGAGTCGCACAGATCGTCAGCATTGACTTGTCGTGTATGCTCGAACCATGGAGAGAGGTCTTGTTTGTTGCGGTTCAGCACGTGCATTGAAAGCTTGGCTTCTTTAACGAGTTCACGCTTCGCCTCCTTGATATACTTCTCCCCCTCATGGTGATTCATTTGTATCGTCATGCTGTGTGATCAAGGTGAACCTAAGTGTACGCGGAACGTGTTGTCGTTGAAGTCCGGATAAAGTACCTGAAAATGGGACAGACGACCGATCATCGTGAGACATCCCTTGATGTCACTCTTGGTCGTTGATGCAAAGTCACACAGACTTGCATTTGAAGGGACTACGGGGCCACATAGGCATCCCGTTGACATCGTTCTAGAGTCGTGCTCCAGAAGATGGCCTGCTACCGTTGTTGTGTTTATGTTGCAACGGCAGGACTTCCTTCTGATCATAGAAGCACATCATTTAATGATGCGTCTACAGAAGTTCTGGCATGGTCACGTAGACCTGCAATATGTGTGTAAAAGAATGTATGTGTCTTAGAAAAACTGAAAACATATTTAGGCTATGAGGACACAGTAGACATTTACATGTTCAAGAAAGTCGTGGTGTGGGGCTGTGGACCACTTTGTTCAATATCTCCCGCTTTCAAATGAAACGGTGATAGCATATGCGGTTCCCCGTGAGATATTGAAACATCTGTCTTTAGCGAGACAAATGAGTAGCTAGGAAGGGTCGTGCATGCGCCTTTAGACCAGATTAAGCGTCTTCTACCCGGGATCTGATAAATCAGTCCTGTACCTATATGGTTATGGCCCGGATAGTTTGTGGTTGAGTTGTAAGGATGTCATCGTGATACGCTCAATACCCTCACATACACTCGGGGTTTGTTCCTGGGTTAGGATCAGTTGGGTCTACTGAACCTTTGGAACAGGTATGTGAACAACTCTTTTGTGTCTATGTGTAATACCCGTAAATTTTAAATGCGGGATTTTGATGTAATTAATGAAATAGTGAAATAACTTAGAAATTTTGATTAGTTATTTCGGAACTTTGAAAGAATATAAAGTAGAAGTTTTGGACTTAATTCGAAATTTCGTAAAGGAGATACCCGAATATAAAGAAGAATGGTTAATGAAAAGTAATAAAATATTTGATGTAAGGGAGGGAGCTTTTACTTAACTCATGAGGTAAAATACGTCACCTAGTAGTCAATTCATACACAAGTTTCCAAGCTCATATGTCTATCTACTAATTCCTTAAGTAAAAGTCCCAAAAAAAACGAAAGAAGGGAGGGGAGGAAAAAAACATTCAAAGAAGAATAAAAGAAAAAAGAAGAAGAAGACTTCATCAGAGATTTTGGCCAGTCTAGAAACTATAAACAGATCGTATTTCGGACGTGAGGTAGGTGAAATTCTTTTTACAACTCGTTAAAGAATTTGAAAACTCGGGTGAAAGGTTACTTTAGCTCGATTTATCAAATTTTCGAGTATGTTGTTTTGATGTTTTTGATTTGTCTAATGTTCTATGATGTGTTTCAAACCCAATATCTGGATTTTTGGTATGAATATACATACTTATGTGCTTAGAAAATAGGTCTGATAACTTGAAGAATTGAAGAACTTAGTGATTTTCGCACACTGTTCTTCATTTTCGGTGTTTGCATGTATTTTCGGATGATTTCATGTTTTCGGGCCGAAAACTAGTTTACGCGGGCCAGAAGGATTCGCGAATGAGAGATAGGTGCGGTCCGAAAACTTGTTTTCGCGGGCCGGAGAAGTTTCGCGAATGAGAGATAAGTACGGGCCGAAAACTAGTTTCGCAGGCCAAAAACTAGTTTACGCGGGCCAGAAGGATTCGCGAATGTGAGATAGCTGCGGTCCGAAAACTTGTTTTCGCGGGCCAGAGAAGTTTTGCGAATGAGAGATAAGTACGGGCCGAAAACTAGTTTTTGCGGGCCGAAAACTAGTTTACGCGGGCCAGAAGGATTCGCGAATGTGAGATAGGTGCGGGCCGAAAACCAGTTTTCGCGGGCCGAAAACCAGTTTTCGCGGGCCAGAAAGAATTCGCGAATAAGAAACAGATGAGGGCCAAAAACCTGTTTTCGCGGGCCAGAGAGAATTCGCGAATAAGAAATAGACGCGGGCCGAAAACCAGTTTGCGCGGGCCGACTTCAGTTTTCGCGAGGTGATTCCTGTGAGACAAAACAGGCTTTTCGCGGGCTGGGGACGGTTTTCGCGGGCTCAGTTTCGTGAATTTGAATTCGAAGATTATTCGAATTCAAATAAACGCCGAATTTTAAACAAAATGACTTTTGGGTGTTTATAAATTTGCTGTGTTAATTTTCGGTGTTGACGTAATTTCATACAAACACATTTTCGGGTAAAATTCATTTATTTTATTTACAAGCGAATTCTCTTAATAAAGTTTTGAATCTTAAAGGAGAACGTCTGAAATGTATGATGCATATCATTTGCATATTGTTTGCACGACATATTGAGGTGAGATTGGATAACCGTATTGATACGGTGACACCTCAAGGTGTCGTTGAGCGGGGTAGAATGTGACCGATGCTGGTTGTCGACTCGAAGTCGAGTTGAGGTTGGTACTAGTTGCACCTGACGGTTGGTGCCATCGAGATGGGTGGTAGGTGCCGCCCAGCTTTATTTATATAGACGGTAGGTGCCGTCGTGATTAGTGGTAGGTGCCACTAATGTGTATGGACGGTTGGTGCCGTCGAAATGAGTGGTAGGTGCCGCTCGAACTTTATGGTAGGTGTCGTAGGGTTATTTAAGAGGTGCATTAGTCCGACCTAGGGCCCTGTGGTTGAGATGAGATCTAGTTGTGGGAAGAGCGTGCATTGCATCGCTTAAGATGCATTTCGGATTTGACTTTGACCGGGTACTTGAGAGAGGAATACGAGCTTATAGAATCAATAGCATTAAGTATAGAAGTGTCGTATTTCCTACCTTCTAGACTCACATCATTCACTTTGTAATGTGTATTAAATGAGCTACTTTTGTTTAGACAATTATTATTTTTAGACGTTTCAGCTTTAATAGAGAATATATAATTATTGTCTCCTTTAGTTTTAGTAGCTTCTTTCTTTAATTTTGATTTTAGAATGACTTTTGGTATTTTTGGATTAGGAATAGAGGTAGAACCAAATTTGGTCGTGGCAATAGAAGATAATTTGTCTTCCTCTATTCTTTCTTGATAGCATTAAGAACCAAATTTTTGGATTTCCTCTATTTTTAGACAATTAGGTTTTACCTCTATTCCTAATCCAAAAATGACTAAAGTCATTCTAAAATTCAAATTAAAGAAAGAAGCTACTAAAGCTAAAACAGACAATAATTATACATTCTCTATTAAAACTTAAATGTCTAAAAATAACAATTGTCTGAATCAAAATAAATTTTCTAATACACATTACAAAGTGAATGATGTGAGTCTAGAAGGTAGGAAATACGATACTTCTATACTTAATGCTATTGATTCTATAAGCTCGTATTCCTCTCTTAAGTACCCGGTCAAAGTCAAATCCGAAATGCATCTTAAGCGACTGGCGAAAGAGAAAATTTTCTCTTCTACAAAAAGACACACATACACCGATGCTGAAAAGTTAAATTTCAAAAAGGTACAATAAATTTGGAAATGTAGGTCACCAAAACCCAGCAACCCTCGATTTATCTAAGGATTTTGCTCTCTTCTCTCCTTTGGATGGTTTTCGTTGATATAACAGTGAAAGAGAAGAGAGAGTGGCGGCTGCCCTTTCAAGTGGGGTTTTTTGTTAATTGAAGGATTATTACAAGTGGAAGCCCTAGCCCACTTTTATGCCAATATTTTGGCATAATTACACTTTTGGTCCCTAGACAAACTAAACATATAATATAATGAGCCTAAGTCTAAAATAACAATACAAATAAATATTTCAAGTATACAAAGACCCAAAAGACTAAAAGAACACAATAAAAATATTCCTAACATTCTCCCCCTTTGTGTTCTTCATCTTTTGTCTTTAAGTCTTTGAGTGATGTGGCACGGCTCTATCTTCTCCTCTGCCTGTAGAACAAGCTCATGAAACCCGTAGGAGATTCATGTGAGTGCTTTGCTGCTCTGTCTGTGTAGAAAGTTTGCGATAGTCGTCTTCGATTTTTGTGATCCTTTCGCTGGTCAGTTTTAACGTACCATCGCAGAATTTTGGAATCTCATACATCTTGAGTAGCCTTTTCTCGTTCTTCTTGTTGAGGTTTAACGTACCATCGTACCAAATCACCTTGAACTCTAGGTATCTGATACTACCTAGGTCCTTTTCGTATACTTGTACTCTTGTTGAAAAGGGGGCGACTTTTCTTTGAACAAGTTCTTTTGGTCTTCCGCGCGTGCCGGCACACGGAGAATCCATGAGTTACTTGTTTTGTCGCTCCGCCTCAACTTTGATAGCCCCCTCATATTTAGTTGATCAAGCGTCTTCATTCTATCCGGCCTCCTCCAGATCTTTTGACACGTGTCCTCGATCCATCGTGCTACCAAATCCAGCTGTCTATCCACGGCTTCGCTAACACATAGATATTTTGAGAGACTGTTTGAAGGTCTTGCGATGTTGGAAAATTATGAATTTCACCTTGGCTTCAAACTCTCTACGTTTGGTCCATGATAACTCGAGGATATAGTTGTCGATGATCTGGTGCGGATTTTGATAAGAGTGTGCACTGGAAATAATAGAAGATACACTCGCTTGTCTGGGACTATTTTGGTGGGTTCGGGTGCTTTCCTCTACCCTTTGTTGTGCTCGATGTTCTATGTCTCTTCTCCCCCTCATGACGGTCATTTTCACGGTCGTCGTGTCTTCTTTTGAAGAGGGATGATCACCTCGGCACATATCTGATAGATTCGGTCTCCTG
Organism: Lindernia subracemosa; assembly: GCA_028392965.1. Classification (NCBI taxonomy): domain Eukaryota; kingdom Viridiplantae; phylum Streptophyta; class Magnoliopsida; order Lamiales; family Linderniaceae; genus Vandellia; species Vandellia subracemosa. The sequence continues at coordinate 124,946 of JAQPCC010000044.1, forward strand.
GGGCCGTTAAGACTGCAGAGGTATTCGAGGATCAGTTGTTGACTGTAATACCCGTAAATTTTAAATGCGGGATTTTGATGTAATTAATGAAATAGTGAAATAACTTAGAAATTTTGATTAGTTATTTCGGAACTTTGAAAGAATATAAAGTAGAAGTTTTGGACTTAATTCGAAATTTCGTAAAGGAGATACCCGAATATAAAGAAGAATGGTTAATGAAAAGTAATAAAATATTTGATGTAAGGGAGGGAGCTTTTACTTAACTCATGAGGTAAAATACGTCACCTAGTAGTCAATTCATACACAAGTTTCCAAGCTCATATGTCTATCTACTAATTCCTTAAGTAAAAGTCCCAAAAAAAACGAAAGAAGGGAGGGGAGGAAAAAAACATTCAAAGAAGAATAAAAAGAAAAAAGAAGAAGAAGACTTCATCAGAGATTTTGGCCAGTCTAGAAACTATAAACAGATCGTATTTCGGACGTGAGGTAGGTGAAATTCTTTTTACAACTCGTTAAAGAATTTGAAAACTCGGGTGAAAGGTTACTTTAGCTCGATTTATCAAATTTTCGGGTATGTTGTTTTGATGTTTTTGATTTGTCTAATGTTCTATGATGTGTTTCAAACCCAATATCTGGATTTTTGGTATGAATATACATACTTATGTGCTTAGAAAATAGGTCTGATAACTTGAAGAATTGAAGAACTTAGTGATTTTCGCATACTGTTCTTCATTTTCGGTGTTTGCATGTATTTTCGGATGATTTCATGTTTTCGGGCCGAAAACTAGTTTACGTGGGCCAGAAGGATTCGCGAATGAGAGATAGGTGCGGTCCGAAAACTTGTTTTCGCGGGCCAGAGAAGTTTCGCGAATGAGAGATAAGTACGGGCCGAAAACAAGTTTACGCGGGCCAGAAGGATTCGCGAATGTGAGATAGGTGCGGTCCGAAAACTTGTTTTCGCGGGCCAGAGAAGTTTTGCGAATGAGAGATAAGTACGGGCCGAAAACTAGTTTACGCGGGCCAGAAGGATTCGCGAATGTGAGATAGGTGCGGGCCGAAAACCTGTTTTCGCGGGCCGAAAACCAGTTTTCGCGGGCCAGAAAGAATTCGCGAATAAGAAACAGATGAGGGCCAAAAACCTGTTTTCGCGGGCCAGAGAGAATTCGCGAATAAGAAATAGACGCGGGCCGAAAACCAGTTTACGCGGGCCGACTTCAGTTTTCGCGAGGTGATTCTAGTGAGACAAAACAGGCTTTTCGCGGGCTGGGGACGGTTTTCGCGGGCTCAGTTTCGTGAATTTGAATTTGAAGATTATTCGAATTCAAATAAACGCCGAATTTTAAACAAAATAACTTTTGGGTGTTTATAAACTTGCTGTGTTAATTTTCGGTGTTGACCTAATTTCATACAAACACATTTTCGGGTAAAATTCATTTATTTTATTTACAAGCGAATTCTCTTAATAATGTTTTGAATCTTAAAGGAGAACGTCTGAAATGTATGATGCATATCATTTGCATATTGTTTGCACGATATATTGAGGTGAGATTGGATGACCGTATTGATACGGTGATACCTTAAGGTGTCGTTGAGTGGGGTAGAATGTGACCGATGCTGGTTGTCGACTCGAAGTCGAGTTGAGGTTGGTACTAGTTGCACCTGACGGTTGGTGCCGTCGAGATGGGTGGTAGGTGCCGCCCAGCTTTATTTATATAGACGGTAGGTGCCGTCGTGATTAGTGGTAGGTGCCACTAATGTGTATGGACGGTTGGTGCCGTCGAAATGAGTGGTAGGTGCCGCTCGAACTTTACGGTAGGTGTCGTAGGGTTATTTAAGAGGTGCATTAGTCCGACCTAGGGCCCTGTGGTTGAGATGAGATCTAGTTGTGGGAAGAGCGTGCATTGCATGGTGAGGTGTCGGGATTGGGGTTGAGTGCACGCTGCATTCACGTATATTTTCACCTACTGGGCAATCGCTCAGTTTTACGTGTTGTAGGTATTACTGAGCGCGACGTCGAGGTACGTCGCGACTGAGGCAGGCTGATGGCGGTGACTCCACGGACTTTTGAGGGCAGTGCGGTACATGGATGCGACCTGTGGAACGCGTAGGAACTTTTGGATTTTGTTTGGGGCCGAGACCCGTGTAAAGAGGGTTGTGTTGTAAAAATGATATTTTTATATATATGTATCTTAGTTTGTTTTAAAAGTTTTTGTAAAATGGGTCTTCCGCGGCTTTCGTTGCAGAAATCCGCCACTAATCGTATTTAGAAAATGAGGGTCGTCACACCATGCGCTTGTTGGCATTTAGGTAGCTCTCCCTCTTCAAAGCATGAAGGTTGTCTTCAGGGCATTCCCTTTTAAGCTCTAGCGCTGTTTTTAGGTAACATTCCCCCTAAATACTTGCGCTAATTCTAATGTGATGCCCGTGCGCCCCCTAAATAGATGCGCTTTTTGAGAAATTGCATATTACGAAGAAATCAAGCGCCTTTTGTATTTGAAGTGACACTCCCCAATAAATGTGCCCTTTTGCACTTATAAGTATCACACCCCCTCGAACATATACGCTTTTTATATTAGAACTATGGTAATATGCTCTTTTGAAATTCACGCGCCTAATCGATCTATCTATCCATCCCCCAAAAAGAATATAGAATATAAAGACCGAATATTCTGTAAAGGTAAGCGCTCTTTATAATAAGTCGAACTCCCTATGAAAATCAAGAACTTAAGATATAGAGTTTGACTCCCCTGAAATTCAAGCGCACTTTGAATTTTGAAATCGGCTGGGCCTTCTTTGAACATTGTAGCTCGATTTTTATTTTTATTTGTTTTTTTTTATTTTATTAATTTTTTTATGGCCTTTTCTTTTCTTTTTTTTTATTTATTTACTTCTTTTTTTTTATGGCTTTTTCCTGTTTTTTTTTTTTTTTTATAACAGAAAAATGAAAAGGAAAAAAATGTCAAATCAAGAGCTTTGGAATAGTCTTGATTTGGTGTGTTTGCTCACGTCACATACCGATCACGAGTGTGGAGCAAACCAAATACCACACGTGTCGGGGTCTTGTGCGACTGCTCATCATCGCATACCGACCATACATGTGGAGCAATCGTCGTCTATTTACCATGTATGAGCGGGACCTGCAAAACAAATTATCGGGACTTTGGTAACCATTTTTGGACGGGTCCTCCCTGGTTAGCAGTGAAACAATTATGCTTATAAGGTTCAAATTTGGAAGCAAAATTATCACATAAAGCAGTCATAGGAATCCACATTTGTCGAGGACTACTTATTTCCATTTGTAGCTTAGGTTTCCTGTTAGGAATATTTTTATTGTGTTCTTTTAGTCTTTTGGGTCTTTGTATGCTTGAAATATTTATTTGTATTGTTGTTTTAGACTTAGGCTCATTATATTATATGTTTAGTTTGTCTAGGGACCAACAGTGTAATTATGCCAAAATATTGGCATAAAACTGGGCTAGGGCTTCCACTTGTAATAATCCTTCAATTAACAAAAAAACCCACTTGAAAGGGCAGCCGCCACTCTCTCTTCTCTCTCACTGTTCTATCAACGACAATCATCCAAAGGAGAGAAAAGAGCAAAATCCTTAGATAAATCGAGGGTTGCTGGGTTTTGGTGACCTACAAGTGGTATCAGAGCCACCGTGTTAACGAGTATGGTAACTAAACTGATTTTTGGTTCGAATTTTACAGGTTTTGCTGCCATTTTTTTTAAACTCATTTTCGAACTGTTGAACACCTTGAACTTCATTTTTATCTTCGATTTTTGGGTTTAAGCTGGAGTTTTGAGTGTTCCGAAACTGGTTTTGATCTTTTGAACTCAAAAGAAATCGTTTCCAGCATTTTTAAGAAGTTTTTAAGCCATTTTCGTACCCAGATTTACGTTTTCGGTACTAGAACTTGTGTTTTCGGTACCAGAAATCTTTAAGTCTGCAGGAAAAAGTTCTCGGCATTAGAAGTTTTCACCGCTACAGTGTCTCTAAAAGTTTTCGCAATCAGCCAAAGTTTTCGACACTGAGGTTTTCGGCGCTACAGTACATAAAGTTTTCGGTATTGAAAGGTTTTCGATATTTAAAAAACTTTTCGGCACCAAGCTTATATTGAAAGGAAAAGTTTTCGGTCTTCACAGAGAAAAGTTCTCGGTACTACTAATAGAAAAGATTTCGGTATCCAAAAACTTTTCGATTCATACATAAAACTTTTCGGCTCTCAAAAGTTCTCGGGTCAAAGCCTTGAGAAAAGATTTTGGTCAACAAAAGTTTTCGGTCTTCACAGGAAAGTTTTCGGGTCTAAGTTTTGAGAAAAGTTTTCAGTCAACAAAAGTTTTCGGTCAAACTATTGTAGTTTTCGGCCCAATTAAGTTCTCGACCCAGCCCAGAAAACTTATCGTAACCATAAAACTTTTCGATACTTAAAACTTTTCGGCACTCAAAGGTTTTCGGCATTGATATTTTAAAAAAAAAAAAAAAGTTTTCGGTACAACTGTTCATCCGCAAAAGTTTTCGGTAAAAATAAAGTTTTCGGTGCTACAGTAGTTTTCGGTGTAACTGTTCATCCGCAAAAAAAAAAAAAAAAAAAAAAACGTTTTCGGTGTTACAGTAGTTTTCGGTGTTACTTTTCATCCGAAAAGTTTTCGGCAAAAAAATAAAAATAAAGAAATAAAAAAATTCCAATACAAAACTTTTCGGGTCAGTACTGTTTAAACTGAGAAAATAACTAATTCATAAAAAGTTTTCGGTATTACTCCTCTTAAAAGTTTTCACAAATGATTATAAAAAGTTTTCGGTATTTAACTGTTTCAGTTTCGTAAAAATCTTCGAATTTTTTTTTTCAAAAGTTCTGGCATTCTGTGACACTCGAAAGTCAAAAGTTTTCTGGTCAGACACTAAAACGTTTCGGTACAGAAAAAGTTTTCGGTATTCACCTTAGGAACTTTTCGGCATTTCACTGTTTCAAAATTTTTTACGATGAGCTATCTTTTTACGAAAATTTTTTTCTTCTTTGCGAAAACTTACACTTTGAAAATTTTCTATGAGCAAAAGTTAGAACTTTTCGGTATAAAACTTCTCGACAACAATACTTAGATTCGTTCTTTTAACTGCTCGAACCAAAATTCGTTTAGACCTACTCAACTAACACGTCGATCCAAGCCTAGCAACCCTCATAAAATAAATTTAAAAATATATGGATGCTTCGAAAGAGAAGTGGAGGACTTCGCTTCATCTGACTCAGAGGTAAACTCTTTCGACTTGGAAAATGAACTCATTAAGTGTATCATTGCTTTGAATGAACTTAGCAAAGATCTTTAAAGTGCAAAAGGCCTGAAGGATCCCAAGCAAAGAGTAAGTGTGATCTAAGTAGTCATCAAAAGGAGGAAATCCTTAAGATGCAGCTAAAAGAGACACACGAAATCATTGATTGTTTATCATCTAAGGTAGCAAAATATGATTTACAAATTATTGAGCTTACTAAAGAATTGTCTACCAGTGAACTGAATAGGAATAAAACAGTCAATGAGTTAAAATCTAGGCTAGAAAACAATCAACGTGTCCTTACTCAGAACCTCATAGAAAAGGGATGTGAAATAACACGTTCGATTAATGCTGAAGCAAGGATCTCAAAATTGGCTCAAATTAGAGATCTAACCAAACGCCTAGAAACCACTGAGTGTGAGCGAGGTGCGTGGTCTGCAAAATATAATTGACTCTAGGAGGAACGATTGAATTTACTCTCCAAAATTTAAATATTGGAGGTCAATCTCTCAGTTAGAGCAAATGAGCTTAATAATTCGTTAACTGCCGAGACAAATGCTTCCGCTCCATATATTCAGGCAGTTATTTAGAAATTTGCAGACCTCAGCATAACTTTGGAGTCTGAACGACAAAGTTTTGCAGCTGAAAAGAGAGCTTTAATGTAACAAAATAGGTAACTTCTTGATCAGATTTCCGAGATCAAGAATCTTTCAGCAACTAAAGAAAACTCCAAAGTCCATTTAGATAGAGTGTTTTTTAACTCCAAAACGGGAGGAAATGGACGAGGGAGAATTCCTTTTTAAAGAAGAACGCATCGCATTCTAAGTCCACAACCTCAAAACTCTTTAAAAAAAAAAAAAAAACACTCCGAGCTTTCAACGCCTTCTCCCTGCGACTTTTAAAGTGATAAATTCTTTTCACGGAGAACATCTTTTAAACAAGAACACGACTATTGCCATGACTCTTCTTTTTCAAAACTTTTATTTGAAAGCAATTGTCGTGACGAAAATATTGAAAATTTTGAAATTCTTCATCCTTCTTCTCACCGTTTAACATATTTGATCACTCACGAAGAAGTGATGAAAAGACTGCATTACAACGCACCATTCCTAGATCAAATTCATTGTCCCCACACTCGGCCAAACTAAACTACACGTGGATTCCTAAGAATACACAAAGGCAAGTGTGGATGCGTAAATCAAAGACTCTCGTAAAGGTTGACGTCAAATTTGATTTGGCCTCCTCATCTAGAATGTGCATTTCTACTAACAACGATAAAGGACCCACTCAAAACTGGGTACCAAAAACTTAGTTGTTTTGCAGTCCCATCATGTGTGGTAACAGAGGTTGCTCCACATGCATGGTGGGTATGAGATGACGAGCAACCGCAAGGCTCCCGGATACATCAGTTCGGGACCCGTCCGTTCACGATGCAGGCTTCTACATGAAAGCGGTGTAGGACCCGAGCCTACTTTAGCAAAGCTTCTGAACATGTCGGTTCAGAACCTGGTCTGGTAACGAATATTTTATTTTATTTTTAATTTTAATAAATAAAAGTTTTAAAATAAAGCTCAAGTGGAGGGTATAAATTTTGTTTTACGAGATACGCTTTAACATAGGGGGAGAAACCTCAATTATGTGCCTCGAGAAAATTTATAAGAGTTTTAAAATAATATTTCTTAAAACTCGGGGACATTAATCGAGGGGGAAGTAAAATTAACTTCAAAATATTGTTGGGGAGCATTATTTTGAAATTTTTAAAATATTGAGGGGGAGCAAGACTGAACATAAAATACGAACTTTTCATTCACGGGGAGTTTTCGAAATTACTGTGAATTATTCTTCCTAAAAATTCTCTATATATTTTAAATAATTTTGAGTCTTGCCACTTATCAAAAATTAATACCGAAAAATTTTGCACTTCAAATCTCGCAGTTACTTATATTTCATCTTTAAAATGTTTTCGTAACTGTAACATTTAAACTTTTCGGTATTTTCACAACAGAAAGGTACATTCTAATTATGCGTATGTGAACTGAATTTTTCGATAATTTTAAAATTGCATACGCATACGAGCAGAATTGAAAATTACCTATCTTTTTCAAAATGGTACATTTTAAATATGCCTTTTTCAAAACTTTAAAATTCAAAATGCCTATTACGCATAGAATTGAAAAATACCATTTTAACGAAGGCCGATTTGAATTTCACGAAGCGTGTAGGTCACAATTTTAACATCCAATCAATAAAACTTGAGCATAGATTGATCGAATTACCTTGATAATAAACGCGCGGAAGACTTGGGTAATTATCAATCAATCTTCATTAATCACCAAGCTTTCTCTACAAGCAATCCCTTTCTCTCTCTACAATTAAGCCCTAATTAATGATGATGGTGAGAGAGATATTCTAGTGAGAGAAAGCTCTTACTCAAGTTGTGTGTATTTTACACACACTTGCCCTATATATACCAAAGCATACTTTGGTATATTTACACTTTAGTCCCTATATTTTCATAAAATACAATTAAGTCCATAGACAAAGATAACATGATTATTGAACACTAGAAAATATTCCTAACAATTTCCCCCTTAGTGTTCAATTGTCATTGAAGCGCCGGTTGTCTTTGTCTTTGATAATCTTCAGTCTTCATCATCATTTGAACACAACTAAAAGATTTCTAACAATCTCCCCCTTTGCAGCAGAAAGATTCCTAACAATCTCCCCATTTGTGTTCAACTTTGAATTTGACACGTCTTTGTTGCTGTTTGAAGAAAATAGCTGAGAGCATCTGGAGAATCTTCAGTCTCCCCCTATTTACATGTACCCTCTTTTTCTTCTTTGCAACTTGAATCTTCGTCACCTTCTTGCATATATCAGAGTCGCGCGGATCGTCAGCATTGCTTGTCGTGTATGCTCGAACCATGGAGAGAGGTCTTGTTTGTTGTGGTTCAGCACATGCGTTGAAAGCTTGGCTTCTTTAATGAGTTCACGTGCTTCGCCTCCTTGATATACTTCTCCCCCTCATGGCGATTCATTCGTATCGTCATGCTTGTGATCAAGGTGAACCAGCTTAGGCTGATCGTGTTGTCGTTGAATTCTGGATGAAGTACCTGAAAACGGGACAGACGACCGATCATCGTGAAACATCCCTTGATGTCACTCTTGGTCGTTGATGCAAAGTCACACAGACTTGCATTTCAAGGGACTACGGGGCCACATAGGCATCCCGTTGTCATCGTTCTAGAGTCGTGCTCCAGAAGATGGCCTGCTACCGTTGTTGTTTTTATGTTGCAACGGCAGGACTTCCTTCTGATCATAGAAGCACATCATTTAATGATGCGTCTACAGAAGTTCTGGCATGGTCACGTAGACCTGCAATATGTGTGTAAAAGAATGTATGTGTCCTAGAAAAATTGAAAAAATATTTAGGCTATGAGGACACACTAGACATTTACGTGTTCAAGAAAAATCGTGGTGTGGGGCTGTGGACCACTTTGTTCAATATCTCCCGCTTCCAAATGAAACGGTGATAGCATATGCGGTTCCCCGTGAGATATTGAAACATCTGTCTTTAGGGAGACAAATGAGTAGCTAGGAAAGGTCGTGCATGCGCCTTTGGACCAGATGAAGCGTCTTCTACCCGGGATCTGATAAATCAGTCATGTACCTATATGGTTATGGCCCGGATAGTTTGTGGTTGAGTTGTAAGGATGTCATCGTGATACGCTCAATACTCGCACATACACTCGGAGTTTGTTCCTAGGTTAGGATCAGTTGGGTCTACTGAACCTTTGGAACAGGTATGTGAACAACTCTTTTTGTGTCCATGCGCTTGTTGGCATTTAGGTAGCTCTCTCTTCAAAGCATGAAGGTTGTCTTCAAGGCATTTCCTTTTAAGCTCTAGCGCTGTTTTTAGGTAACACTCCCCTTAAATACTTGTGCTAATTCTAATGTGATGCCCGTGCTCCCCCTAAATAGATGCGCCTTTTGAGATTGCATATTACAAAAAAAAATCAAGCGCCTTTTGTATTTGAAGTGACACTCCCCAATAAATGTGCTTTTTGCACTTATAAGTCTCACTCCCCCTAAAACATATGCGCTTTTTACATTAGAACTATGGTAATACGCTCTTTTGAAGTTCATGCGCCTTGTCTATCTATCTATCCACTCCCCCAAAAAGAATATAGAATATGAAGACCGACTACTCTATAAAATTAAGCGCTATTTATAGTAAGTCGAACTCCCTATGAAAATCAAAAACTGAAAATATAGAGTTTGACTCCCCTGAAATTCAAGCGCTTTTGACTTTGAAATCGGCTCGGCCTTCTTTAAACATCGATGCTCAAAGGTTTTTTTTTTTTTGTTTTTTTTTTTTTTTTTATGGTCTTTTCCTTTATTTATTTATTTTTTATGGCCTTTTCCTTTTTTTTCATGGTTTTTTTTTTTTAACGGCTTTTCCTTTATTTTTTTTATGGCCTCTTTTTTTTTTTTTTTTTTTTTTTTTTCCTTTTGTTTTTTTTTATAACGAAAAAATAAAAATAAAAACAATGTCAAATCAAGAGTTTTGGAATAGTCTTGATTTGGTGTGTTTGCTCACGTCGCATACCGATCACGTGTGTAGGGAAACCGAATACCACACGTGTCGGGGTCTTGTACGACTGCTCATCATCGCATACCGACCATACATGTGGAGCAATCGTCGTCTATTTACCATGTATGATCGGGGAACTGCAAAACAAATTATCGGGACTTTGGTACTCATTTTTGGACGGGTCCTCCCTGGTTAGCAGTGAAACAATTATGCATATAAGGTTGAAATTTGGAAGCAAAATTATCACATAAAGCAGTCATAGGAATCCACATTTGTCGAGGACTACTTATTTCCATTTGTAGCTTAGGTTTCCAAATTTGTTGTACCTTTATGAAATTTAACTTTTCAGCATCGGTGAATGTGTGTCTTTTTGTAGAAGAGAAAATTTTCTCTTTCGCCAGTCGCTTAAGATGCAATTCGGATTTGACTTTGACCGGGTACTTGAGAGAGGAATACGAGCTTATAGAATCAATAGCATTAAGTATAGAAGTGTCGTATTTCCTACCTTCTAGACTCACATCATTCACTTTGTAATGTGTACTAAATGAGCTACTTTTGTTTAGACAATTATTACTTTTGGACGTTTCAGTTTTAATAGAGAATGTGTAATTATTGTCTACTTTAGTTTTAGTAGCTTCTTTCTTTAATTTTGATTTTAGAATGACTTTGGGTATTTTTGGATTATGAATAGTGGTAGAACCAAATTTAGTCGAGGCAATAGAAGATAATTTGTCTTCCTCTATTCTTTCTTTATTGATATCTTTAGTCATTCTTGCGCCTTTTTTAGAGGAATTTTTGAGAATTAAATTCTCCTTTAAAAGCTTATCTATTTGAGCTCGAAACCCGTCTGGAGTGTAGCAATCCTTAGGTTCGGGTTTTATTGATAGTATAGAATGTTCCCTAGTTGGCACTGACTCAATTGTTTGAGTCGACTTATTTAGAGACAAATTTTTCTCAAGTTGATCTTTCTTTACCAGAAGAAGCTCTAGTTCTTTAATTTTAGAGTGTAATCTTGTGCATTATTCAGAAAGATCTTTACTTTGAGCTTGATAACCTTTATTTTCCTTTAGTTCTGTTGTTTCAAAATTTGATTTAGCAAGATCATTGTTAAGTTTAGCTATTTTCTCATTAGCTAATTGAAGCTTTATTCCTAGATTGACTTCTTCTAATATATGTTTTCTTAGGACAACTTCATTATTGGCTAATCCTGCTTCTAATTTCTTGACCATTTCTTTTTCATTATTTGTGGATCAGGATTTTTGCAACATTGAATTGTTTGCTTCATCACAGGCAGACAAACTTGTTTTCAACTCGCATATTTTTGATTCATGTTCTGTGGTCTTAGTCTTCAACCTTATAATCTCATCCTTTGCATTGGTCAATTGACATTCAAGACTAGCTTCAATTTCTAGATGTTTTCTTAAGACACGCTCGTTATTAGCTAGCCTGGTTTCTAGTGTCTTGATCATTTGTTCGTGAAATAAATCCATTTTAATCTTTTCAGTTCAAATATAGAATTTTGAAAATTTAAGTTCAAATAATGTTGGTAATTAATTTCTATATAGAATGTTGGATCTTAATTTTGATCAAATAAAATTGTTGGATGTATATTGATCGTTGACGTGTTTTAGAATTGATTTAATTTGTGATCAATATTTTCGATTCTGTTTAAAAATTTTAATTTTTGATATTAACCGCAAACTTTTGATTTCAGTTCAGTTCATAAACTTTTCAGCATAGCAAAGTTTAGATACAAATATTAATTATCGACTTAGATTGTATCGTAGACTTTTTATATTATTAAAAGAATGTAAGGTTTTACGGTTCTGATTTGACACAATATTAGTTTACGAATGAAAGAGAAGTTGCAAACAGTGCTTTTTAGTTTACGAGTAAAGAATGTTTACGAATGAGAATCGTTCGTAAACCTTTAAGAACTGTAAACAGTAACTTTCGTGAAGTAAAGGTTAATCGTAAACTAATAGCGCTTGTTTACGAATGAAGAATATTCATAAACCTTTCTTAAAGATATTTTACGAATAAAATATATTCGTAAACAGTAGATATGTGAAGGTTTACGATTGATGTCGAATTGTAAACAGTAGGCTCAGGATGTTTACGAATGCAAGTGATTCGTAAACAAGAGTTAATGAGGTTTACGATTGAGATTGATTCGTAAACTGTATTTGTTCGTAAAGTAAGGCTTGAAGTTTACGAATGAGTGAGAGCCATAAACTGTAACTTTTGGAATGATAAGTTTGCGAATGATCTAAAGCTATGAACAATAACTTTTGGAAAGTATCAGTTTACGGGTCTAAGTTTGTATGAAAAGGTTTTCGCAAATGATTTTAAAATGATTTATACGAAAAAAAAATTATACCGAGAATAATTTTTGTACTGAAAAATTTTACCGGAAAAAATTTCTTTACCCCAAAAATTTTTCTAAGCCTCGGTAAACCTTTGAAAAGTAGGTACAAAAAAAATCTCGTAGTAGAAAAATTTTTTTAGGACTTTAGGTACAAAAAATTTTTTATTTTTTTTTTTTTTTTTTGCTAGTGAAAGCCTTTTCAAATGTTTACGGGTCTTTAGGTTTACGAGCAGAATTTGTTCGTAAAACTTGTTCGTAAATGAGTTTACGAATGAAAATGATCCGTAAACAGTGCCTTTATAGTTTACGAATGAGATATGTTCGTAAACAGTGTCTTGACTGGTTTACGAATGTAAGGCCTAGATATCCAACTAAACATATATTTAAATGATCTTACCACGATTTGAAGGTCGGAAGAATTCGAGCTCGCGTGGGGTGTTGTGTGTTCTTGAGAGGTTGGGGGCTCACTTTGATTTTCACACAATACACTATTATTATGTGTTAGGATTTTGGTATTTATACCACATTTTGGTATATAATACTTGGGCCCCCAACAAGCCCAATTACACTAAGCCTCTTATAAAGAGAATCTTTATAAATACACAACAAAGATAATTATAATTAATTGAACAAAATAAAATATTCCTAACAATCTCCCCCTTTGTGTTCAATCGTCAATTCGGCATGGATTATCTTTGTGGGGCTTAGTGCATTTGCCTGAGTCCTAAACGAATTTCCTCCTTGTCTTGTCTTTTGACCTCTTCTTTTGGAGATCTTCAAGCTCACCGTGTCTTGATCTTCGCTTCTCGGCACCGCGTCTTCTTAATCTTCTTTGTAAGATCGACTCGTAAATGCCGGAAGGGATTTGAAGTCGCTTGCCGGATTTGTTCTTTTTTTGTTCGATCTCTCCTTTCGATAATAGCGCAACTCCCCCTACTTTTGGTCAACCTTATGTTGGGATTGGGAAGTTCTCTTTGAAATTTGGAGAGACGCACACGAGGCAGCAACTTCGATCTTTGTAGTCCATGGTGTTCGCTTGATTCTTTGACGACGCTTGAGGATTTAGCATTTTTGATCTATCTTGCACTTTCGTCGTGGTGTTGCTCCCATTTTGCTTTAGTACTACTCCCCCTCATGAAGATCGAGTTGGGGAGATAGCTATGCGATGGGTCAAAATGAGGCATTATCTTTGGCAAGAAGATCACGTCGTCGGGACATGAGGATGGCGTTGGTAGGAACTCAGGTTAGGTAATAACCTGACGTAGCCACTAAGGCAGTCGTCAAGTCTTCTCCAATCTTCTTCTTCTCGGCGCCGGATTCGTCTTCTTCGAAGGAAGTTGTCTGGTTCGGCCTCGAGGAAGCTTGTCTGGCTCCGGAAGAAGGTACGCGTGGGGTGTTAGGCACCTTTGGAATGTTCCATTCAAGTGCAGGGGAGCCCGACTTCAGAGTGGTGAGCGCGGCGGAGATTGGTGGGTGGTCCGACCTGTTTGTTTATGCGTGTCCCCTTTTCCCCCTCATGGCGATTCGTGTTAACGAGATCGGCATGCTTGTGTAGGAAGATTAGGAGGACACAAACGACAGGTCGGTGATGGTAATAACCAGACGGAGCCACAAAGGCAATCCGTCGTGTAAGAAACCGGGGTCACGAAGACTTCCCGTTAACATCGATCTAAGAGCTATGCTCGTAGACGATGGCCTGAAACCGTTGTTGCTTTGATGTTGCAACGACAGGACTTCCTTCCGATCCTCGAATCATGTTGAAGCAAGACATGTCTACGGAAGTTCTAACTTGATCACAAAGATCAGGTGTTTAAAAGTGTATGTGTCCTAGAAAATATAAAAATATATGGAAAGTGAGGACACACTAGACTCGAGTGCGCAAGGAAGTGTGGTGGTGGGGCTGAGTACCACATAATTCAATATCTCCCACTTCCGAGTGAAGCGGTGATAGTAGACGTGGTTCCCCGTGATTTCTAAAACACCTGTCTTTTGTGAGACAGACGAGTGGGTAAGGCTCGGTTATGCACGCGCCGTTGGACCTATTGCGGCGACTTCTACCCGAGAGCTAATAAAATTAGCACCTGTACCTATGGGGGTTGGTCCGAATAATTTGTGAGTTGAGGAAATTATGTAGCGTCGGTCTTTTCAAAAGGTTCCAGTAAATGTGGCTATTTTTTCATAATTTGACTGTCTCTCGGTGATGTTCCGGGGTTAGATTCAGTTGGGTTTGACTGAATCATGGGAACGAAGTCCTTGCATCCGGTAGGAAGTAGTGAGTGCTGCTTTGTATGTCAGCAATCCGGAGTAGGTCGATTGAAGCGCGCACCGAGTTTAACATTTGTAGCCACCGTCGCCTTTGAAAAGAGTTGACCGTTGTAGGCTCGAGATTCTTCTTTTGAAGTCCATCTTCGGAGGTCGGAGGTAACTCCACGAAGCTTGATGATGAAGAGAAAATATCTTTCTTCTTTTTTTTTTTTTATGGCCTTGTATTTTTAATTTTGATGGCTCTCCTTTTTTTTTTAATATAATATTAATCGTTATTAGTAATATGTATATTAGTATATTATATTATATGGATATAATATATATTAATCGTTATTAGTAATACATATTTCTATATTATTATATGATAATAGTATTATTTATTATTACTATTGTTATATGTATTATATTTATTTTATTTATACATATAGATATATTTTATTTCTCCTTCCCAAAATGTGCTTCCTAAAAGAACTTGCTCCCCCTCAAAAGATGCTAAGTAAGATCGAAAAATCTACGAATCTCTTTCCCAAAATTCACGCATTTAAGGTTCGCTCCCCCTCAAAAATGTAATTATTGCTCCCTTTTAAGAAAATAAGGATCACTTCTCTTTTAAAAAATAAAAGAGTAGCTTCCCCTCAAATTAAGCTCATTTTACAAAAATGGTATTTTTCATTTCCTTGTGTAATATGCATTTTAAATTTTAAAGTTTTGCATATGCATATTTAAAATGTACCATTTTGAAGATGGGCATTTTTGCGATTCAGCTTATATGCATGCTTGAAAGTTTAAGCTTGAAAATCTTAAAATTGTATGCATAATGAAAATGTACCTATCTTAAAATAGAGTATTTTGCATTTTGACTCATGTATGCATGCATGCAAGAATTTGAAAGTAAAAGTCCTTTTGAAGCATGCATAGCTATATTGTACCCTATTATTTTCAAAGTAGGTATATTGTCTTTTCAGCTCGATATGCATGCCAAAATTTACTATGGAATGCATATATAGAATTTACCTACGGTGTAGTTGCTCACGCTGCATACCAGTCATGGTTGTGGAGCAACTTCTGGAATACCAACCATGCTGGGAGTTGTGGTTGCCCTCGTCTCGTACCGATCATGAGTATGGAGCAGCCATCTTCTAATTACTACTCATGATCGGGGCTTTGTGGTTGCTCTCGTCTCATACCAATCACGCGTGTGGAGCAACCATCGTCGAATTACCACACGTGATTGGGCTCCTGCAAAACATTATCGGGACTTTGGTACCCATTTTTGGATGGGTCCTCCCATATTAGCAGAAAACAAGTTAAACATTTGGTTCAGATATACATCCTAAATCATCCTTTAAAGTCCTATCCTATTTAATTTGATTTCTGATTTAGGAATCCAAGGTTGGTGAACCTTAGAGGGAAATGACAATTCAGCGCCGGTGAACGTGTGTCTAGGTTTAGAAGATCTGAAGATTTTCTCCCTAGCCAGTCGCAGAAGGTGTCTCTCAGACTTAATCTGGACCGGGTATTTCAAGTATGAATACGAAGTTATCGCATTATATGCGTCATCAGATGATGAGTCGTACTGCCTACAAGAATTCACATCATTCACTCTATAATGATGATTTTTGATGGACTTTTGCTTACTAGAATAATAAGCATTTTTGTGCGTGTAAGCAATTCCATCTCTATCATTCTTTAAAGAATGAGAGATTTTGGAAGTTTGAGAAGTTCGCCTGCTTGAGCTTGGAACTTTCTTCTTTAGGACTTCTTTTTTGTAAAAGTCTTTTTACATTTTAGGAACAAAGGCGTCTGTTTGTGTGCCCATATCCTGCTTAAAAGAAGATTTTCTGTATAGAGTTCATTTAAGACGGGTAGGGACGGGGAATTTTTGAGATTAGAAATCTCCTCTAGAAGTTTTTGCTTTTTCTGCTCCGAAACCTACTCTTTCCGATTCCAGAGTTGCGTTCAATTCTGCAATTTTACTAGCAACATCTGGAATTTCCCAACAAGAGATAGGTTTATTAGAATGTAAACTATTTTCCCCGTTGGACGCTAAGTCTTTAGAGGAACTTTTGTCTGTTTGACCCTTTTTCGCAAGGATGCCCTCTAAGTGATGAACTTTAGAGTGCAATTTACTGCGTTCCTCAAATAAAAGTTTAAAACTACTCCGCGAATTGCTCAAATCAGACAGATAATTATTGCGTTCGAGTTCGCAATTGTTTAATTTATTTGTTAGTTCACTAATTTGAGCTTTTAATTTTACTTCTTGAGATTTAAGATTAATGATTTTCTCACGCGCGTTTTCTAAATGGCAAGTGTAAGTCCCTTTTCATCTAATATAATGCAAGCAACAAAGAAAGCAACCTAGAATGATTTTAGCTTGAGAGTGTTTAGGTTAGCTTGTTCAAGGAGGCACAATACTTGCAAAGAGGAACACATAAAACTAGGGCTTGGTGGGTCTTTATATACCACATTAGTTGGTATATTAAAGCCCATCAAGCCCAAAACCCAATTAGCCCAAACAACTAATACTTATAATAAAGTAAATTACAAACACAAATAACATCTAAACCAAAGAACTAAATACACCAAAGACGGAAGCATCTAAAATATAAAGAACACAATAAAATGATCCTAACAATCTCCCCCTTTGTGTTCTTTTTAAATCTTCTGCTTGGATGCTCTGACCTTGGGGTCCACCGTTTTGTACGTAGAGCTTCGAAGTCCAAGCTTGACTTCGTAGTTACGTAGCCACCTGCGAAAAGCCAGTCTTTCATCGATCTTCCCTCGAAGTAATCTGAACTTCATCTGGCTATCGAGGTCTTCTCCTTCCATCTCCTGGATAATCCTTGTCAACTTTCTTGAAATAATTTGGAGAGTCCCGTCGGAGAACTTTGGGATCTCCGAGGTCTTCATCAATCTCTTCTCACCTTTGTAGTTGACGTAGACTATCGAGGGGTCCTCACCTTCAAAGACGTTTCCTTCAGAGATGTTGGGGTCATCCGGGACTTCGAAGTTAGGCTTTGTGAGGTTCACTTTCTTCATATTGCTTTCCAGTGCCATCTGAAGGTCGTGGGAAGCATTATAATTGATCTGGCGCAACATGAACCTTTTGAGTGTAACAAGGCCTATCTTCAATGCAGGGTCATTTTTCAGCTGTCCTAGATACCTGTACGTCGAGAATATTCTCTCGACATCAGGGTGTCTAATGTAGATTAGGTCCGCTTCGCTGATGTCTTCAACCTTCCCGTCCTCCCTTTCAACTTTGTAAACTGGATAGGGAATTTGGTTGAAGTACTCGACTCTGACTCCCGTCACCCTTTTGATCATTTTCTTCCTTGATTCGTCTTTTCGAAGGCGATCCAGATTGTCGCCGCGTCCTCTGAAACTCATCATCATTCGCAGACTTAGGACATAGAATCTTGCCCTTCGTCCCGTCAGATGAGTCATCCCACTCAGCTCCAGTTCGTCAGGCTTGGTGATACGCTCGGGTTTCCTCCATATTCGTTTCCGAAACTCTTCCTGGTAAGGTGCCACGATTTTGGCATTTTCCCACGGGAGCTCCGGAATCTTCGGGGTCTCTCTTGGCGGAGGGTTGTACATGTCGTACCATCGGTTGGCGTGCTCCAAGAGAGCAGGAAGTTCGGGGATTTCTGCTTCGTAGTCCTCCCCTTCTTCCAGCTCCTTGTCTTCTATTCTGACAAGTTCAACCTCTGCATTCCTTAGGAGCTGTCGAGCGTTATCAAACATAGCCTTTGAGAACTGTTCTGTAACCGGTCTTTTGAGCCATCCTTCGTTCATAATGTACGCCTCCACTTCAGTGTGTGGTTGGAGGTAATCTTCGAGGTTGAATGGCTCTACGTCCGGTTGTGTAGCAATGTAGGGCGAAAAGGTGGGCTTCTGCTTTTTCTGGCTTCGTGGGTGGTAGAAGGAGGATTTGGGGTGGTGGTTCTTTGGACTGTATGTGTATGGATTTCCGAGGTCGACGTTGCTTCGCCAAGGAAGAGTGTCTGGTTCGGCCCTGGCGCCGCTTGTCTTCCTCGAGAACCTCTTCGTGTGGGTTGTTGGGTTTGTGTTGTAGGGCCTGCTGCTGATCTGCCCTGTGATGGTGTGCTTCGTCGTACAGATGCTCCGGAGGAGGATAGGCGTTGACGCTTCTCCCCCTCACGGCGATCCTGGTCGTCAGGATCGTCGTGCCGTCGTCGGATTGTTGATGTGTCGTCTCGGCACGTCTCTGTTGACGGTATGTTTTGTTGCGCGATCAGCATCTTTCGGACCGTCATGAGCTCGGGGTGCTTCGGGTCCTCTCCTATGAGACGGGCAGTGAGGATGTCCCATAGGTCGAGCAGTGGCATGGTGTGGGGGTTCGGATGAGGAGGTGGGGGTAGTGGGGAACGTGACGCGGTTTCGTCGACGACAGGGGCTTTGCCTCTGTCCTGCGCAGCAGCCGTAATGAGTGACTGCATGCGCGGGACAGCCACTTGCTCGAGAAATTCGGCAAGTCTCTGCTCTAGGTATGTCGCCGTCACGTACGGGGAATCACCGCCGGAGCCACGAAGGCCTTCCGTTTGCACCCCCGAAGTGGTGGGGTGGCCAGTTTTGCGGGAAATCGATGGGACTTCGGGCGGCACTGGACTTCCGACCTGTCCTTGCGGTTCCTCACGAGGAAGGACCGCTCCGGTCGTTAGGGCCACGTCACACAGAAGACGATGTGAGGTCGTCATCATCGGGACTTCCGTCCAATCCTAGAAGTGCCTCAATCATGGGCGCCTCTATGGACGTTGAGGCCTGTTCGGTGACAGGCAGAGGACGTGATGGTTGAGGGTCGGGGCTTTTTGAGACGACCGGTTGTTGGGAACCGGCCGAATGGCTAAGGCTCGTGGTATGCGCCGTTGGGTCGATGTCGGCGGCTTCTATCCTAAGGGGTGACCCGGCTTGTAGTGGAGTGGGGATTGGAGGAATGCGACGACGTCTATGGATAAGCGTGCTGTCATCGTCGTCGTCAGAGGAGTCGTCGCTCATGTGTTGGCGTTGAGGAGCGGGCGACGGCTGCCTCGTGGAGGGTGGTGGTGACGGTGGGCGGAGTATGGGCATCCCGTCTTCGCCGTCCGAGTCGGAGACGTCGCTCAACATTTGTCGTTGAAGAGCACGCGACGTCGGCGGGATCTGCGATGTGCGGCTGACAGGAGATGGTGGTGGGATGGGTGTGATAAGTGGTGGTGAGAGCTGTCGAACGGGTATTTGTTGTTCGACAGGTGTTGGTGGTGTGGATGATTGGGTAATTGATGGAATGGCTGGTTGGTGAGTGTATGACTGAGGAATGGATGAAGAAGCTGCCTCCGGCCCGGTTCTAGGACCTTCATCGGCAGAGTGGGAGGCCCCGGGGTTAGGTTCGAGGGGGTTTTCTCGAACCATGGGGGCGTATTCATTGTACTGGCGGCAGTAGTCTTCTATCATGTGCTGCTCCGCCAGTGACAAGAGGGATGAAGGGATGGGCATCGGCCGCCGCGCGTATTTCTCATCGACCTTCCCCTTCTGAAGGTACTTGAGCTTTGGCGGGGTGACATATTCGTCGGCGGCCGGGTTGGTATCTCAGGCAGTGATTGCATAAAGTGGTGGATCATTAGCCCGAACCACCTGGGATATGGAAGATACTGCGTCTTCTTGCCCTTCGTTCGCTGCATCATTTGGTCGTCAAGGTCCAACATGACGAGCTTGGCATAATCGATGTTTTTGTTGAAGGCAATGCCGTGGAAGATCCGCAGTATTGTGATATTGCACCTGTCGTGCCCTGAGTGCTTTGGTGAGAAGCACTTATTGACAAGCGCAAAAAGTGTCCGCCATGGATGCGGGAGCATGGACTGTTGGATCTGAGAGAGGAACTTCACGGGCGTGAAGTAGCCCAATCTGTGGATGTCCTCGAGAAGCTCGTCCTCAGAAGCCTCATACTCATTCTCCGGTCGGCTGGGCAGGCGGAGAACATGGCGGATTAACTCGCGGGTGACCTCGACCGTCTGGCCTGCGAGTTTTGCTTCGTAGTATAGACTATTGTCTGGTGCCACCTTCGTCTGCAGCGTCCCCCAAAATTGTTGAAGGTAAACGGAGGGGACGGGTACAGCGGCCGAGAAGGCGTACCAGAGGTGATGGTGTCTCAGAATCGCCGGCATAATGGGTTCCTTCCCTTTGAAGACTTCCAAGTCAAGTTGGAAGTTATTGTCCTTCGGAATGACCCATTTAGACGTTGGGTATATCAGATCTGTTGGTGTCGTACTCATTTTTTTTTTTTTTTTTTTTTTTTTTGAGTGGGGCGACTCTTTTTTTTGTTTTGTTTTTTTTTGTTTTGTTTGCCCTCTTCTTTTTTGTTGTTCCGAACACCTGGATTCGTTAAACCTGCGATGATAGAGTAACCATTAGTTTATACAGTAATATGAAGCAGAAGGTAACATGATTTGAATAGGTGAAAACAAGTAAGAGATCAAAAAAGTGTTTAAGTGTTTTGGGCTATGAAAATTTGATGTTTTAATTTTGGGCCCAAAAACAGTTTCAGCCCATTTAAATCATGGATTTGAAAAAAACTTAGAAAATTTTAGAGTTGAAAGTTCGCGCATTAATGTAAATGTGTTAGAAAGTTTTTCAAGGTCTTTATGTCGCGAATTGAAAAATGAAAGTTCTTGAAGAAAATTCTAAGTATAGTTCGCGAAACAGATGATAAAAACAATTAAGTGTGGATCGCGATATGAGAGTTTGGTTAGTTCGCTAAAAGCTTTACGAATCCTGTTTCGCGAATGTGAGAATAGGTTCGAGAACTGAAAGACTTTGCGAATTGAGATTGTGTTCTCGAATTGAAGTGTAAATGAGTTCGCGAAATTTGTAAGGATTTGGAAAGGAATGTTAGATTCGCAATCTAAAAGTTTGGGAATTGAGAAATAAGTTCGCGATATAAAAATGATTTCGAATTGGGAGCTGTTCGCGAACTTGAGGAGTTGGCGAAGTTTGAGAGAGATTCGCGATATGAAAGTTTTTGCGAATCCTATTTTCGCGAATATTAGAATAGGTTCGAGAACTGAACGATTTGCGAATTGGGATTTTGTTCTCGAATTGAGGTGAAAGTGCGTTCGCGAAAAATGTAGGGATTCGGGAAAGTACATTTGGTTCGCGATCTTGAAGTTTGCGAATTGAGAAATAAGTTCGCGATTTAAAGATGATTTCGAATTGAGAGCGGTTCGCGAACTTGAGGACTTGGCGAATTTTGAGCGAGGTTCGCGATATGAAAGTTGGCGAATTGAGGAAAGAGCGGTTCTTAGTTTCTCGAATGCGGAACGAGTTCGCGAACTATTGAGAGTTCGCGAACATGGAGAACTTCGCGGGCTTAAGTGGAATGCGCGAAAAACATGTTGGAGACTTCGAAAGCCGCGCTAGAAGGATAAAAAGAAGCCGAGTTCGCGAATCATGAAGATGCATCGTGTTCATCAACCGCGAAGTGCAGAAAGTTCCAGATTCGCCAAAATCATCATCAGCAAAGTAAAGATCTGCAGAAAAACGAGTATTTAAGAGTAGTCTTACCACAGCAACGCACGAGAGAAGAGGATTTGAAAGCTAAAAGGCGGGTTTCGTCGTGATTTGAGTGGTTTTATCTCGCGGATGAACAGTAGATCGAGAGAGAATTCGTGAAGTTTGTTAACCCTAATTTTGAAATGTGACGGCGACTGTAGCTTCGAGAAATTTAGGGTTTAAAGCAGTTGGAACTTCGCGGGCCTGAAAGATTTTGGGCTGCAAGAGAACATTAGGCCCGTTCGAGAGTTCGCGAATCGTGCGATGAATTCGCGAAGTAGGGTTGATGCAAACTGGGCCAGAAAGATGAAAGAAGCCCATTCTGATGATTCGCGAATCAAAAGTGAAGTTGAAGAACTGGGCCGAAAAGTGAGAAAAGAAGGCCCAATACTGGTTTTTGAATTTCGCGAATTGGCTCAAATGCATTAGTGATTGTGGGCTCAATTTTTAACTTAACTCCCCCTCAAAATGTGCACTCTTAGAAAATACATTTCAAGTTAAAATATAACAAGAAGACTAAAAATTACTCCCCCTAAATTTTTGGAATGGTGATCATCTTTTAAACTTTATAAAAGGTTGAAATAGGCAAAAATCACGTTATGCTTCCCGATTCAACATGCCTAACTTTGAAACGAGAAACATGAAACGTTTTTCATCCAAAGCCTTTGTGAAAAGATCGGCAAGTTGAACTTCGGTGTTGACGAAGTACATTGTGATTGTGCCTTTTTCGACATGATCTTTTATAAAGTGATATCGAAGGTCTATATGTTTAGTGCGGGAATGATGGACGGGATTACAGGTAATGGCAATAGCGCTCTTCGAGTCGCTGAAAATTGGAATGTTATTGAAAACAAACCCGTAATCCTGCAGTTGCGTTCGCAACCACAGGATTTGAGAGCAGCAACTGGCCGCAGCAACGTACTCTGCTTCGGCGGTTGACGTGGACACACAGTTTTGTTTCTTAGATGACCAACTTACTAGTTTGTCACCTAAGAACTGTATTCCACCCGAGGTGCTCTTCCTGTCCATCCTACAACCTGCAAAATCGGCATCCGTAAAGCCAAGTAATTGAAAGTTAGAGTTCTTGGGATACCAGAGTCCGAGTGTCGGTGTTCCCTTGAGATAGCGTAAGATCCTCTTCACTGCAAGCATGTGCGACTCCTTCGGATCGGCTTGAAAGCGCGCGCACAGGCAAGTGGAGAAGACAATATCCGGCCGACTTGCTGTCAGATACAGAAGCGATCCTATCATTCCTCTGTATGTAGACGGGTTGACTGATTTGCCCGATGGATCTGCGGCTAATTTGCACGAAGTCGACATCGGGGTACTTTTAGATGGGGAATTTTCCATGTTGTACTTCTTAAGTATGTCTTGAATGTACTTCGATTGACTGATGAAGATTCCTTCTGGGAGTTGCTTGACTTGCAGTCCAAGGAAGAAGTTGAGCTCTCCCATCATGCTCATTTCAAACTTTGTCTTCATCAGTTCCCCGAACTCCGCGCACAATATGGGGTTTGTGGATCCAAAAATAATGTCGTCGACGTAAATCTGAACAAGTAGAATTTCAGACTTGCGTCGCTTGATGAAGAGGGTGGTGTCGATTTGCCCTTTAGTGAAGCCTGACTCGATCAGAAAGTCAGATAGCACCTCGTACCATGCTCGGGGTGCTTGCTTAAGTCCGTAAAGTGCCTTCTCGAGGAAGTACACATAGTCAGGGTGGGCTTGGCTTACGAATCCTTCAGGTTGTGCCACGTAGACTTCTTCTTTCAAGACGCCGTTGAGGAAGGCTGTCTTGACGTCCATCTGATACACCGTGAAGTCTTTGTGGGCTGCGAAGGCTAGGAAAATCCGAATTGCTTCGATTCGCGCTACGGGTGCGAAGGTCTCGTCGTAGTCGATTCCCTCTTGCTGGTTGTAGCCCTTCGCGACTAGCCTTGCCTTGTTGCGAATTACGACACCGTCTTCATCTTTCTTATTCTTGAATACCCACTTCGTACCGATAATCGTCTTTCCTTGAGGTCTCGGTACGAGTTTCCACACTTTCAGTCTTTCGAACTGATGGATTTCCTCTTGCATTGCGTTTACCCAGTCTGGGTCTTTTAGCGCGTCTCCAACTTTGCTCGGCTCAGCCTGGCTGAGAAAGCAGGCATATAGATTTTCATTTATTGTTGATGATCTTGTACTAACTCCTTGGTCTGGATTTCCAATAATTTGAGACGTCGGATGGGCTCGAGTCCACTTCCTTTGATGAGGGAGAGGTTGTTCTTGCTCGTCCTGTGCGGGTTCTTCACCTGTTGTCTCGGGAGTGCTGGAAATTTCGATCGGGGAGTGAGGCTCTATGTCTAGGGAAATGTCTTCATCGTCTTCTTCAGTTGAGGCTTCAGGGGAAATAGTGACTTCTATATGTGACGTTGAGGGAGATGCATCAGCTTCGTGTTGGCCTACGGGAGAAGCTGGTGCGTCACTATTTTGGGGTTGGTGAGGAGGTTGAGCTGATCGACGATCGTGGATGGCTAGATCTTCGAAAAGCAGCTCCCATGCGTCGTCGCTCTTGTGGGATGTCGATGCTACCTCCTCGAATGTAGGACTGGGCTGATCGTCTGTCAGCACTCTAATTAGTCCCGGTTCTGGCCTGATTTGGACAGAAGCGTTCGGTTGTAGTACGGGTCCTGAACTGATGTATTCAGAAGCCACTGGCGCTTCGTCGAAAGTAACGTTTATGCTTTCCATAACAGTCCT
The DNA here is from genome assembly GCA_028392965.1 of Lindernia subracemosa. Taxonomy (NCBI): domain Eukaryota; kingdom Viridiplantae; phylum Streptophyta; class Magnoliopsida; order Lamiales; family Linderniaceae; genus Vandellia; species Vandellia subracemosa. Next base: position 149,727 of record JAQPCC010000044.1, read on the forward strand.
TCTATCTTTGAGATAGACTCTATAGGCCTTCGAAGTAGCCGAATATCCAATGAACACTCCTTCGATGGCCTTCGGGTCGAGCTTCCCTCGATCAACTCGGTCATTGCTACAAAGCACTTGCAGCCGAAAATCCGTAGATATTTGATGTTTGGGACCCTTTGGTTGATTAGCTCGTACGGAGTCTTCCCAAATCTCTTGTGAATGCTCGTTCGGTTTTTCGTATAACACGCCGTGTTTACTGCCTCGGCCCATAGAAAGTGTGGAAGTCCTGATTGAATTAGCATTGTCCGGGCTGCTTCGATAAGGGTCCGGTTCTTCCTTTCCACTACTCCATTTTGTTGAGGGGTTTTTGCGGCCGAGAACTGCTGAGAGATTCCTAACGAGGTGTAGAAGTCACTGAGGACCTTGTTCTTGAACTCAGTGCCATTATCTGTGCGGATCACTTGGATGTTGCTCTCAAGCAGGTTCTGAGTCGTCTTCACAAAAGAGATGATGATTTCAGGGGTCTCGTCCTTCGTTTTAAGATATCTCGTCCATGTGTACCTCGAGTAGTCATCTACAATGACTAATACGTATTTTCTTCCATTTATGCTTTGTATCCTCATTGGCCCGCATAAATCCATGTGTAGCAGCTCCAGTGGGCGAGAGGTCGAGGCCACGTGTTTTGATGAATGAGATGCCTTCTTCATCTTTCCCATTTCGCACGCCGAACATAGATGCTCTTTGTGGTACTTCAATGCTGGGAGTCCTGTGACTAGCTTATCTTTGTATAGTTTATTCAGCGTTTTGAAGTTGATATGGGACATCCGTCTGTGCCAAAGGTCATTTTGCTGGTGTGATGCCTTTGTCATCAGACAGATGGCGGATGAAGGTCGAAGGGTCTTCAGATTGATTGTGTAGAGATTTGTCTTCCTCGTGCCTGTGAGGAGTTCCCTACCCTGCTCGTTGCTGATGGTGCATTCGTCAGACTGGAAGGTGACCGTCAGCCTTCTATCGCAGAACTGGCCAATGCTGAAGAGGTTGTGTCCAAGTCCTTCGACGAGCGAGACATCCCTGATTGTGAGGTTGTCATGGATGAGGTCTCCGTGTCCTATGATCGGAGCCGCGTGATTATTTCCGAAGCGCACGTTACCGCCAAAGCGGGCTTTGTAGTTGCTCAGCAGCTCTTTTCTCCCTGTCATGTGTGTGGAGCAACCTGAATCGAGATACCACACATGACAGATCTGCAAAAATAATCAAGAGAGGTCAGTAACCCGATAACGGTCGGGTTCCCCTTGGTTATTTTCGACACGCAAGCATAGATGAAATAAAGAATCAGCTAAGTAATCTACTATGCTTGGACTTGTTTTGGGAACCCAAATCTGGCGTGTGCCTGATTTGGTCGTGATGGATTCGAGTTCCCTTTTTGTGACCCAAATTTGTTTCGTTTTGAGCGGTTGCGTTTTGATTTTGGGCACGTAATGCTTGGGCTCGGTTTTCTTCTTGTTTTTGCGAGATATTTGATCTGGCTTTTTCTCGAGCCTTGAAGCATTTTGTGGTCTCGCCTTTGGTTGGGGATTTGAGCTTGCAACCTTCTTGGCTTTTACTTCGGGGAAGTGTGCAAAGAGAGGGTTAGTTCGCGAGTTAGGTATAGAAATCAAAGTTCGCGACTTTGATGTGTGCCTTTTAGTTTGCGAGTCTAGTGTGTGTGTGGGTTTGCGAAATAAGTTGCCTGCTAAGTTTCGGGTCTGAAATCCTTTTAGACTTAGAAATAAAACTAGCAGCATTTTTCAACACATTAACACACTCAAGACGATTCTTACAAAACAAAAAGGGAGACATTTTAGTTTTCGTTTTCATTTGCTCCTTTTTGTGAACAGCAACGTCTCCTTTTGTCTCGTCTTGGTTTGCCCTCCACTTCACGCTCTTTTCCCAAGATGCTTTTCCTGTCGATGCAGAAGAGGCCTTGTTAGTGATCTTCGTGGTGCGACCTATAACCGGCTTATCTAATTCTTTATTCTTGAAGAGTTTTGTGTGTGACGTTGTCAAAATGAAAGGATGTGTGTAGGGATCGTGTGGGGTCTAGTGCTTATTTGATCCTTAAATGATGAAATTACTGCGAGTAAAATGTCTTTCTCTAGTTGAGAGAGTTGCTCGAGTGATTCCATCGATGCTCGTAATTTGAAATTTTCTTTATGCGAAAAAGGGATGTAAGCTCTAGGCAACGTTCCCATATGCTTCGAATTCTTCGGTGCTTCTTCAACGACCTTTTGAGAGGGCGGTGCACTAGCCTGGAGACAGTTATCAATCGAGGGTTTTTCCTTTGTCTTGTAACTTTCGTTCAGGCTAGGGTAATCGAACGGTTTTTCGGCCCGATCGCTCCCTTCTCCTGTCGTTGGTTCGCTTTTTGACGACTGAATGAAGCGTATGAGCGATAGATCCAGATAACTACTATCGTAACGAGTGGGAGTTTTCTTGGCTTCAGGTATGATGGTCTTAACGAAGCCTAACCCCCCTCGTGGATTGTAGAACCTAGTATCTTTGGGCTGACTAAGAAACATGGTTCGTTCTAATACCAGTTCTGATAGCCCTCGTTTCGTGATAATGTCTTCTAGGCTCTTTATCTTAGCATATAGCCCAGCGCGTTCGCTATTCATCAGATTATACTCGCTAGTTTTATTTATTCGCTCATTCTCACTCTTCCTATAATTCGCCGTCAACTCTTCAAGTTTTTTATTTAGTTTAACAATTTCCTCATCTCGACTAGCTACCCTAAGATTTGCAGCTTCTAATCGACAATTCAGGGAACCAATATCGCTTAGTCGATTAATGAGGGATGCACGGTTGTTAGCTAATTGGGCTTCTAGTTCTCTAATTCTATCATTATTGCTAGAAGTTTCGTTTCTATCGCATTCTAGGGTCGCTATCCTATTTATTAATTCACTAATTTTATCATTTGATTTTCCTAAGTCTTGTTCTGACGTACTCAAGCTATTTTCTAATCTTTCTACTTCTTCTAGGGTCATGGTTAGAATAGCTTGAGTTTTTGCTAATTTCTTTTCTAAAGACTTAGTATTTTTACGTTCTTTACTTAGGACCTCTATTTTATTTTGTAGATTTAAAAGCATACTCTCGTTGAAAGAATATACCTCCTCGCCGTTGCACGATTTGTCTACCTCGTTCGTGCTGGTGCTGGTGCTAGCTTCCGACTGCTCCTCCTCGTCTGATCCGTCTCCTTCCAGCCGTGCCATCAGGGCAAGGTTCTCGGGCTCACTTTCCGTGGAGTCCTCGAGCCAGTGGTCCTGCTCGGCCACTAGTGCTTTGCCATGATTCTTCTGCCTGATCAACTGCAGCTTCCTGAGATAGTACTCTTCGTCCTTCTTTTTCTTGGAAGGGGACAGTCATTGGCAAAGTGCCCTGGTTTGCCACAGTTGTAGCATTTTCTCGATTCGGCTGGGGCTTTGGTTTCAGCTGGCTGAAATGGTCGGGTCTGAGGATTGGGTCCTGACGAGATCCTTTGTTTGTTGGACGAGGATGATGATTTCTTGAAGAACTTTTTGTTCATCATCTTCGTTACCAGAGCCAAGTGCTTCTGGAGCTCCTTCATCTCCGGATCGGAGTCCGAGCCTGAGTCGTCTTCGGAGGTGGAGGGGCTCGGGATCTTGACGGCTTTACCTTTACTCGGCTTTGCGCTCTTCTTGTCCGTCACTAAGGCTAGTGAGTCGGCCACAGCCTTATTCTTCTGCCCTTCCACTGCCTCGTTTATGTCATCTGAATGCTGTTCGAGGCTTTCGTAGATGCTGTGGATGTCAATTTCATCGAGGTCCTTGTTCTGCCTGAAATTTGTGGCAATCTTCTTCCACTCAGGCTGTAATGATGTAAGAAATCTTACATTTAGCTCCAAGTTGGACTTCATGATGCTGATCTTCCGCAGCTCATTGGTTTGGATCATAAACCTGCGATAGGTTTCTCCAATTGGCTCGCCCTGTCGAGCCTTGAAGGAGTCGTAAGCCGCCAGTGTGTTGGCTTTCTTGGCTCTTAAACCGATATCAGTGCCCTGCATCAACTTAGAGATCTCGTCGAACATTTCCTTGGCAGTCTGGAAGCTATCTACCTGAATGTAGATTTCATTTGGCATGGCTTGTAGGAGGTAGGTCTTGGCCATGAGGTCTGCCCTAATGCTTCGTCTCTCAAGATCAGTGTAGTCGGCTGGAGACTTGGGTACTATCTGTGGAAGGACGGGAGGAGTCACGGTGTTGTCCCCGGGGAGTGTGGTCGTAAATGTTTCGGGGCCGCTTTGGAGTGATCTGATCATTTCCTCTCCGTTGTCTTTGATCTCCAGGAAGTTAAAGAATCTGTTCTTCCAGATAGAGAACTCGCCTCTTCGCAGCACTGGTGGTCTGACGTCGCTTCCCATGGCGAGTGTGTCCATACTATATTAGATGTGGGTGATCTTTAAACGTGTGTGGAACTTTGAAGTGTTGAAACTTGAAGTTAGTGAGGTTCGCGAACTGTAGATGGATTCGTGAAGTCGAAGGGTTCGCGAACTTGAGCTGGATTAGTGAAATCGAAGGGTTCGCGAAATGGCTGGTTCGCGAATTAAAGACCGGTTCGTGATCTACTTTGGCGAAGTGAGATCACGGGTTGGCTAATTGATTCGCGAAGCTGAACTGACGGTTGGCGAATCGAAAGATCGCGGATGAAGCGGGGTTCGTGAAGTGGCCTGAGCTAAGTGATCCTGGTTCGCGTGTTGAGGTTCGCGGATGTAGCGGAACACTTCGCGAATTGAAGTTCGCGAGAGTGGCGGTTCGCAAAGCAGAGAGGTTCGCGAATTCTTTTTCTGTTCCGCGAATGATGAACAGGATGAAGATCTTCAAGCTGAAACCCAGAAAAATCCGAAAATCTTGCTGTAAATGCCCAAAATCTGCCCAGAAATGCTGTTTTTGCTGGAAAAAGTTCCCCAATACCAGAAAAATGCCGAGAAACCCCAAAAACAGCTCAGAAAAGGCAGAAAAACAGCTAAAGTAGCTCAAAAACAGCCTAAAAAAAAAGTGACGAAAATAGCTCAAAAAACTCCAAAAATGGCTTCAAAGTTCCCTCACGCTTGCTCTGATACCACTTGTAAGTCCCTTTTCATCTAATATAATGCAAGCAACAAAGAAAGCAACCTAGAATGATTTTAGCTTGAGAGTGTTTAGGTTAGCTTGTTCAAGGAGGCACAATACTTGCAAAGAGGAACACATGAAACTAGGGCTTGGTGGGTCTTTATATACCACATTAGTTGGTATATTAAAGCCCATCAAGCCCAAAACCCAATTAGCCCAAACAACTAATACTTATAATAAAGTAAATTACAAACACAAATAACATCTAAACCAAAGAACTAAATACACCAAAGACGGAAGCATCTAAAATATAAAGAACACAATAAAATGATCCTAACAGCAAGTAAGACTACCTCTTTCTTCTAAACTCTTGACTAAGCATTTGTAATTATTATCTAGTCTACTCTCTAACTCACTTATAGTCTTTTCGTGACTTATAAGTTGAGTTTGGCCTAGCTTAGAGGAATTTAGGTTCTTGGTTAGCTCACAAACGTTAGTTTCTGAGCTAGCTAATTTTGATTCAAGACTAGAAATAGTTTCTAGTGCACTAGCTAACTTAGTTTCTAACGCTTGGGTAGTCCTACGTTCGTGTTTATGTTCACGACGCATGGTTTTATAATCTTCCTTCAAAGAAAGAAAAGCTTTATATAAATCACTCTCGTCAAAGCTCATCTCAGAAGTTGCGGAAGTAGAATCCATAATTTTTAAAACTTTAAAATATTACTATTTTTTTTAATTTAGTTGGATACGCGATCGTTAACGCGTTGTGTAGATTTGATAATTTTTTGGCTTTTGAAAAATTCAGTTCCGAAAAGTTTTGGTGTGTCGATAAAAGTCGTGAAGTTTCGAAAATTTTAAGTCTCGAAAACTTTTTGGTGTGTACCGAAAAGTTTTAAAGTGATGTCGAAAAACTTCGAAAATGTTACCAAAAGCTTTTTCTATAATGTGCCAAAAAGTTTTTGAAATAAATATAAAGATTGGCTTTTAAAAGTTTAGTGCCTAAAAGTTTGATTTATCGAGAAATTATTGTGAAGTTTCGAAAAATTTTAGGTGTCTAAAACTTTTTGGTCTGTACCGAAAAGTTTTGAAATGAGGTCGAACACTTCGAAAATTTATCAAACTTTTCTATAATGTGCCAAAAAAGGTTTTAAGAAAAAAAATTGGCTTTTATAAATTTCAGTGCCGAAAAGTTTGATTTATCGTGAAATTATTGTGAAGTTTCGAAAATTTTTAGGTGTCGAAAACTTTTTTATGCGTACCGAAAAGTTTTGAAGTGAGGTCGAAAACTTCGAAAATTTATCAAACTTTTCTAGAATGTGCCAGAAAAGGTTTTAAGAAAAAAAATTGGCTTTTATAAATTTCAGTGCCGAAAAGTTTGATTTATCGTGAAATTATTGTGAAGTTTCGAAAATTTTTAGGTGTCGAAAACTTTTTTATGCGTACCGAAAAGTTTTGAAGTGAGGTCGAAAACTTCGAAAATTTATCAAACTTTTCTAGAATGTGCCAAAAATGTTTTGATGTGATATGATATGCAAAAATTTAGTTTCGATATGTGTGTTAGGAAAATCAAGTTTTTGAAGTGATAAGATGCGAAAATAAATTTTCAGAGTGCTTGGGTGCGAAAATTTAAATATTCGATATGAGTGCGAAAAGTATTTTTGAATATAGTGCGAAAACTGATTTTCGAAGTGTTGTTTCGAAAATCTGAGGTTTTCGAAGTGAGCTGGTTCGAAAATAGCTTTCTTGTTAGGAGTGCAAAAATAGATTTTCGAAGTGTATTCGAAAACTAGAATATTACAAAAATGCCCCAAAAGTTTTCGAAGTGGGGGTTTTTGAAGTGTTCAGTGCGAAAACATGGCTGCGAAAAGTGGATGCGAAAACTTGATGCGCAAAACTAAGGCTTTTTTTTTTTATAGGATGCGAAAACTGATTCGCAAACAATTTAATATATTTTTTTAGTTGCAAACCCTAACACATAATAATAGTGTTTAGTTGCAATCCAAGTTTCTCTCTTCAATATACCTCACTTTCTCTCTCTACAATTAAACCCTAATTATGCTAATGATGAGAGAGAAATATATTCTAGAGAGAGAAACAATTACTCAAGTTATTGTGTATTTTACACACACTTGCCCTATATATACCAAAGCATACTTTGGTATATTTACACTTTAGTCCCTATATTTACATAAAATACAGTTAAGTCCCTAGATAAAGATAACATGATTATTGAACACTAGAAAATATTCCTAACAATCTTCCCCTTAGTGTTCAATTGTCATTGAAGCGTCGGTTGTCTTTGTCTTTGATAATCTTCAGTCTTCATCATCATTTGAACACAACAAAAAGATTCCTAACAATCTCCCCCTTTGCAGCAGAAAAGATTCCTAACAATCTTCTCCTTTTTAAAATCTCTGCCTTTGTGTTCAACTTTGAATTTGACACGGTCTTCTGTTGCTGTTTGAAGAAAATAGCTGAGAGCATCTGGAGAATCTTCAGTCTCCCCTTATTTACATGCACCCTTTTTTTTCTTCTTTGCAACTTGAATATTCGTCACCTTCTTGCATATATCAGAGTCGCGCGGATCGTCAGCATTGACTTGTCGTGTATGCTCGAACCATGGAGAGAGGTCTTGTTTGTTGTGGTTCAGCACGTGCGTTGAAAGATTGGCTTCTTTAATGAGTTCACGTGCTTCGCCTCCTTGATATACTTCTCCCCCTCATGGCGATTCATTCGTATCGTCATGCTTGTGATCAAGGTGAACCAGCTTGGGCTGATCGTGTTGTCGTTGAATTCCGGATGAAGTACCTGAAACGGGACAGACGACCGATCATCGTGAAACATCCCTTGATGTCACTCTTGGTCGTTGATGCAAAGTCACACAGACTTGCATTTGAAGGGACTACGGGGCCACATAGGCATCCCGTTGTCATCGTTCTAGAGTCGTGCTCCAGAAGATGGCCTGCTACCGTTGTTGTTTTTATGTTGCAACGGCAGGACTTCCTTCTGATCATAGAAGCACATCATTTAATGATGCGTCTACAGAAGTTCTGGCATGGTCACGTAGACCTGCAATATGTGTGTAAAAGAATGTATGTGTCCTAGAAAAATTGAAAAAATATTTAGGCTATGAGGACACACTAGACATTTACGTGTTCAAGGAAAATCGTGGTGTGGGGCTGTGGACCACTTTATTCAATATCTCCCGCTTCCAAATGAAACGGTGATAGCATATGCGGTTCCCCGTGAGATATTGAAACATCTGTCTTTAGGGAGACAAATGAGTAGCTAGGAAGGGTCGTGCATGCGCCTTTGGACCAGATGAAGCGTCTTCTACCCGGGATCTGATAAATCAGTCCTGTACCTATATGGTTATGGCCCGGATAGTTTATGGTTGAGTTGTAACGATGTCATCGTGATACGCTCAATACCCTCACATACACTCGGGGTTTGTTCCTGGGTTAGGATCAGTTGGGTCTACTGAACCTTTGGAACAGGTATGTGAACAACTCTTTTGTGTCCATGCGCTTGTTGGCATTTAGGTAGCACTCCCTCTTCAAAGCATGAAGGTTGTCTTCAGGGCATTCCCTTTTAAGCTCTAGCGTTGTATTTAGGTAACACTCCCCCTAAATACTTGCGCTAATTCTAATGTGATGCTGTAAGTCCCTTTTCATCTAATATAATGCAAGCAACAAAGAAAGCAACCTAGAATGATTTTAGCTTGAGAGTATTTAGGTTAGCTTGTTCAAGGAGGCACAATACTTGCAAGGAGGAACACTTGAAACTAGAGCTTGGTGGGTCTTTATATACCACATTAGTTGGTATATTAAAGCCCATCAAGCCCAAAACCTAATTAGCCCAAACAACTAATACTTATAATAAAGTAAATTACAAACCCAAATAACATCTAAACCAAAGACCTAAATACACTAAAGACGGAAGCATCTAAAATATAAAGAACACAATAAATGATCCTAACAATCTCCCCCTTTGTGTTCTTTTTAAGTCTTCTGCTTGGATGCTCCGACCTTGGGGTCCACCGTCTTGTACGTAGAGCTTCGAAGTCCGAGCTTGACTTCGTAGTTACGTAACCACCTTCGAAGAGCCAGTCTTTCATCGATCTTCCCTCGAAGTAATCTGAACTTCATCTGGCTATCGAGGTCTTCTTCTTCCATCTCCTGGATAATCCTTGTCAACTTTCTTGAAATAATTATAAGAGTCCCGTCGGAGAACTTTGGGATCTCCGAGGTCTTCATCAATCTCTTCTCACCTTTGTAGTTGACGTAGACTATCGAGGGGTCCTCACCTTCAAAGACGTTTCCTTCAGAGATGTTGGGGTCATCCGGGACTTCGAAGTTAGGCTTTGTGAGGTTCACTTTCTTCATATTGCTTTCCAGTGCCATCTGAAGGTCGTGGGAAGCATTATAGTTGATCTGGCGCAACATGAACCTTTTGAGTGTACCAAGGCCTATCTTCAAAGCAGGGTCCTTTTTCAGCTGTCCTAGATACCTGTACGTCGAGAATATTCTCTCGACATCAGGGTGTCTAATGTAGATTAGGTCCGCTTCGCTGATGTCTTCAACCTTCCCGTCCTCCCTTTCAACTTTGTAAACTGGATAGGGAATTTGGTTGAAGTACTCGACTCTGACTCCCGTCACCCTTTTGATCAGTTTCTTCCTTGATTCGTCTTTTCGAAGGCGATCCAGATTGTCGCCTCGTCCTCTGAAACTCATCATCATTCGCAGACTTAGGACATAGAATCTTGCCCTTCGTCCCGTCAGATGAGTCATCCCACTCAGCTCCAGTTCATCAGGCTTGGTGATACGCTCGGGTTTCCTCCATATTCGTTTCCGAAACTCTTCCTGGTAAGGTGCCACGATTTTGGCATTTTCCCACGGGAGCTCCGGAATCTTCGGGGTCTCTCTTGGCGGAGGGTTGTACATGTCGTACCATCGGTTGGCGTGCTCCAAGAGAACAGGAAGTTCGGGGATTTCTGCTTCGTAGTCCTCCCCTTCTTCCAGCTCCTTGTCTTCTATTCTGACAAGTTCAACCTCTGCATTCCTTAGGAGCTGTCGAGCGTTATCAAACATAGCCTTTGAGAACTGTTCTGTAACCGGTCTTTTGAGCCATCCTTCGTTCATAATGTACGCCTCCACTTCAGTGTGTGGTTGGAGGTAATCTTCGAGGTTGAATGGCTCTAAGTCCGGTTGTGTAGCAATGTAGGGCGAAAGAGGTGGGCTTCGGCTTTTTCTGGCTTCGTGGGTGGTGGAAGGAGGATTTGGGGTGGTGGTTCTTTGGACTGTATGTGTATGGATTTCCGAGGTCGACGTTGCTTCGCCAAGGAAGAGTGTCTGGTTCGGCCCTGGCGCCGCTTGTCTTCCTCGAGAACCTCTTCGTGTGGGTTGTTGGGTTTGTGTTGTAGGGCCTGCTGCTGATCTGCCCTGTGATGGTGTGCTTCGTCGTACAGATGCTCCGGAGGAGGATAGGCGTTGACGCTTCTCCCCCTCACGGCGATCCTGGTCGTCAGGATCGTCGTGCCGTCTTCGGATTGTTGAGGTGTCGTCTCGGCACGTTTTGTTGACGGTATGTTTTGTTGCGCGAGCAGCATTTTTTGGACCGTCACGAGCGCGGGGTGCTTCGGGTCCACTCCTATGAACGGGCAGTGAAGATGTCCCATAGGTCGAGCAGTGGCATGGTGTGGGGGTTCGGATGAGGAGGTGGGGGTAGTGGGGAACGTGACGGGGTTTCGTCGACAACTGGAGCTTTGCCTCTGTCCGGTGCAGCAGTCGTAATGAGTGACTGCATGCGCGGGACAGCCACTTGCTCGAGAAATTCGGCAAGTCTCCGTTCAAGGTATGTCGCCGTCACGTACGGGGAATCACCGCCGGAGCCACGAAGGCCTTCCGTTTGCACCCCCGAAGTGGTGGGGTGGCCAGTTTCGCGGGAAATCGATGGGACTTCGGGCGGCACTGGACTTCCGACCTGTCCTTGCGGTTCCTCACGAGGAAGGACCGCTCCGGTCGTTAGGGCCACGTCACACAGACGGGCGAAGGTAGAGCTCTCACCGGGGCCACTTAGGCGTCCCGTTGGCACGCGTCCGATCGTGATGTTCGGACGGTGGCCCTCTGACGAAGACGATGTGGGGTCGTCGTCATCGGGACTTCCGTCCAATCCTAGAAGCGCCTCAATCATGTGCGCCTCTATGGACGTTGTGGCCTGTTCGGTGACAGGCGGAGGACGGATGGTTGAGGGTCGGGGCTTTTTGAGACGACCGGTTGTTGGGAACCGGCCGAATGGCTAAGGCTCGTGGTATGCGCCGTTGGGTCGATGTCGGCGGCTTCTATCCTAAGGGGTGACCCGGCTTGTAGTGGAGTGGGGATTGGAGGAATACGACGACGTCTATGGATAAGCGTGCTGTCATCGTCGTCGTCAGAGGAGTCGTCGCTCATTTGTTGGTGTTGAGGAGCGGGCGACGGCTGCCTCGTGGAGGGTGGTGGGACGGTGGGCGTTGTATGGGCATCCCGTCTTCGCCGTCCGAGTCGGAGACGTCGCTCAACATTTGTCGTTGAAGATCACGCGACGTCGGCGGGATGGCGATGTGCGGCTGACAGGAGATGGTGGTGGGATGGGTGTGATGAGTGGTGGTGAGGGCTGTCGAACGGGTATTTGTTGTTCGACAGGTGTTGGTGGTGTGGATGATTGGGTAATTGATGGAATGGCTGGTTGGTGAGTGTATGACTGAGGAATGGATGAGAAGCTGCCTCCGGCCTGGTTCTAGGACCTTCATCGGCAGAGTGGGAGGCCCCGGGGTTAGGTTCGAGGGGGTTTTCTCGAACCATGGGGGCGTATACATTGTACTGGCGGCAGTAGTCTTCTATCATGTGCTGCTCCGCCAGTGACAAGAGGGATGAAGGGATGGGCATCGGCCGCCGCGCGTATTTCTCATCGACCTTCCCCTTCTGGAGGTACCTGAGTTTTGGCGGGGTGACATATTCGTCGGCGGGCCGGGTTGGTATCCAGGCAGTGATTGCATAAAGTGGTGGATCATTAGCCCGAACCACCTGGAATATGGAAGGTACTGCGTCTTCTTGCCCTTCGTTCGCTGCATCATTTGGTCGTCGAGGTCCAACATGATGAGCTTGGCATAATCTACGTTTTTGTTGAAGGCAATGCCGTGGAAGATCCGCAGTATCGTGATGTTGCACCTGTCGTGCCCTGAGTGCTTTGGTGAGAAGCACTTATTGACAAGCGCAAAAAGTGTCCGCCATGGATGCGGGATCATGGACTGTTGGATCTGAGAGAGGAATTTGACGGGCGTGAAGTAGCCCATTCTTTGAATGTCCTCGAGAAGCTCATCCTCAGAAGCCTCATACTCATTCTCCGGTCGGCTGGGCAGGCGGAGAACATGGCGGATTAATTCGCGGGTGACCTCGACCGTCTGGCCCGCGAGTTTTGCTTCGTAGTATAAGCTATTGTCTGGTGCCACCTTCGTCTGCAGCGTCCCCCAAAATTGTTGAAGGTAAACGGAGGGGACTGGTACAGCGGCCGAGAAGGCGTACCAGAGGTGATGGTGTCTCAATATCGCAGGAATAATGGGTTCCTTCCCTTTGAAGACTTCCAAGTCGAGTTGGAAGTTATTGTCCTTCGGAATGACCCATTTGGACGTTGGGTATATCAGATCTGTTGGTGTCGTATTCATATTTTTTTTGAGTGGGGCGACTCTTCTTTTTTTTTTTGTTTTTTTTTTTTTTTTTTTTTTTTTTTTGTTTGCCCTCTTCTTTTTTTTGTTGTTCCGAACACCTGGATTCGTTAAACCTGCGATGATAGTAACCATTAGTTTATACAGTAATAAGAAGCAGAAGGTAACATGATTTGAATAGGTGAAAACAAGTTAGAGTTCAAAATTGTTCAAGTGTTTTGGGCTTTAAAAATTTAATGTTTGATTTTGGGCCCAAAAACAGTTTCAGCCCATTTAAATCATGAGTTTGATACTTAGAAAATTTCTTAAGTGGAAGTTCGCGCATTAGTTAAAAATTTTCAAAGTCTTTATGTCGCGAAGTGAAAAGTGAGAGTGCGTTAAGAAAATTCTAAGTAAAGGTTCGCGAAACAGATGATAAAACAATTAAGTGTGGATCGCGATATGAGAGTTTGGTAAGTTCGCTAAAAGCTTTACGAATCCTAGTTTCGCGAATGTTAGAAAGGTTCGAGAACTGAAATACTTTGCGAATTGAGATTGTGTTCTCGAATTGAAGTGAAATTGAGTTCGCGAAACATGAAGGGATTCGCGAAAGACCATGGGGTTCGCGATCTGGAAGTTTGCGAATTGAGAAATAAGTTCGCGATTTTAAAATGATTACGAATTTAGAGTGGTTCGCGAACTTGAGGGTTTGGCGAATTTGAAAGAGGTTCGCGATTTTGAGTTTTGCGAATGCGGAACAAGTTCGCGAACTTTGAAGAGTTCGCGAATCATGGAGAACTTCGTGGGCTAAGACAAATGCGCGAAAAACAGGTTGGAGACTTCGAAAGTCGCGCTTTAAAGATCAAAAAGGGCTGAGTTCGCGAATCATGAAGATTCATCGTGTTCATCATCCGCGAAGTGCAGAAAGTTCCAGATTCGCCAAAATCATCATCAGATAAGTATAGAACTGCTTGAAAATGAAGATTCAACGTTATTCTTACCACAGCAACGCACGAAGAAGAAGATTTGGAAGCTAAGGAGCAGGTTTCGTCGTGATTTGAGTGGCTCTATCTTGCGGATGAACAGTAGATCGAGAGAATTTTGAACAGTGTAAACCCTAATTTATGAATTGACGGCGACTGTAACTTCGTGAAACTTAGGGTTTTAAGAGGTAAAAAGTTCGCGGGCTCAAAAAGGTTTGGGCCTTGAAGGTAAGATGGGCCCGTTTGAGGTTCGCGAAGCGTGCGTGAGTTCGCGAAGTAGCATTGAGTACGCGAAGTAGAGTTGAATCAAACTGGGCCAGGAAGATGAAAGGAGCCCAACATTGATAATTCGCGAATCACCCTAAATTCACGAATCAAAATGAAGTTGAAGAGCTGGGCCGAAAAATGAGAAAAGAAGGCCCAATACTGGTTTTTGAATTTTGCGAATTGGCTCAAATGCTTTAGTGATTGTGGGCTCAATTTTTAACTTACTCTGCTTCGGCGGTTGACGTGGACACACAGTTTTGTTTCTTAGACGACCAACTTACTAGTTTGTCACCTAGGAACTGTATTCCACCCGAGGTGCTCTTCCTATCCATCCTACAACCTGCAAAATCGGCATCCGTAAAGCCAAGTAATTGAAAGTTAGAGTTCTTGGGATACCAGAGTCCGAGTGTCGGTGTTCCCTTGAGATAGCGTAAGATCCTCTTCACTGCAAGCATGTGCGACTCCTTCGGATCGGCTTGAAAGCGCGCGCACAGGCAAGTGGAGAAGACAATATCCGGCCGACTTGCTGTCAGATACAGAAGCGATCCTATCATTCCTCTGTATGTAGACGGGTTGACTGATTTGCCCGATGGATCTGCGGCTAATTTGCACGAAGTCGACATCGGGGTACTTTTAGATGGGGAATTTTCCATGTTGTACTTCTTAAGTATGTCTTGAATGTACTTCGATTGACTGATGAAGATTCCTTCTGGAAGTTGCTTGACTTGCAGTCCAAGAAAGAAGTTGAGCTCTCCCATCATGCTCATTTCAAACTTTGTCTTCATCAGTTCCCCGAACTCCTTGCACAACATGGGGTTTGTGGATCCAAAAATAATGTCGTCAACGTAAATCTGAATAAGTAGAATTTCAGACTTGCGTCGCTTGATGAAGAGGGTGGTGTCGATTTGCCCTTTAGTGAAGCCTGACTCGATCAGAAAGTCAGATAGCACCTCGTACCATGCTCGGGGTGCTTGCTTAAGTCCGTAAAGTGCCTTCTCGAGGAAGTACACATAGTCAGGGTGGGCTTGGCTTACGAATCCTTCAGGCTGTGCCACGTAGACTTCTTCTTTCAAGACGCCGTTGAGGAAGGCTGTCTTGACGTCCATCTGATACACCGTGAAATCTTTGTGGGCTGCGAAGGCTAGGAAAATCCGAATTGCTTCGATTCGCGCTACGGGTGCGAAGGTCTCGTCGTAGTCGATTCCCTCTTGCTGGTTGTAGCCCTTCGCGACGAGCCTTGCTTTGTTGCGAATTACGACACCGTCTTCATCTTTCTTATTCTTGAATACCCACTTCGTACCGATAATCGTCTTTCCTTGAGGTCTCGGTACGAGTTTCCACACTTTCAGTCTTTCGAACTGATGGATTTCCTCTTGCATTGCGTTTACCCAGTCTGGGTCTTTTAGCGCGTCTCCAACTTTGCTCGGCTCAACCTGGCTGAGAAAGCAGGCATATAGATTTTCATTTATTGTTGATGATCTTGTACTAACTCCTTGGTCTGGGTTTCCAATAATTTGAGACGTCGGATGGGCTCGAGTCCACTTCCTTTGATGAGGGAGAGGTTGTTCTTGCTCGTCCTGTGCGGGTTCTTCACCTGTTGTCTCGGGAGTGCTGGAAATTTCGATCGGGGAGTGAGGCTCTATGTCTGGGGAAATGTCTTCATCGTCTTCTTCAGTTGAGGCTTCAGGGGAAATAGTGACTTCTATATGTGACGTTGAGGGAGATGCATCAGCTTCGTGTTGGCCTACGGGAGAAGCTGGTGCTCCATCAGTTCGAAAGACTGAAAGTGTGGAAACTCAGTGCCATTATCTGTGCGGATCACTTGGATGTTGCTCTCAAGCAGGTTCTGAGTCGTCTTCACAAAAGAGATGATGATTTCAGGGGTCTCGTCCTTCGTTTTAAGATATCTCGTCCATGTGTACCTCGAGTAGTCATCTACAATGACTAATACGTATTTTCTTCCATTTATGCTTTGTATCCTCATTGGCCGCATAAATCCATGTGTAGCAGCGCCAGTGGGCGAGAGGTCGAGGCCACGTGTTTTGATGAATGAGATGCCTTCTTCATCTTTCCCATTTCGCACGCCGAACATAGATGCTCTTTGTGGTACTTCAATGCTGGGAGTCCTGTGACTAGCTTATCTTTGTATAGTTTATTCAGCGTTTTGAAGTTGATATGGGACATCCGTCTGTGCCAAAAATCATTTTGCTGGTGTGATGCCTTTGTCATCAGACAGATGGCGGATGAAGGTCGAAGGGTCTTCAGATTGATTGTGTAGAGATTTGTCTTCCTCGTGCCTGTGAGGAGTTCCCTACCCTGCTCGTTGCTAATGGTGCATTCGTCAGACTGGAAGGTGACCGTCAGCCTTCTATCGCAGAACTGGCCAATGCTGAAGAGGTTGTGTCCAAGTCCTTCGACGAGCGAGACATCCCTGATTGTGAGGTTGTCATGGATGAGGTCTCCGTGTCCTATGATCGGAGCCGCGTGATTATTTCCGAAGCGCACGTTACCGCCAAAGCGGGCTTTGTAGTTGCTCAACAGCTCTTTTCTCCCTGTCATGTGTGTGGAGCAACCTGAATCGAGATACCACACATGACAGATCTGCAAAAATAATCAAGAGAGGTCAGTAACCCGATAACGGTCGGGTTCCCCTTGGTTATTTTCGACACGCAAGCATAGATGAAATAGAGAATCAGCTAAGTAGTCTACTATGCTTGGACTTGTTTTGGGAACCCAAATCTGGCGTGTGCCTGATTTGGTCGTGATGGATTCGAGTTCCCTTTTTGTGACCCAAATTTGTTTCGTTTTGAGCGGTTGCGTTTTGATTTTGGGCACGTAATGCTTGGGCTCGATTTTCTTCTTGTTTTTGCGAGATATTTGATCTGGCTTTTTCTCGAGCCTTGAAGCATTTTGTGGTCTCGCCTTTGGTTGGGGATTTGAGCTTGCAACCTTCTTGGCTTTTACTTCGGGGAAGTGTGCAAAGAGAGGGTTAGTTCGCGAGTTAGGTATAGAAATCAAAGTTCGCGACTTTGATGTGTGCCTTTTAGTTTGCGAGTCTAGTGTGTGTGTGTGGGTTTGTGAAATAAGTTGCCTGCTAAGTTTCGGGTCTGAAATCCTTTTCGACTTAGAAATAAAACTAGCAGCATTTTTCAACACATTAACACACTCAAGACGATTCTTACAAAACAAAAGGGAGACATTTTAGTTTTCGTTTTCATTTGCTCCTTTTTGTGAACAGCAACGTCTCCTTTTGTCTCGTCTTGTCTTGCCCTCCACTTCACACTCTTTTCCCAAGATGCTTTTCCTGTCGATGCAGAAGAGGTCTTGTTAGTGATCTTCGTGGTGCGACCTATAACCGGCTTATTTAATTCTTTATTCTTGAAGAGTTTTGTGTGTGACGTTGTCAAAATGACAGGAGTATGTGCAGGGATCGTGTGGGGTCTAGTGCTTATTTGATCCTTAAATGATGAAATTACTGCGAGTAAAATGTCTTTCTCTAGTTGAGAGAGTTGCTCGAGTGATTCCATCGATGCTCGTAATTTGAAATTTTCTTTATGCGAAAAAGGGATGTAAGCTCTAGGCAACGTTCCCATATGCTTCGAATTCTTCGGTGCTTCTTCAACGACCTTTTGAGAGGGCGGTGCACTAGCCTGGAGATAGTTATCAATCGAGGGTTTTTCCTTTGTCTTGTAACTTTCGTTCAAGCTAAGGTAATCGAACGGTTTTTCGGCCCGATCGCTCTCTTCTCCTGTCGTTGGTTCGCTTTTTGACGACTGAAAGAAGCGTATGAGCGATAGATCCAGATAACTATCATCGTAGCGAATGGGAGTTTTCTTGGCTTCAGGTATGATGGTCTTAACGAAGCCTAACCCCCCTCGTGGATTGTAGAACCTAGTATCTTTGGGCTGACTCAGAAACATGGTTCGTTCTAATACCTGTTCTGATAGCCCTCGTTTCGTGATAATGTCTTCTAGGCTCTTTATCTTAGCATATAGCCCAGCGCGTTCGCTATTCATCAGATTATACTCGCTAGTTTTATTTATTCGCTCATTCTCACTCTTCCTATAATTCGCCGTCAACTCTTCAAGTTTTTTATTTAGTTTAGCAATTTCCTCATCTCGACTAGCTACCCTAAGATTTGCAGCTTCTAATCGACAATTCAGGGAACCAATATCGCTTAGTCGATTAATGAGGGATGCACGGTTGTTAGCTAATTGGGCTTCTAGTTCTCTAATTCTATCATTATTGCTAGAAGCTTCGTTTCTATCGCATTCTAGGGTCGCTATCCTATTCATTAATTCACTAATTTTATCATTTAATTTTCCTAAGTCTTGTTCTGACGTACTCAAGCTATTTTCTAATCTTTCTACTTCTTCTAGGGTCATGGTTAGAATAGCTTGAGTTTTTGCTAATTTCTTTTCTAAAGACTTAGTATTTTTACGTTCTTTACTTAGGACCTCTATTTTATTTTGTAGATTTAAAAGCATACTCTCGTTGAAAGAATATACCTCCTCGCCGTTGCACGATTTGTCTACCTCGTTCGTGCTGGTGCTGGTGCTAGCTTCCGACTGCTCCTCCTCGTCTGATCCGTCTCCTTCCAGCCGTGCCATCAGGGCAAGGTTCTCGGGCTCACTTTCCGTGGAGTCCTCGAGCCAGTGGTCCTGCTCGGCCACTAGTGCTTTGCCTTGATTCTTCTGCCTGATCAACTGCAGCTTCCTGAGATAATACTCTTCGTCCTTCTTTTTCTTCGGAAGGGGACAGTCATTGGCAAAGTGCCCTGGTTTGCCACAGTTGTAGCATTTTCTTGGTTCTGCTGGGGCCTTGGTTTCAGCTGGCTGAAATGGTCGGGTCTGAGGATTGGGTCCTGACGAGATCCTTTGTCTGTTGGACGAGGATGATGATTTCTTAAAGAACTTTTTGTTCATCATCTTCGTTACCAGAGCCAAGTGCTTCTGGAGCTCCTTCATCTCCGGATCGGAGTCCGAGCCTGAGTCATCTTCGGAGGTGGAGGGGCTCGGGATCTTGACGGCTTTGCCTTTACTCAGCTTTGCGCTCTTCTTGTCCGTCACTAAGGCTAGTGAGTCGGCCACAGCCTTATTCTTCTACTCCTCCACCCCCTCGTTTACGTCATCTGAATGCTGCTCGAGGCTCTCGTAGATGCTGTGGATGTCAATTTCATCGAGGTTCTTGTTCTGCCTGAAATTTGTGGCAATCTTCTTCCACTCAGGCTGTAATGATGTAAGGAATCTTACATTTAGCTCCAAGTTGGACTTCATGATGCTGATCTTCCGCAGCTCATTGGTTTGGATCATAAACCTACGATAGGTTTCACCAATTGGCTCGCCCTGTCGAGCCTTGAAGGAGTCGTAAGCCGCCAGTGTGTTGGCTTTCTTGGCTCTTAAACCGATATCAGTGCCCTGCATCAATTAGAGATCTCGTCGAACATTTCCTTGGCAGTCTGGAAGCTATCTACCTGAATGTAGATTTCATTTGGCATGGCTTGTAGGAGGTAGGTCTTAGACATGAGGTCTGCCCTAACGCTTCGTCTCTCAAAATCAGTGTAGTCGGCTGGAGACTTGGGTACTATCTGTGGAAGGACGGGAGGAGTCACGGTGTTGTCCCCGGGGAGTGTGGTCGTAAATGTTTCGGGGCCGCTTTGGAGTGATCGGATCATTTCCTCTCCGTTGTCTTTGATCTCCAGGAAGTTAAAGAATCTGTTCTTCCAGATAGAGAACTCGCCTCTTCGCAGCACTGGTGGTCTGACGTCGCTTCCATGGCGAGTGTGTCCATCCTATATTAGATGTGGGTGATCTTTAAACGTGTGTGGAACTTTGAAGTGTTGAAACTTGAAGTTAGTGAGGTTCGCGAACTGAGCTGGATTCGTGAAATCGAAGGGTTCGCGAACTTGAGCTGGATTCGTGAAGTCGAAGGGTTCGCGAACTTGAGCTGGATAAGTGAAATCGAAGGGTTCGTGAAATGGCTGGTTCGCGAATTGAAGACCGGTTCGTGATCTACTTTGGCGAAGTGAGATCACGGGTTGGCTAATTGATTCGCGAAGCTGAACTGACGGTTGGCGAATCGAAAGATCGCGGATGAAGCGGGGTTCGTGAAGTGGCCTGAGCTTCGTGATCCTTGTTCGCGTGTTGAGGTTCGCGGATGTAGCGGAACACTTCGCGAATTGAAGTTCGTGAGAGTGGCGGTTCGCAAAGCAGAGAGGTTTGCGAATTCTTTGTCTGTTCCGCGAATGATGAACAGGATGAAGATCTTCAAGCTGAAACCCAGAAAAATCCGAAAATCTTGCTGTAAATGCCCAAAATCTGCCCAGAAATGCTGTTTTTGCTGGAAAAAGTTCCCCAAAACCAGAAAAAGGCCGAGAAACCCCAAAAACAGCTCAGAAAAGGCAGAAAAAGGCCGAGAAACCCCAAAGTAGCTCAAAAACAGCCTAAATGAAGTGACGAAAATAGCTCAAAAAACTCCAAAAATGGCTTCAAAGTTCCCTCACGCTTGCTCTGATACCACTTGTAAGTCCCTTTTCATCTAATATAATGCAAGCAACAAAGAAAGCAACCTATAATGATTTTAGCTTGAGAGTATTTAGGTTAGCTTGTTCAAGGAGGCACAATACTTGCAAGGAGGAACACTTGAAACTAGGGCTTGGTGGGTCTTTATATACCACATTAGTTGGTATATTAAAGCCCATCAAGCCCAAAACCTAATTAGCCCAAACAACTAATACTTATAATAAAGTAAATTACAAACCCAAATAACATCTAAACCAAAGACCTAAATACACTAAAGACGGAAGCATCTAAAATATAAAGAACACAATAAATGATCCTAACAGATGCCCGTGATCCCCCTAAATAGATGCGCCTTTTGAGAGATTGCATATTACAAAAAAATCAAGCGCCTTTTGTATTTGAAATGACACTCCCCAATAAATGTGCCTTTTGCACTTATAAGTCTCACTCCCCCTAAAACATATGCGCTTTTTACATTAGAACTATGGTAATACGCTCTTTTGAAGGTCATGCACCTTGTCTATCTATCTATCCACTCCCCCAAAATAAAAACAATATAGAATATGAAGACCGACTATTCTATAAAATTAAGCGCTATTTATATTAAGTCGAACTCCCTATGATAGTCAAAAACTGAAAATATAGAGTTTGACTCCACAGAAATTCAAGCGCTTTTTGAATTTTGAAATCGGCTCGGCCTTCTTTAAACATTGTAGCTCAAAAGTTTTTCTCCCCTTTTTTTTTTTTTTTTTTTTTTTTGTTTTTTTTTTTGTTTTGTTTAGTTTTTTTTTTTTTTTTTTTTTTAAGGCTTTGGAATAGTCTTGATTTGGTGTGTTTGCTCACGTCACAGACCGATCAAGTGTGTGGAGCAAACCGAATACCACACGTGTCGGGGTCTTGTGCGACTGCTCATCATTTCATACCGACCATACATGTGGAGCAATCGTCGACTATTTACCATGTATGATCGGGAAACTGCAAAACAAATTATCGGGACTTTGGTACCCATTTTTGGACGGGTCCTCCCTCGTTAGCAGTGAAACAATTATGCCTATAAGGTTCAAATTTGGAAGCAAAATTATCACATAAAGCAGTCATAGGAATCCACATTTGTCGAGGACTACTTATTTCCATTTGTAGATTAAGTTTCCAAATTTGTTGTACCTTTATGAAATTTAACTTTTCAGCATCGGTGAATGTGTGTCTTTTTGTAGAAGAGAAAATTTTCTCTTTCGCCAGTCGCTTAAGATGCAATTCGGATTCTTTGACCGGGTACTTGAGAGAGGAATACGAGCTTATAGAATCAATAGCATTAAGTATAGAAGTGTCGTATTTCCTACCTTCTAGACTCACATCATTCACTTTGTAAATGTGTACTAAATGAGCTACTTTTGTTTAGACAATTATTACTTTTGGACGTTTCAGTTTTAATAGAGAATGTGTAATTATTGTCTACTTTAGTTTTAGTAGCTTCTTTCTTTAATTTTGATTTTAGAATGACTTTGGGTATTTTTGGATTAGGAATAGAGGTAGAACCAAATTTAGTCGAGGCAATAGAAGATAATTTGTCTTCCTCTATTCTTTCTTTCTTAATAGCTTTAGTCATTCTTGCGCCTTTTTGAGAGGAATTTTTGAGAATTAAATTCTCCTTTAAAAACTTATCTATTTGAGCTCGAAACCCGTATGGAGTGTAGCAATCCTTAGGTTCGGGTTTTATTGATAGTATAGAATGTTCCTCAGTTGGCACTGACTCAATTGTTTGAGTCGACTTGTTTCGAGACAATTTTAGCTCAATTTGTTCTTTCTTTACCAGAAGAAGCTCTAGTTCTTTAATTTTAGAGTGTAGTCTTGTGCATTCTTCAGAAAGATCTTTATTTTGAGCTTGATAATCTTTATTTTCCTTTAGTTCTGTTGTTTCAGAATTTGATTTAGCAAGATCATTGTTAAGTTTAGCTATTTTCTCATTAGCTAATTGAAGTTTTATTCCTAGATTGGCTTCTTCTAATAGATGTTTTCTTAGGACAACTTCATTATTGGCTAATCTTGCTTCTAATTTCTTGACCATTTCTTTTTCATTATTTGTGGATGAGGATTTTTGCAACATTGAATTGTTTGCTTCATCACAGGCAGACAAACTTGTTTTCAACTCACATATTTTTTATTCATGTTCTGTGGTCTTAGTCTTCAACCTTATAATCCCATCCTTTGCATTGGTCAATTGACATTCAAGACTAGCTTCAATTTCTAGATGTTTTCTTAAGACACGCTCGTTATTAGCTGGCCTGGTTTCTAGTGTCTTGATCATTTGTTCGTATATTGAATGTTGGATTTTAATTTTGATCAAATAAAATTGTTGGATGTATATTGATCGTTGACGTGTTTTAGAATTGATTTAATTTGTGATCAATATTTTCGATTCAGTTTAAAAATTTTAATTTTTGATATTAACCGCAAACTTTTAATTTCAGTTCAGTTCGTAAACTTTTTAGCACAACAAAGTTTAGATACCAAATGTTAATTATCGGCTGGGATTGTATCTTAGTGTTAGGAATATTTTCTAGTGTTCAATAATCATGTTATCTTTGTCTAGGGACTTAATTGTATTTTATGTAAATATAGGGACTAAAGTGTAAATATACCAAAGTATGCTTTGGTATATATAGGGCAAGTATGTGTGATTAACACACAACTTGAGTTTTAGTTTCTCTCACTAGATTAGATTTCTCTCTCATCATTAGCATAATTAGGGTTTAATTGTAGAGAGAGAAAGTGAGGTATATTGTAGAGAGAAACTTGGATTGCAATGAAGATTGATTGAAGATTTAATCCATAAGCTTCCGCGCAAATCATAAAAGGTAATCTCGATTGATCTTAATTCTCAAGTTTAATCATATGTTGGATGTATATCTGGACTTACAAGTGGTATCAGAGCATGCGTGTGCCACTGAATTGATTTTGAGCGTAATTTGATGTTTACGATGGTGTCCGATTGATGAATTAATGTTTACGATAGCTACTGTTCATCGCACTGTTCATCGCGATTTACACTGTTCATCGCTTTCTTATATGTCCTGCTTGCTTAGATGTTTGCGATGATGTGTTTGATACTGTTTGCGATGATTAGTAGTTGATTAATTGAGCTGATTATTGCTGAATTTGGACCAAATTGTTTGATTTTTGATCGAACTGTTCATTTGATCTTCAAATTGTTCATGTGAAAATCTCAAAAATTCTATATGTTTTGCTTTTAATCTGGTTTAATCGAGTGTTTTTACATGTTTAATTGCTGATTTCGATCGTTTATCTGAGCTTAATTTTAGAATTTAAGTGTTTTTGATCAAATTTTACTGTATTTGTAAAGTTTACGAATAAAAACTTAGTTTACGAACAGAGAACTTTACGATCAAAGCTTTATAGTTTACAGTCAAAGCATTTAAGTGTACGGTCAACGAAAAGTTTACGAAAGCTTTTCAATCGTAAACCTTGTTTACGATCTCAACAGTGAGTGTGTTAAAGGTTTACGAATACATTTCATTCGTAAACTTTAGTTTACGAAAGACACTGTTTACGAATACTTTTCAATCGTAAACTTTACTGTGCGGAAGTTACTGTTTACGAATACTATTCATTCGTAAACTTTGCTTTACGGAGGTACTGTTTACGAATACTTTTCAATCGTAAACTTTTCTTTACTGAAGTTACTGTTCCATCGTAAACAAAAAGTTACTGTTTACGAATCCTTATCGATCGTAAACCTTTGAAGTCTACATTTACGAATATATTTCATTCGTAAACTATCCATAGCAAGGTTTACGAATAGTCTTCATTCGTAAACTGATTTAGGAAGAGGTTTACGAACATATCTCATTCGTAAACTAACTAAGGCACTGTTTACGCATAATTTTCATTCGTAAACTCATTTACGAACAAGGTTAACGAACAAATTCTGCCCGTAAACCTAAACACCCGTAAACATTTAAAAAGGTTTTAGGTAAAAAAAAAAAAAAAACAAAAAAAGGTTCCCGGTTCATATGAAAAATTTTTGGGTAACAAAATTTTTTTTGGACTGGTAAAATTTTTCAGTACAAAAATTATTCTCGGTATAATTTTTTTTTCGTGTAAATCATTTTAAAAAAAAAATCATTACGAAAACCTTTTCATATGCACATCAAATATAAACAGAATCGAAAATATTGACAAAATATAAAATCAATTCTTAAAACACGTCAACGATCAATATACATCCAACAATTTTATTTGAATTAAATTTAAAATCCAACATTCTATATTGAAATTAATTACCAACATTATTTGAACTTAAATTTTCAAAATTCTATATTTGAACTGAAAAGATTAAAATGGATTTATTTCACGAACAAATGATCAAGACACTAGAAACCAGGCTAGCTAATAACGAGCGTGTCTTAAGAAAACATCTAGAAATTGAAGCTAGTCTTGAATGTCAATTGACCAATGCAAAGGATGAGATTATAAGGTTGAAGACTAAGACCACAGAACTTGAATAAAAAATATGTGAGTTGAAAACAAGTCTGTCTGCCTGTGATGAAGCAAACAATTCAATGTTGCAAAAATCCTCATCCACAAATAATGAAAAAGAAATGGTCAAGCAATTAGAAGCAAGATTAGCCAATAATGAAGTTGTCCTAAGAAAACATCTATTATAAGAAGCCAATCTAGGAATAAAACTTCAATTAGCAAATGAGAAAATAGCTAAACTTAACAATGATCTTGCTAAATCAAATTCTGAAACAACAGAACTAAAGGAAAATAAAGATTATCAAGCTCAAAATAAATGTCTTTCTGAAGAACTCACTAGATTACACTGTAAAATTAAAGAACTAGAGGTTCTTCTTGCAAAGAAAGAACAAATTGAGCTAAAATTGTCTCGAAACAAGTCGACTCAAACAATTGAGTCAATGTCAACCGAGGAACATTCTATACTATCAATAAAACCCGAACCTAAGGATTGCTACACTCCATACGGGTTTCGAGCTCAAATAGATAAGCTTTTAAAGGAGAATTTAATTCTCAAAAATTCCTCTAAAAAAGGCGCAAGAATGACTAAAGCTATCAAGAAAGAAAGAATAGAGGAAGACAAATTATCTTCTATTGCCTCGACTAAATTTGGTTCTACCTCTATTCCTAATCCAAAAATACCCAGAGTCATTCTAAAATCAAAATTAAAGAAAGAAGCTACTAAAACTAAAGTAGACAATAATTACACATTCTCTATTAAAACTGAAACGTCCAAAAGTAATAATTGTCTAAACAAAAGTAGCTTATTTAGTACACATTACAAAGTGAATGACGTGAGTCTAGAAGGCAGGAAATACGACACTTCTATACTTAATGCTATTGATTCTATAAGCTCGTATTCCTCTCTCAAGTACCCGGTCAAAGTCAAATCCGAATTGCATCTTAAGCGACTGGCGAAAGAGAAAATTTTCTCTTCTACAAAAAGACACACATTCACCGATGCTGAAAAGTTAAATTTCAAAACGGTACAACAAATTTGGAAACCTAAGCTACAAATGAAAATAAGTAGTCCTCGACAAATGTGGATTCCTATGACTGCTTTATGTGATAATTTTGCTTCCAAATTTGAACCTTATATGCATAATTGTTTCACTGCTAACCAGGGAGGACCCGTCCAAAAATGGGTACCAAAGTCCCGATAATTTGTTTTGCAGGTTCCCGATCATACATGGTAAATAGACGACGATTGCTCCACATGTATGGTCGGTATGCGATGATGAGCAGTCGCACAAGACCCCGACACGTGTGGTATTCGGTTTGCTCCTCACACGTGATCGGTATGTGACGTGAGCAAACACACCAAATCAAGACTATTCCAAAGCTCTTGATTTGACATTGTTTTTATTTTTATCTTTTCGTCAAAAAAAAAAAAAGGCCAATAAATAAAAAAAAGAAAGAAAAGGCCACAAAAAAAAAAAAACCAGAAAGAAAAGGCCATAAAAAAAAATAATAATAAAAAAAAAAAAAAATTGAGCTACAATGTTCAAAGAAGGCCGAGCCGATTTCAAAATTCAAAGTGCGCTTGAATTTCAGGGGAGTCAAACTCTATATCTTAAGTTCTTGATTTTCATAGGGAGTTCGACTTATTATAAAGAGCGCTTACCTTTACAGAATATTCGGTCTTCATATTCTATATTCTTTTTGGGGGAGTGGATAGATAGATAGACAAGGCGAATGAACTTCAAAAGAGCGTATTACCATAGTTCTAATGTAAAAAGCGCATATGTTTTAGGGGGAGTGAGACTTATAAGTGCAAAAGGCACATTTATTGGGGAGTGTCACTTCAAATACAAAAGGCGCTTGATTTCTTCTAATATGCAATTTCTCAAAAAACGCATTTATTTAGGGGGAGCACGAGCATCACATTAGAATTAGCGCAAGTATTTAGGGGGAGTGTTACCTAAATACAGCGCTAGAGCTTAAAACGGAATGCCCTGAAGACAACCTTCATGCTTTGAAGAGGGAGAGCTACCTAAATGCCAACAAGCGCATGGACACAAAAGAGTTGTTCACATACCTGTTCCAAAGGTTCAGTAGACCCAACTGATCCTAACCTAGGAACAAACCCCGAGTGTATGTGCGAGTATTGAGCGTATCACGATGACATCCTTACAACTCAACCACAAAACTATCCGGGCCATAAGCATATAGGTACAGGACTGATTTATCAGATCCCGGGTAGAAGACGCTTCATCTGGTCCAAAGGCGCATGCACGACCCTTCCTAGCTACTCATTTGTCTCCCTAAAGACAGATGTTTCAATATCTCACGGGGAACCGCATATGCTATCACCATTTCATTTGGAAGCGGGAGATATTGAACAAAGTGGTCCACAGCCCCACACCACGATTTTTCTTGAACACGTAAATGTCTAGTGTGTCCTCATAGCCTAAATATTTTTTCAATTTTTCTAGGACACATACATTCTTTTACACACATATTGCAGGTCTACGTGACCATGCCAGAACTTCTGTAGACACATCATTAAATGATGTGCTTCTATGATCAGAAGGAAGTCCTGCCGTTGCAGCATAAAAACAACAACGGTAGCAGGCCATCTTCTGGAGCACGACTCTAGAACGATGACAACGGGATGCCTATGTGGCCCCGTAGTCCCTTCAAATGCAAGTCTGTGTGACTCGCATCAACGACCAAGAGTGACATCAAGGGATGTCTCACGATGATCGGTCGTCTGTCCCGTTTTCAGGTACTTCATCCGGAATTCAACGCCAACACGTTCAGCGTACACAGGATCACCTTGATCACACAGCATGACGATACAAATGAATCGCCATGAGGGGGAGAAGTATATCAAGGAGGCCAAGCACGTGAACTCATTAAAGAAGCCAAGCTTTCAATGCACGTGTTGAACCACAACAAACAAGACCTCTCTCCATGGTTCGAGCGTACACGACAAGTCAATGCTGACGATCCGCGCGACTCTGATATATGCAAGAAGGTGACGAATATTCAAGTTGCAAAGAAGAAAAAAAGGGTGCATGTAAATAGGGGGAGACTGAAGATTCTCCAGATGCTCTCAGCTATTTTCTTCAAACAGCAACAGAAGACCGTGTCAAATTCAAAGTTGAACACAAAGGCAAAAATTATCAAAGGGGGAGATTGTTAGGAATCTTTCTGTTGTGTTCAAATGATGATGAAGACTGAAGATTATCAAAGACAAAGACAACCGGCGCTTCAATGACATTTGAACACTAAGGGGGAGATTGTTAGGAATATTTTCTAGTGTTCAATAATCATGTTCTATTTGTCTAGGGACTTAATTGTATTTTATGTAAATATAGGGACTAAAGTGTAAATATACCAAAGTATGCTTTGGTATATATAGGGCAAGTATGTGTGATTAACTGTGGCGACCCCACTTTTAAAAAAACATAAAATACTTGGCGGATTTTCGCAACGAAAGCCGCGGAAAGCCCATTTTACAAAAGACAAAATAGTATAGTATATTATATACTATATAAAAGATTCGTTTTACAAAGGTCTTTACAACGGGCCGAAGCCCCAAAATATCTAACTAATCCTACGCCTCCACAGGTCGCGTCCCATGTACTGCATCCGCCCTCAAAAGCCCGTGGAGTCACCGCCACCAGCCGTCTACTTATTAGTACCTATAAAACATGGAACCCTGAGCACAATTGCCCAGTAGGTGAACATCAAACAATGCGATGCATGCGTGCACATGTCCCCAAGTCCCAATATCTCACCTGACAAATGCACGCTCATTTTTCTCATATCTCAATACTCAGGGCCCTAGGTTAGACTCGGCACCTCGCGCGCAACATCACATCAATCATCCGGTCACACAGACTCGGAAATCACATCTCATGGCGGTGGGCACCCCGAGTCGCATTTTCACACTGTACCCGGGTAGATAGAACGATCACGTCTATCTCCCGCCTAATCTCATCTCATGACGGTGGGCACCCCGAGTCGCGTTTTCACACTGTACCCGGGTAGATAGAACGATCACGTCTATCTCCCGTCAAGTCGAGCAATCCAACGACGGTGGGCACCTCAGGTTGCTCAAGCCTGAGTAGACAGAGCGATCACGTCTGACTCCCGTCAGGTGCGCCTACGAGTCTTAACCTCACAAATCTCTGCCAAAGAAAGGCATGCACTCTCCCATCGCACAAATGCGATCAATACTCTCATCATGACATGCCGTGGATGCATGAACAATTAATCGCCGAACGTATCAAATATATCCGAAAAACCCTCAAAATCATTGGAATATTTAAAACGTACTTTTGGTTCAAATACTTAAAATCCCGAGAATAGTAAATTATTTAAGACCCAATACTTCTCTATCAGTTGACCCGAAAATGGGGTCTCGAAAATATTTTATAAAAATTGACCTGATACGAAAACTGTGGAAGTGGCGAAAAGCTCCCTTTTTTTTTTTTCGTTTTGAACAGTATCTGGCGAAAAGCTTTGGTTCGAAAACCTTAAGTGGCGAAAAGCTTTGGTACGAAAACAGTGACGAAAAGCTTTGGTTCGAAAACCTTAAGTGACGAAAAGCTTTGGTACGAAAACAGTGACGAAAAGCTTTGGTTCGAAAACCTTAAGTGGCGAAAAGCTTTGACATGGCGAAAAGCTGGCGAAAACTTTAACTGGCGAAAAGTTTGAAAGTAGCGAAAAGCTTTTTCGTTTTGGATAGTAACTAGCGAAAAGCTCCCTTTGCGAAAACTAAGTGGCGAGAAACTTTGGGTTCGCGAAGCCTCATAAAAGTTGGCGAAAAGCTTGGTTCGCGAAAATCAAATAATAAGTGGCGAAAAGCTTTGGTACGAAAACCTTACTTTTGGCCCGCGAAAACTTTTTCTCCTCACATACCGAAAACCTTAGGCCCGCGAAAACTGATTTTCTCGGCTCGCGAAAAACTTTTTCCTCTCACATACGAAAACTTTCGGCCCGCGAAAACTTCAAAATGGCCCGCGAAAACCTTTTTCGGCCCGAAAACAAAATCACACGAAAAATACAGAACAGTATACGAAAACACTGTTCTTCAAATCTTCATATTTTCAACAATTTCCAGAAACTCATAACATAATTAAAACCCATATTTTGGGTTTTTAAACATCAAACATCACACATAACATTCAAACATACCAAAAACGAGGGTGATCCTTTCACCATAAACATCACAGCTTAAAAATATCAGTTTTTGGGTTTGTAGGTTTCACCTACCTCACGTCCTAAGCACTGTTTCAAGCAGCTTTTGTTGATGAAGCTTGGAAAGGACTTTGCCAAATTTCCTTTGTCTTTCTCCTTTCTCTCTCGCCTTCTTTCTCTCGTTTCTCTTCTTCTGAAGTTTTTGAAGTGTACAGTTGTATATTTAAGCTGGGGAGAGACTTACGTGATGACAAGGAGGTGATAAGGTGGTGATGCGATTTTCCTCTTAAGCTAAGAAAAGGGCCTTTTTGTAATTTTCTCCCTTTTTGTATCTTTCATCATCGCAACCATAGTTTTCTCCAGGAAAAATACGAATCCGGTCCTTTTTGGGCCTAATTATTTTTCAGTCCTCAAAGTCTTCCTTCTTTATCGGGCTTGGGCCCAATTATTATTTGGGCTCAATTTCAAGTCTGCCCAACCTTATTTTTACCAATTTCGAAGTTTTGCGAAATCCCCGTATTAAATTTTTACGGGTATTACATCCTCCCCCCCTTCAAGAAATTTCGTCCTCGAAATTTAGGTAGTCGGAAATAATTCGGGGTACTTCTGCCGCATTTCGTCTTCTCGTTCCCACGTTGCTTCCTCAATTGCCTGATTACGCCACCGAACTTTGACCAACGGAATATTTTTATTCCGAAGTTGTTTTACTTCATATATCAAGATTTCTACCGGCTTCTCCTCGTAACTTATGTCCGGTTTCAACCGTTGATGAAGGGTTTCATTTTGTAGCACATGGCTTGGATCGGCGACGTATTTTCGCAAGGTTGATACGTGAAAAACGTCGTGAACCTGCTCTAAAGACGCTGGTAATTCAAGTTGATATGCGACCTCGCCGATTCGTTTCAGGATTCTGAAAGGGCCTATATACCTCGGACTCAATTTTCCTTTGCGTCCGAACCGCCTCACGCCCTTCATTGGGGATATCTTCAAGAATACCCAATCATCCTCCGCGAATTCTAACGGCCTTCGTCGTTTATTAGCGTAGCTTTTCTGACGACTTTGGGCTGTTTGCATTCTCTCTCGAATCTTTGCAACAGCTTCCGTCATTTCTCGAATCATTTCGGGACCTAGTAGCGCTCGCTCACCGATCTCGTCCCAATGAACTGGGGATCGACATTTACGCCCGTACAAAGCTTCATACGGTGCCATTCCGATCGTAGCCTGAAAGCTGTTGTTGTATGAGAATTCGATCAATGGAAGGTATTTGCTCCAATTTCCTTTAAAATCTAGCACGCATGCTCTTAACATATCTTCCAGTGTTTGGATCGTCCGTTCAGATTGTCCGTCTGTCTGGGGATGATAAGCTGAACTGAAAGACAACTTGGTCCCCATAGCTTTTTGTAAACTTCCCCAGAAGTTAGACAGAAACCTCGAGTCCCGATCTGAAATGATCGAAATTGGGATTCCATGGAGTCGAATAATCTCTTGAATATATAATTCCGCATACTTCTTCATGGAATATGTTTTATTGATTGGCAGAAAATGAGCAGATTTCGTCAATCTATCGACAATTACCCAAATTGTGTCGTGGCCTTTCACAGTCTTTGGCAGTCCAACGACGAAATCCATTGTTATATGATCCCACTTCCATTCAGGAATCGTTATTGGTTGTAACATTCCTGCCGGCCTTTGGTGTTCCGCCTTAATCTGTTGGCAAGTCAGGCATTGATTCACATAGGCGGCAACATCTTTCTTTATCCCCGGCCACCAATAGTTAACTCGTAAATCCCGATACATTTTCGTCGTACCAGGATGTACAGAGTATGGTGTAGTATGTGCCTCCGTCAATACTTTAAATCGGAGTTCTTCCTTATTTGGCACATACAGACGGCCGTTGTATCGTAAGCTCCCGTCTCCTCGGATTTCAAAATCCGCCGTAGTGCTTTTGTTTTGTTCCCCTTTAATCTTCACATAAAGATCATCATCCTTTTGGGCATTAGTGATTTGTTCCAACAATGTTGGTTTGAGCGTTAGTGCTTCCATTCTCGCTTCGACTTCACCGAAGTTGACTATCTCTATTCCAATCTGGCACAGCTCCGCACTAACGGTTTTACGACTCAAAGCATCTGCGACTACGTTGGCTTTACCCGGATGATAATTGATCACGCATTCGTAATCGTTTACCAACTCAAGCCATCGTCGTTACCTCATATTTAACTCCTTTTGGGTGAAGAAGTACTTCAAGCTCTTGTGATCCGTAAAAATCTCGCATTTTTCTCCGTAGAGATAATGTCGCCAGATCTTCAGGGCGAATACCACGGCTGCGAGTTCCAGATCGTGCGTGGGGTAATTTTTCTCGTACTCCTTTAGTTGTCGGGAGGCATAGGCAATTACCTTCCCGTTCTGCATTAGCACGCATCCTAAGCCATTCTTCGAGGCATCAGTATACACCGAAAATCCTTCAGTTCCTGACGGTATTGCTAAAACCGGAGCGGTCGTTAGTCTCTTTTTCAGTTCTTGAAAACTTTGTTCACACAATTCCGTCCATTTAAACGTAACATTCTTCTTCGTCAAATTGGTGAGTGTTGAGGCAATGCTGGAAAAATCTTTGATGAACTTCCGATAATATCCAGCAAGCCCGAGAAAACTTCTAATCTCCGTGGGAGTGGTTGGTCGTGGCCAACTCTTAATTGCCTCAATCTTACTAGGATCCACCAAAATCCCGTCTCCAGAAATAATGTGTCCCAGAAAGGCCACTTCTGTCATCCAAAATTCGCATTTCTTGAATTTTGCGAATAACTGCTTCTCCCATAAAATTCCTAGAATTGTTCTTAGATGCTCCTCATGTTCATCCTTCGTTTTTGAATAAATAAGGATATCGTCTATAAAGACGATCACGAAGCAGTCTAAGAAATTCTTAAATACCCGATTCATCAGATCCATGAAAGCAGCTGGTGCATTTGTTAACCCGAAAGGCATGACCAGAAACTCATAGTGGTCGTACCTTGTACCGAATGCGGTTTTAGGAACGTCTGCCTCACGGATCTTTAACTGATGATACCCAGAACGCAGGTCGATCTTAGAGAATACCGTTGCTCCTTGCAATTGGTCAAATAAGTCATCAATCCTTGGCAACGGATACTTATTCTTTATCGTGATCTTATTTAGCTCACGATAATCGATACACAACCTCATCGACCCGTCTTTCTTTCGAACAAAGAGAACCGGTGCTCCCCATGGAGAGAAGCTCGGTTGGATAAATCCCTTCTGTAACAACTCTTCCAACTGTTCTTTCAGTTCCCGTAGCTCGTTCGGCGCTAATCGATATGGGGCTTTCGATATCGGGGCAGCCCCAGGCACAAGATCGATTTTGAATTCGATCTCTCTATCCGGAGGTAAACCTGGAAGGTCGTCGGGAAACACGTCGGGGTATTCCTTCGCAATCGGAACCTCCTCGAGTCTCAAAAGAGGAGATTCCTCGGTCTTCATGGCATAACAAAGATAGAATTCGCAACCCGAGTTAACAAGTCGTCGGGCGTTCAGGGCAGATATTCGAGAAATTCCATCCTTGCTCATCTTTCCCGAAAAGACGAACTCTCCTCCCTCGGGTGATTGGAACCTCACGATTTTCTTAGAACAGTCAATCATGGCTCCGTATTTCGAAAGCCAATCCATCCCGAATATGATGTCGTAATCATTCATCGGGATTACAATTAGATCGACTAACAATTCTCTACCCTCTATATTTATTGGGTACTTTTCTATCACTAAATTGGTTCGGGTCGGGTTCCCATGTGGCAAACTAACTAAATATTCCTTCTTAGAGTGGGTAGGATATATTCCGACCCTTGTCACAAAATCAGCCGACACAAAAGAATGTGTGGCTCCTGAGTCAATTAAAATAGAAGTCGGGACATGGTAAATATTCAACGTACCCGTCACCACATCGGGGTTTGTCTCCGCCTCCTCTTTCGTTAATGTAAAGACCCGTGCTGGTACAGGTGGAGGTCGGATCAACGGTTGGGGTTGATTCTGTACCAGGGGTTGTCTCTCTGGGCATGCCCTAGCGAAATGCCCAACCTTTCCGCATTGATAGCACTGCGGAGGTTGCCTCACTCCGTAGCAGACTCCAAAGTGATAGCGTCCGCATTGCGGGCATTGGGGCGTAACATTCTGAGGTCGATTAGAGATATTTATCGGCCCTTGATTCGGCCTTGGGCGCCAGTTTTGTTGGCCCGGTCGGTTTCCTTGGCTAGACCGCCCTTTGTTAAAGAATTGACGCTTTTTGTTTCCCCCTCCGCCTTGTTGATTCTCTCTCCTTTTCCTCGCTTCCTGAGCTTCCACAACTACCCG
The DNA here is from genome assembly GCA_028392965.1 of Lindernia subracemosa. Classification (NCBI taxonomy): domain Eukaryota; kingdom Viridiplantae; phylum Streptophyta; class Magnoliopsida; order Lamiales; family Linderniaceae; genus Vandellia; species Vandellia subracemosa. Next base: position 184,300 of record JAQPCC010000044.1, read on the forward strand.
TTCTGCTTGCTCGGCAATTAAGGCGCGTTCGGTAACTTGCATGAACTCCAGCTGTCGCGCGCCGGCTATGCTCAAATCCCGATAGATTTCGGGCTTGAGTCCCTGAATGAATCGAGTCACCTTCAGGGTATTAGTTGCCACAAGAAACGGGGCAAAACGGGACAATTCTTCAAAACGACGGATGTATTCCGCCACCGGCATGCTTCCTTGTCGTAAATTCATGAATTGGAGCATACGCTGCTCCTGTTCATGAGCGGTGAAATATTTGGTGAAGAACATCTCCTTGAACCTGTCCCATGTCATGGTAATTGGATCTTCTAACACCTTTACAGTGTTCCACCAATAGCGCGCATTCTCCCGTAGGAGGGAAACGGCGCAAAGTACCTTCTCATTATCAGGCACTCTGCTATAGATGAACATGTCCTCTATAGTGCCTATCCAGTCCTCAGCCATCGCAGGGTTGGCGGCCTCAGTAAAGATGGGAGGATTCAATTTTCGGAAGCGCTCCCCGATTATTTGTACATGATCGGGCTGTGGGGAAGGACGATGCTCCGGCGAGCTCTGATGGTGTATAAGGTCACTAATTTGCTCCGACTGATGCTGAATTAGTTCGGTCAGTCTATCGATGGTATTATGTTCATGCGTTGGAGATTCGGGCTCGCCTCTTCGGCTCGTCTCCTCAACGTGTTTACGCACCCCTCTCGGCATTTTGTAACTCTTCTTCATTCACAGACACATACAAGCACATAGTCATGTACTACATACTATCGTAAAAAAATTAGAACTTACAGGCGCGGCTGGTTCTCCCGGCTTTTGGGCAGCAGTACATGGACAGTCTTCAGAATCTAAAACCTATGCTCTGATACCACCCTGTGGCGACCCCACTTTTAAAAAAACATAAAATACTTGGCGGGTTTTCGCAACGAAAGCCGCGGAAAGCCCATTTTACAAAAGACAAAATAGTATAGTATATTATATACTATATAAAAGATTCGTTTTACAAAGGTCTTTACAACGGGCCGAAGCCCCAAAATATCTAACTAATCCTACGCCTCCACAGGTCGCGTCCCATGTACTGCATCCGCCCCCAAAAGCCCGTGGAGTCACCGCCACCAGCCGTCTACTTATTAGTACCTATAAAACATGGAACCCTGAGTACAATTGCCCAGTAGGTGAACATCAAACAATGCGATGCATGCGTGCACATGTCCCCAAGTCCCAATATCTCACCTGACAAATGCACGCTCATTTTTCTCATATCTCAATACTCAGGGCCCTAGGTTAGACTCGGCACCTCGCGCGCAACATCACATCAATCATCCGGTCACACAGACTCGGAAATCACATCTCATGGCGGTGGGCACCCCGAGTCGCGTTTTCACACTGTACCCGGGTAGATAGAACGATCACGTCTATCTCCCGCCTAATCTCATCTCATGACGGTGGGCACCCCGAGTCGCGTTTTCACACTGTACCCGGGTAGATAGAACGATCACGTCTATCTCCCGTCAAGTCGAGCAATCCAACGACGGTGGGCACCTCAGGTTGCTCAAGCCTGAGTAGACAGAGCGATCACGTCTGTCTCCCGTCAGGTGCGCCTACGAGTCTTAACCTCACAAATCTCTGCCAAAGAAAGGCATGCACTTTCCCATCGCACAAATGCGATCAATACTCTCATCATGACATGCCGTGGATGCATGAACAATTAATCGCCGAACGTATCAAATATATCCGAAAAACCCTCAAAATCATTGGAATATTTAAAACGTACTTTTGGTTCAAATACTTAAAATCCCGAGAATAGTAAATTATTTAAGACCCAATACTTCTCTATCAGTTGACCCGAAAATGGGGTCTCGAAAATATTTTATAAAAATTGACCTGATACGAAAACTGTGGAAGTGGCGAAAAGCTCCCTTTTTTTTTTCGTTTTGAACAGTAGCTGGCGAAAAGCTTTGGTTCGAAAACCTTAAGTGGCGAAAAGCTTTGGTACGAAAACAGTGACGAAAAGCTTTGGTTCGAAAACCTTAAGTGACGAAAAGCTTTGGTACGAAAACAGTGACGAAAAGCTTTGGTTCGAAAACCTTAAGTGGCGAAAAGCTTTGACATGGCGAAAAGCTGGCGAAAACTTTAACTGGCGAAAAGTTTAAAAGTAGCGAAAAGCTTTTTCGTTTTGGATAGTAACTAGCGAAAAGCTCCCTTTGCGAAAACTAAGTGGCGAGAAACTTTGGGTTCGCGAAGCCTCATAAAAGTTGGCGAAAAGCTTGGTTCGCGAAAATCAAATAATAAGTGGCGAAAAGCTTTGGTACGAAAACCTTACTTTTGGCCCGCGAAAACTTTTTCTCCTCACATACCGAAAACCTTAGGCCCGCGAAAACTGATTTTCTCGGCTCGCGAAAAACTTTTTCCTCTCACATACGAAAACTTTCGGCCCGCGAAAACTTCAAAATGGCCCGCGAAAACCTTTTTCGGCCCGAAAATAAAATCACACGAAAAATACAGCACAGTATACGAAAACACTGTTCTTCAAATCTTCATATCTTCAATTTCCAGAAACTCATAACATAATTAAAACCCATATTTTGGGTTTTTAAACATCAAACATCACACATAACATTCAAACATACCAAAAACGAGGGTGATCCTTTCACCATAAACATCACAGCTTAAAAATATCAGTTTTTGGGTTTGTAGGTTTCACCTACCTCACGTCCTAAGCACTGTTTCAAGCAGCTTTTGTTGATGAAGCTTGGAAAGGACTTTGCCAAATTTCCTTTGTCTTTCTCCTTTCTCTCTCGCCTTCTTTCTCTCGTTTCTCTTCTTCTGAAGTTTTTGAAGTGTACAGTTGTATATTTAAGCTGGGGAGAGACTTACGTGATGACAAGGAGGTGATAAGGTGGTGATGCGATTTTCCTCTTAAGCTAAGAAAAGGGCCTTTTTGTAATTTTCTCCCTTTTTGTATCTTTCATCATCGCAACCATAGTTTTCTCCAGGAAAAATACGAATCCGGTCCTTTTTGGGCCTAATTATTTTTCAGTCCTCAAAGTCTTCCTTCTTTATCGGGCTTGGGCCCAATTATTATTTGGGCTCAATTTCAAGCCTGCCCAACCTTATTTTTACCAATTTCGAAGTTTTGCGAAATCCCCGTATTAAATTTTTACGGGTATTACATTAACACACAACTTGAGTTTTAGTTTCTCTCACTAGATTAGATTTCTCTCTCATCATTAGCATAATTAGAGTTTAATTGTAGAGAGAGAAAGTGAGGTATATTGTAGAGAGAAACTTGGATTGCAATGAAGATTGATTGAAGATTTAATCCATAAGCTTCCGCGCAAATCATAAAAGGTAATCTCGATTGATCTTAATTCTCAAGTTTAATCATATGTTGGATGTAAATCTGGACTTACACTTAGACTTTGTATATTATTAAAAGAATGTAAGGTTTTCGGTTCAGATTTTACAGTATTAGTTTACGAATGCAAGAGAAGCTGTAAACAGTGCTTTTCAGTTTACGAGTATAGAGTGTTTACGAATGAGAATCGTTCCTAAACTTTTAATCGTTCGTAAACCTTTAAGAATGTTATCAGGGTAAGGTTTACGTTCGTAAACTGTTATCAGGATGAGGTTTACGAATGAAAATGATTCGTAAACTCAAACAGGAATAGAGGTTTACGATTACCTCGTAAACTCGACTTTATGTTTACGATTGAAATTCGTTCGTAAACACTGACACTCTACCATTTAGTGAATCGTAAAACTCAGTTTATCTAGGTTTACGAATGATAAACTCTGAGATTCGTAAAATTATATTCGTAAACTGAGTTTATCTTGGTTTACGTAAACACTGTTATTCGCAAACTAACGTTCGTAAACTTTTAATCGTTCGTAAACAGTATTCTTTAGTTTACGATTGAATCTTATTCGTAAAGTAGTTTACGAATGAGAATGAATGCCTTGATAGTGTACGATCGAAGTGGGTTCGTATACAATGTCTTTCGTAAAAAAAGTAAACAATGACTCGTAAACAGTAACTTTACGTATGTAAACTAAGTAGACCGTAAACTTAAATGTTTTGATCGTAAATTGTAAAGCTTTGACTAATTTTGAAAACTTTCTTATGTGAGAAACTCGAATTAAACACAGAATTAGGTTCGAATAAAAGATAAAATGCGCATGGAAGCTTAAATTCAAACCTTAATCGTTTGAGAAATCGTTCGATCTGGGCAGAGTGGATCCGAAACCTACTTGATTATGGAGCAGCAAATCCAGATGATAATCAAGTGGTCTTCAATTCATCTTCGATCGAATTTTGTTTGTGTGTTTCAGATAGAAGGTTTACGGGTCTAAGTTTGTATGAAAAGGTTTTCGCAAATGATTTTAAAATGATTTATACGAAAAAAAATTATACTGAGAATAAATTTTGTACTGAAAAATTTTACCGAAAAAAATTTCTTTACCCAAAAAATTTTCTAAGCCTCGGTAAACCCTTGAAAAGTAGGGTACAAAAAAAATCTCGTAGTAGAAAAAAAGTTTAGGACTTTTTTTTTTTTTTTTTTTTTTTTTTTTTACTGAAAACCTTTTCAAATGTTTACGGGTCTTTTCAAATCTCGTAAACTTTTATAGATTCGCAAACAGTGCCTTGAGATAGTTTACGAATGAAGATGATTCGTAAACAGTGCCTTGATATTTACGAATGAAAAGTATTCGTAAACAATTATTTTTACTGGTTTACGAATGAAACTGATTCGTAAACAGTAACCCGTAAAGTAAAGTTTACTATTGAAACGTATTCGTAAACCTTCACACACTGTTGATTCGTAAACAGTAACCCGTAAAGTAAAGTTTACGATTGACAAGTATTCGTAAACAATTATTTTTACTGGTTTACGAATGAAACTGATTCGTAAATAGTAACTTTACGAATGGAAACTGAATGGATCGTAAACTTAAGTGTTTGACCGTAAACTTTTACCCACTGTAAAGGTTTGACCGTAAACTTTAACCGCATAGACAAGGTTTACGATTGGAAAGCGTTCGTAAACCTTTCGTTGACCGTAAAGTTTTCGTTCGCAAAGCTAATCGACAGACTATTGCAAAGTTAATATTCGTAAACCTTCCATTCGTAAACTTTGCAATAAAAGTAAAACTCGATCATAAACACTTAAATTCTCAAATTAAGCTCAGATAATCGATCGAAATCAGCAATTAAACATGTAAAAACACTCGATTAAACCAGATCAAAAGCAAAACATAAACAATTTTCGAGATTTTCACATGAACAATTTGAAGATCAAATGAACAGTTCGATCAAAAATCAAACAATTTGGTCCAAATTCAGCAATAATCAGCTCAATTAATCAACTATTAATCATCGCAAACAGTATCAAACACATCATCGCAAACATCTAAGCAAGTAGGACATATAAGAAAGCGATGAACAGTGTAAATCGCGATGAACAGTGCGATGAACAGTAGCTATCGTAAACATCAATTCATCAATCGAACACCATCGTAAACATCAAATTAAGCTTAAAAATCAATTCAGTGGCACACGCATGCTCTGATACCACTTGTAGGTCCAGTTTTAACATCCAATCAATAAAACTTGAGCATAGATCGATTGAGACATACCTTGATTAATAACGCGCGGAAGACTTTGGTATAAACTCAATCAATCTTCATTGCAATCCAAGTTTCTCTCTTCAATATACCTCACTTTCTCTCTCTACAATTAAACCCTAATTATGCTAATGATGAGAGAGAAATCTATTCTAGAGAGAGAAACAATTACTCAAGTTATTGTGTATTTTACACACACTTGCCCTATATATACCAAAGCATACTTTGGTATATTTACACTTTAGTCCCTATATTTACATAAAATACAATTAAGTCCCTAGACAAAGATAACATGATTATTGAACACTAGAAAATATTCCTAACAAAAGGTTACGATTATACTCCAAAATTAAGAAATTAGAGGATATTATAACCAAGAGGGGACATACGGATCAAACAATCTTTTTAAATCAACCCGCCGATACTGAATTCTACCATCCTCTTTCTGGCATCGGGTTCAACAATCCCCAAAACCTAAAGAAATGTAATGTTCTACAATTTTATGACATTAGGTATATGGAATTAAGCATAACTCATCCAATGCCCTTTATAAACCACTCTGAAATCTTAAGATTAGAAGAGGAAAAACGAAAAAATGCACGTGCTGAAATCGAGTATGATTATACGGACTTGAACAACAGTTATAAAACTAGGTTTTGTCCAGCAATAACTGAGTTCGAGTTCGAAATCCCTCGACCCCCCGAAGGTGAAACCTTAGGGCAATCTTCGAGTGAATCTACTACATCAGAGCAACCAGACTCATCCTGGTACATGCCCGAATGTATAAAGAAAATAGCAGAACTTCACTCTGCTTTAGATAGCGAAAGAAAAACTTTTGAGAGTGAAAAACAAACGCTCTTGAAAGAAATCGCTCATTTAAAGAACACTCCTGCCTCTATTGAAAGCAAAGCACCTAAATTTCCTAAGCTTCCTCTTAAATCTTCCCTTACTAACCCAATGCCTTTCAATTCCACAGGCTCTCTAAAGAAAACGTGGATTAAGAAAGGAGACAAAAAGAAGGAAAAACAAGATTTCAATGATATTTTGTATTTAAAAGTTTTTCCTTCTAGAAACAAGTCGTTTTATTTTGATCAGTCTGTACTTAACTCTCTAGACTATGTTCATCCTTGCAATTCCAAACTCGATCGTCCTTTACATTATTCCTCTAAAATGTTTTCTAAATCTGCTCTATCTAAGAAAAGGAAACGATCAACCATTAAAAATAACAACAAACCTGCAAAAACTAAGACAACCCAACATTGGATGCCCAAGGTAGAACCTAAGGGAACCATGAGCCAAAACACGACAAGAAAATGGGTACCCAAGCCTAAACAAAATCCTTCCGTTGTAGCTCAAATGAAAACTAGGCTAGGAAAAGCGTCTTTTAAAACTAACAATGATAGAGGAGGCGGACCCATTTTCAAATGGATACCTAAAACCCTCTAGTTCCTGTTTTGCAGGTCTCTCATGTGTGATATTTAGATTCCGGTTGCTCCACACACATAACTGGAAACAAAGAGCTGCTGAGCAACTACACGGAAAAATACGGAGGAATAGTCCGTTTCGGGAACAGTTATGGTGCCACGATCCGAGGTTATGGAGATCTAATTTGCAACCGGCTAACCATCAAAGGAGTCTCCCACGTAGAAGGATTAACGCACAACCTCTTTTCGATCGGGCAATTCTGCGATCGAGGTCTACAAGTACTGTTTCGTCAAAAGAGGTGCACAATTGTGAATGAGATGGGTGAAGAACTCCTGGTGGGCACTCGAAGGACAAATCTCTATACAATTGATGTGCGATCAATCAAGCCTTCTACAACGATATGTCTCATTAGCAAAGCGTCATCCTCACAAAATGAGCTCTGGCATCGTCGACTGTCTCATCTAAACCTCAAAACCATCAATAAGCTGGCAACCAACAAGCTGGTTCTCGGACTTCCAGGACTAAAATATCAAAAAGAACACTTACGCTCAGCCTGTGAAAGAGGAAAAATGAAGAAAGCGTCTCACTCCACCAAACCAATACCTTAGTCATCACGATCACTGGAGCAGCTCCACATTGACTTATGCGGCCCCATGAGGACAGAAAGCCTAAGCGAACGGAAGTACATGATGGTCATCGTAGACGACTTTTCAAGATTCACATGGGTCCACTTCCTAAAATCAAAGGATGAGACGTCAATTCAAATTCCGATCTTTGTAAAAGCAACGCAGAACCTACTCGAATGCACAGTCCAAGTGATCCGATCAGATAATGGCACTGAGTTCAAGAATCAGACTCAGTAAATTCTATGAGAGTCTTGGCATCACTCAACAATTTGCTGCTGTCCGAACCCCTCAACAAAATGGAGTGGTCGAACGACGAAACCGAACCCTAGGTGAAGCTGCAAGAACCATGCTGCTGCAGTCATCGTTACCCCACTTCCTTTGGGCAGAAGCAATGAACACTGCTTGCTACACTCAGAACCGAACAACCATTCATCAAAGATTCGGAAAAACAGCATATGACCTTCTCTACAAAAGAACGCCAGGCATCGCCCACTTCAAGATATTTGGTTGCAAATGCTTCATAGCCAATGACCGCGAAGAAAGATCAAAACTGGACCCCAAGGCTATTGAAGGAATATTTGTGGGATACTCCACCCAATCAAAGGCGTACCGAGTCTACCTCAAGGAAAGGAGAACGGTCATGGAAAGCATCAATGTTACTTTCGATGAAAGAATCGAAGCAGCTTTCCCACATCACAGTGGAGGACCCGAACAGTCAACCACAATAGCGTCTGAGCACAACAGTTCAGAACCCGAAATGGTAGTTGGAGTATTGGCTCACAACCAGCCAGAAGCAGCTACTCATACTGATCATGCACAGCTGCCTAGAACAAATCAAGAAACTCAAGAGGAGCTGGAATTGGACATGTTGTTCGAAAATCTGTACTTTCATCCTCCTTCAACCCAACAGACATACGACCCAATTCCAAACAATACAGAACCAACAACTGACTTGGAACCAGACATCGAAACAACTGACCTTGATCCGAGTAATCAACCCACTGAGTCCGAGCCCATTCCACAAGAATTCGTCGAGCCATCTGACGCAGACGAATCAATTCTCCCTCACGAAAGAAAATGGACTCGAAGTCACCCATCATCGCAAATAATTGGTGATCCCTCAGCAGGTGTTCGAACCAGGGGCTCTACATCAAATGAGTGTCAGTATGTATGTTTCTTAAGTCAAACCGAACCCACAAAGATCTCAGAGGCACTTAACGACCCGGACTGGATAATTGTCATGCAATAAGAGATCAATCAGTTCGAGCGTCTCAAAGTTTGGAATCTAGTTCCTCGACCATTGGGAAAGACTGTCATTGGAACCAAGTGGATCTTTAAGAACAAAAAGGATGAGGATGGTATCGTAATACGAAATAAGGCAAGACTCATAGCTAAGGGGTATAACCAACAAGAAGGGATGGATTATGACGAGACATTTGCCCCTGTAGCAAGGATCGAGGCAATTCGCCTATTCCTGGCTTATGCAGCACACAAAGACTTCATTGTCTATCAAATGGACGTCAAGACGGCCTTCTTAAATGGTATTCTCAAGGAGGAGGTCTACGTCTCTCAGCCAGATGGATTCACCAGTGAAGAACACCCAGACTTTGTGTACCGACTAGATAAAGCACTTTATGGACTCAAACAAGCCCCTAGAGCTTGGTACGAAGTCTTGTCCGATTTTCTCACGAATGCTGGCTTCACAAAGGGAAAGATCGATACCACACTGTTCATCAAACACCATGGTTCTGATATAATGCTCGTACAAATATACGTGGACGACATCATCTTCGGATCATCTAACTCAGATCTTTGCATGGAGTTTAGTAAACTCATGAAGACCAAATTCGAAATGAGTATGATGGGAGAGATGTCCTTCTTCCTTGGACTGCAAATCAGACAACTCCAAGATGAAATATTCATAAATCAGTCCAAATACATCCACGACATTCTCAAGAAATACGGCATGGAGTCGAGCACACCGATAAGTACTCCGATGTCAACCACATGCAAGTTGGACTCTGATCCGTCTGGCAAACCAATTGACGTCACCTACTATCGTGGATTCATCGGGTCTCTTCTCTACCTTACGGCTAGTCGCCCGGATATTGTCTTCTCAACATGTCTCTGCGCAAGGTTCCAAGCAAATCCAAAGGAGTCGCATCTACATGCAGTAAAACGTATCCTTAAATATTTAAAAGGAACTCCAAATCTCGGCCTCTGGTATCCTAAGGGCTCAGGTATGAAATTAATAGGGTACTCTGACGCTGACTTCGCTGGCTGTAGAATGGACAGAAAAAGCACTTCGGGAAGCGCTCAGTTCTTGGGAGATAAGCTCGTGTGCTGGTCTTCCAAGAAGCAGAACTGCGTTTCAACATCGACGGCAGAGGCAGAATATGTCGCTGCTGCCAGTTGTTGTTCGCAAATTCTGTGGATGCGGACCCAACTAAGGGACTACGGATTCGATCTAAATCGAATACCTATTTATAGTGACTCCAAAAGTGCCATTTCAATTACATGCAACCCTGTTCATCACTCGCACACAAAACACATAGATTTAAGATATCACTTCATAAAAGATCACGTGGAAAAAGGTACAATTGAACTATACTTCATAAGCACAGAGCTACAACTTGCTGATTTATTTACAAAAGCTTTGGATGAAAAACGATTCCAATTCTTAGTCTCTAAATTGGGCATGTTGAATCTCAATTATTAAGTCAATTGACCCTTAGAAAATTAATTCTTATCTATGTGGCATAACTATTTCCTATGTGTGCATTTTTTTTTATTTTGTTACTTTAGTTACATATCTACTTCATGAATAAAAGCTCAAAAATAATAAAGTTCGAAAATGGGTATGGTTATTTTAACAAGATATGCTCAAATTTAGGGGGAGAAACCTTGATTATGTTTCGCAACATTTAAAAAAAAAGGGGGAGGAAAAGTTCTAATTCTTGTAAAAAAACTTGCGAACGCATCGGTCAAGGGGGAGTATTTCATACTGTCAAAATATTAAATGTACATCATTGAGGGGGAGTAAGAATTTGATGAATTCTATGCTATGGTGTTAAGGGGGAGAATCAGCATTGTTAAGGTTTTCGCAAAAACAAAAAAAAAAAAAAAAAAAAAAAAAAAAAAAAAAAAAAACTCTCGCAATATCTTAATGAAATCGATTTGATTGATTTAATGAGAATCAGCATTGTAGAGAAAGTTTGTGATTAATGAAGATTGGATTGATTTAATCCTTAAGCTTCCGCTCGCATTATCATCGAGGTAAATCTATCGAATCTATGCTCGAGTTCTTCGTTGGATGTTAAAAACGGACCTAACAATTGGTATCAGAACAAATTCTACTTGATTTGTGGATCGAAAATTGAAGAGAAATCGATTTTGGTTGCGCGCGAAAAGTTTTCGCACCATTCGATTGGTTTTCGCATCGAGCAATCTTCTGTTTATGTGTTGAAATTCATGCTTGATGTTGATCTAAAAGGTGTTCGAATATCATTTTCGCATGCTAATTGTGAGCTGTTTTCGATTAATTGATTCAAATCAGAGATTATCTGTCAAATTTGTGCTTCGGGATATTTTTTCAATCGTCAGAATGTTCTTGCAAAATCTCTATAATTGCTACGTGATTTGCTCTTTATTGTGTTAATCGAGTGTTTTTCTTGATTACCCAGTGTATTTCGATTGAATATCGGTGATCTGTGTGTCAATTGAAGCAATCTGCATAATTGATTTTCGACAGTGGTCTTCGTTCCGTGCGTAAAAGCTAGTTTTCGTACCAAGTTTTTCCTCGTATTGACCTAGATTTTTCGTATCCCTCACAGTCATAAGTGTTTTCGCATTGACCACTAAATTTTCGTATCCCTCACAGTCATAAGCTAGATAAATTTTTTTCGTGTGTGAAAGCCTCAAGTACTCAAAACCTCATTACGAAAAACTAGTGTCATCTATTTTTTGTCGTACGAGAAAATTTCCATACGAAAAAGTTATACCAAAATATTTTTTTCCATACGAAAAACATCCTTGATACGAAAAACAATCTTTTCGAACGAAAAAGGGTCAATACGAAAAACTTTTCATATACGAATTTTTTTTTTCTCTCTCATACGAAAAAGTCTCGTACGAAAAAAAAAATGTTTTCTTTCATACGAAAAATATCTTTTTCTCTAGACGAAAAATATCTCATACGAAAAAGTCTCCGTACGAAAAAATAAAATAAAATAAATATTTTTTCTTTCATACGAAAAATATCTTTTTCTCTAGACGAAAAATATCTCATACGAAAAAGTCTCCGTACGAAAAAAATAATATTTTTTCCGCATACCAAAAATATCTTTTTCTCTAGAAAAATATCTCAAACTTAGGTTTTTTTTACGCAAAATACTTTGATACGAAAAACAATTTTTGTTTGTTTCAATACGCAAAACTTTACGCAAAAATAGTTATACGAAAAAAAAAAAAAACTTTCCCATACGAAAAATCTCGTGTATACGAAAACACTTTTTCGTACGACAAATTTGTGATATAAATTTTTTTTCACTCAAACGAAAAAGAGTCAATACGAAAACTATTAGCTTTGACTTTCGAACGAAAACAGTTTCGCTACATTTTTTTCCTAGAAATTTTTTTAATACGAAAAATTTTTAAACAAAAGAAATTTGTCGTTTTCACACGAAAGTTTTCTCAGTACGAAAATTATATACCTAAACAAAATTTCTCGTATACACTTGTTATACGAAAATTAATTACATTTCTCGTACGAAAATCTGTGCAGATATTCTTGACAAGAAAATCTTTTTGATACAATTGCATTTTCATATACTAAGTATTTCTCATACGAAAAACAAAAATTATCAAAAAAAAATAAAAAAATTTTTTCAGCGCAACTATTTCTCATAAACAGTCTCTATTGTGACACCTTTTCACATACAAAGACATTTACAAAAAATTCTATACTTGTGTTAGCTAACCCTTTGCGTGTGAAATTCTCAAGTTTTCAATCTTCAAAATCAAGTAGAAAGAATCCAACAAATCTAAGGAAGAATCATGGATGCTTACTCAATGGGTAACGATGTCCGACCGCCGATACTACGACGCGGAGAATACACGGCATGGAGGAGCAGATTCTTGACATTTTTAGAAACCAAAGAACAAGCAACATCAATACTCTCTTCTCTATTTGAAGGACCCGCTCAATTCTGGATTCACATTGAAGGATTTCCAGAAAATGATCCGCCCATTCCGGCATCCAAAAGGCTCAAAACTCCCGATGAATACTCTGATCTCGAGAAAATAAGAGCTAGAGCAGACTTAGTAGCCAAAACCTATCTTCTGCAAGCAATACCTAATGATATCTACATCCTGATAGACAGCATGACTACGGCTAAGGATATGTGGGACGAAATATACAAAATGATGCAACGAACAGAAGTCGGCATCAAGGCCAAGAAAGCTAACATACTAACGGCCTATGACTCATTCAAAGCCAAACAAGATGAAGATCTCCACAACACCTATCAAAGATTTCTAACCCTCATAAACGAGATGAGGAAGATAAACATATCAAAAACAAATATGGAGATAAATATCCGATTTCTTTCATCTCTACTGCCAGAATGGAAAAGGGTGACAACTCAAATACGGTTGTAGGTCCTAGATAATCCAACTAAACATATATTTAAACGATCTTACCACGATTTGATGATCGGAAGAATGAAGCTCGCGTGGGGTGCTTGTGTGTTCTTGAGAGGTTGGGGGCTCACTTTAATTTTCACACAATACACATTTTATTATGTGTTAGGGTTCAAGTATTTATACCACATTTTGGTATATAATACTTGGGCCCCTAACAAAGCCCAATTACACTAAGCCTCTTATAATGATAATATATTTAAATAAACTACAAAGATAATTCTAATTAATTGAACACAATAAAATATTCCTAACAATCTCCCCCTTTGTGTTCAATCGTCAATTCGGCATGGATTATCTTTGTGGGGCTTAGTGCATTTGCCTGAGTCCTAAAGGAATTTCCTCCTTGTCTTGGCTTTTGACCTCTTCTTTTTGGAGATCTTCAAGCTCACCGTGTCTTGATCTTCGCTTCTCGGCACCGCGTCTTCTTAATCTTCTTTGTAAGATCGACTCGTAAATGCCGGAAGGGATTTGAAGTCGCTTGCCGGATTTCTTCTTTTTGTGTTCGATCTCTCCTTTCGATAATAGCGCAACTCCCCCTACTTTTGGTCTACCTTATGTTGGGATTGGGAAGTTCTCTTTGAAATTTGGAGAGACGCACACGAGGCAGCAACTTCGATCTTTGTAGTCCATGGTGTTCGCTTGATTCTTTGACGACGCTTGAGGATTTAGCATTTCTGATCTATCTTGCACTTTCGTCGTGGTGTTGCTCCAATTTTGCTTTAGTACTACTCCCCCTCATGAAGATCGAGTTGGGGAGATCGCCATGCGATGGGTCAAAATGAGGCATTATCTTTGGCAAGAAGATCACGTCGTCGGGACATGAGGATGGCGTTGGTAGGAACTCAGGTTAGGTAATAACCTGACGTAGCCACTAAGGCAGTCGTCAAGTCTTCTCCAATCTTCTTCTTCTCGGCGCCGGATTCGTCTTCTTCGAAGGAAGTTGTCTGGTTCGGCCTCGAGGAAGCTTGTCTGGCTCCGGAAGAAGGTACGCGTGGGGTGTTAGGCTCCTTTGGAATGTTCCATTCAAGTGCAGGGGAGCCCGACTTCAGAGTGGTGAGCGCGGCGGAGATTGGTGGGTGGTCCGACCTGTTTGTTTATGCGTGTCCCCTTCTCCCCCTCATGGCGATTCGTGTTAACGAGATCGGCATGCTTGTGTAGGAAGATTAGGAGGACACAAACGACAGGTCGGTGATGGTAATAACCAGACGGAGCCACAAAGGCAATCCGTCGTGTAAGAAACCGGGGTCACGAAGACTTCCCGTTAACATCGATCTAGGAGCTATGCTCGTAGACGATGGCCTGAAACCGTTGTTGCTTTGATGTTGCAACGGCAGGACTTCCTTCCGATCCTCGAATCATGTTGAAGCAAGACATGTCTACGGAAGTTCTAACTTGATCACAAAGATCAGGTGTTTAAAAGTGTATGTGTCCTAGAAAATATAAAAATATATGGAGTGAGGACACACTAGACTCGAGTGCGCAAGGAAGTGTGGTGGTGGGGCTGAGTACCACATAATTCAATATCTCCCACTTCCGAGTGAAGCGGTGATAGTAGACGTGGTTCCCCGTGATTTCTGAAACACCTGTCTTTTGTGAGACAGACGAGTGGGTAAGGCTCGGTTGTGCACGCGCCGTTGGACCTATTGCGGCGACTTCTACCCGGGAGCTAATAAAATTAGCACCTGTACCTATGGGGGTTGGTCCGAATAATTTGTGAGATGAGGGAATCATGTAGCGTCGGTCTTTTCAAAAGGTTTTAATAGACTTGGCTATAATTTTGACTGTCTCTCGGTGATGTTCCGGGGTTAGATTCAGTTGGGTTTGACTGAATCATGGGAACGAAGTCCTTGCATCCGGTAGGAAGTGGTGAGTGCTGCTTTGTTTGTCAGCAATCCGGAGCAGGTCGATTGAAGCGAGCATCGAGATTTGCATTTGTAGCCACCGTCGCCTTTTGAAAAGAGTTGACCGTTGTAGGCTCGAGATTCTTCTTTTGAGGTCCATCTTCGGAGGTCGGAGGTAATCTCCATGAAGCTTGATGAGGAGAAAACATTCTTCTTCTTTTTTTTTATTATGGCCTTTTTTTTTTTAAATATTGATGGCCTTTTTTGTATATATGTATATATATATATATTAATCGTTATTAGTAAAATATATTTTTATACTATATATTATATGGATATAATATATATATTAATCGTTAATAGTAATATATATTAGTATATATATAATATAGTATATGCATATTATATATATATATTTTTTATTTCTCCCCCTCAAAACATGCTTCCAAAAATAAAATTGCTACCCCTCAAAAGATGCGTGGAAAGTTCGATGTGAATCTCTTTCCCTAAATTCACATATTTGAAGTTTGCTCCCCCTCAAAAATATAATTATAGCTCCCTTCTAAAGAAATAAGGGTCACTTCTCTTTTTAAAAAAAGAGTAGCTCCCCCTCAAATTAAGCTCATTTTACAAAAATGGTATTTTTCATTTCCGTGCGTAATATGCATTTTAAATTTGAAAGTTTTGAAAATGCATATTTAAAATGTACCTCCCAACAAGAGATAGGTTTATTAGAATGTAAATTATTTTCCCCGTTGGACGCTAAGTCTTTAGAGGAACTTTGGTCTGTTTGACCCTTTTTCGCAAGGATGCCCTCTAAGTGATGAACTTTAGAGTGCAATTTACGTTCCTCAAATAAAAGTTTAAAACTACTCCGCGAATTGCTCAAATCAGACAGATAATTATTGCGTTCGAGTTCGCAATTGTTTAATTTATTTGTTAGTTCACTAATTTGAGCTTTTAATTTTACTTCCTGAGATTCAAGATTAGTGATTTTCTCACGCGCGTTTTCTAAATGGCAAGCAAGACTACCTCTTTCTTCTAAACTCTTGACTAAGCATTTGTAATTATTATCTAGTCTACTCTCTAACTCACTTATAGTCTTTTCGTGACTTATAAGTTGAGTTTGGCCTAGCTTAGAGGAATTTAGGTTCTTGGTTAGCTCACAAACGTTAGTTTCTGAGCTAGCTAATTTTGATTCAAGACTAGAAATAGTTTCTAGTGCACTAGCTAACTTAGTTTCTAATGCTTGGGTAGTCCTACGTTCGTGTTTATGTTCACGACGCATGGTTTTATAATCTTCCTTCAAAGAAAGAAAAGCTTTATATAAATCACTCTCGTCAAAGCTCATCTCAGAAGTTGCGGAAGTACAATCCATGATTTTTAAAATTTTAAAATATTACTATTTTTTTTTTAATTTAGTTGGATACGCGATCGTTAACGCGTTGTGTAGATTTGATAATTTTTGGCTTTTGAAAAATTCAGTTCCGAAAAGTTTTGGTGTGTCGATAAAAGTCGTGAAGTTTCGAAAATTTTAAGTCTCGAAAACTTTTTGGTGTGTACCGAAAAGTTTTAAAGTGATGTCGAAAAACTTCGAAAATGTTACCAAAAGCTTTTTCTATAATGTGCCAAAGATGCTTTGGAATAAAAAAAATTGGCTTTTAAAAATTTCTGCACCGAAAGTTTGATTTATCGAAAAATATTGTGAAGTATCGAAAATTTTGGGTACCGAAACGATTTTTGGTGTATACCGAAAAACTTTTGAGGTGATTTCGAAACCTTCGGAATTTATCAAACTTATCTATAATTTGCCAAAACCTAATTAGACCAAACAACTAATACTTAATTAAATGTGGGTGATCTTTAAACGTGTGTGGAACTTTGAAGTGTTGAAACTTGAAGTTAGTGAGGTTCGCGAACTTGAGCTGGATTCGTGAAATCGAAGGGTTCGCGAACTTGAGCTGGATTCGGGAAATCGAGGGGTTCGAGAAATGGCTGGTTCGCGAATTGAAGACCGGTTCGTGATCTGCGTTGGCGAAGTGAGTTCACGGGTTGGCTAAATGATTCGTGAAGCTGAGCTGAAGGTTGGCGAATCGAAAGATCGCAGATGAAGTGGGGTTCGTGAAGTGGCCTGAGATTCGTGATCCTGGTTCGCGTGTTGAGGTTCGCGGATGTAGCGGAACACTTCGCGAATTGAAGTTCGCGGGAGTGGCGGTTCGCAAAGCAGAGAGGTTCGCAAAGCAGAGAAGTTCGCGAATTCTTTGTCTGTTCCGCGAATGATGAACAGGATGAAGATCTTCAAGCTGAAACCCAGAAAAATCCGAAAATCTTGCTGTAAATGCCCAAAATCTGCCCAGAAATGCTGTTTTTGCTGGAATAAGTTCCCCAATACCAGAAAATGGCCGAGAAACCCCAAAAACAGCTCAGAAAAGGCAGAAAAACAGCCAAAGAAGCTCAAAAACAGCATAAAAAAAAGGTGACGAAAATAGCTCAATAACTCCAAGAATGGCTTCAAAGCTCCCTCACGCTTGCTCTGATACCACTTGTAGGTCCTAGATAATCCAACTAAACATATATTTAAACGATCTTACCACGATTTGATGATCGGAAGAATGAAGCTCGCGTGGGGTGCTTGTGTGTTCTTGAGAGGTTGGGGGCTCACTTTAATTTTCACACAATACACATTTTATTATGTGTTAGGGTTCAAGTATTTATACCACATTTTGGTATATAATACTTGGGCCCCTAACAAAGCCCAATTACACTAAGCCTCTTATAATGATAATCTATTTAAATAAACTACAAAGATAATTCTAATTAATTGAACACAATAAAATATTCCTAACAACGGCAGAATAAAGATCTAGACGAAATGGACATCCACACAATCTTTGACAACCTAGCACAACACATTGACGACATCAATGAATTAGTCAAAGAAAATTCACAAAAAGTATCTGAAGAATCAGTAGCTCTAGTGACTGAACGAAAACAAAAAACGTCAAAGTCCAAAATAAGCAAAATCTCAAGCTCTTCTGAAGCCGAGAGTGACTCAAGTTCAGATTCGCATATGGAGATGAAAGATGTTAGGAAGCAATTGGCATTACTCATCAAGATGGTCAACAAGAAATATTTCAGAAAGAAGGGATCATACTCATCCAATAAACAAAGGTTTACAAGCTCTCGAAATAAAGAAAAGCAGGGAGAAACATCTCAGCCAAAACCAATTGACAAACAATCAAAGTGTTTCAATTGTGGAAAGCCAGGACATTTTGCTAAGGACTGCATGCAACCTAAGACAAAAGACAGCAACTACTACGGTAAAAAGCTTCAACTTTCTAAACAAAAGGAAGCAGGCATTGCACTAATGGCAGAACAAGACTACTGGCTAGAGAACTCTTCTGACAGTGAACCCGAGAATTGTGCACTCATGGCAAAACTTGACGATGACTCCGATGCAGAAAATCCAAGCGCTTCCGACACTGCTTATGCATCATCAGACGAATCACAGGTAAATTCTCACACACCGTATTTACTTGAACAGATAAAAGCCTTAAAAGAACAAATCAAAATCATCAAAACTAAAAGAAAATTAGACAAGGAACAGAACTTAAAAGATCAGAAAAATAACAATATACAAAAAATTTCCAAACAATAGAACCCATACTCGAAGATCTTCAAATAGTCCAAGAAAACACAGAAGATATCCCACAAATAACAGAAGAAACTCAAAATTCTGAGACTTCACCTGTGACCGACAATAATCTGATAGAAGACATACCACTTGGTGAACCTTCGTCATCTCAAATAAATAACTCTCCAAATGAAGGTGAAGAATCCCCCCAGAATACTGATGAACAACAAACAAATCAAATTGAAGAAGAACAAGAACATCCATCTACATCAGAATCACCTGAAGCACCGGTATCCAATACAAGAAAATGGACCCGTGCTCATCCCACAGATCTCATCATAGGAGATATTTCCACCGGAGTACGCACTCGATCATCTACAGCGAATGAGTGTCTGTACTCATGCTTCATAAGTCAGAGCGAACCAAGAAAAGTATCCGAAGCATTACAAGACCCTGATTGGATAAACGCGATGCAAGACGAACTCAACCAATTTGAAAGACTGCAAGTATGGCGTCTGGTGCCTCGACCCGATCACAAAACTATAATAGGCACCAAATGGATATTCAAAAATAAACGAGATGAAAATGGCGTTATAATCAGGAATAAGGCGCGACTAGTTGCAAAGGGTTACAATCAACAGGAAGGAATCGATTACGATGAAACATTCGCTCCTGTTGCACGCATAGAAGCCATTAGAATATTTCTAGCCTATGCAGCTCACCAAAACTTCTTAGTATACCAAATGGATGTCAAAACTGCCTTTCTCAACGGCGTTTTAAAAGAAGAAGTTTTTGTCGCTCAACCTGAAGGGTTTCAAAACAGTAAATTCCCTGATCACGTCTACCAACTCAAAAAGGCACTATACGGACTCAAACAAGCCCCACGAGCGTGGTACGACGTACTTACTGAATTTCTACTATATTCAGGATTTACCAAAGGAACCATCGATACAACTCTTTTCATAAAAAGACACAGACAAGAGATCTTAGTCGTCCAAATCTACGTCGATGATATAATTTTTGGTTCGACAGACGAACGTCTATGCAAAACATTTGGCAAACTCATGACCACAAAATTTGAAATGAGCATGGTTGGCGAAATGACATTCTTCTTAGGATTACAAGTCCGCCAAATGCAAGATGGGATATTCATCAGTCAATCGAAGTACATTCAGGACATCCTGAAACGATATGGAATGCACTCGAGCTCATCAATGCCAACTCCGATGTCTCCAAGTTGTAAACTCGATGCGGATATTACGGGAAAATCAGTAAACGAAACAGAATATAGAGGCATCATAGGGTCACTTTTGTATCTCACCTCAAGTCGACCAGACATAGTCTTCTCCACGTGTCTCTGTGCTCGTTTTCAAGCCAAACCAAAGGAGTCGCATTTGCTCGCAGTGAAGCGTATCCTTCGATATCTCAAAGGAACACAAAATTTAGGATTGTGGTATCCAAAAAATGCCAATTTTAACCTAATTGGATACACTGACTCTGACTATGCAGGATGCAAATTAAACAGAAAAAGCACTTCAGGAAGCGCTCAATACTTAGGCGATAAGTTGGTCTGCTGGTCATCCAAAAAGCAGAATTGCGTGTCCACATCTACAGCTGAAGCAGAATACGTTGCTGCTGCTAGCTGTTGCTCACAGATACTATGGATGCGCACTCAACTTCGCGACTATGGGTTTGATTTAAATAATATTCCCATTTATAGTGATTCTAAAAGTGCTATAGCCATTACATGCAATCCTGTGCACCACTCACGTACGAAACACATAGATATTCGCTATCATTTCATTAAAGATTGTGTTGAAAAAGTAATCATTGATATGCATTTTGTGAAAACTGAGCTACAGCTTGCCGATTTATTTACCAAGGCTTTGGATGAAAACGCTTCCAATTCCTTGTCTCTAAAATCGGCATGCTAAACCTCAGTTAGATTACCTTCATGATTCCTTGTGTTTTTTTTCCTAAAAACTATGCTTTAATTGAGGGGGAGAATTTTTCGTAGTATCTTATATAAATAAATGTAACGAATTAAGGGGGAGAATATTTAAAAAAAAAAAATAAAATTTATAATGCTGAAATTGAGGGGGAGAAAGTTTAACAAAAATATGTGCATTTGTACCTATTTGCAGAATAAAGATATGATTTAAGGCCAAAACGAAAATATTTCTTTTTCGGTGCCTTTTCTGCATTTTACCATTCTCACTGCATACGAGAAATACTAGAGATTGTTTTTCGTATCAGTTGATACGAAAAACCAAATCACTCTCTCTTCCTCTTTTTCGCACGACTGTTTTTTTTCGCACTACATTTTTCGCACGATTCATCGACGATTTGTCGAACCCAAACCACAGAGAATCCGCAAATCATTATTTGGTAAGAAGATTCAACGTTTCCTTCTAATTTCATTTGATTTGGTGCTCGTGATTCTTGATTTCAGAAATTAAACCCTAGTTTTGTTCGATTTCAAAATCGCCAGTTTGATTTTTGCATTCAAATGATTTCAAAACTGTTTTTTAATCAAATCGAAATTAAGTTTTCGCATCGATGTTCTTCGTGAAAAAGGTTTTCGTACGCATCAGGTTTTCGCACGTAGTTTTCGTATCAGCTTTTAAGTGGTTTTTTCGCATCCATCGCCGTTTTACTCTGATTTACTCTGTTTTGCTGTTTTTTCGATCAAAATCATTTTTGGTACGAAAATACCTTGCTTCAAAGATTTCATACGAAAACTTTGACGGAGTGATTTCGTACGCAAAGTCAACACGACAAACGACTTTCGTACGACAAAGTTTAACACTTTTCGTATGAATATTTTAATATCGAATATTCTTTTCAAATAAAACGGTGGATACGACAAACTTTATGGATAAGTTTTCGAACGACAACGTCTTTATCATACGCTATAGTAACTTCATACGAAAACTACTGTATATAAATTTTCGGACGCTAGTGTCAATGACACGAAAACATTTAAAAGTTTTTCGAACTAAACTTTTTTCGCATACTACAGCGACACGAAAACATTTATCAAAAGTTTTTCGAACTAAACTTTTTCTGTTGGAAGTATTTTATAGTGTTCAATAATCAAGTTATCTTTGTGTAGGGACTTAATTGTAATATATGTATAGTTAGGGACTAGAATGCAAATATACCAATATTGATTGGTATATATAGGGCAAGTGTGTGTAAAATACACACAACTTGAGTTTAGCTTTCTCTCACTAGAAACACTCTCTCTAATCACTATCTTAATAAGGGTTAATTGTAGAGAGAGAAAGAGGTTAATTGGAGAGAAAGTTTGTGATTAATGAAGATTTGATTGATTTAATCCTTAAGCTTCCGCTCGCATTATCATCGAGGTAAATCTATCGAATCTATGCTCGAGTTCTTCGTTGGATGTTAAAATCGGACCTAACAATTGGTATCAGAGCCAAAATCGTGTGAATTGATCAATTTTTGGTTGCAGAAATTTGTTTTTCGTACGTGTTATTCACGCCAAATTTTATTTTCGCATGCTACAGTGATCACGTTGATTTTAATTTTTCATATGTTGATTGCTGTTTTTCGCATGATATTGAACGAAATCTGTTTGCGAATCATTTGATGTATGTTAATTGCGATTATCTTCGATTAATTGAGCTTAAGAGATTGAATTTGCGATCGAAACTATTTTTCCAACTTCAAACTGTTCTTTGGTGAAAATGCAAAATTGGGCTATATTTTGGATTCGATTGTGTTAATCGAGCGTTTTCTATGCTTACCCAATCAATTTCGATCGATTAAATGTGCTTAATGTGTTAATTTGAGTGTTATCTGAAGACTTCGCATATAAAATCACGTTTTCGCACGAAATAAATTTTTTCGCACCATTCATAAGATTTTTTTCGTACCAAGTTTTCTTTCTCGCATTGACCTGGATTTCGTACCTCTCACATTTGCTGAATTTGTCGCATTGACTTTATACGTTTCATATACTGTAGCTTACGAAAAAAAAAAAAAAACTTTGGATACGGAAAGTTTTTCGCACACTGTTCATCCGAAAAAAAAAAAACTTTTTATCCGAGAAAAAAAAAAAAAAACAATTTCACATACGAAAACTGATTCTCGTACGAAAAAGACTTTGATATTCCATACGAAAAATCCTATACGAAAAATTTGTCGTACGAGAAAATTTCCATACGAAAAAGTTTGTGTATACGAAAAATAATTTTTTTTCTCGTACGAAAAATGCTTTGATACGAAATATATTTTTTTGTCATACGAAAACATACGAAATACATTATTTTCGTACGAAATCTATTTTTGTCGTACGAAAACGTTTAGTCCATACGAAAAGATTTGTGATACTAAAACTTTATATACAAAAACCTTTGATTTTCATACAAAAATATTTTTTCTCGTACGTAAAAGTTTGAATACGAAAACTATTTCTCTCGTACGAAAAAGGTTTTCCATACGAAAAACTTTGGATACGAAAAATATAAGTTTTTCGCACCTACTCCATCCGAAAAAGTTTTCCGCACATACTATTCATTCGAAAAATCTTTTGGTACGAAAAACTTTTTATATACGAAAATTAATCTTTCTCATACGAAAAAGTGTCGGTACGAAAACCAATTTTATTTTCAATACGAAAAAGAGTGCGTACGAGAAAAAGTTTCCATACGAAAAGTTTTGTGATACGAAAACACTATTCTATACGAAAACCTTTGCAAAATTTTTTCGTATAAATATTCTATTATTTCTTTAAAGTTGTCGTATCCCCTCTCATACGAAAAACTCTTATGATACAAAAAAATATTATATACACATGCGAAATCTTACGATGGGAAAAAGATTTTCGATACCGCAAAGCTTTCGATAGTTTTAGGTAGCAAAAAAAAAAAAAAAAAAAAAAAAGTTTTTAAGTCCTAAAATTTTAAGTTTTTAGCTACGAGATTTTTTGCGTACCTGCTTTAAAAAGATTCCTGGTTCATTCGAAAAAGTTTTGGGTAACTAAATTTTTTTTGGACTGGTAAAAGTTTTCGGTACAAAAATTAATCTCGGTATAAGTTTTTTTTTCTTTTCTAATCATTTCAAATTTTTTTTGATACCTAAACTTCTGAAAACTTAATCATTCGAAAATCTATTCGAACACATTGATCCAAAATTTAATATCAATTCAAAAACACGATAACGATGAAAAAAACATCCAACCCAGAAAGTAAATATGGAAGCCAATTACTTGATAAAACTCAAAGAATTAGAAGCTAGGCTAGAAAATAATTACAACTGCTTAGTTAAGAGTTTAGAAGAAAAATCTATTCTTAAAAATAAACTAACAATAGAACAAGAAAGGCTGACGAGCTTAAAGACAAGGGTCGCACAACAAGAATCAACTATAAGCGAACTTACAAAAGAATTATCTAGATGTAGAGACGAAGAAATAAATAGTGCAGCCCAAAATAAAAGTCTTCTTGAACAAAGAAATCAATTATATTCAAACATTAAAGAATTAGAAGATGTTCTAGCTAAATGATGACAAACTGAGCAACGCCAAATAAAAGAAACTATATTGCTAAATAAATCAACTCAAATAATTGAGTCCGTGCCAAACGAGGAACATTCTATACAATCAACAAAACCAAACTCTAAAGATTGTGATATTCTAGAAAATGAACGCAAAATTGCTGAATTACATTCTCTTCTGGAATCAGAACGTAAAGAGTTTCGAGTAAAAATGGATAAGCTTTTAAAGGAGAATTCATTTCTCAAATATTCCTTAGAAAATGGCACAACTACAACCATTCATTCTGTAAAACCTGAACCTTTAAACGATATATCTTCTAAACAGGATTTGAAAACTCAAATGACTAAACCTATAAAGCAGGAAAGAATAGAGCAAGAAAATTCATTTTCTATTACAATAAACAAAATTGTTCCTAACTCTATTCTTCCTCCGAAAATTCCTAAAGTCATTCCAAAGATAAAGCAAGAAGCTACTAAAGCTAAAACAGACAATAAGTATACATTCTCTAATCAAGCTGAAATATCTAAAAACAACTATTGTCTGAAGAACAAAGGTAGCTCATCTAATACACATTACAAAGTGAATGATGTGAGTCAAGAAGGTAGGAAATACGACACTTCTATACTTAATGCTATTGATTCTATAAGCTCGTATTCCTCTCTCAAGTACCCGGTCAAAGTCAAATCCGAATTACATCTTAAGCGACTGGCGAAAGAGAAAATTTTCTCTTCTACAAAAAGACACACATTCACCGACGCTGAAAAGTTAAATTTCAAAAAGGTACAACAAATTTGGAAACCTAAGCTACAAATGGAAATAAGTAGTCCTCGACAAATGTGGATTCCTATGACTGCTTTATGTGATAATTTTGCTTCCAAATTTGAACCTTATATGCATAATTGTTTCACTGCTAACCAGGGAGGACCCGTCCAAAAATGGGTACCAAAGTCCCGATAATTTGTTTTGCAGGTTCCCGATCATACATGATAACTTGGCGATGACTGCTCCACATGTATGGTCGGTATGCGACGATGAGCAGTCACACACATCCCCGACACGTGTGGTATTCGGTTTGCTCCACACACGTGATCGGTTTGTGACGTGAGCAAACACACCAAATCAAGACTATTCCAACGCTCTTGATTTGACATTGTTTCTATTTTCATTTTTTAAAAAAAAAAAACCAAAAAAAACAAAAAACAAAAAAAAAAAAAAAAAAAAAAAAAAAAAGGCCATTAAAAAAAAAGAAAAATAAGCCCAAAAAAAAAATTAAAAAAAATAAAATAAAATTTGAGCTTCAATGTTTAAAGAAGGCCGAGCCAATTTCAAATTGCAAAAGGCACTTGAGTTTTATTTTGGGGGAGTCAAACTCTATATTTACAGAATATTCGGTATTCATATTCTATATTGTTTTTATTTAGGGGGAGTGGATCGATAGAAAAGGTGCAAGAGCTTCAAAAGAACGTATTACCGTAGTTTTATTATCAAAAGCGCATATGTTTTAGGGGGAGTGATACTCATAAGCCCATACTTAAAAGGCGCACATCTTAAAGGGGGAGTGATACTTCATTTACTAAGGGCGCTTGACCTGAAAGAAAGTAATATGCAAATTTTTACAAGAACGCACATATTGAGGGGGAGCAAGAGCATCATATTTGAAATAGCACATCTATTTAGGGGGAGCAATGGCATCACATTAGGAATAGCGCAACAATTTAGGGGGAGCGTTACCAAAAAAAGACGCAAGAGATAAAAAAGAATGCCGGAAGACAAACTTCAAGCTTTGAGGGAGTGTCAACATCAACTAGCGCATGGACAATACGAGGTGTTCACATACCTGTTCCCATGGTTCAGTTCATCCCAACTGCACCTATCCCAGGAACAAACCCCGAGTGTATGTGAGGGTATTCGAGCGAATAACGATAAAATCATTACACCTCAACCACAAACTATCCGGACCATAACCATATAGGTACAGGACTGATTTATCAGATCCCGGGTAGAAGACGCTTCATCTGGTCCTAAGGCGCATGCACAACCCTTCCTAGCTACTCATTTGTCTCCCAAAAGACAGATGTTTCAATATCTCACGGGGAACCGCATATGCTATCACCGTTTCATTTGGAAGCGGGAGATATTGAACGAAGTGGTCCACAGCCCCACACCACGACTTTCTTGAACACTTTAATGTCTAGTGTGTCCTCATAACCTAATTTTTTTTACATTTTCTAGGTCACATACATTCTTTTACACACATATTGCAGGTCTACGTGACCATGCCAGAACTTCTGTAGACGCATCATTCAATGATGTGCTTCTATGATCATAAGGAAGTCCTGCCGTTGCAACATCAAAACAACAACGGTAGCAGGCCATCTTCTGGAGCACGACTCTAGAATGATGTCAACGGGTTGCCTATGTGGCCCCGTAGTCCCTTCAAATGCAAGTGTGTGTGACTTTGCATCAACGACCAAGAGTGATATCGAGGGATGTTTCACGATGATTGGTCGTCTGTCCCGTTTTCAGGTACTTCATCCGGAATTCAACGCCAACACGTTCAGCGAACACTCTGGTTCATCTTGATCACACAGCATGACGATACAAATGAATCTCCATGAGGGGGAGAAGTATATCAAGGAGGCCATGCACGTGAACTCATTAAAGAAGCCAACCTTTCAACGCACGTGCTGAACCACAACAAACAAGACCTCTCTCCACGGTTCGAGCATACACGACAAGTCAATGCTGATGATCCGCGCGACTCTGATATATGCAAGAAGGTGACGAATATTCAAGTTGCAAAGAAGAAAAAGAGAGTGCATGTAAATAGGTGGAGACTGAAGATTCTCCAGATGCTCTCAGCTATTTTCTTCAAACAGCAATAGAAGACCGTGTCACATTCAAAGTTGAGCACAAATGGGGAGATTGTTGGATATTATTCTGTTGTGTTCAACTGATGATGAAGACTGAAGATTCGAGAGACAAAGACAACCGAAGCTTCAATTATAATTGAACACTAAGGGGGAGATTGTTGGAAGTATTTTATAGTGTTCAATAATCAAGTTATCTTTGTCTAGGGACTTAATTATAATATATGTATAGTTAGGGACTAGAATGCAAATATACCAATATTGATTGGTATATATAGGGCAAGTGTGTGTAAAATACACACAACTTGAGTTTAGCTTTGTCTCACTAGAAACACTCTCTCTAATCACTATCTTAAAAAGGGTTAATTGTAGAGAGAGAAAGAGGTTAATTGGAGAGAAAGTTTGTGATTAATGAAGATTTGATTGATTTAATCCTTAAGCTTCCGCTCGCATTATCATCGAGGTAAATCTATCGAATCTATGCTCGAATCTACGCACGAATCTATTGATTGATTTAAATTTTTTTTCGAACGAAAATCATTTTTCGCACGCTACAGTAATCTTTTGTATGAAAATTTTCGCACGCAGCAGTATTCATACTTGGTATTTTTTTATCAAATGAAAAACCTATTTTCAAACGATAAAACATTCATACTTAGCAAAGTTTTTTTTTAAAAAAAAAAAAAAAAAAAGATTCCCGGTTCATACGAGATTTTGGGTAACAAAATTTTGGGTAGAAAAAAAGTCCTAAAATTTTAAATTTTTAGCTACGAGATTTTTTGCGTACCTGCTTCAAAAAGGTTTCCGGTTCATACGAAAAATTTTGGGTAACAAAATTTTTTTTGGACTGGTAAAATTTTTCGGTACAAAAATTACTCTCGGTATAAGTTTTTTTTCTTTTCTAATCATTTCAAAAGTTTTTTTGATATCTAAACTTCTGAAAACTTAATCCTTCGAAAATCTATTCGAACACATTGATCCAAAATTTAATATCAATTCAAAAACACGATAACGATAAAAAAACATCCAACCCAGAAAGTAAATATGGAAGCCAGCTACTTGTTAAAAATTAAAGAATTAGAAGCTAGGCTAGAAAATAATTACAACTGCTTAGTTAAGAGTTTAGAAGAAAAATCTATTCTTAAAAATAAACTAACAATAGAACAAGAAAGGCTGACGAGCTTAAAGACAAGGGTCGCACAACAAGAATCAACTATAAGCGAACTTACAAAAGAATTATGTACATGTAGGGACGAAAAAATAAATAGTGCAGCCCAAAACAAAAGTCTCATTGAACAAAGAAATCAATTATATTAAAAAATTATAGAATTAGAAGATGTTCTAGCTAAACGAGGACAAACTGAGCAACGCGAAATAAAAGAAACTATATTGTCTCTAAATAAGTCGACTCAAACAATTGAGTCCGTGCCAAACAAGGAACATTCTATACAATCAACAAAACCAAACTCTAAAGATTGTGATATTCTAGAAGATGAACGCAAAATTGCTGAATTACATTCTCTTCTGGAATCAGAACGTAAAGAGTTTCGAGCAAAAATGGATAAGCTTTTAAAGGAGAATTCATTTCTCAAATATTCCTTAGAAAATGGCACAACTACAACCATTCATCCTGTAAAACCTGAACCTTTAAACGATATATATTCTAAACAGGATCAGAAAACTCAAATGACTAAACCTATAAAGCAGGAAAGAATAGAGCAAGACAATTCATTTTCTATTACAATAAACAAAATTGTTCCTAACTCTATTCTTCCTCCAAAAATTTCTAAAGTCATTCCAAAGATAAAGCAAGAAGCTACTAAAGCTAAAACAGACAATAAATACACATTCTCTATTAAAACTGAAACGTCCAAAAGTAATAATTGTCTTAACAAAAGTAGCTCATTTAGTACACATTACAAAGTGAATGATGTGAGTCTAGAAGGTAGGAAATACGACACTTCTATACTTAATGCTATTGATTCTATAAGCTCGTATTCCTCTCTCAAGTACCCGGTCAAAGTCAAATCCGAATTACATCTTAAGCGACTGGCGAAAGAGAAAATTTTCTCTTCTACAAAAAGACACACATTCACCGATGCTGAAAAGTTAAATTTAAAAAAGGTACAACAAATTTGGAAACCTAAGCTACAAATGGAAATAAGTAGTCCTCGACAAATGTGGATTCCTATGACTGCTTTATGTGATAATTTTGCTTTCAAATTTGAACCTTATATGCATAATTGTTTCACTGCTAATAAGGGAGGACCCGTCCAAAAATGGGTACCAAAGTCCCGATAATTTGTTTTGCAGGTCCCGATCATACATGGTAAATAGACGACGATTGCTCCACATGTATGGTCGGTATGCGATGATGACCAGTCGCACAAGACCCCGACACGTGTGGTATTCGGTTTGCTCCACACACGTGATCGGTATGTGACGTGAGCAAACACACCAAATCAAGACTATTCCAACGCTCTAGATTTGACATTGTTTCTATTTTTATTTTTAAAAAACAAAAAAAAAAAAATGCCATAAAAAAAAAGGACATAAAAAAAAAGAAAAAGGCCATTAAAAAAAAAAAAGAAAAATAAGCCCATAAAAAAAAGGAGAGGCAATAAAAAAAAAAAGAGGGAGAAAAAGAAAAATAAGGCCCAAAAAAAAAAATAATAAAAAATAAAAAATAAAAAAAAAAAAAAAAAATAAATTTGAGCTTCAATGTTCAAAGAAGGCCGAGCCAATTTCAAATTGCAAAAGCCACTTGAGTTTTATTTTGGGGGAGTCAAACTCTATATTTACCGAATATTCGGTCTTCATATTCTATATTGTTTTTATTTAGGGGGAGTGGATCGCTAGAAGAGGTGCAAGAGCTTCAAAAGAGCGTATTACCGTAGTTTTATTATAAAAAACGCCTATGTTTTAGGGGAAGTGATACTCATAAGCGCATACTTAAAAGGAGCACATTTTAAAGGGGGAGTGATACTTCATTTACTAAAGGCGCTTGACCTGAAAGAAAGTAATATACAAATTTCTACAAGAGCGCACATGTTTAGGGGGAGCAAGAGCATCATATTTGAAATAGCACATCTATTTAGGGGGAGCAAGGGCATCACATTAGGCATAGCGCAACAATTTAGGGGGAGCGTTACCTAAAAAGGCGCAAGAGATAAAAGAGAATGCCGGAAGACAAACTTCAAACTTTGAGGGAGTGTCAACATCAACTAGCGCATGGACAATACGAGGTGTTCACATACCAGTTTCCATAGTTCAGTTCATCCCAACTGCACCTATCCCAGAAACAAACCCCGAGTGTATGTGAGGGTATTCGAGCGAATAACGATGAAATCATTACACCACAACCACAAACTATCCGGACCATAACCATATAGGTACAGGACTGATTTATCAGATCCCGGGTAGAAGACGCTTCATCTGGTCCTAAGGCGCATGCACAACCCTTCCTAGCTACTCATTTGTCTCCCTAAAGACAGATGTTTCAATATCTCACGGGGAACCGCCTATGCTATCACCGTTTCATTTGGAAACGGGAGATATTGAACAAAGTGGTCCATAGCCCCACACCACTGAATTTTTTTTTGATCACGTAAATGTCTAGTGTGTCCTCATAGCCTAAATATTTTTAAATTTTCTAGGACACAAACATTATTTTACACATACTATGCAGGTTTACGTGACCTAGCCAGAACTTCTGTAGACACATTTATCGCAAAAATGTGCTTCTATGATCAGAAGGAAGTCCTGCCGTTGCAACATCAAAACAACAACGGTAGCAGGCCATCTTCTGCAGCACGACTCTAGAATGATGTCAACGGGCTGCCTATGTGGCCCCGTAG
Source organism: Lindernia subracemosa (assembly GCA_028392965.1). Lineage (NCBI taxonomy): Eukaryota > Viridiplantae > Streptophyta > Magnoliopsida > Lamiales > Linderniaceae > Vandellia > Vandellia subracemosa. The sequence continues at coordinate 215,399 of JAQPCC010000044.1, forward strand.
CCCCTCCAAATGCAAGTCTGTGTGACTTTGCATCAACGACCAAGAGTGACATCTAGGGATGTTTCACGATGATCGGTCGTCTGTCCCGTTTTTTTCAGGTACTTCATCCGGAATTCAACGCCAACGCGTTCAGCGTACACAGGATCACCTTGATCACACAGCATGACGATACAAATGAATCGCCATGAGGGGGAGAAGTATATAAAGAAGGCCAAGCACGTGAACTCATTAAAGAAGCCATGCTTTCAAACGCACGTGCTGAACCACAACAAACAAGACCTCTCTCCATGGTTCGAGCATACACGACAAGTCAATGCTGATGATCCACGCGACTCTGATATATGCAAGAAGGTGACGAATATTCAAGTTGCAAAGAAGAAAATGAGGGTGCATGTAAATAGGGGGAGGCTGAAGATTCTCCAGACGCTCTCAGATATTTCTTCAAACAGCAACAAAGACTGTGTCAAATTCAAAGTTGAGCACAAAGGGGGAGATTGTTGGAAATTATTCTGTTGTGTTCAACTGATGATGAAGACTGAAGATTCGAGAGACAAAGACAACCGAAGCTTCAATTATAATTGAACACTAAGGGGGAGATTGTTGGAAGTATTTTATAGTGTTCAATAATCAAGTTATCTTTGTCTAGGGACTTAATTGTAATATATGTATAGTTAGGGACTAGAATGCAAATATACCAATATTGATTGGTATATATAGGGCAAGTGTGTGTAAAATACAAAAAACTTGAGTTTAGCTTTCTCTCACTAGAAACACTCTCTCTAATCACTATCTAAGCTAGGGTTAATTGTAGAGAGAGAAAGAGGATATTTGTAGAGAAAGTTTGTGATTAATGAAGATTTGATTGATTTAATCCTTAAGCTTCCGCTCGCATTATCATCGAGGTAAATCTATCGAATCTATGCTCGAGTTCTTCGTTGGATGTTAAAAACGGACCTAACAAGGTTTTCGCAAGTCATCTTCTATTGGGCCCTTTCGCTAACCTTTCTCAAAATATTCAGGCCCAAGCCCAAAGTTTACGGAAAACTTTCTAAGCTTCCACGAGAAGTTTTCGCAACGTCAAAACCTTTTCGTTCCCTATCAAAGTTTTCGCAACCTTTTTCTTTACTCTCCAACTCGAATCTCTATTATTTATATTTTGCTCTCATTTCGTGTTCTTCTGCTGTTAGGTCCGTTCTTAACAATCTAAGGATGATAACACTCATTAATATTGAATTACCTTGAGGAATTTGAAGTTAGGGTTTGAAGGTAATTGAGAGAGAAAAGAGTGGAGTGTTCTTCAAGCTGAGGAATCAAGTGTGTATCACCAAGCTTGGAATTGAAAAGTGTACATGGACCAAACGAGCTACTTAGCTATATATACCATATATTTGGTATATTTACAAATAGGTCCCTAAACTATAATAATATTACACACTTGCCCAATACTAAAGATAGCTTACAAATAGAACACAACTAAAGTATCTTCTACAATCTCCCCCTTTGTGTTCTTCTCAGATGAGCTTCGCTATCTTTGTCGGGAATAGAACGACTTTCTGAATCCGAGGGCAACTTCATATCCTCTCAGCGTGTTTCGAAGGTCGAGCCTTTCGACAATCTTGGATATCACCGTCTCGGTCAGAGTCTTAATCGTTCTAACATGTTCAGCTACCTCTGGCATGGAAATTTATCCGGTCTCAGTAATCTCGTCAGTAATCTTTCTCAGGTTCTTGAGGATGATCTTCAACGTTCCGTCAGAAAATTTCTCAACTTCAGAAAGGAACATCAACCTCTTTGAACCATCGAGACTTTTATACACTAGGCTGAGCTCGGGTTCTTAAAAAATGTGGTAGTCTGGATAGCTTTCTAGATCCTGATCTGAGCCTAGGATGCGTGGTTTGACGAGATTTACCTTCTTCATGTTGCTCTCAAGAGCAATCTGAAGGTCTTGAGCGATGAAGAACTTGACCTGGCGCAACATGTATCTCTTGATCGTGTCGAATCCCAAACGATATCTGAATTCCTTCAGAGTGAATTTCTGATAAACTCCAAACATCTGGAGAATGTCGTTTGGTTCGATGTCTGCTAGATCAGCTTCGGAGATCCTTTCCTGGGTGCTGTCTTGACGAACCACATTATATATTGGATAATTTGTCTTTCCAACATTGTGGTGCTCGACTTCCACAATGTCTTCGATTCTGGATTTAGACCTCATAATTATCCTGTTGCCCTTGTCTCTCGGCGGGCCGACTTTGGTTTTGGTGAGCATGTAGATATGTCCTATTGCTTCGGTCCCTTTGAGATGACTTAAGCCTCTTAAGTCCAGCTCGTCAAGCTTCTTGATGTTCTTCTCGTGACGCCATATCCTCTTGCGTATCTCTTCCTGGAACGGAGCCATAACTTTCTTGTTCTCCCACGGGACTGTCTTCTTCCTATGCTCTGGTGTCCTGTCTTTGTGAAGCATATTCATTGCCTGTGTGAGTTCGGCTGAGTTCCAGTTGTAGACTTCGCTATTATTCAATTCGTCATTCGAGATCCTGAACATCTGTACTGAAGACTGCCGTAGGAAGGTTCTTGCATTGTAGATTCGGTGGAAGGCAGCTTCTTCATCTTCAGTCAACGCAATCCAATCTCTTAGTATGTATTCGTCGACAAACTCCTTTGGATTGGTTGTTGAAGGAATCGGTGGTGGTAGATTTTCTGTCGGTGGAGGTGGTAGAGTGGATGATGATGGAGTGATGGGTGGTGATGGAAGTGAAGGCAGTGATGGAGGTTGAGACGAGGGAAGTGGCGGTAGTGATTGAGATGGTGGCGGTTGTGATGATGAGGTAGGTCGAGACGACGAGGTGGTTGCTGATGATCGTCCTCGTCTCGACCTTGTGATTGGTGGGGTAGGTTGGGGTGTGACCCTGGCTCGTTTGCTGCTCTCCCCCTCAGGGCGATCATCAGGATCGTCATGTCTTCGTCTTCGAGTAGGGGGGTCCTCACGGCAACCGGTTGGTTGGTGGGTCAGAAGGTGGAGTAGCTCTTGCATTTCTTCATCTAGGGTTTCTGTCCCGGAAAGAAGTCGGGACAGAAACAGGTCATAGAGCACTCTTATGGGCATGGTGTATGGGTTTGGTGGTGTTTCGGCAGGTTGTTCTATCGGAGATATGGGGAGGGGTAACACAGGGTCTTCGACCAGTGGGGCTTTCCCTTTGTCCCTTGTAGCGGCCAGAACGGCGCTTTGGACCTTTTCTGAAATGGTTTCGTCTAGTTTTTCGGAAAATTTGGAAAAGGCGGACTCCAGGCACTGGTGAAGATAGTCCTGTGTTACAAAAGGTAACCTGACAGAGCCACCAAGGCGTTCTGTCGTCACAATATCAGAAAAGATGTCTGATGTGTGGCCTGTTGTCACCGATGTGACAAGAGGACTTTTGAAGATGGGGCCACCTAGGCTTCCCGTTGACATTCGCCGAGATAATATCTCTTGCAAATGGCCCGATGGCACGGCTGTTTCGATGTTGACCGTGTCGGGGCTTCCTTCCGATCCTCGCGGCACATCCTCAGTGAATGTGGCTACAGAAGTTCTGATTTGATCACGAAGACCAAGTGTGGGCGGGGTCAAAAGTGTCGGTGTCCTAGAAAAATCTGAAAATGTTTGGATGGTGGACACTAGACTCGATGTGAGCGAAGGAATGGTGGTGGATGGGGGCTGCGTTCCACCTTCTTCAATATATGCTGCTTCAGAAGGAAGCATAGATAGCGTACGTGGGTCCCCGTGAGTTTCTAAGACGATCGTCTGTTGGGAGACGATCGAATGGGCAAGGTTCGGTTGTGCTTGTGCCGTTGCCCCAGATGCGGCGACTTCTACCCGGAGGCTGAACGTATCAGCCTCTGTTCCTATAGGGGTTGGGGACGGAATGTTTTGTGAGGAAGGAGTGGTGACCACGGCCGTTTGAGTCACCAACTCTTCAGATTGGGTATTTTCTGAAGAGGGTGTCGAAGGGTGCGGGGCCGGGTCGATTGTTCTCTCAGGACCCTCACTAATGCTCAGGTTTGTCCCGGGGTTAGTTTCTGGTGGGTTGTCCAGAAACGTAGGGAGCTGCCGGTGTTGTGCGGCGCAGTAAACCAGAATGGATTCCCTGGTAGCCAACCGAAGAAGGTCGTCAAGAATTGGCATTGGGCGACTCATCCATTTTGGTTCGGCTTTGGCTTTCTGGATGAACTTCATCTTTGGCGGGATATAGTTTTCATCGCTCGATCGGGTAGATATCTCTGGATTGACCGCCATGAAATGTTTGATAAGGACTGGAAACCACCGTAGGTAGGGGACGCATTTGGTACGTTTGGCTTGGCCCCTAGTGTTGATTTGGTCTTCAAGATCGCTCCAAAGTAGTTGTGTGAAGTTGTAATGTTTGGAGAAGATCAATCCATGGAAGATGCGTAAAATTGTTAGGTTGCCTTTATCGAAGCTGGTGTGTTTTGGGGATAAACACTTGTTGACCAGCCCAAAGAGAGTTTTCCAAGGATGAGGGATCTTTCCAAGTTGAAAGGAGGATAGACTGGCAAGTGGAGGCGTATGTCCCATGAGCAGCATGTCTTTGAGAAGTTCTTGTTCGGAGGGAACCTCCTGATATTCGTCATATATGGGGAGGTGTAGCACACGCTGGAAGAGTTCTTGTGTGACTGCCACTTTTGTGTTGTCAAGTTGTGCTTCAAAGAAGATTGAGTTGTTTCTAGCAACCATTCGTTTCAAGGTGGCCCAGAATTGTTGTAGGTACATCATGGGTACAGGTGTCGTCATGTTGAATGCCGGCCATAAGGGGTGCCCTTGTAGAATGGATATGATGATGGGATCGGGACATTTGAGTGTGTCGGGATCTAGTTGAAAGTTGTTGTCCCGAATATCTATCCATTCGTGTGTAGGATATATATCTTCAATGGAAGCCATTTTAACTCTGTCAAACAAAAATAGAATATTAGTACAATTTTTTGAAACAAGATAGTTCTAGACAAAGTGTTCTTTTTTTTTTTTTTTTTTTTTTTTTGAAAACTTTGCTAAGTATGAATGTTATATCGTTTGAAAATAGGTTTTTCATTTGATAAAAAAATACCAAGTATGAATACTGTGGCGTGCGAAAAATTTTCATACAAAAGATTACTGTAGCGTGCGAAAATTGATTTTCGTTCGAAAAAAAAACAAATGTTTTCGTGTCGCTGTAGTATGCGAAAAAGTTTAGTTCGAAAAACTTTTGATAAATGTTTTCGTGTCGCTGTAGTATGCGAAAAAGTTTAGTTCGAAAAACTTTTGATAAATGTTTTCGTGTCGCTGTAATATGCGAAAAAGTTTAGTTCGAAAAACTTTTGATAAATGTTTTCGTGTCGCTGTAGTATGCGAAAAAGTTTTCGAAAAACTTTTGATAAATGTTTTCGTGTCGCTGTAGTATGCGAAAGTTTTCGAAAAACTTTTAAATGTTGTCGTATCATTGACACTAGCGTCCGAAAATTTATATACAGTAGTTTTCGTATGAAGTTACTATAGCGTATGATAAAGACGTCGTTCGAAAACTTATTAATAAAGTTTGTCGTATCCGTTTTATTTGAAAAGAATATTCGACATTAAAATATTCATACGAAAAGTGTTAAACTTTGTCGTACGAAAGTCGTTTGTCGTGTTGACTTTGCGTACGAAATCACTCCGTCAAAGTTTTCGTATGAAATCTTTGAAGCAAGGTATTTTCGTACCAAAAATGATTTTGATCGAAAAAACAGAGCAAAACAGAGTAAAACGGCGATGGATGCGAAAAAAACCACTTAAAAGCTGATACGAAAACTGCGTGCGAAAACCTGATGCGTACGAAAACCTTTTTCACGAAGAACATCGATGCGAAAACTTAATTTCGAATTGATTTATAGTTAACGAGATTCGCATCGAATCAAAGCACTTTTAATAAATTCGTATTGATTAAAAACAGTTTTGAAATCATTTGAATGCAAAAATCAAACTGGCGATTTTGAAATCGAACAAAACTAGGGTTTAATTTCTGAAATCAAGAATCACGAGCACTAAATCAAATGAAATTAGAAGGAAACGTTGAATCTTCTTACCAAATAATGATTTGCGGATTCTCTGTGGTTTGGGTTCGACAAATCGTCGATGAATCGTGCGAAAAATGTAGTGCGAAAAAAACAGTCGTGCGAAAAAGAGGAAGAGAGTGATTTGGTTTTTCGTATCAACTGATACGAAAAACAATCTCTAGTATTTCTCGTATGCGTGAGAATGGTAAAATGCAGAAAAGGCACCGAAAAAGAAATATTTTCGTTTTGGCCTTAAATCATATCTTTATTCTTCAAATAGGTACAAATGCACATATTTTTGTTAAACTTTCTCCCCCTCAATTTCAGCATTATAAATTTTTTTTTTTTTTTTTTAAATATTCTCCCCCTTAATTCGTTACATTTATTTATATAAGATACTACGAAAAATTCTCCCCCTCAATTAAAGCATAGTTTTTAGGAAAAAACACAAGAAATCATGAAGGTAATCTAACTGAGGTTTAGCATGCCGATTTTAGAGACAAGGAATTGGAAGCGTTTTTCATCCAAAGCCTTGGTAAATAAATCGGCAAGCTGTAGCTCAGTTTTCACAAAATGCATATCAATGATTCCTTTTCAACACAATCTTTAATGAAATGATAGCGAATATCTATGTGTTTCGTACGTGAGTGGTGCACAGGATTGCATGTAATGGCTATAGCACTTTTAGAATCACTATAAATGGGAATATTATTTAAATCAAACCCATAGTCGCGAAGTTGAGTCCGCATCCATAGTATCTGTGAGCAACAGCTAGCAGCAGCAACGTATTCTGCTTCAGCTGTAGATGTGGACACACAATTCTGTTTTTTGGATGACCAGCAGACCAACTTATTGCCTAAGTATTGAGCGCTTCCTGAAGTGCTTTTTCTGTCTAATTTGTATCCTGCATAGTCAGAGTCAGTGTATCCAATTAGGTTAAAATTGGCATTTTTTGGATACCACAATCCTAAATTTTGTGTTCCTTTGAGATATCGAAGGATACGCTTCACTGCGAGCAAATGCAACTCCTTTGGTTTGGCTTGAAAACGAGCACAGAGACACGTGGAGAAGACTATGTCTGGTCGACTTGAGGTGAGATACAAAAGTGACCCTATGATGCCTCTATATTCTGTTTCGTTTACTGATTTTCCCGTAATATCCGCATCGAGTTTACAACTTGGAGACATCGGAGTTGGCATTGATGAGCTCGAGTCCATTCCATATCGTTTCAGGATGTCTTGAATGTACTTTGATTGACTGATGAATATCCCATCTTGCATTTGGCGGACTTGTAATCCTAAGAAGAATGACATTTCGCCAACCATGCTCATTTCAAATTTTGTGGTCATGAGTTTGCCAAACTTTTTGCATAGTCGTTCGTCTGTCGAACCAAAAATTATATCGTCGACGTAGATTTGGACGACTAAGATCTCTTGTCTGTGTCTTTTTATGAAAAGAGTTGTATCGATGGTTCCTTTGGTAAATCCTGAACATAGTAGAAATTTAGTAAGTACGTCGTACCACGCCCGTGGGGCTTGTTTGAGTCCGTATAGTGCCTTTTGGAGTTGGTAGACGTGATCAGGGAATTTACTGTTTTGAAACCCTTCAGGTTGAGCGACAAAAACTTCTTCTTTTAAAACGCCGTTGAGAAAGGCAGTTTTGACATCCATTTGGTATACTAAGAAGTTTTGGTGAGCTGCATAGGCTAGAAATATTCTAATGGCTTCTATGCGTGCAACAGGAGCGAATGTTTCATCGTAATCGATTCCTTCCTGTTGATTGTAACCCTTTGCAACTAGTCGCGCCTTATTCCTTATTATAACGCCATTTTCATCTCGTTTATTTTTTAATATCCATTTGGTGCCTATTATAGTTTTGTGATCGGGTCGAGGCACCAGACGCCATACTTGCAGTCTTTCAAATTGGTTGAGTTCGTCTTGCATCGCGTTTATCCAATCAGGGTCTTGTAATGCTTCGGATACTTTTCTTGGTTCGCTCTGACTTATGAAGCATGAGTACAGACACTCATTCGCTGTAGATGATCGAGTGCGTACTCCGGTGGAAATGTCTCCTATGATGAGATCTGTTGGATGAGCACGGGTCCATTTTCTTGTATTGGATACCGGTGCTTCAGGTGATTCTGATGTAGATGGATGTTCTTGTTCTTCTTCAATTTGATTTGTTTGTGTTCATCAGTATTCTGGGGGGATTCTTCACCTTCATTTGGAGAGTTATTTATTTGAGATGACGAAGGTTCACCTAGTGGTATGTCTTCTGTCAGATTATTGTCGGTCACAGGTGAAGCCTCAGAATTTTGAGTTTCTTCTGTTATTTGTGGGATATCTTCTGTGTTTTCTTGGACTATTTGAGGATCTTCGAGTATGGGTTCTATTGTTTGGAAAAATTGTTCCTCAAATAAGTAATCCCAGTCCATTGTTAAAGTAGGAGAAATCTGGAAATCATTTTCTTGTACGAGTTCTGAAGTTGGGTGTTCAGAAGCCTTTTCTGGTGGATGTGCGAGTCCTGATCTGTTGTGATCCGAAGTCATTTCTGGTGTAAGCACGGGTCTTGTACTGTTGTGTACAAAAGCCAACGTTGATTCATCGAACGTGAGATTTATACTTTCTTGTACGCGTCGGTCTGTTTTGATGTATACTCGATATGCCTTGGAGACGGAGGAGTATCCGATGAAAATAGCCTCAATTCCTTTTGGGGCAAATTTTCCGCTATTAACCTTATCGTCGATAAAGAAACATTTGCATCCAAAAATTCGGAGAAATTTGACGTTTGGTATTCTTTTGTTGATCAGCTCGTATGGTGTTTTGTCAAACCGTTTGTTGATGCTTGTCCTATTTTGTGTAAAACATGCGGTATTGACAGCTTCAGCCCAAAGAAAATAGGGAAGGTTTGAGTTGATCAGCATTGTTCGTGCTGCTTCGATAAGGGTTCTGTTCCTTCTCTCCACTACGCCATTTTGTTGAGGAGTTCGTGCTGCTGAAAATTGTTGTGAAATTCCTAAGAAGTCATAGAAGTCCTTTAGAGCTTTGTTTTTGAATTCAGTGCCGTTGTCTGAGCGAATTATTTGTATGGACTTCTGCATCATATTCTGTGTTGTTTTCACAAAGTTTATTAGTATTTCAACGGTCTCATCTTTTGTTTTTAGAAACCTGGTCCATGTGTATTTTGAATAGTCATCTACTATTACGAGCACATACCGCTTTCGGCTTATGCTTTCAACTCTCATGGGCCCACATAGATCGATATGTAGTAATTCTAGTGGTTGAGTTGTTGATGGAACTGGTTTGCTCTTGTGGGGTGCTTTTCTTATTTTGCCTAACTCACACGCAGGACACAGATGCTCTTTTTTAAATTTCAATTTTGGCAATCCTTTTACCAAGTTTTTGGATGCTAATTTTCGGAGATCTCTGTAGTTTAGATGAGAAAACCGTTGATGCCACACATGGTTTTGATGTTGGACATTGTCGGAAAACAGGCAGACTGCTGAGGATGGTTTAGCTGTTCGTAGGTTGATCGTATATAGATTGGATTTTCTTGATCCTACTAAGAGCTCTTCCTCCTTTTGGTTCCTAATGCTGCATACGTTAGCTCTGAAGAGCACTTGGAGTTCTTTGTCGCAGAATTTTCCGATACTAAATAGGTTGTGGCTTAATCCTTCAACGTAGCAGACATCCTTTATCGTGAGATTTTTGTGATGGATGTCGCCGTAGCCTCGAATATATGCTAGATTATTGTTGCCGAATCGTACTTTACCTCCGTATTGTTCGATGTAGTTGCTCAACAGTTCTTTCTTTCCTGTCATGTGTGTGGAGCAACCCGAGTCCAAATACCACACATGATGGAGCTGCATGAAGAAGAAAATTAATTTCTTTTAGGTACCCATATTTGAATGGGTCCTTCTTTGTGAAATGTAAAACTTTGATGACCTTGGTCTTTGCTAGATGAACGAATTTTTGGTACCCATTTTGTTTTTGTTATTTTTGGGAGGCTTTTAGGTATCCAAATGTTTTGATTCGTCCTAGACCTAGGGATTTGTTTTAGGTTTGGATTTTCCCTTTTGGAATAGTTCTTAGGTCGCCATTCTTGTTTTTGTTTGTTAATCTTATGGGATTTTTGGGTATCCAAATGTTAGTAGTTTTTAATTTGGATTGTGAAGATATAATATTTGTTTCCAACATAGTTTTATTCTTTTGGGGTCATCTTTTGATGTTTTGGAATGCTGTCCTTCCCTTTTGAGAAACTTTGAATTATATTGAAAGGAATATTTCAGTACAGGCTGCTTTGTAGACCGGCTAGAATTTTTCATAAGAGAATTCTCATAGTAAGATATGTCTTTCTTTTCTATCTTTGGATACGTCTTTTCTTCAAGTTTTTTCTTTTGATTCTTTAGATGAGGATCTGTAGATAAAGTAGGAGTATTAGATGAAGAAGACATATTACTATTCTTAAGAGAGGATATTTCTTTAAGAAGTAATTCTTTTTCTATTTTAAACCTTAGTCTTTCAGTATTTAGAATTTGTTGTATATTATCAGTTCCCAAGACTTTTTCTGGTATATATATGTTTTTTATTGTGACTTCATTCTTTTTCTTTTGAGGGCTTTCGACTTCCTTCTTGGGGGTTATTAACTGATGATTTTTTAATTGACTTTTCATTTAATGATGAATAGTCTATATGGATTTCTGCCTTTTTCATGTCTTCTCCTTTTTCTTCAGTCTCAGTTTTCCTAGTGAATAATATTGGTTTTGGTAGTTCAGTATTCATAGATTTGGAGTCACTTGTTTTTTCATTTTGATTTTCATGTTGTTGAAATTCTAATCCTGCTCTTGGATCATAGAATCTTTTATCTTTGGGTTTATTAAATTTTACAAGTAACTCACATTCTTCGCGTCTTATTAATTGATCCTCTATTACTTTAATTTTTGTGTATAAGGCACATCGTTGTTCGAGGAGGATTTTATTTTGAGCTTTAACATTTATATTTTCATTTCGGCATGTTGATAATTCTATTGTTAGTTCTTTTAATTTTTGTTCTTGTTGCTCTAATTTGGAGTTTAAAGCTGTTGTTCTCTCTTGTTCAATTTTCCATTTATTGGATATAATGGCTTTTTGTTCGAGAATTTTTTGTATATTGTTATTTTTCTGATCTTTTAAGTTCTGTTCCTTGTCTAATTTTCTTTTAGTTTTGATGATTTTGATTTGTTCTTTTAAAGCTTTTATCTGTTCAAGTAAATAAGGTGTGTGAGAATTTACCTGCGATTCGTCCGATGATGCATACGCACTGTCGGAGGCGCTTGGATTTTCTGCATCGGAGTCATCGTCAAGTTTTGCCATGAGTGCACAATTCTCTGGTTCACTGTCAGAAGAGTTCTCTAGCCAGTAGTCTTGTTCTGCCATTAGTGCAATGCCTGCTTCCTTTTGTTTAGAAAGTTGAAGCTTTTTACCGTAGTAGTTGCTGTCTTTTGTCTTAGGTTGCATGCAATCCTTAGCAAAATGTCCTGGCTTTCCACAATTGAAACACTTTGATTGTTTGTCAATTGGTTTTGGCTGAGATGTTTCTCCCTGCTTTTCTTTATTTCGAGAGCTTGTAAACCTTTGTTTATTGGATGGGGATGATCCCTTCTTTCTGAAATATTTCTTGTTGACCATCTTGGTGAGTAATGCCAATTGCTTCCTAACATCTTTCATCTCCATATCCGAATCTGAACTTGAGTCACTCTCGGCTTCAGAAGAGCTTGAGATTTTGCTTATTTTGGACTTTGACGGTTTTTGTTTTCGTTCAGTCACTAGAGCTACTGTTTCTTCAGATACTTTTTGTGAATTTTCTTTGACTAATTCATTGATGTCGTCAATGTGTTGTGCTAGGTTGTCAAAGATTGTGTGGATGTCCATTTCGTCTAGATCTTTATTCTGCCGTATTTGAGTTGTCACCCTTTTCCATTCTGGCAGTAGAGATGAAAGAGATCGGATATTTATCTCCATATTTGTTTTTGATATGTTTATCTTCCTCATCTCGTTTATGAGGGTTAGAAATCTTTGATAGGTGTTGTGGAGATCTTCATCTTGTTTGGCTTTGAATGAGTCATAGGCCGTTAGTATGTTAGCTTTCTTGGCCTTGATGCCGACTTCTGTTCGTTGCATCATTTTGTATATTTCGTCCCACATATCCTTAGCCGTAGTCATGCTGTCTATCAGGATGTAGATATCATTAGGTATTGCTTGCAGAAGATAAGTTTTGGCTACTAAATCTGCTCTAGCTCTTATTTTCTCGAGATCAGAGTATTCATCGGGAGTTTTGAGCCTTTTGGATGCCGGAATGGGCGGATCATTTTCTGAAAATCCTTAAATGTGAATCCAGAATTGAGCGGGTCCTTCAAATAGAGAAGAAAGTATTGATGTTGCTTGTTCTTTGGTTTCTAAAAATGTCAAGAATCTGCTCCTCCATGCCGTGTATTCTCCGCGTCGTAGTATCGGCGGTCGGACATCGTTACCCATTGAGTAAGCATCCATGATTCTTCCTTAGATTTGTTGGATTCTTTCTACTTGATTTTGAAGATTGAAAACTTGAGGATTTCACACGCAAAGGGTCAGTTAACACAAGTATAGAATTTTTGTAAATGTCTTTGTATGTGAAAAGGTGTCACAATAGAGACTGTTTATGAGAAATAGTTGCGCTGAAAAAAAATTTTTTTTTTTTTGATAATTTTTGTTTTTCATATGAGAAATACTTGGTATATGAAAATGCAATTGTATCAAAGATTTTCGTGTCAAGAATATCTGCACAGATTTTCGTACGAGAAATGTAATTAATTTTCGTATAACAAGTGTATACGAGAAATTTTGTTTAGGTATATAATTTTCGTACTGAGAAAACTTTCGTGCGAAAACGACAAATTTCTTGTTTAAAAATTTTTCGTATTAAAAAAAATTCTAGAAAAAAGTAGCAACTGTTTTCGTACTAAAGTCAAAGCTAATAGTTTTCGTATTGACTCTTTTTCGTTTGTAGAAAAATTTCGCACAAAAATTTGTCGTACGAAAAAGGAGTTTTCGTATACACGAAATTTTTGTATGGGAGTTTTTTTTTCGTATAACTATTTTTGCGTAAAGTTTTGCGTATAGAAACAAACAAAAATTGTTTTTCGTATCAAAGTATTTTGCGTAAGAAAAGTCAAACCTAAAAGTTTTCGTATTGAAACTTTTTCGTACGAGACTTTTTCGTATGAGAGAAAAAAAATTCGTATATGAAAAGTTTTTCGTATTGACCCATTTCGTTCGAAAAGATTGTTTTTCGTATCAAGGATGTTTTTCGTTCGTATGAGATATTTTCGTCTAGACTTTTTCGTACGAGACTTTTTCGTATGAGACTATATTTTTTCGTATGCTCGTACGACCAATGAGGATGCGGGGAGTGATCGCCGGTGCCAGAGAGGGCACGGACAAGGTGCGGCTCCTGGCAGGCTTCTAGGCGAAGGGGTACATGAATGAACCGATCCCACACCCGAATGAGAGGGGATCCTGAGGCTGGCAATGTATGGGCGTGTCGGTCTAAGAATCGTATAAGAGAATTGATAGTACTACTCATATCACCAAGGTCGACCTACCTTTTCGGGAGTCCAACTATAAGAACTCCAAAGTTAAGCGTGCTTGACTTGGAGCAATCTTAGGATGGGTGACCCCCTGGGAAGCAGCTCAGGGTGCGTGCGAGTGAGGACAAAGCACGCGGAAGGTTAAGTATAAATGGTGGTACAGTGGGGCCAGACTATCAGTAGGAGTGTGGTGGGCCCAACCCCACTGGTCCCCAGTAGGACGAATGTTACCAGTAACAGCCGGTATGGGACGGGTCGTTACAGATGGTATCAGAGCACAACCTCTCGCAGTACGGTGTGGTTCGGGGACGAACCAGGCGGAAGCTGGTGGGCATGTGACGCCCGGGGCCAATGAGGGCGGGGAGTGATCGCCGGTGCCAGAGAGGGCACGGACAAGGTGCGGCTCCTGGCAGGCTTCTAGGCGAAGGGGTACATGAATGAACCGATCCCACACCCGAATGAGAGGGGATCCTGAGGCTGGCAATGTATGGGCGTGTCGGTCTAAGAATCGTATAAGAGAATTGATAGTACTACTCATATCACCAAGGTCGACCTACCTTTTCGGGAGTACATCTATAAGAACTCCAAAGTTAAGCGTGCTTGACTTGGAGCAATCTTAGGATGGGTGACCCCCTGGGAAGCAGCTCAGGGTGCGTGCGAGTGAGGACAAAGCACGCTGGAAGGTTAAGTATAAATGGTGGTACAGTGGGGCCAGACTATCAGTAGGAGTGTAGTGGGCCCAACCCCACTGGTCCCCAGTAGGACGAATGTTACCAGTAACAGCCGGTATGGGACGGGTCGTTACAATAGATGACACTAGTTTTTCGTAATGAGGTTTTGCGTACTTGAGGCTTTCACACGAAAAAAAAACTTTATCTTATCGATTGCTACAGTATACGAAAATGTAAAGTCAATGCGAAAAATTCGGAGAATGTGAGAGATACGAAATCTTGGTCAATGCAAACGAAAAACTTGGTACGAAAAAAAATCTTTCAAGCACGGTTCGAAAACATCAAACTGTCGAATGTCAAATTCACAAATAGCTTCAATTAGCACCTTTAACAATGAATTTTGAACGAAATATGTTGGGTAATAATGCAAAAACACTCGATTAACACAATTTAGAGCAAATTGTATAGCAATTTTCGAGAATTTGCAAGAACAATTGAAGATCACTCAACAGAGTATCGAACCTCAATTTTTCGAAAACTCACAGATTTTGATCAATTTGACGAATTCGGCTAACAATTAGCATGCGAAAACGATTTGTGAACACATTAATATCAACATCAACATCAAGCATGCATTTCAACACAAAACGACAGACAGCTCGATGCGAAAACCAATCGAATGGTGCGAAAACTTTTCGCGCGCAACCAAAATCGATTTCTTTACAATTTTCGTTCCACAAATCAAGTAGAAATTGGCTCTGATACCAATTGTTAGGTCCGTTCTTAACAATCTAAGGATGATAACACTCATTAATATTGAATTACCTTGAGGAATTTGAAGTTAGGGTTTGAAGGTAATTGAGAGAGAAAAGAGTGGAGTGTTCTTCAAGCTGAGTAATCAAGTGTGTATCATTAAGCTTGGAATTGAAAAGTGTACATGGACCAAACGAGCTACTTAGCTATATATACCATATATTTGGTATATTTACAAATAGGTCCCTAAACTATAATAATATTACACACTTGCCCAATACTAAAGATAGCTTACAAATAGAACACAACTAAAGTATCTTCTACATCTGCCTTCTTCGAACTCTCTTAAATCATCACAAACTGGTAAGGAACCTCATGAACTAACAGTTTTCTCCCAGTTTTGATCTAATCGCAGGTTTTCGGCAGGAGAACTGAGAATTCGATGTGCTCGTTTAGGGATGGGTTTATCGAGTTTATACCCAAAAATCTCGATGACATGTAAATGAATCGAGATTTAGGGTTGAAATCGACAAAATCGCAGCTCATAGAAAGTTTTCGGGGCTAGAACCTGCGTTAAAACTCCAAAACTTAAGTTTTCGGCAAAAAACAAACTTTTTGGAGATTCTACTGTTTTCGGCACTCAAAGTATAAAAAGAGTTTTTCGGCAAAATCAACCTTTTCGGCATAAACTAACTTTTCGAAAATTTCACTGTTTTGGATATAAAGCTTGTTTACAAACTTTTCGGCAAGTCAAAGTCAACAAAAACGTTTCGCACTACAACCTTTGGGGATTATCTAACTTTTTCGCAAGAGAAAGTTTTTGGACTGAAAAAGTTTTTGAGGATCACTGTTTTCGGCTTTCAAAACTTTTCGGCACATACCGAAAACTATACTTAAGAAAATTTTTGAAAAAATTAGCTTTTCGCAAAAGAGAGTTTTCGGACTGACAAGTTTTTGAGAATCACTGTTTTCGGCTTTTAAAACTTTTCAGCACATACCGAAAACTATACTTAAGAAAATTTTTGACAAAAATTAGCTTTTCGCAAAAGAAAGTTTTCGGACTGACAAGTTTTCAAAGTTTTCGGCTTTCAAAACTTTTCGACACATACCGAAAACTATACTTAAAAATTTTTGCAAAAATTAGCTTATCCAAGAGAGTTTTCGCAAAAATACACTGTTTTCGGCTCTCAAAGCTTCTTCGCATAGAAAGTTTTCGATATGCCTCAAAAGAAATTTAGAAATTCCAAAATTTTCACATCATCCTCACAAAATGACAAAATCACCGAAAACTTAAATTTTTTTGACAAACGTTGACCTCATATTGACCATATGTTTGTTATAAAATACAACCTATTATCTGTTCAGTCATTCTAACGAACATTTTTTTCAGATCATTAAAGAATGGCTAACTTGACCATTGACGAGGTGTATCCCACAACCAAATGGATCGGGACGACGGACAATAACTTTCAACTCGATCATACCAAATTCAAATGTCCCGACCCAATCATGGTGGCCATCTTACAATCACATCCACTGTGGAATGCCTTCTCAGCTACCGCCCAAGTGCCCGAAGTTTATCTTCAACAATTCTGGGGCACGATGAAACGGAAGATAGCTGCAGACCAATCTATCTACTACGAAGCTCAAATCATCAACACAACGGTCAACCTTACTAAAGAGCTTCTTCAACAAATGCTGCATCTACCTATCCTTCCAAACTATGAGGACTCTGCCAATGAAGAAGAACTCCGTGATGGGTTGTTGAAGCTTGGATACCGACCACCGCTCAACCTTCTATCCGGCTTCATACAAGGGATGTTGCCTTATCCCTGGAGGACACTTTTTGCCATCGTCAACAAGTGTCTCTCGCCCAAACATGTTGGATTCGACAAAGCAAACATCAACATACTACGCATGTTTCACGGAATTATCTACAACAAGAACTACGACTTTGCATCCATCATCATGGCGGACCTGGATGATCAAATACGAACCCGGGACAACCGCACCCACAAAAACCTAGTCGTACCTTACCTCAGGTGGTTCTCCATCCTAATCCATCAGACGATGACAACCAATCCAAAGATCCCACCTCGAGACGAAGCCGAGAACTTCACTCCGCCAAAATTGAAGTATCTAGTGAAAAAGAAGACGGAGCCAAAATGGGAGAAACGCCCTATGATGATCCTACTCCATCTTCTACAAAATGCCGATCCCGATGCCGTTCAAGAATACTGCGACCAGTATTGCCACACCAACCCCATGGTTCGGGAAGACCCCCCCGAACCTAGCCAAGGGGCTCAGCCGAGTGGAAGTGAGGGTCCTGAGAGTGAGCCGGCCGCACCACCACCGTCTCCGCCCCCGTCAATTCAACCACAAACACAAGACAGTGATGACGGAGACTCGGACGATGACACTGACACACTGGACAGATTTGGGCACCGCCGAGAAATACGCGCAAAAAGCCAACAAGATTCTCAAGTCTCGGCTCCCACGTCTGCAGCAGCCGTCTCCCAACAACCAGAACAAGACCGGACCATAGCCACTATAGAAACAGGGACTGATGCGCTCAGTCCCCGAGTAGAAGCCGCCGCATCAGGTCCAACGACGCATGCACCTACCCCACCCAGCCACTCATCTGTCTCCCAACAGACAGATGTTTCACACACTCACGGGGATCCTCGTCCACCATCCCCCCCTCGCTCGGAGGCTGGGGATGTTGAAATAAGTGGTCCACCGCCCCAGACCATGACCTTCATTCAAAGCACATCGAGTCTAGGTCCTAGAATGCCCATATTTTTTTCACCTTTTACTAGGACACATACACATCTTTCTGCCAGCTCTCTGAAGCTGTCCACAACGGCCGTCGATGCCTCCATTACTGAGGTTCTTCGAACACTGGCCGGAAGACCCGATGAAGGAACCTCCTCCCCTCCTTCCTCGTCGGGCCATCAGGCCACTTCCACCTCTGGCCTGATGACAACAGGAAGCCTAAGTGGCCCTGGTACTTCGGTACGTCTAAGTGACGTACCCTTAACGACCGCAACTTCGTCTTTTCTTGACGAGTTGCTTGCAACGGTCAGAAGTCCCAAACGCGTCGAAGTACCCCCCACTTCGGCAAGTGTGAGCCATAGTGACTCAGTCATTGTGTCAACGGAGCGCCTTAGTGGCCCCGGTGGTGATTTCCCGTTCGTAACCAAGGCCAAGCTGAACTCACTCCTGGAGTCGTTCGTCAAAGCACTCAAAGAAGACATCTTGGCGACCGTTCGTGACACCTACGGGCTCAACGAACGTGACAAAGGGAAGGCCTCCGCCACAGCTGGCCCGTCCTCATCATCTCAACCCACACCTCCACAATATACCATACCACCACCACCTCCACCATTCTCACCACCACCACAAGGCCCCTCCTATAATCTCCCATCTCCCAACACACTAGCTCGTATGATCGACCCTGACACCATACCCATTGACGAGCTACAAACCTACTACCTCAAGCGACTCATGACGGCAGATAACCTCACGCCAAATCAACAGTCTATCTTAGACTTTCTCTGCCGTATGTCAGCTCCCCAAGGACCCCCACCGCCCGAAACGTGCCGAGACGCTGAACCCTCTTCGAAGAGGCGTCATGACGATCCTGACGAAGGCGATCATCATGAGGGGGAGAAAAGACAGCGAACCTCGGCAACAACAACAACGAGGGGAAGAGGTAGAGGAAGCCAAACCCACACAACCCGAACCCCAACCAGCAAACAATACCAATCCAAAACCCAAAAGAAAAAACAAGCCTCAGACGACAAAATCCCCATCTTCGAAGATGCGCACAAGGATGATCCAACGACAGATCCTCATCAAGTGCTCGACGAATACGTCATGACGGAACCGTGGTCAAAGAAGGACGAGTTTCAAGCAGAAGCCGTGGCAAGAATTACAAAATACAGAGAAGTTTTCAAGAGAGCCATGGCCAACATCTACTCCTTCGACCCGATCACTCTTGAAGAGGGTGAACATCTCGAGAAGCTGTTAGACAACAACATGGACTACGGGATCTACAGAGCACCCGAAGTCCAAGTCCAAAGAAGCATATCAAGAATGGAGACTGAATGGGACAATGTGAGACTAACAACACCATTTCTCGAAGAATCATCCAAGCTCTGTTGGTGTCAGAGATTCCAAAGTTCAGTGATGGTACGTTGAAGCTGATCAGAGAAAGAGTAGATTTCTGGATCAACGAATACCACAAATCAAGATCACCAACAGAGAAAGAGATCGAGTATAGGAACCTCCTAGACAACATCAGAGAAGCCATTGATGAGAGGATCCAGCTCCGCAACGATCTCAGACACTTTGAAGTCAACTTGGGGTTGAGGAAGTCCTTCTTCAGACGAAAAAGATGATCGTGCCGTGTCGAAGAAGATGAACACTAAGGGGGAGAATGTTAGGATCATTTTCTAGTGTTCATCATATAACTTGTAGTGATGTATTTCTTATTGGGTTAGTATCTTAATGAGTTTGCTAGTTGGGGGCACTCTTGTAATTATACCAAAGAATATTTTGGTATAAATAGTGGGCTATGGCTTATTTTAATGTAACACTTCCCATTTTGATAAACAAGTCTATTTTGAGCTAAACCTAGAAAAGGGTGAACTCTCACTCTACACTTAACAGCCGCCACCTTCACATAAAACACGCACAAACACACACTCAAAGGTGTGTACTATTCCATTGAGTTTGAGAGCTCTAGCCTGGATTAGGGACCGACAGTATGACAAAATATTTTCGATAAATTTAAAATTGCATACGCATACGAGCTGAATTGAAAAATACTTTTTCACAATGGTACAGTTTAAATATGCATTTTTCAAAACTTTAAAATTCAAAATGCATAATGCACACAGAATCGAAAAAGATACCATTTTAACGAAGGCCGATTTGAATTTCACATAGCGCATAAATTTCTAAGGAGTCAGACTTCATATTCCTTTGTCTTGCTTTTCACAGGAAGTCAGACTTATTCTCACTCGCGCTTACATTTAAGGGTAGTCGGTCTTCCTTTTCTTTTGTGATTTTAGTCAGGGGCAGGGAAAAAGAGCGCAAACAGTTTAAAAGAGCGTATTACCAAAAAAAAAAAAAGGAGAGCGCATACATTTCCGGGGGAGTGATAGTCATTAGCGCAATAGGCGCATATAAAGGGGAGTATCACATCAATCATAAGGCGCCTGATTTGAAGGGTAGTATTATGAAATTTCTCAAAAAGCGCATAAATTTTGGGGGAGTAATGACATGGTATTAAGAATAGCGCAACTGTTTAGAGGGAGTGATACCTAAATAGCGCCTAAGCTTCAAAGAGAGTGTCTAACACAACTTCATGCTTTGAGGGGGAGTGTCATCTTAGGAAATTAGTGCATGGACAACAATGAGTTGTTCACATACTTGTTCCATGGTTCAGTAAATCCCAACTGCACCTATCCCAGGTACAACCCCGAGTGTATGTGAGGGTATTTGAGCGCATCACGATGAAATCTTTACAACTCAACCACAAACTATCCGGACCATAACCAATATAGGTACAGGACTGATTTTTTCAGATCCCGGGTAGAAGACGCCTCATAAGGTCCAAAGGCGCATGCACAACCCTTCCTAGCTACTCATTTGTCTCCCTAAAGACAAGTGTTTCAATATCTCACGGGGAACCGCATATGCTATCACCGTTTCATTCGGAGGCGGGAGATATTGAACTCAGTGGTCCACAGCCCCATACCACGTATTTCTTGAGCACTTTAACGTCTAGTGTGTCGTCACTGCCTAAATGTTTTCCATTTTTTTAGAACACATACATTATTTTATACACACAGTGCAGGTCTACGCGACCATGCCAGAACTTCTGTAGACGCATCCTTTATTGATGTGCTATCTATGATCAGAAGGAAGTTCTGCCGTTGCTACAACAATTTCAACAACGGTATCAGGCCATCTTCTGGAGCACGACTCTAGAATGATGTCAACGAGAAGCCTAAGTGGCCTCGGTTTTACTCCTCCCCCGGTAAGTCTGAGTGATTTACCGTCAACGACCAGAGTGTCTACCCAAAGGGGTGGATTACGAGGACCGGTCGAAAGTCTTGAACCAAGTTCAAGCCACACCTCGTGTGCAAACGGAGCGCCTTAGTGGCCCCGGAGGTGATACCCGTTTGTAACGGAGGAGCTCTTCAACCAAGCCCTGGAGTCCGTTGCCACAAAATTCAAAGAAGATATTATGGTGGCCGTACGGGACAACAGGACGAACCCAGTCGAAGAAACACTCTCCTCCGTTCCTGAGCAAACGCCAAACCATCTCCACCACCCTATCCACCTCGATCTTTCTCATCCACAAACTACCCAAACCACCCCACCATCACCATTTCACCTCTGGTATTTCAAACGGAACCCGCTCCACATATCCCACATCCCCGAACATTAGCTCGCTTGATCAATCCCGACCATACCTCTTCACGAGCTACAACTTGCTTCCTCATGCTGTTGAAGACTGTCGACACTTTAACGGAGGGTCAATGTGACGACCCTCATTTTCTAAATACGATTAGTGGCGGATTTCCGCAACGAAAGCCGCGGAAGACCTATTTTACAAAAACTTTTAAAACAAACTAAGATACATATATATAAAAATATTATTTTTACAGCACAACCCTCTTTACACGGGTCTCGGCCCCAAACAAAATCCAAAAGTTCCTACGCGTTCCACAGGTCGCATCCATGTACCGCACTGCCCTCAAAAGTCCATGGAGTCACCGCCATCAGCCTGCCTCAGTCGCGACGTACCTCGACGTCGCGCTCAGTAATACCTACAACACGTAAAACTGAGCAATTGCCCAGTAGGTGAAAATATACGTGAATGCAGCGTGCACTCAACCCCAATCCCGACACCTCACCATGCAATGCATGCTCTTCCCACAACTAGATCTCATCTAAACCACAGGGCCCTAGGTCGGACTAATGCACCTCTTAAATAACCCTACGACACCTACCGTGAAGTTCGAGCGGCACCTACCACTCATTTCGACGGCACCAACCGTCCATACACATTAGTGGCACCTACCACTAATCACGACGGCACCTACCGTCTATATAAATAAAGCTGGGCGGCACCTACCACCCATTTCGACGGCACCAACCGTCAGGTGCAACTAGTACCAACCTCAACTCGACTTCGAGTCGACAACCAGCATCGGTCACATTCTACCCCGCTCAAGGACACCTTAAGGTGTCACCGTATCAATACGGTCATCCAATCTCACCTCAATATGTCGTGCAAACAATATGCAAGTGATATGCATCATACATTTCAGACGTTCTCCTTTAAGATTCAAAACTTTATTAAGAGAATTCGCTTCTAAATAAAATAAATGAATTTTACCCGAAAATGTGTTTGTATGAAATTAGGTCAACACCGAAAATTAACACAGCAAATTTATAAACACCCAAAAGTCATTTTGTTTAAAATTCAGCGTTTATTTGAATTCGAATAATCTTCGAATTCAAATTCACGAAACTGAGCCCGCGAAAACCGTCCCCAGCCCGCGAAAAGCCTGTTTTGTCTCACAGGAATCACCTCGCGAAAACTGAAGTCGGCCCGCGCAAACTGGTTTTCGGCCCGCGTCTATTTCTTATTCGCGAATTCTCTCTGGCCCACGAAAACAGGTTTTTGGCCCTCATCTGTTTCTTATTCGCGAATTCTTTCTGGCCCGCGAAAACTGGTTTTCGGCCCGCGAATACAGGTTTTCGGCCCGCACCTATCTCACATTCGCGAATCCTTCTGGCCCGCGTAAACTAGTTTTCGGCCCGCGAAAACTAGTTTTCGGCCCGTACTTATCTCTCATTCGCAAAACTTCTCTGGCCCGCGAAAACAAGTTTTCGGACCGCACCTATCTCACATTCGCGAATCCTTCTGGCCCGCGTAAACTAGTTTTCGGCCCGAAAACATGAAATCATCCGAAAATACATGCAAACACCGAAAATGAAGAACAGTATGCAAAAATCACTAAGTTCTTCGATTCCTCAATTCTTCAAGTTATCAGACCTATTTTCTAAGCACACAAGTATGTATATTCATACCAAAAATCCAGATATTGGGTTTGAAACACATCATAGAACATTAGACAAATCAAAAACATCAAAACAACATACCCGAAAATTTGATAAATCGAGCTAAAGTAACCTTTCACCCGAGTTTTCAAATTCTTTAACGAGTTGTAAAAAGAATTTCACCTACCTCACGTCCGAAATACGATCTGTTTATAGTTTCTAGACTGGCCAAAATCTCTGATGAAGTCTTCTTCTTCTTTTTTCTTTTTATTCTTCTTTGAATGTTTTTTTCCTCCCCTCCCTTCTTTCGTTTTTTTTGGGACTTTTACTTAAGGAATTAGTAGATAGACATATGAGCTTGGAAACTTGTGTATGAATTGACTACTAGGTGACGTATTTTACCTCATGAGTTAAGTAAAAGCTCCCTCCCTTACATCAAATATTTTATTACTTTTCATTAACCATTCTTCTTTATATTCGGGTATCTCCTTTATGAAATTTCGAATTAAGTCCAAAACTTCTACTTTATATTCTTTCAAAGTTCCGAAATAACTAATCAAAATTTCTAAGTTATTTCACTATTTCATTAATTACATCAAAATCCCGCATTTAAAATTTACGGGTATTACAGTCAACAACTGATCCTCGAATACCTCTGCAGTCTTAACGGCCCCAGGAGACCGAATCTATCAGATATGTGCCGAGGTGATCATCCCTCTTCAAAAGAAGACACGACGACCGTGAAAATGACCGTCATGAGGGGGAGAAGAGACATAGAACATCGAGCACAACAAAGGGTAGAGGAAAGCACCCGAACCCACCAAAATAGTCCCAGACAAGCGAGTGTATCTTCTATTATTTCCAGTGCACACTCTTATCAAAATCCGCACCAGATCATCGACAACTATATCCTCGAGTTATCATGGACCAAACGTAGAGAGTTTGAAGCCAAGGTGAAATTCATAATTTTCCAACATCGCAAGACCTTCAAACAGTCTCTCAAAAATATCTATGTGTTAGCGAAGCCGTGGATAGACAGCTGGATTTGGTAGCACGATGGATCGAGGACACGTGTCAAAAGATCTGGAGGAGGCCGGATAGAATGAAGACGCTTGATCAACTAAATATGAGGGGGCTATCAAAGTTGAGGCGGAGCGACAAAACAAGTAACTCATGGATTCTCCGTGTGCCGGCACGCGCGGAAGACCAAAAGAACTTGTTCAAAGAAAAGTCGCCCCCTTTTCAACAAGAGTACAAGTATACGAAAAGGACCTAGGTAGTATCAGATACCTAGAGTTCAAGGTGATTTGGTACGATGGTACGTTAAACCTCAACAAGAAGAACGAGAAAAGGCTACTCAAGATGTATGAGATTCCAAAATTCTGCGATGGTACGTTAAAACTGACCAGCGAAAGGATCACAAAAATCGAAGACGACTATCGCAAACTTTCTACACAGACAGAGCAGCAAAGCACTCACATGAATCTCCTACGGGTTTCATGAGCTTGTTCTACAGGCAGAGGAGAAGATAGAGCCGTGCCACATCACTCAAAGACTTAAAGACAAAAGATGAAGAACACAAAGGGGGAGAATGTTAGGAATATTTTTATTGTGTTCTTTTAGTCTTTTGGGTCTTTGTATACTTGAAATATTATTTGTATTGTTATTTTAGACTTAGGCTCATTATATTATATGTTTAGTTTGTCTAGGGACCAAAAGTGTAATTATGCCAAAATATTGGCATAAAAGTGGGCTAGGGCTTCCACTTGTAATAATCCTTCAATTAACAAAAAACCCCACTTGAAAGGGCAGCCCGCCACTCTCTCTTCTCTTTCACTGTTATATCAACGAAAACCATCCAAAGGAGAGAAGAGAGCAAAATCCTTAGATAAATCGAGGGTTGCTGGGTTTTGGTGACCTACATTTCCAAATTTATTGTACCTTTTTGAAATTTAACTTTTCAGCATCGGTGTATGTGTGTCTTTTTGTAGAAGAGAAAATTTTCTCTTTCGCCAGTCGCTTAAGATGCATTTCGGATTTGACTTTGACCGGGTACTTAAGAGAGGAATACGAGCTTATAGAATCAATAGCATTAAGTATAGAAGTATCGTATTTCCTACCTTCTAGACTCACATCATTCACTTTGTAATGTGTATTAGAAAATTTATTTTGATTCAGATAATTGTTATTTTTAGACATTTAAGTTTTAATAGAGAATGTATAATTATTGTCTGTTTTAGCTTTAGTAGCTTCTTTCTTTAATTTGAATTTTAGAATGACTTTAGTCATTTTTGGATTAGGAATAGAGGTAAAACCTAATTGTCTAAAAATAGAGGAAATCCAAAAATTTGGTTCTTAATGCTATCAAGAAAGAATAGAGGAAGACAAATTATCTTCTATTGCCACGACCAAATTTGGTTCTACCTCTATTCTTAATCCAAAAATACCAAAAGTCATTCTAAAATCAAAATTAAAGAAAGAAGCTACTAAAACTAAAGGAGACAATAATTATATATTCTCTATTAAAGCTGAAACGTCTAAAAATAATAATTGTCTAAACAAAAGTAGCTCATTTAATACACATTACAAAGTGAATGATGTGAGTCTAGAAGGTAGGAAATACGACACTTCTATACTTAATGCTATTGATTCTATAAGCTCGTATTCCTCTCTCAAGTACCCGGTCAAAGTCAAATCCGAAATGCATCTTAAGCGACTGGCGAAAGAGAAAATTTTCTCTTCTACAAAACGACGCACATTCACCGATGCTGAAACGTTAAATTTCAATAAGGTTCAACAAATTTGGAAACCTAAGCTACAAATGGAAATAAGTAGTCCTCAACAAATGTGGATTCCTATGACTACTTTATGTGATAATTTTGATTCTAAATTTGAACCTTCTATGCTTAAATATTTATCTGCTAATCAGGGAGAACCCGTCCAAAAATGGGTACCAAAGTCCCGATAATTTGTTTTTCAGGTTCCCGATCATACATGGTAAATAGACGACGATTGCTCCACATGTATGGTCGGTATGCGATGATGAGCAGTCGCACAAGACCCCGACACGTGTGGTACTTGGTTTGCTCCACACTCGTGATCGGTATGTGACGTGAGCAAACACGCCAAATTACGACTATTCCAAAGCTCTTGATTTGACATTTTTTTCCTTTTTATTTTTCTGTTATATAAAAAAACAAAAAAACAAAAAAACAGGAAAAAGCCATAAAAAAAAAAGAGGCCAATAAATAAAAAAAAAAGAAAAGAAAAGGCCATAAAAAAATGAAAGGCCATAAAAAAAAGGCCATAAAAAAAAATAAAACAAAAAACAAAAAAAACAAAAAAAACAAAAAAACAAAAAAAAAAGGAGAAAAACTTTTGAGCTACAATGTTAAAAGAAGGCCGGGCCGATTTCAAAGTCAAAAGGCGCTTGAATTTCAGGGTAGTCGGTCTTCACATTCTATTTTATTTAGGGGAAGTGGATAGATAGATAGGCAAGACGCATGAACTTCAAAAGAGCATATTACTATAGTTCTAATGTCAAAAGCATATATGTTTGAGGGGGAATGATACTTATAAGTGCAAAAGGCACATTTATTTGGGAGTGTCACTTCAAATACAATAGGCGCTTGATTTTTTTCGTAATATGCAATTACTCAAAAAGCCCATCTCTTTAGGGGGAGCAAGGGCATCACATTAGAAATAGCGCAACAATTTAGGGGGAGCATTACCTAAAAAGGCCCAAGAGATTAAAGATAATGCCCTGAAGACAAACTTCAAGCTTTGAGGGAGTGTCAACGTCAATTAGCGCATGGACAATACGAGTTGTTCACATACTTGTTCCCATGGTTCAGTTAATCCCAACTGCACCTATCCCAGGAACAACCCCGAGTGTATGTGAGGGTTTTGAGCGAATCACGATGCAATTATCACAACTCAACCACAAACTATCCGGGCCACAACCAATATAGGTACATGACTGATTTATCAGATCCCGGGTAGAAGACGCCTCATCTGGTCCAAAGGCGCATGCACAACCTTTCCTAGCTACTCATTTGTCTCCCTAAAGACAGATGTTTCAATATCTCACGGGGAACCGCATATGCTATCACCGTTTCATTTGGAAGCGGGAGATATTGAACAAAGTGGTCCACAGCCCCACATCACGACTTTCTTGAACACTTAAATGTCTAGTGTATCATCATAGCCTAAATATTTTTATATTTTCTAGGACACATACATTCTTTTACACACATATTGCAGGTCTACGTGACCATGCCAGAACTTCTGTAGACGCATCATTAAATGATGTGCTTCTATGATCAGAAGGAAGTCCTGCCGTTGCAACATAAAAACAACAACGGTAGCAGGCCATCTTCTGGAGCACGACTCTAGAACGATGTCAACGGATGCCTATGTGGCCCCGTAGTCCCTTCAAATGCAAGTCTGTGTGACTTTGCATCAACGACCAAGAGTGACATCAAGGGATGTCTCACGATGATCGGTCGTCTGTCCCGTTTTCAGGTACTTCATCCGGAATTCAACGACAACACGTTTCGCGTATACTCTGGTTCACCTTGATCAAACAGCATGACGATGCAAATGAATCGCCATGAGGGGGAGAAGTATATCGAGGAGGCGAAGCACGTGAACTCATTAAAGTAGCCAAGCTTTCAATGCACGTGCTGAACCACAACAAACAAGACCTCTCTCCATGGTTCGAGCATACACGACAAGTCAATGCTGACGATCTGCGCGACTCTGATATATGCAAGAAGGTGACGAAGATTCAAGTTGCAAAGAAGAAAAAGAGGGTGCATGTAAATAGGGGGAGACTGAAGATTCTCCAGATGCTCTCAGCTATTTTCTTCAAACAGCAACAAAGACCATGTCAAATTCAAAGTTGAACACAAATGGGGAGATTGTTAGGAATCTTTTCTGCTGCAAAGGGGGAGATTGTTAGGAATCTTTCTGTTATGTTCAAATGATGATGAAGACTGAAGATTAGCAAAGACAAAGACAACCTACGCTTCAATGACAATTGAACACTAAGGCGGAGATTGTTAGGAATATTTTCTAGTGTTCAATAATCATGTTATCTTTGTCTAGGGACTTAATTGTATTTTATGTAAATATAGGGACTAAAGTATAAATATACCAAAGTATGCTTTGGTATATATAGGGCAAGTGTGTATAAAATACACACAACTTGAGTAATTATTTCTCTCTCTAGATTAGGTTTCTCTCTCATCATTAGCATAGCTAGGTTTAATTGTAGAGAAAGAAAGTGAGGTGTGTAGCAATCCTTAGGTTCGGGTTTGGTGGATAGTATAGCATGTTCCTTAGTTGGCACTGACTCAATTGTATGAGTCGACTTATTTAGAGACAAATTTTTCTCAAGTTGATCTTTCTTTACTAGAAGAAGCTCTAGTTATTTAATTTTAGAGTGTAATCTTGTGCATTCTTCAGAAAGATCTTTACTTTGAGCTCGATATTTTTTATTTTCTTTTAGTTCTGTTGTTTCAGAATTTGATTTAGCAAGATCATTGTTAAGTTTAGCTATTTTCTCATTAGCTAATTGAAGCTTTATTCCTAGATTGGCTTCTTCTAATATATGTTTTCTTAGGACAACTTCATTATTGGCTAAACTTGCTTCTAATTTTTGACCATTTCTTTTTCATTATTTGTGGATGAGAATTTTTGCAACATTGACTTGTTTGCTTCATCACAGGCAGACAGACTTGTTTTCAATTCATATATTTTTGATTCATGTTCTGTGGTCTTAGTCTTCAACCTTATAATCTCATCATTTGCATTGGTCAATTGACATTCAAGACTAGCTTCAATTTCTAGATGTTTTCTTAAGACACGCTCGTTATTAGCTAGCCTCGCTTCTAGTGTCTTGATCATTTGTTCGTGAAATAAATCTATTTTAATCTTTTCAATTCAAATATAGAATTTTGAAAATTTAAGTTCAAATAATGTTGGTAATTAAATTCTATATAGAATGTTGGATTTTAAATTTTGTTCAAATAAAATTGTTGGATGTATATTGATCGTTGACGTGTTTTAGAATTGATTTAACTTTTTGATCAATATTTTTTTTATTCTGTTTAGAAAATTTTAGATATTGATATTAACCGCAAACTTTTAATTTCAGTTCAGTTCATAAGCTTTTCAGCACAGCAAAGTTTAGATACAAAATATTAATTATCGACTTAGATTGTATCTTAGACTTTGTATATTATTAAAAGAATGTAAGGTTTTACGGTTCTGATTTGACACAATATTAGTTTACGAATGAAAGAGAAGTTGTAAACAATGCTTTTTAGTTTACGAGTAAAGAATGTTTACGAATGAGAATCGTTCGTAAACCTTTAAGAACTGTAAACAGTAACTTTCGTGAAGTAAAGGTTAATCATAAACTAATAGCACTTGTTTACGAATGAAGAATATTCGTAAACCTTTCTTAAAGATAGTTTACGAATAGGATTTATTCGTAAACTGTAGATATGTGTATGTTTACGATCGAAACAGTAACAATCGTAAAGTATGAAGTTTTGAAGTCTACGAATGAATGAGAGCGGTAAACAGTAAGTTTCGTAAAGTAAAGTAAAGTTTACGATCGGCTTGAACGAAATGTTAAATGCGCGGAAGCTTAATTCAAACCTTAACCGTTTGAGAAACCGTTCGATCTGGGCAGAGTGGATCCGAAACCTACTTGATTATCGAGCAGCAAATCCAGATGATAATCAAGAGGTCTTCAATTCATCTTCGATCGAATTTTGTTTGTGTTTCAGATAGAAGGTTTACGGGTCTAAGTTTGTATAAAAAGGTTTTCGCAAATGATTTTAAAATGATTTATACGAAAAAAAATTATACCGAGAATAATTTTTGTACTGAAAAAATTTTACCGGACTAAAAAAAATTTCTTTACCCAAAAATTTTTCTAAGCCTCAGAAAACCTTTGAAAAGTAGGTACAAAAAAAATCTCGTAGTAGCAAAAAAATTTTAGGATTTAAAACCTTTGAAAAGTAGGTACAAAAAAAAATCTCGTAGTAGCAAAAAATTTTTTTTATTTTTTTTTTCTTAAAACCTTTTCAAATGTTTACGGGTCTTTAGGTTTACGGGAAGAATTTGTTCATAAACCTTGTTCGTAAACCAAGCCGTAAACAGTAACTTTGTAAAGTATAGGTTTACGATTGAGATAGATTCGTAAATCTCTTCCTAAATGAGTTTACGAATGAAGACTATTCGTAAACCTTGTGTTATGATCATTTTATTGTGTTCTTTAGATTTTAGATGCTTCCGTCTTTGGTGTATTTAGTTCTTTGGTTTAGATGTTATTTGGATTTTGTAATTTACTTAATTAAGTATTAGTTGTTTGGGCTAATTAGGTTTAGGGCTTGATGGGCTTTAATATACCAACTAATGTGGTATATAAAGATCCACCAAGCCCTAGTTTCAAAGTTGTTCCTTTTCCAAGCATTGTGTCTTCTTGATCAAGCCAACCTAAAACACTCCTAAGCTTAAATCGATCTCACCATATCCTAGGTTGCTATCTTTCTTGCTTGCATTATATTAGATGAAAAGGGACTTACAAGTGGTATCAGAGCAAGCGTGAGGGAGCTTTGAAGCCATTCTTGGAGTTATTGAGCTATTTTCGTCACTTTTTTTTGCTGTTTTTGAGCTTCTTTGGCTGTTTTTCTGCCTTTTCTGAGTTGTTTTTGGGGTTTCTCGGCCATTTTCTGGTATTGGGGAACTTTTTCCAGCAAAAACAGCATTTCTGGGCAGATTTTGGGATTTACAGCAAGATTTTCGGATTTTTTTGGGTTTCAGCTTGAAGATCTTCATCCTGTTCATCATTCGCGGAACAGACAAAGAATTCGCGAACTTCTCTGCTTTGCGAACCTCTCTGCTTTGCGAACCGCCACTCCCGCGAACTTCAATTCGCAAAGTGTTCCGCTTCATCCGCGAACCTCAACACGCGAACCAGGATCCCGAAGCTCAGGCCACTTCACGAACCCCACTTCATCTGCGATCTTTCGATTCGCCAACCTTCAGCTCAGCTTCGCGAATCATTTAGCCAACCCGTGAACTCACTTCGCCAACGCAGATCACGAACCGGTCTTCAATTCGCGAACCAGCCATTTCTCGAACCCCTCGATTTCACGAATCCAGCTCAAGTTCGCGAACCCTTCGATTTCACTATCCAGCTCAAGTTCGCGAACCTCACTAACTTCAAGTTTCAACACTTCAAAGTTCCACACACGTTTAAAGATCACCCACATCTAATATAGTATGGACACACTCGCCATGGGAAGCGACGTCAGACCACCAGTGCTGCGAAGAGGCGAGTTCTCTATCTGGAAGAACAGATTCTTCAACTTCCTGGAGATCAAAGACAACGGAGAGGAGATGATCAGATCACTCCAAAGCGGCCCCGAAACATTCACGAGCACACTCCCCGGGGACGACACCGTGACTCCTCCCGTCCTTCCACAGATAGTACCCAAGTCTCCAGCCGACTACACTGATCTTGAAAGACGAAGCATTAGGGCAGACCTCATGGCCAAGACCTACCTCCTACAAGCCATGCCAAATGAAATCTACATTCAGGTAGATAGCTTCCAGACTGCCAAGGAAATGTTCGACGAGATCTCTAAGTTGATGCAGGGCACTGATATCGGTTTAAGAGCCAAGAAAGCCAACACATTGGCGGCTTACGACTCCTTCAAGGCTCGACAGGGCGAGCCAATTGGTGAAACCTATCGTAGGTTTATGATCCAAACCAATGAGCTGCGGAAGATCAGCATCATGAAGTCCAACTTGGAGCTAAATGTAAGATTCCTTACATCATTACAGCCTGAGTGGAAGAAGATTGCCACAAATTTCAGGCAGAACAAGGACCTCGATGAAATTGACATCCACAGCATCTACGAGAGCCTCGAACAGCATTCAGATGACGTAAACGAGGGGGTGGAGGAGCAGAAGAATAAGGCTGTGGCCGACTCACTAGCCTTAGTGACGGACAAGAAGAGCGCAAAGCCGAGCAAAGGCAAAGCCATCAAGATCACAAGCCCCTCCACCTCCGAAGATGACTCAGGCTCGGACTCCGATCCGGAGATGAAGGAGCTCCAGAAGCACTTGGCTTTGGTAACAAAGATGATGAACAAAAAGTTCTTCAAGAAATCATCATCCTCGTCCAACAAACAAAGGATCTCGTCAGGACCCAATCCTCAGACCCGACCATTTCAGCCAGCTGAAACCAAGGCCCCAGCCGAACCAAGAAAATGCTACAACTGTGGCAAACCAGGGCACTTTGCCAATGACTGTCCCCTTCCGAAGAAAAAGAAGGACGAAGAGTATTATCTCAGGAAGCTGCAGTTGATCAGGCAGAAGAATCAAGGCAAAGCACTAGTGGCCGAGCAGGACCACTGGCTCGAGGACTCCACCGATAGCGAGCCCGAGAACCTTGCCCTGATGGCACGGCTGGAAGGAGACGGATCAGACGAGGAGGAGCAGCCGGAAGCTAGCACCAGTACCAGCACGAATGAAGTAGATGAACCGTGCAACGGCGAGGAGGTATACTCTTTCAACGATAGTATGCTTTTAAAATTACAAAATAAAATAGAGGTCCTAAGTAAAGAACGTAAAAATACTAGGTCTTTAGAAAAGAAATTAGTAAAAACTCAAGCTATTCTAACCATGACACTAGAAGAGGTAGAAAGGTTAGAAAATAGCTTAAGTATGACAGAACAAGACTTAGGAAAATCTAATGATAAAGTTAGTGAATTGACAAATAGGATAGCGACCTTAGAATGCAATAAAAACGAAGCTTCTAGCAATAATTCTAGAATTACAGAACTAGAAGCCCAATTAGCTAATAACCGTGCATCCCTCATTAATCGACTAAGCGATATAGGTTCCCTGAATTGTCGATTAGAAGCCGCAAATCTTAGGGTAGCTGGTCGAGATGAGGAAATAATTAAATTGAATAAAAAACTTGAAGAGTTAACGGCGAACTTTAGGAAGAGTGAGAATGAGCGAATCAACAAGACTAGCGAATATAATCTGATGAATAGCGAACGTGCGGGGCTATATGCTAAGATTAAGAGCTTAGAAGACATTATCACGAAACGAGGGCAATCAGAACAAACCGTATTCCTTAGTCAGCCCAAGGATACTAGGTTCTATGATCCACGAGCAGGATTAGGCTTCGTCAAGACCATCAAACCTGAAGCCAAGAAAACCCCCACTCGCTACGATGATAGTTGTCTAGGTCTATCGCTCATGCGCTTCGTTCAGGCTTCAAAAAGCGAACCAACGACAAGAGAAGGGAGCGATCGGGCCGAAAAACCGTTCGATTACACTAGCCTGAACGAAAGTTACAAGACAAAGGAAAAACCCTCGATTGATAACTGTCTCCAGGCAAGTGCACCGCCCTCTCAAAAGGCCGTTGAAGACGTACCGAAGAATTCGAAGAATATGGGAACGTCGTCTAGAGCTTACATTCCTCCAATGCTGAAAGAAATTTCAGAACTACGAGCGTCGAAGGAATCACTCGAGCAACTCTCTCAACTAGAGAAAGACATTTTACTCGCAGTAATTTCATCATTAAAGGATCAAATAAGCACTAGATCCCACACGATCCCTACACACACTCCTTTCATTTTGAAAACGTCACACACAAAACTCTTCAAGAATAAAGAATTAGATAAGCCGGTTATAGGTCGCACCACGAAGATCACTAACAAGGCCTCTTCTGCATCGACAGGAAAAGCATCTTGGGAAAAGAGCGTGAAGTGGAGGGCAAACCAAGACGAGACAAAAGGAGACGTTGCTGTTCACAAAAAGGAGCAAATGAAATCGAAAACTAAAATGTCTCCCTTTTTGTTTTGTAAGAATCGTCTTGAGTGTGTTAATGTGTTGAAAAATGCTGCTAGTTTAATTTCTAAGTCTAAAAGGATTTCAGACCCGAAACTTAGCAGGCAACTTATTTCGCAAACCCACACACACACACTAGACTCGCAAACTAAAAGGCACGCATCAAAGTCGCGAACTTTGATTCCTATACCTAACTCGCGAACTAACCCTCTCCTTGCACACTTCCCCGAAGTAAAAGCCAAGAAGGTTGCAAGCTCAAATCCCAAACCAAAGGCGAGACCACAAAATGCTTCAAGGCTCGAGAAAAAGCCAGATCAAATATCTCGCAAAAACGAGAAGAAAACCGAGCCCAAGCATTACGTGCCCAAAATCAAAATGCAACCGATCATAACGAGGCAAATTTGGGTCACTAAAAGGGAACTCGAATCCAACACGACTAAATCAGGCACACGCCAGATTTGGGTTCCCAAAACAAGTCCAAGCATAGTAGATTACTTAGCTGATTCTTTATTTCATCTATGCTTGCGTGTCGAAAATAACCAAGGTGAACCCGACCGTTATCGGGTTACTAACCTCTCTTGATTATTTTTGCAGATCTGTCATGTGTGGTATCTCGATTCAGGTTGCTCCACACACATGACAGGGAGAAAAGAGCTGCTGAGCAACTACAAAGCCCGCTTTGGCGGTAACGTGCGCTTCGGAAATAATCACGCGGCTCCGATCATAGGACACGGAGACCTCATCCATGACAACCTCACAATCAGGGATGTCTCGCTCGTCGAAGGACTTGGACACAACCTCTTCAGCATTGGCCAGTTATGCGATAGAAGGCTGACGGTCACCTTCCAGTCTGACGAATGCACCATCAGCGACGAGCAGGGTAGGGAACTCCTCACAGGCACGAGGAAGACAAATCTCTACACAATCAATCTGAAGACCCTTCGACCTTCATCCTCCATGTCTGATGACAAAGGCATCACACCAGCAATATGACCTTTGGCACAGACGGATGTCCCATATCAACTTCAAAACGCTGAATAAACTATACAAAGATAAGCTAGTCACAGGACTCCCACCATTGAAGTACCACAAAGAGCATCTATGTTCGGCGTGCGAAATGGGAAAGATGAAGAAGGCATCTCATTCGTCAAAACACGTGGCCTCGACCTCTCGCCCACTGGAGCTGCTACACATGGATTTATGCGGGCCAATGAGGATACAAAGCATAAATGGAAGAAAATACGTCTTAGTCATTGTAGATGACTACTCGAGGTACACATGGACGAGATATCTTAAAACGAAGGACGAGACCCCTGAAATAATCATCTCTTTTGTGAAGACGACTCAGAACCTGCTTGAGAGCAACATCCAAGTAATCCGCACAGATAATGGCACTGAGTTCAAGAACAAGGTCCTCAGTGACTTCTACACCTCGCTAGGAATCTCTCAGCAGTTCTCGGCCGCAAAAACACCTCAACAAAATGGAGTAGTGGAAAGGAAGAACCGGACCCTTATCGAAGCAGCCCGGACAATGCTAATTCAATCAGGACTTCCACACTTTCTATGGGCCGAGGCAGTAAACACGGCGTGTTGCACGCAAAACCGAACGAGCATTCACAAGAGATTTGGGAAGACTCCGTACGAGCTAATCAACCAAAGGGTCCCAAACATCAAATATCTACGGATTTTCGGCTGCAAGTGCTTTGTAGCTAATGACCGAGTTGATCGAGGGAAGCTCGACCCGAAGGCCATCGAAGGAGTGTTCATTGGATATTCGGCTACTTCGAAGGCCTATAGAGTCTATCTCAAAGATAGAAGGACTGTTATGGAAAGCATAAACGTTACTTTCGACGAAGCGCCTGTGGCTTCTGAATACATCAGTTCAGGACCCGTACTACAACCGAACGCTTCTGTCCAAATCAGGCCAGAACCGGGACTAATTAGAGTGCTGACAGACGATCAGCCCAGTCCTACATTCGAGGAGGAAGCATCGACATCCCACAAGAGCGACGACGCATGGGAGCTGCTTTTCGAAGATCTAGCCATCCACGATCGTCGATCAGCTCAACCTCCTCACCAACCCCAAAATAGTGACGCACCAGCTTCCCCCGTAGGCCAACACGAAGCTGATGCATCTCCCTCAACGTCACATATTGAAGTCACTATTTCCCCTGAAACTTCAACTGAAGAAGACGACGAAGACATTCCCCTAGTATTTTTCCCTGACATAGTGCCTCACTCTCCGATCGAAATTTCCAGCACCCCGAGACAACAGGTGAAGAACCCGCACAGGACGAGCAAGAACAACCTCTCCCTCATCAAAGGAAGTGGACTCGAGCCCATCCGACGTCTCAAATCATTGGAAATCCAGACCAAGGAGTCAGTACAAGATCATCGACAATAAACGAAAATCTATATGCCTGCTTTCTCAGCCAGGATGAGCCAAGCAAAGTTGGAGACGCGCTAAAAGACCCAGACTGGGTAAACGCAATGCAGGAGGAAATCCATCAGTTCGAAAGACTGAAAGTGTGGAAACTCGTACCGAGACCTCAAGGAAAGACGATTATTGGTACGAAGTGGGTATTCAAGAATAAGAAAGATGAAGATGGTGTCGTAATTCGCAACAAAGCAAGGCTAGTCGCGAAGGGCTACAACCAGCAAGAGGGAATCGACTACGATGAGACCTTTGCACCCGTCGCGCGAATCGAAGCAATCCGGATTTTCCTAGCCTTCGCAGCCCACAAAGACTTCACGGTGTATCAGATGGATGTCAAGACAGCCTTCCTCAACGGCGTCTTGAAAGAAGAAGTCTACGTGGCACAGCCTGAAGGATTCGTAAGTCAAGCCCACCCTGACTACGTGTACTTCCTCGTGAAGGCACTTTACGGACTTAAGCAAGCACCCCGAGCATGGTACGAGGTGCTATCTGATTTTCTGATCGAGTCAGGCTTCACTAAAGGGCAAATCGACACCACCCTCTTCATCAAGCGACGCAAGTCTGAAATTCTACTTATTCAGATTTACGTCGACGACATTATTTTTGGATCCACAAACCCCATGTTGTGCGAGGAGTTCGGGGAACTGATGAAGACAAAGTTTGAAATGAGCATGATGGGAGAGCTCAACTTCTTCCTTGGACTGCAAGTCAAGCAACTCCCAGAAGGAATCTTCATCAGTCAATCGAAGTATATTCAAGACATACTTAAGAAGTACAACATGGAAAATTCCCCATCTAAAAGTACCCCGATGTCGACTTCGTGCAAATTAGCCTCAGATCCATCGGGCAAATCAGTCAACCCGTCTACATACAGAGGAATGATAGGATCGCTTCTGTATCTGACAGCAAGTCGGCCGGATATAGTCTTCTCCACCTGCCTGTGTGCGCGCTTTCAAGCCGATCCGAAGGAGTCGCACATGCTTGCAGTGAAGAGGATCTTACGCTATCTCAAGGGAACACCGACACTCGGACTCTGGTATCCCAAGAACTCTAACTTTCAATTACTTGGCTTTACGGATGCCGATTTTGCAGGTTGTAGGATGGACAGGAAGAGCACCTCGGGTGGAATACAATTCTTAGGTGACAAACTAGTAAGTTGGTCATCTAAGAAACAAAACTGTGTGTCCACATCAACCGCCGAA
Organism: Lindernia subracemosa; assembly: GCA_028392965.1. Taxonomy (NCBI): domain Eukaryota; kingdom Viridiplantae; phylum Streptophyta; class Magnoliopsida; order Lamiales; family Linderniaceae; genus Vandellia; species Vandellia subracemosa. The sequence continues at coordinate 253,094 of JAQPCC010000044.1, forward strand.
GCAGAGTACGTTGCTGCGGCCAGTTGCTGCTCTCAAATCCTATGGTTGCGAACGCAACTGCAGGATTACGGGTTTGTTTCAATAACATTCCAATTTACAGCGACTCGAAGAGCGCTATTGCCATTACCTGTAATCCCGTCCATCATTCCCGCACTAAACATATAGACCTTCGATATCACTTTATAAAAGATCATGTCGAAAAAGGCACAATCACAATGTACTTCGTCAACACCGAAGTTCAACTTGCCGATCTTTTCACAAAGGCTTTGGATGAAAAACGTTTCATGTTTCTCGTTTCAAAGTTAGGCATGTTGAATCTGGAAGCATAACGTGATTTTTGCCTATTTCAATCTTTTATAAAGTTTAAAAGAGGATCACCATTCCAAAAATTTAGGGGGAGTAATTTTAGTCTTCTTATTATAATTTTTTTTATTAGAGTACACATTTTGAGGGGGAGTCTTAGTTAAATATTGAGCCCACAATCACTAAAACAGTTGAATCAATTCGCGAATCCAAAAAAAAAAAACCAGTATTGGGCTTTCTTCTCTCAATTTTCGGCCCAGTTCGTCAACTTCCTTACTGATTCGTGAACTTTCAATGTTGGGTTTCAATATTACTTCGCGAACCAAAGTTAGCTTCGCGAACTCAACGCACGCTTCGCGAACTTCTCACACCTTAAAACCCTAAACCCTTTCGAAGCTACAGTCGCCGCACAATCAAAATTAGGGTTAAATTTTTCGAATTTTCTCCCCAAATCACTGTTCACTCGCGAGAAGAATCCACACAAATCACGACGAAACCCACCTTAAATCCTCAAATCCTCTCTTTCTCGTGCGTTGCTGTGGTAAGAATTCCCTTAAATCTTCGTTTTAATGCAGATTTTTACTTCGATGATGAAGTTTTGGTGAAATCTGGAATTTTTGCTCTTCACGGTTGATGAACACGTTAAATCTTCATGATTCGCGAACTTGTTTTCTTTTTGATCTTTCAAGCGCGGCTTTCGAAGTCTCGAACCTGTTTTTGCGCATTCCACTTAAGCCCGCGAAGTTCTCCAAGTTCGCGAATTCGTAATAGTTCGCGAACTCACTCCGCGAACCGCTCCCAATTCGTAATAGTTCGCGAACTCACTCCGCATTCGCAAAACTCAGAACCGCGAACTCCTTTCAAATTCGCCAAGTCCTCAAGTTCGCGAACCGCTCTCAATTCTTAATCATTTTTAAATCGCGAACTTATTTCTCAATTCGCAAACTTCCAGATCGCGAACCCCATGGTCTTTCGCGAATCCCTACATGTTTCGCGAACTCATTTTCACCTCAATTCGAGAACACAATCTCAATTCGCAAAGCCTTTCAGTTCTCGAACCTATTCTAACATTCGCGAAACTAAGATTCGCAAAGTCCTTAGCGAACTAACCAAACTCTCTCTTCAGACGATTCGCAATCCACACTTAAACATACTTCTATTTTGCGAAATCTATACTTAGAATTTTTTTTTCGGCACTTCTCTTCACTTCGCGACATAAAGCCTTTGAAAATCCTTCAAACACTTTTATCTTTAATGCGCGAACTCTACACTTAAGAAATTTTCTAAGTATCAATCTCATGATTTAAATGGGCTGACACTGTTTTTGGGCCCAAAATCAAAAATCAAATTTTCAAGCCCAAAACACTTAACCTTTTCACTCCAACTTGCTGTCACCTATTCAAATCATGATTCCTTATGCTTCATTTTACTGTATAAGCTAATGGCTTCTCTATCATCGCAGGTTTAGCAAATCCAGGTGTTCGGAACAAAACAAAAAAAAAAAAAAAAAAAAAAAAAAAAAAAATAAAAATGAGTACGACACCAACGGATCTGATTTACCCGACGTCAAAATGGGTCATTCCGAAGGATAACAACTTCCAACTTGACTTGGAAGTCTTTAAAGGGAAGGAACCCATTATGCCGGCGATTCTGAGACACCATCACCTCTGGTACGCCTTCTCGGCCGCTGTACCCGTCCCCTCCGTTTACCTTCAACAATTTTGGGGGACGCTGCAGACGAAGGTGGCACCAGACAATAGTCTATACTACGAAGCAAAACTCGCAGGCCAGACGGTCGAGGTCACCCGCGATTTAATCCGCCATGTTCTCCGCCTGCCCAGCCGACCGGAGAATGAGTATGAGGCTTCTGAGGACGAGCTTCTCGAGGACATCCACAGATTGGGCTACTTCACGCCCGTGAAGTTCCTCTCTCAGATCCAACAGTCCATGCTCCCGCATCCATGGCGGACACTTTTTGCGCTTGTCAATAAGTGCTTCTCACCAAAGCACTCAGGGCACGACAGGTGCAATATCACAATACTGCGGATCTTCCACGGCATTGCCTTCAACAAAAACATCGATTATGCCAAGCTCTTCATGTTGGACCTTGACGACCAAATGATGCAGCGAACGAAGGGCAAGAAGACGCAGTATCTTCCATATCCCAGGTGGTTCGGGCTAATGATCCACCACTTTATGCAATCACTGCCTGAGATACCAACCCGGCCTGCCGACGAATATGTCACCCGCCAAAGCTCAAGTACCTTCAGAAGGGGAAGGTCGATGAGAAATACGCACGGCGGCCGATGCCCATCCCTTCATCCCTCTTGTCACTGGCGGAGCAGCACATGGTAGAAGAATACTGCCGCCAGTACAATGTATACGCCCCCATGGTTCGAGAAAACCCCCTCGAACCTAACCCCGGGGCCTCCCACTCTGCCGATGAAGGTCCTAGAACCGGGCCGGAGGCAGCTTCCTCATCCATTCCTCAGTCATACACTCACCAACCAGCCATTCCATCAATTACCCAATCATCCACACCACCAACACCTGTCGAACAACAAATACCCGTTCGACAGCCCTCACCACCACTCATCACACCCATCCCACCACCATCTCCTGTCAGCCGCACATCGCCGATCCCGCCGACGTCGCGTGCTCTTCAACGACAAATGTTGAGCGACGTCTCCGACTCGGACGGCGAAGACGGGATGCCCATACTCCGCCCACCGTCACCACCACCCTCCACGAGGCAGCCGTCGCCCGCTCCTCAACGCCAACAAATGAGCGACGACTCCTCTGACGACGACGATGACAGCACGCTTATCCATAGACGTCGTCGCATTCCTCCAATCCCCACTCCACTACAAGCCGGGTCACCCCTTAGGATAGAAGCCGCCGACATCGACCCAACGGCGCATACCACGAGCCTTAGCCATTCGGCCGGTTCCCAACAACCGGTCGTCTCAAAAAGCCCCGACCCTCAACCATCACGTCCTCCGCCTGTCACCGAACAGGCCTCAACGTCCATAGAGGCGCCCATGATTGAGGCACTTCTAGGATTGGACGGAAGTCCCGATGACGACGACCTCACATCGTCTTCGTCAGAGGGCCACCGTCCGAACATCACGATCGGACGCGTGCCAACGGGACGCCTAAGTGGCCCCGGTGAGAGCTCCACCTTCGCCCGTCTGTGTGACGTGGCCCTAACGACCGGAGCGGTCCTTCTTCGTGAGGAACCGCAAGGACAGGTCGGAAGCCCAGTGCCGCCCGAAGTCCCATCGATTTCCCGCAAACTGGCCACCCCACCACTTCGGGGGTGCAAACGGAAGGCCTTCGTGGCTCCGGCGGTGATTCCCCGCACGTGACGGCGACATACCTAGAACGGAGACTTGCCGAATTTCTCGAGCAAGTGGCTGTCCCGCGCATGCAGTCACTCATTACGGCTGCTGCGCAGGACAGAGGCAAAGCCCCTGTCGTCGACGAAACCCCGTCACGTTCCCCACTACCCCTACCTCCTCATCCGAACCCCCACACCATGCCACTGCTCGACCTATGGGACATCTTCACTGCCCGTCTCATAGGAGAGGACCCGAAGCACCCCGCGCTCGTGACGGTCCGAAAGATGCTGATCGCACAACAAAACATACCGTCCACAGAGACGTGCCGAGACGACACCTCAACAATCCGAAGACGGTACGACGATCCTGACGACCAGGATCGCCGTGAGGGGGAGAAGCGTCAACGCCTATCCTCCTCCGGAGCATCTGTACGACGAAGCACACCAAGACAGGGCAGATCAGCAGCAGGCCCTACAACACAAACCCAACAACCCACACGAAGAGGTTCTCGAGGAAGACAAGCGGCGCCAGGGCCGAACCAGACACTCTTCCTTGGCGAAGCAACGTCGACCTCGGAAATCCATACACATACAGTCCAAAGAACCACCACCCCAAATCCTCCTTCCACCACCCACGAAGCCAGAAAAAGCCGAAGCCCACCTCTTTCGCCCTACATTGCTACACAACCGGACTTAGAGCCATTCAACCTCGAAGATTACCTCCAACCACACACTGAAGTGGAGGCGTACATTATGAACGAAGGATGGCTCAAAAGACCGGTTACAGAAGAGTTCTCAAAGGCTATGTTTGATAACGCTCGACAGCTCCTAAGGAATGCAGAGGTTGAACTTGTCAGAATAGAAGACAAGGAGCTGGAAGAAGGGGAGGACTACGAAGCAGAAATCCCCGAACTTCCTGTTCTCTTGGAGCACGCCAACCGATGGTACGACATGTACAACCCTCCGCCAAGAGAGACCCCGAAGATTCCGGAGCTCCCGTGGGAAAATGCCAAAATCGTGGCACCTTACCAGGAAGAGTTTCGGAAACGAATATGGAGGAAACCCGAGCGTATCACCAAGCCTGACGAACTGGAGCTGAGTGGGATGACTCATCTGACGGGACGAAGGGCAAGATTCTATGTCCTAAGTCTGCGAATGATGATGAGTTTCAGAGGACGCGGCGACAATCTGGATCGCCTTCGAAAAGACGAATCAAGGAAGAAAATGATCAAAAGGGTGACGGGAGTCAGAGTCGAGTACTTCAACCAAATTCCCTATCCAGTTTACAAAGTTGAAAGGGAGGACGGGAAGGTTGAAGACATCAGCGAAGCGGACCTAATCTACATTAGACACCCTGATGTCGAGAGAATATTCTCGACGTACAGGTATCTAGGACAGCTGAAAAAGGACCCTGCATTGAAGATAGGCCTTGTTACACTCAAAAGGTTCATGTTGCGCCAGATCAATTATAATGCTTCCCACGACCTTCAGATGGCACTGGAAAGCAATATGAAGAAAGTGAACCTCACAAAGCCTAACTTCGAAGTCCCGGATGACCCCAACATCTCTGAAGGAAACGTCTTTGAAGGTGAGGACCCCTCGATAGTCTACGTCAACTACAAAGGTGAGAAGAGATTGATGAAGACCTCGGAGATCCCAAAGTTCTCCGACGGGACTCTCCAAATTATTTCAAGAAAGTTGACAAGGATTATCCAGGAGATGGAAGGAGAAGACCTCGATAGCCAGATGAAGTTCAGATTACTTCGAGGGAAGATCGATGAAAGACTGGCTTTTCGGAGGTGGCTACGTAACTACGAAGTCAAGCTTGGACTTCGAAGCTCTACGTACAAAACGGTGGACCCCAAGGCCAGAGCATCCAAGCAGAAGATTTAAAAAGAACACAAAGGGGGAGATTGTTAGGATCATTTTATTGTGTTCTTTATATTTTAGATGCTTCCGTCTTTGGTGTATTTAGTTCTTTGGTTTAGATGTTATTTGGGTTTTGTAATTTACTTAATTAAGTATTAGTTGTTTGGGCTAATTAGGTTTAGGGCTTGATGGGCTTTAATATACCAACTAATGTGGTATATAAAGATCCACCAAGCCCTAGTTTCAAAGTTGTTCCTTTTGCAAGCATTGTGTCTTCTTGATCAAGCCAACCTAAAACACTCCTAAGCTTAAATCGATCTCACCATATCGTAGGTTGCTATCTTTGTTGCTTGCATTATATTAGATGAAAAGGGACTTACACCTTGCTATGGATAGTTTACGAATGAAATATATTCGTAAACAGTAGACTTCAGAGGTTTACGATCGATAAGGATTCGTAAACAGTAAGTATTCGTAAACCGTTCCTTGGTATAGTTTACGATTGAAGTTTATTCGTAAACCTTTCCTTTACTAGTTTACGAATGAAAAGTATTCGTAAACCTTCCCTTTACTGGTTTACGAATGAAAAGTATTCGTTAACAGCAACTTCCGTAAAGTAAAGTTTACGTTTGAAAAGTATTCGTAAACAGTGACTCGAGATAGTTTACGATTGAAATTTATTCGTAAACCTTCCCTTTACTAGTTTACGAATGAAAATGGTTCGTAAACAGTAACTTTACGAATGTAAACTAAATGGACCGTAAACTTAAATGCTTTGACCGTAAACTATAGAGCTTTGACCGCAAAGTTTTCAGTTCGTAAACTAAGTTTTCATTCGTAAACTTCGCAATAAAAATAAAACTCGATCAAAAACACTTAAATTCTAAAATTAGGCTCAGATAATCGATCGAAATCAGCAATTAAACATGTAAAAACACTCGATTAAACTAGTTCAAAGCAAAACATATAGGATTTTCGAGTTTTTCACATGAACATTTTGAAGATCATAAGAACTATTCGATCAAAAATCAACACAATTAGTCCAAATTCAGCTATAATCAGCTCAATTAATCAATGATTACTCATCACAAATAGTAAATTCATCGTAAACACCTAAGCAAGAGCTCAAACAATGTAAATAGTAAGCACACAGCTCAATCAAACACTATGCGATGAGTTTTAATCGTAAACTACAATTCATCAAAATCAAGCATCGTAAACCGTAAATTCAATCAATTCAATCACACGTTTGCTCTGATACCAATTGTAGGCCACGAATTCATCAAACATATAATTAAACTTGAGCATAGAATCGATATTAATTACCTTGTTTATCAATCGCGGAAGCTTCGAGGTAATCTTCAATTAATTCTCCATTAATACCAAGCTTCTCTCTACAATATACCTCATTTTCTCTCTCTACAATTAAACCTAGCTATTCTAATGATGAGAGAGAAACCTAATCTAGAGAGAGAAATAATTACTCAAGTTGTGTGTATTTTACACACACTTGCCCTATATATACCAAAGCATACTTCGGTATATTTACACTTTAGTCCATATATTTACATAAAATACAATTAAGTCCCTAGACAAAGATAACATGATTATTAAACACTAGAAAATATTTCTAACAATTTGTCTTCCTCTATTCTTTCTTTCTTGATAGCTTTAGTCATTCTTGCGCCTTTTTGAGAGGAATTTTTGAGAATTAATTCTCCTTTAAAAGCTTATCCATTTGAGCTCGAACCCCGTTTCGTTCGGAATCCAGAAGAGAGTGTAATTCATCAATTTTGCGAGCACTTTTTGGAGTGTAGCAATCCTTAGGTTCGTGTTTTATCGATAGTATAGAATGTTCCTCGGTTGACATTGACTCAATTGTTTGAGTCGGCTTGTTTCGAGACAATTTTTGCTCAATTTGTTTCCTTCTTTGCAAGAAGAACCTCTAGTTCTTTAACTTTACAGTGTAATCTAGTGAGTTCTTCAGAAAGACATTTATTTTGAGCTTGATAATCTTTATTTTCCTTTAGTTCTGTTGTTTCAGAATTTGATTTAGCAAGATCGTTGTTAAGTTTAGCTATTTTCTCATTAGCTAATTGAAGCTTTATTCCTAGATTGGCTTCTTCTAATAGATATTTTCTTAGGACAACTTCATTATTGGCTAATCTTGCTTCTAATTTCTTGACCATTTCGTTTTCATTATTTGTGGATGAGAATTTTTGCAACATTGACTTGTTTGCTTCATCACAGGCAGACAGACTTGTTTTCAACTCACATATTTTTGATTCATATTCTGTGGTCTTAGTCTTCAACCTTATAATCTCATCATTTGCATTGGTCAATTGACATTCAAGACTAGCTTCAATTTCTAGATGTTTTCTTAAGACACGCTCGTTATTAGCTTGCCTCGCTTTCTAGTGTCTTGATCATTTGTTCGTGAAATAAATCCATTTTAATCTTTTCAGTTCAAATATAGAATTTTGAAAATTTAAGTTCAAATAATGTTGGTAATTAAATTCTATATAGAATGTTGGATTTTAATTTTGATCAAATAGAATTGTTGGATGTATATTGATCGTTGACGTGTTTTAGAATTGATTTAATTTTTGATCAATATTTTTTATTCTGTTTAGAAAATTTTAGATATTGATATTAACCGCAAACTTTTAATTTCAGTTCAGTTCATAAGCTTTTCAGCACAGCAAAGTTTAGACACAAAATATTAATTATCGACTTAGATTGTATCTTAGAATTTGTATATTATTATGAGAATTTAAGGTTTTGCTGTTCAGATTTGACACTGTATTAGTTTACGAATGAAAGAAAAGCTGTAAACAGTGCTTTTTATTTTACGAGTAAAGAATGTTTACGAATGAGAATCGTTCGTAAACCTATAAGAACTGTAAACAGTAACTTTCGTGAAGTAAAGGTTAATCGTAAACTAATAGCGCTTGTTTACGAATGAAGAATATTCGTAAATCTTTCTTAAAGATAGTTTACGAATGAAATATATTCGTAAACAGTAGATATATGAAGGTTTACGATTGAGATTGATTCGTAAACAGGAACAATCGTAAAGTAAGGCCTTGAAGTTTACGAATGAGTGAGAGCCGTAAACCGTAGATTTGGCAAAGTATTAGTTTACGAATGAATGAAAAGCTGTAAACAGTGGTTTTTAGTTTACGAGTAACGAATGTTTACGAATAAGAAGTATTCGTAAACTTTTTCTTACTGATGGACATAGATTCGTAAACCTCTTCCTTAATAAGTTTACGAATGAAGAATATTCGTAAACCTTTCTGTTGGTAGCCTTTTCTATCCTAACAATCTAACATAGGACGATTAAACCACGTTTGAGATGGGAAGAATTAATCTCGCGTGGGGTGTTGTGTGTTCTTGAGGAAGGTTGGGAGCTTCTCTCTAGATGATTTTCACACAATACACTTTATTATGTGTTAGGGTTCAAGTATTTATACCACATTTTGGTATATAATACTTGGGCCCCTAACAAAGCCCAATTACACTAAGCCTCTTATAAAGAAAATCTTTATAAATACACAACAAAGATAATTATAATTAATTGAACACAATAAAATATTCCTAACAATCTCCCCCTTTGTGTTCAATCTTCAATTCGACATGGATTATCTTTGTGGGGCTTAGTGCATTTGCCTGAGTCCTAAACGAATTTCCTCCTTGTCTTGTCTTTTGACCTCTTCTTTTGGAGATCTTCAAGCTCACCGTGTCTTGTTCTTCGCTTCTCGGCACCAGATCTTCTTAATCTTCTTTTGAAGCTCGACTCGTAAATGGCGGAAGGTGTTTGAAGTTTCTTGCCAAATCTTGAAGAATTTTCTTCTTTTTGTGTTCGATCTCTCCTTTCGATAATGACGCAACTTCCCCTACTTTTTGGTCAACCTTGTGTTGGGATTGAGAAGTTCTCTTTGAAGTTTGGAGAGACATACACGAGGCGAAAACTTCGGTTTTTGAAAGTCGGCGGTGTTTGCTTGATTTGACGACGCTTGATGATTTGGCATGTTGGTCACGTCGTCGGGACAAGGAGGATGGCGTTGGTAGGCACAGTAGGAGCTCGGGCTAAACTGTCGGTGACGGGGGCCTTGCCGGTGTCTCGAGATGAGCCTTCCATCGCTCGGTAGACTTTGGTTAGGATTTGGTCTTCTAACGTCTTGGCAAAGTCTTGTAGTCGTGTCTGGAAGGCGATCGCCGTCACGAACAGGGAAAATGACGAGACGGAGCCACAAAGGCAATCCGTCGTATAAGAAACCGGGGTCACGAAGACTTCCTGTTAACATCTTGAGTCCTAGCAATCTCCCCCTACAAGGGATATCTCCCCTTCCTGCAGAGGCTTTGAATGCTCTTCAGCTAGGACTCTCTTGACTTGACGCTATATTCTGTAGACCGGATGTAGATAGTGATCCACGCCTTGAAATTTGACTTTGATGATGTCGCGGATCTTGTACTTTGATCGCATCTTATCCTGGTCTTTCTCCGTAGTTTGAAGTCGTCAAGTCAAGTCTACTCCGCTTCTTCTCGGCGCCGGATTCGTCTTCTTCGAAGGAAGTTGTCTGGTTCGGCCTCGAGGAAGCTTGTCTGGCTCCGGAAGAAGGTACGCGTGGGGTGTTGTAAAATGTGTCGAGGCTCCTTTGGAATGATCCATTCAAGTGTAGGGGAGCCCGGCTTCAGAGTGGTAAGCTCGGCGGAAGTTGGTGGGTGGTCCGACCTATTTGTTTATGTGTGTCCCCTTCTCCCCCTCATTGCGATTCGTGTTAACGAAATCGGCATGCTTGTGTAGGAAGATTAGAAGGACACAAACGACAGGTCGGTGATGGTAATAACCAGACGGAGCCACTAAGGCAATCCGTCGACGCGACTTCAAAGACAAACTCCGAGACGTGGCCCGTGAGGACAGGGCTTGAAGAACCGGGGCCACATAGGCATCCCGTTTGCATCGTTCTAGAGCTCGAGACGATGGCCTGATTTCGTTGTTGTATTGATGTTGCAACGGCAGGACTTCCTTCCAATCGTGGAATCACATCTACAGGAGATGTGTCTATGGAAGTTCTGATCTGGTCACGAAGTCCAGATAAGAAAATATGTATGTGTCCTAGAAAATTATAAAATATTTAGATAGTGAGGACACCTAGACTCGATGTGTTCAAGAAAGTTTAGTGGTGTGGGGCTGACTACCACTTAGTTTAATATCTCCCGCTTCCAAGTGAAGCGATGATAGCTTACATGGCTCCCCGTGATTTAATGAAACATCGGTCTATTGGGAGATCGATGAGTGGGTAAGGCTCGGTTGTGCATGCGCCATTGGACCAAATGAGGCGACTTCTACTCGGGAGTTGATAAAAATCAGCACCTGCACCTATGTGGGATGGTCCGAATGTTGTGTGAGGTAAGGGATTTTTGTATCATCAGCTATGTGGTCTTGTCAAGAACCGCCAAATAGGGGTGGCTTTTATGCGTATGAATCGTCACTAACACTCGGTTGCATTCCGGGGTTAGGTTCAGTTTGGTCTGACTGAACCATAGGAACTAGAATTCCTGCATCCGTCAATTTTGATGAGTGCTGCTTGATCAGCAAGTTGGAGCAGGTCGGTAGAGTGCATCATAATATGAGCGCCATGAAGTCACCTTTGCCTTTTGAGGATTCTTGAACTCTTGAGGGTTGAGTTTTTTGTTAAAGTCCGTCTTGGGAGGTGGAATAGCTTGATGATGAGAGGACTTTTCCTTCTTTTTTTTTTTTTTTTGCTGTTTTTTTTTTGTAGATACATATATATATTTATTGTAATAATAATAGAATAATATACTATATATTATATTATATTATATTATATTAGATAGCTATATAACTATATATATATATATATTTTGTTCCTCCCCATCAAATCGTGCACCACCGTAAGAGTTTTTCTATTCTTTAAAATGTACTCCCCTCGAAAATATGGAATGATACTCCCCCTAAATGCATGCACGCCTAAAATGTAGATTTTCTCCCAAAAAAAATGAGCGTGATGAAAATAACGTCTTTTTCTTTTCAGTTCAGATGCATACTTAAAGAATTAATTTTCTTTAAACTAAGCATATTAAAATGTACGTTTTCTACCTTTGACGCTCCTACAGAAGATAGGCAATTTTTGCGATTCAGCTTATATGCATACTTGAAAGTTTAAGGTCGAAAATTTTAAAATTGTATGCAAAATGAAAATGTACCTATCTTAAATAGAGTATTTTGCATTTTGACTCATGTATGCATACATCCAAGAATTTGAAAGTAAAAGTCCTTTTGAAGCATGCATAGCTATATTGTACCCTATTATTTTCAAAGTAGGTATATTGTCTTTTCAGCTCGATATGCATGCCAAAATTTACTATGGAATGCATATATAGAATTTACCTACGGTGTAGTTGCTCACCGTGCTTCCCTTTATAACGTATGTGGAGCAACTTCAAAGTACCATACGTGCGGGATGCGGTTGCTCGCGTGTCTTACCAGTCATGCATGTGGATCAACCCGAGTACCGTGCATGATGGAATTGTTGTGGTTGCTCTCGTCTCGTACCGATCATGAGTATGGAGCAACCATCTTCTAACTACTACTCATGATCGGGGGTTTTGTGGTTGCTCTCGTCTCATACCAATCAGGCGTGTGGAGCAACCATCATCGAATTACCACACGTGATTGGGCTCCTGCAAAAACTTTATCGGGACTTTGGTACCCATTTTTGGATGGGTCCTCCCTTATTAGCAAAAAACAAGTTAAGCATATAAGGTGTCAAATCAGATTTTAGTCCTAAATCATTCATTAACGTACTTTTAGGTACCCGACTATATTTGGGATTACCTAGCTTAATCGTTGACTTAGGAACCCATTTAGGAGCAATTTGACACGGAAAGGACGTTTCAGCGCAGGTGAATGTGTGTCTCGGAGAAGATTTAAATATTTTCTCCGAGGCCAGTCGCATGAGATGTTTCTCAGACTTAACATCGACTGGATATTTCAGGTAGGGATAAGAACATAAAGAATTATAAGCATCGTTAGTACATGAGATGTTCTTCCTACTTGGAGGGTTCACACGATTCACATCATAATGATGGTTTTTGATGGAATTTCGCTTACTAGAATAATAAGTATATTTGTACGTGTAAGGAATCCCATATCTATCATTCTTTAAAGAATGAGAGATTTTGGAAGTTTGAGAAGTTCGCCTGCTTGAGCTTGGAACTTCTTCTTTAGGAACTTCCTTTTTTATAGGAGCGGGAGAAGGAGGATCTTTAGCAATGTCGTCCTTGATTTTTGAAAATAATGTCGATTTTCCTTTCTCCTTCCTGATATTCTTTTGTTCCTTAGCATTTTTACGCGTATTGCTTTTACTTTTCGTTTCTGCGCCAGTCAAAGGTGACTTAGAATGCATATTTTCTTTCGTCACCGTTGACTTAGAATTATTAGTAAAAGCTTTCTCAGTTTTAGGAACAAGGATGCTTTTCTTCACCTGTTTCGAGGAAGATGTATCTTTTGAAAGATCATTGGAAACAGGTAAAGACGGGGAAATTTTGAGATATAAAATCTCCTCTAAAAGCTTTTGTTGGAAGTATTTTATAGTGTTCAATAATCAAGTTATCTTTGTCTAGGGACTTAATTGTAATATATGTATAGTTTGGGACTAGAATGCAAATATACCAATATTGATTGGTATATATAGGGCAAGTGTGTGTAAAATACACAGAACTTGAGTTTAGCTTTCTCTCACTAGAAACACTCTCTCTAATCACTATCTAAGCTAGGGTTAATTGTAGAGAGAGAAAGAGGATAATTGTAGAGAAAGTTTGTGATTAAAGAAGATTTGATTGATTTAATCCTAAAGCTTCCGCTCGCATTTTCATCGAGGTAAATCTATCAAATCTATGCTCGAGTTATATGTTGGATGTTAAAAACGGACCTAACAATTGGTATCAGAGCCAAAATCATTGTTGAATTGATGAATTTAGTTCGATATATTGCAGTTTTCGTATGGTGTTCTTCGCGCCATTTCATCTTTTTCGCATGACTATATGATTTTCGTATGCTATTTTGATTGCTGTTTTTCGCTTGATGCTGAACGAAAACTCTTGCGAATCATTTGATATATGTTAATTGCGATTATCTTCGATTAATTGAGCTTAATTTTCAAATCTACGATCGAAATTTTTTTCTTCATCTTCAAACTGTTCTTCGCTGAAATTACTAAATTGGAGTATAATTTGGATTCGATCGTGTTAATCGAGTGTTTTATATGATTACCCAGTCAATTTCGATCAATTAACTGTGCTTAAAGTGATAATTTGAGTGTTATTTGAAGATTTCGCATATAAAATCACGTTTTTCGCACCAAACAAAAGTTTTCGCATCAAAAATATTTTCGCACCATTCATAAGAAAGTTTTCGTATCAAGATATTTTCGCATTGACCAAAGTTTTCGTATCTCTCACATATACATAAATTTTTTGCATTGACTTTGCATTTTCGTATCCTGTAGCATACGAAAAACTGTAGATACGAAAAATTCACATACGAAAACTGATTCTCATACGAAAAAGACTTTGATATTCCATCCAAAAAGGTTTCATACGACAAACTTTCTGATTTTCCCGTACGAAAACTTTTAGTTACGAAAAAAAAAAACTTTGAATCCGAAAAAAAAAAAAACATTGTTTTTCGCACCTACTATAGACCCGAAAAAGTTTTTTTCGCATACTACTAACCCGAAAATTTTTTTCGCAAGCTACTGTTCATTCGAAAAACTTTTTCGCACACACTATTCATTCAAAAAAAAATTATTTGATAAGAAAAATATTTTTTTTCGTACGAAAACATATACGAAAAACATTTCAAAGTTTTCGAACGCTACAGTGAATACGAAAACTTTTATCGTCCGAAAATCTATACGAAAAATATGTTTGATACGAAAAAGCTTTAAAACGAAAAATATTTTTTGTCGTACGAAAACATATACAAAAAATCTGTGATACGAAAACCTTTGCTAAAAAATTTTCGTATGAATATTTTATTATTTCTTTAAAGTTTTCGTATCCCCTCTCATTCGAAAAACTTTGGATACAAAAAATAGAAGTTTTTCGCACCTACTCTTCATCCGAAAAAGTTTTTCGCACATACTATTCATTCGAAAAATCTTTTGGTACGAAAAACTTTTCATATACGAAAATTAATATTTTTCTCATACGAAAAAGTCTCCGTACGAAAAACAATTTTTGGTTCCATACGAAAAATATTTGTCAAAGTTTTCGAACGCTACAGTGACTAAGAAAACATTTATCATACGAAAACCTACGAAAACTTGCACAAATGAGTAAAAGATTTTCGATACCGCAAAGCTTTCGATAGTTTTAGGTAGCAAAAAAGTCCTAAAATTTTAAATTTTTAGCTATGAGATTTTTTGCGTACCTGCTTCAATAAGGTTCCCGGTTCATACGAAAAATTTTGGGTAACAAAATTTTTTTTGGACTGGTAAAATTTTTCGGTACAAAAATTATTCTCGGTATAAGTTTTTTTCTTTTCTAATCATTTCAAAAGTTTTTTTGATACCTAAACTTCTGAAAACTTAATCCTTCGAAAATCTATTCGAACACATTGATCCAAAATTTAATATCAATTCAAAAACACGATAACGATAAAAAACATCCAACCCAGAAAGTAAATATGGAAGCCAACTACTTGAAAAAAATCAAAGAATTAGAAGCTAGGCTAGAAAATAATTACAACTGCTTAGTTAAAAGTTTAGAAGAAAAAGCTACTCTTAAAAATAAACTAACAATAGAACAAGAAAGGCTGACGAGCTTAAAGACAAGGGTCGCACAACAAGAATCAACTATAAGCGAACTTACAAAAGAATTATCTACATATAGAGACGAAAAAATAAATAGTGCAGCCCAAAATAAAAGTCTTCTTGAACAAAGAAATCAGTTATATTCAAAAATTAAAGAATTAAAAGATGTTCTAGCTAAACGAGGACAAACTGAGCAACGCGAAATAAAAGAAACTATATTGTCTCTAAATAAGTCGACTCAAACAATTGAGTCCGTGCCAAACGAGGAACATTCTATACAATCAACAAAACCAAACTCTAAAGATTGTGATATTCTAGAAAATGGACGCAAAATTGCTGAATTACATTCTCTTCTGGAATCAGAACGTAAAGAGGTTCGAGCAAAAATGGATAAGCTTTTAAAGGAGAATTCATTTCTCAAATATTCCTTAGAAAATGGCACAACTACAACCATTCATCCTGTAAAACCTGAACCTTTAAACGATATATCTTCTAAACAGGATCAGAAAACTCAAATGACTAAACCTATAAAGCAGGAAAGAATAGAGCAAGACAATTCATTTTCTATTACAATAAACAAAATTGTTCCTAACTCTATTCTTCCTCCAAAAATTCCTAAAGTCATTCCGAAGATAAAGCAAGAAGCTACTAAAGCTAAAACAGACAATAATTACACATTCTCTATTAAAACTGAAACGTCCAAAAGTAATAATTGTCTAAACAAAAGTAGCTCATTTAGTACACATTACAAAGTGAATGATGTGAGTTTAGAAGGTAGGAAATACGACACTTCTATTCTTAATGCCATTGATTCTATAAGCTCGTATTCCTCTCTCAAGTACCCGGTCAAAGTCAAATCCGAAAAGCATCTCAAACGACTGGCGAAAGAGAAAATTTTCTCATTTAACTCAAGACACACATTCACCGATGCTGAAATTTTTAATTTTCATAAGGTTCAACAAGTTTGGAAACCTAAGCTACAAATGGAAATAAGTAGTCCTCGACAAATGTGGATTCCTATGGCTGCTTTATGTGATAATTTTGCTTTCAAATTTGAACCTTTTATGCATAATTGTTTCACTGCTAATAAGGGAGGACCCGTCCAAAAATGGGTACCAAAGTCCCGATAATTTGTTTTTGCAGGATCCCGATCATACATGGTAAATAGACGACGATTGCTCCACATGTATGGTCGGTATGCGATGATGAGCAGTCGCACAAGACCCCGACACATGTGGTATTCGGTTTGCTCCACACATGTGATCGGTATGTGACGTGAGCAAACACACCAAATCAAGACTATTCCAAAGTTCTTGATTTGACATTGTTTCTATTTTTATTTTTTTAAGAAAAATAAGCCCATAAAAAAAAAAGAAGAGGCAATAAAAAAAAATAAAAATAAAAAATAAGGCCATTAAAAAAAAAAGGCCATAAAAAAAAAGGGGAAAAAAAAAAAGGGCCATAAAAAAAAAAAAAAAATAAAAAAGAGGCCCATAAAAAAAAAAAAATATAAAAGAGGCCCATAAAAAAATAAAAAATAAAAATATTTTGAGCTTCAATGTTTAAAGAAGGCCGAGCCAATTTGAAATTGCAAAAGGCACTTGAGTTTTATTTTGGGGGAGTCAAACTCTATATTTACAGAATATTCGGTCTTCATATTCTATATTGTTTTTATTTAGGGGGAGTGGATCGATAGAAAAGGTGCAAGAGCTTCAAAAGAGCGTATTACCATAAGTTTATTGTAAAAAGCGCATATGTTTTAGGGGAAGTAATACTCATAAGCGCAATATCAAAAAGGCGCGAAATGTTCAAAAGGGGAGTGTGCTTCAATCACAAAAGGCGCATAACTTGAAGGAAAGTAATAGGCAAAAATCTACAAGAGTGTTAGGAATATTTTATTGTGTTCAATTAATTATAATTATCTTTGTTGTGTATTTATAAAGATTCTCTTTATAAGAGGCTTAGTGTAATTGGGCTTGTTAGGGGCCCAAGTATTATATACCAAAATGTGGTATAAATACCAAAACCCTAACACATAATAATAGTGTATTGTGTGAAAATTCTCTAAAGAGAGTGAGAGAGAGCCGCCTCCCAACAGCTCAAGAACGCGCACACAATCTGTGGCGACCCCACTTTTTAAAACATAAATAGTTGGCGGGTTTTCGCAACGAAAGCCGCGGAAAGCTCATTTTTACAAAAACAACATAGTATATTATACAATATATAAAAGAGCCGTTTTACAAAGGTCTTTACAACTGGCCGAAGCCCCAAAATATCAAACTAATCCTACGCCTCCAAAGGTCGCGTCCCATGTACTGCATCCGCCCCCAAAAGCCCGTGGAGTCACCGCCACCAGCCGCTACTCACCCGTACCTATAAAACACGTAACCCTGAGCAAAATTGCCGAGTAGGTGAACATCAAAGTAATGCGATGCATGCGTGCACATGTCCCCAATTCCCAATATCTCACATGACAAATGCACGCTCATTTTCCTCATATCTCAATGCTCAGGGCCCTAGGTTAGACTCGGCACCTCGCGCGCAACATCACATCAATCATCCGGTCACACAGACTCGGAAGTCACATCTCATGGCGGTGGGCACCCCGAGTCGCGTTTTCACACTGTACCCGGGTAGATAGAACGATCACGTCTATCTCCCGCCTAATCTCATCTCATGACGGTGGGCACCCCGAGTCGCGTTTTCACACTGTACCCGGGTAGATAGAACGATCACGTCTATCTCCCGTCAAGTCGAGCAATCCAACGACGGTGGGCACCTCAGGTTGCTCAAGCCTGAGTAGACAGAGCGATCACGTCTGTCTCCCGTCAGGTGCACATACGAGTCTTAACCTCACAAATCTCTGCCAAAGAAAGGCATACACTCTCCCATCGCACAAATGCGATCAATACTCTCGTTATGACGTGCCGTGGATGCATGAACAACAAATCCCAAGCCATATTTCGTATATATGAACAACCCCAAACTTCTTAAATCATGTATTTAAATCATATCTCCAAAATCTCGAAAATACTTTATATTACAGAATTTGGATTGAAATTTGAACTAAGACTCAAAGTATTCCCACCAGGCCCGTGAAAAGCCCATTAAAAGCTGACCTGGCGAAAAGTTTATTAAGTGGCGAAAAGGTTTGATATGGCGAAAAGCTGGGTTCGCGAAAATATAAGTTGGCGAAAAGCTTGGTTCGCGAAAACAAAAGTTGGCGAAAAGCTTGGTTCGCGAAAACAAAGGTTGGCGAAAAGCTTGGTTCGCGAAAACAAAGGTTGGCGAAAAGCTTGGTTCGCGAAACTTCACAAAAAGTGGCGAAAAGCTTGGTTCGCGAAACGCCCTTTTTTATTTTGAACAGTGACTAGCGAAAAGCTCACTTCGCGAACACTAAGTAGCGAAAAGCTTTGGTTCGAAAACCTTATTTTTGGCCCGCGAAAAACTTTTTCCTCTCACATACGAAAACCTTAGGCCCGCGAAAACTGACTTTTCGGTCCGCAAAAACTGATTTCTCGGCCCGCGAAAACTTTTTCCTCTCACATACCGAAAACTTTCGGCCCGCGAAAACTTTAAAATGGCCCGCGAAAATACTTTCTCCTCTCACAGTTCGCAAAGTAACTGGCCCGCGAAAACTTAAAACGGCCCGCGAAAATGATTTTCGGCCCGAAAACAAGAAACCATACGAAAACACAGAACAATATACAAAAAACACTGTGTTCTTCAAATCTTCATATCTTCAACAAATACCAGAAACTCATAACACGATTAAAACCCATATTTTGGGTTGTTAAACATCAATCATCACACATAGCATTAAATCATACCAAAAACGATGGTGATCCTTTCACCATAGATATAACAGCTTAAAATATCAGTTTTGGGTTTGTAGGTTTCACCTACCTCACGTCCTAAGCAGTGTTTACGCAGGTTTTCGTTGATGAAGGTTGGAAGGAGCTTTTGCCAAATTTCCTCTCTTCCTTTCTCTCTCGCCTTCCTCTCCTTGTTCCTTTTTCTTCTGAAGTTTTTGAAGTATTGTATATTCAAGTTGGGGAGAGACTTACGTGATGACAAGGAGGTGATAAGGTGGTGATGCAATTTTCCTCTTAAGCTAAGAAAGGGACTTTTTTGTAATTTTCCTCCTTTTGTCTCTTTCTTCATCGCAACCCATTTCTCTATGAAAAATACGAATCCATCCAGTCCTTTTGGCCTAATTATTTTCCAGTCCCTAAAGTTTTCCTTCTTTATTGGGCTTGGGCCCAATTATTATTTGGGCTCAATTTCAAGCTTGCCCAAACTTATCTTTATCAATTTCGAAGTTTTGCGAAATCCCCGTATTAAATTTTTACGGGCATTACATCCTCCCCCCCTTCAAGAAATTTCGTCCTCGAAATTTAGGCAATCGGAAATAATTCGGGGTACTTTTGCCGCATTTCGTCTTCTCGTTCCCACGTTGCTTCCTCAATTGCCTGATTACGCCACAGAACTTTGACTAACGGAATATTTTTATTCCGAAGTCGCCTTACTTCATACATCAAGATTTCTACCGGCTTCTCCTCGTAACTTAAGTCCGGTTTCAACCGTTGATGAAGGATTTCATTTTGTAGCACATGGTTTGGGTCGGCGACGTATTTTCGCAAGGTTGACACGTGAAAAACGTCGTGAACCTGCTCTAAAGACGCCGGTAATTCAAGTTGATAAGCGACCTCGCCGATTCGATTCAGGATTCTGAAAGGGCCTATATACCTTGGACTTAACTTCCCTTTGCGTCCGAACCGCTTCACGCCCCTCATTGGGGATATCTTTAAGAACACCCAATCATCCTCTGCGAATTCTAACGGCCTTCGTCGTTTATCAGCGTAGCTTTTCTGACGACTTTGGACTGTTTGCATTCTTTCTCGAATCTTTGCAACAGCTTCCGTCATTTCTCAAATCATTTCGGGACCTAGTAGCGCTCGTTCACCGATCTCGTCCCAATGAACTGGGGATCGACATTTACGCCCGTACAAAGCTTCATACGGTGCCATTCCGATCGTAGCCTGAAAGCTGTTGTTGTACGAAAATTCGATCAGTGGAAGGTATTTGCTCCAATTTCCTTTAAAATCTAGCACGCATGCTCGTAACATATCTTCCAGTGTTTGGATCGTCCGTTCAGATTGTCCATCTGTCTGGAGATGATAAGCTGAACTGAAAGACAACTTGGTCCCCATAGCCTTTTGTAAACTTCCCCAGAAGTTAGACAGAAACCTCGAGTCCCGATCTGAAATGATCGAAATTGGGATTGCATGGAGTCGAACAATCTCTTGAATATATAATTCCGCATACTTCTCCATGGAATATGTTTTATTGATTGGCAGGAAATGGGCAGATTTCGTCAATCTATCGACAATTACCCAAATTGCGTCATGGCCTTTTACTGTCTTTGGCAGTCCAACGACGAAATCCATTGTTATATGGTCCCACTTCCATTCAGGAATCGTTAACGGTTGTAACATTCCTGCCGGCCTTTGGTGTTCCGCTTTAATCTGTTGGCAAGTCAGGCATTGATTTACATAGGCGGCAACATCTTTCTTTATCCCCGGCCACCAATAGTTAACTCGTAAATCCTGATACATTTTCGTTGTACCCGGATGTACAGAGTATGGTGTAGTATGTGCCTCCGTCAATATTTTAAATCGGAGTTCTTCCTGATTTGGCACATACAGACGGCCGTTGTATCGTATGCTCCCGTCTCCTCGGATTTCAAAATCCGCCGTAGTGCTTTTGTTTTGTTCCCCTTTAATCTTCACATAAAGATCATCATCCTTTTGGGCCTTAGTGATTTGTTCCAACAATGTTGGTTTGAGCGTTAGTGCTTCCATTCTTGCCTCGACTTCACCGAAGTTGATTATCTCTACTCCAATCTGGCACAGCTCCGTATTTACGGCTTTACGACTCAAAGCATCTGCGACTACATTGGCTTTACCTGGATGATAATTGATCACGCATTCGTAATCGTTCACCAACTCAAGCCATCGTCGTTGCCTCATATTTAACTCCTTTTGGGTGAAAAAGTACTTCAAGCTCTTGTGATCCGTAAAAATTTCGCATCTTTCTCCGTAGAGGTAATGTCGCCAGATCTTCAGGGCGAATACCACGGCTGCTAGTTCTAGATCGTGCGTGGGGTAGTTTTTCTCGTACTCCTTTAGTTGTCGGGAGGCATAGGCAATTACCTTCCCGTTCTGCATTAGCACGCATCCCAAACCACTCTTCGAGGCATCCATATACACTGAAAATCCTTCAGTTCCTGACGGTATTGCTAAAACCGGAGCGGTCGTTAGTCTCTTTTTCAGTTCTTGGAAACTTTGCTCACACGATTCCGTCCATTTAAACGGAACATTCTTCTTCGTCAAATTGGTGAGGATTGAGGCAATGCTGGAAAAATCTTTGATGAACTTCCGATAATATCCAGCAAGCCCGAGAAAACTTCTAATTTCCGTGGGAGTGGTTGGTCGTGACCAATTCTTAATTGCTTCAATCTTACTAGGATCCACCGAAATCCCGTCTCCAGAAATAATGTGTCCCAGAAAGGCCACTTCTGTCAACCAAAATTCGCATTTCTTGAATTTTGCGAATAACTGCTTCTCCCGTAAAATTCCTAGAATTGTTTTTAGGTGTTCTTCATGTTCATCTTTCGTCTTTGAATAAATAAGGATATCATCTATAAAGATGATCACGAAGCAGTCTAGGAAATTCTTGAATACCCGATTCATCAGATCCATAAAAGCAGCTGGTGCATTTGTTAACCCGAAAGGCATGACCAGAAACTCGTAATGGCCGTACCTTGTGCTGAATGCGGTTTTAGGAATGTCTGCCTCACGGATCTTTAACTGATGATACCCAGAGCGCAGGTCGATCTTAGAGAATACCGTTGCTCCTTGCAATTGGTCAAACAAGTCATCAATCCTCGGCAACGGATACTTATTCTTTATCGTGATCTTATTTAGCTCACGATAATCGATGCACAATCTCATCGACCCGTCTTTCTTTCGAACGAAAAGAACCGGTGCTCCCCATGGAGAGAAGCTCGGTTGGATGAATCCCTTTTGCAACAACTCTTCCAACTGTTCTTTCAGTTCTCGTAGCTCGTTCGGCGCTAATCGATATGGGGCTTTCGATATCGGGGCAGCCCCAGGCATAAGATCGATTTTGAATTCGATCTCTCTATCAGAAGGTAAACCTGGAAGATCGTCGGGAAATACGTCGGGGTATTCATTCGCAATCGGAACTTCCTCGAGTTTCAAAAGAGGAGATTCCTCGGCCTTCACGGCAGAACAAAGATAGAATTCGCAACCTGAGTTAACAAGTCGTCGGGCCTTCAGGGCAGATATTTGAGGAATTCTCTCTTTGCTCGCCTTTCCCCAAAAGACGAACTCTCCTCCCTCGGGTGATTGGAACCTTACGATTTTCTTAGAACAGTCAATCATGGCTCCGTATTTCGAAAGCCAATCCATCCCGAATATGATGTCGTAATCATTCATCGGGATTACAATTAGATCGACTAACAATTCTCTACCCTCCATATTTATAGGGTACTTTTCTATCACTAAATTGGTTCGGGTCGGGTTCCCATGTGGCAAACTAACTAAATAATCCTTCTTAGAATGGGTAGGATATATTCCGACCCTTGTCACAAAATCAGCCGACACAAATGAATGTGTGGCTCCCGAGTCAATTAAAATAGAAGTCGGGACATGGTAAATATTTAACGTACCCGTTACCACATCGGGGTTTGTCTCCGCCTCCTCTTTTGTTAATGTAAAGACCCGTGCTGGTACAAGTGGAGGTCGGATCAACGGTTGGGGTTGATTCTGCATCAGGGGTTGTCTCTCTGGGCATGCCCTAGCGAAATGCCCAATCTTTCCGCATTGGTAACATTGTGGAGGTTGCCTCACTCCGTAGCAGACCCCAAAGTGATAGCGCCCACATTGCTGGCATTGGGGCGTAACATTCTGAGTTCGATTAGAGATATTTGTCGGCCCTTGATTCAGCCTCGGGCGCCAGTTTTGTTGGCCCGGTCGGTTTCCTTGGCTAGATCGCCCTTTGCCAAAGAATTGGCGCTTTTTGTTTCCCCCTCCGCCTTGTTGATTTTCTCTTCTTTTCCTCGCTTCCTGGGCTTCCACAACTACCGCTCTGCTTGTTCAGCAATTAAGGCGCGTTCGGTAACTTGCATGAACTCCAACTGTCGCGCGCCGGCTATGCTCAAATCCCGATAGATTTCGGGCTTGAGTCCCTGAATGAATCGAGTCACCTTCAGGGTGTTGGTTGCCACAAGAAACGGGGCAAAACGTGACAATTCTTCAAAATGACGGATGTATTCCGCCACTGGCATGCTTCCTTGTCGTAAATTCATGAATTGGAGCATACGCTGCTCCTGTTCATGAGCGGTGAAATATTTGGTGAAGAACAACTCTTTGAACCTGTCCCACGTCATAGTGATTGGGTCTTCCAACACCTTTACAGTATTCCACCAATAGCGCGCGTTCTCCCGTAGGAGGGAAACGGCGCAAAGTACCTTTTCATTATCAGGCACTCTACTATAGATGAACATATCCTCTATAGTGCCTATCCAGTCCTCAGCCACCGCAGGGTTGGCGGCCTCGGTAAAGATGTGAGGATTCAATTTTCGGAAGCGCTCCCCGATTATTTGCACATGATCGGACTGTGGGGAAGGACGTTGCTCCGATGAGCTCTGATGGTGTATAAGGTCACTAATTTGCTCCGACTGATGCTGAATTAGTTCGGTCAGTCTATCGATGGTATTATGTTCGTGCGTTGGAGATTCGGGCTCGCCTCTTCGGCTCGACTCCCCAACGTGTTTACGTCCCCCTCTCGGCATTTTGTAACTATTCTTCATTCACAGATACATACCAACACATAGTCATGTACCACATACTATTGTTAAAAATTAAAACTTACAGACGCGGCTGGTTCTCCCGGCTTTTGGGTAGCAGTACATGGACAGTCCTCAGAATCTAAAGCCTATGCTCTGATACCACCCTGTGGCGACCCCACTTTTTAAAACATAAATAGTTGGCGGGTTTTCGCAACGAAAGCCGCGGAAAGCTCATTTTTACAAAAACAACATAGTATATTATACAATATATAAAAGAGCCGTTTTACAAAGGTCTTTACAACTGGCCGAAGCCCCAAAATATCAAACTAATCCTACGCCTCCAAAGGTCGCGTCCCATGTACTGCATCCGCCCCCAAAAGCCCGTGGAGTCACCGCCACCAGCCGCTACTCACCCGTACCTATAAAACACGTAACCCTGAGCAAAATTGCCGAGTAGGTGAACATCAAAGTAATGCGATGCATGCGTGCACATGTCCCCAATTCCCAATATCTCACATGACAAATGCACGCTCATTTTCCTCATATCTCAATGCTCAGGGCCCTAGGTTAGACTCGGCACCTCGCGCGCAACATCACATCAATCATCCGGTCACACAGACTCGGAAGTCACATCTCATGGCGGTGGGCACCCCGAGTCGCGTTTTCACACTGTACCCGGGTAGATAGAACGATCACGTCTATCTCCCGCCTAATCTCATCTCATGACGGTGGGCACCCCGAGTCGCGTTTTCACACTGTACCCGGGTAGATAGAACGATCACGTCTATCTCCCGTCAAGTCGAGCAATCCAACGACGGTGGGCACCTCAGGTTGCTCAAGCCTGAGTAGACAGAGCGATCACGTCTGTCTCCCGTCAGGTGCACATACGAGTCTTAACCTCACAAATCTCTGCCAAAGAAAGGCATACACTCTCCCATCGCACAAATGCGATCAATACTCTCGTTATGACGTGCCGTGGATGCATGAACAACAAATCCCAAGCCATATTTCGTATATATGAACAACCCCAAACTTCTTAAATCATGTATTTAAATCATATCTCCAAAATCTCGAAAATACTTTATATTACAGAATTTGGATTGAAATTTGAACTAAGACTCAAAGTATTCCCACCAGGCCCGTGAAAAGCCCATTAAAAGCTGACCTGGCGAAAAGTTTATTAAGTGGCGAAAAGGTTTGATATGGCGAAAAGCTGGGTTCGCGAAAATATAAGTTGGCGAAAAGCTTGGTTCGCGAAAACAAAAGTTGGCGAAAAGCTTGGTTCGCGAAAACAAAGGTTGGCGAAAAGCTTGGTTCGCGAAAACAAAGGTTGGCGAAAAGCTTGGTTCGCGAAACTTCACAAAAAGTGGCGAAAAGCTTGGTTCGCGAAACGCCCTTTTTTTATTTTGAACAGTGACTAGCGAAAAGCTCACTTCGCGAACACTAAGTAGCGAAAAGCTTTGGTTCGAAAACCTTATTTTTGGCCCGCGAAAAACTTTTTCCTCTCACATACGAAAACCTTAGGCCCGCGAAAACTGACTTTTCGGTCCGCAAAAACTGATTTCTCGGCCCGCGAAAACTTTTTCCTCTCACATACCGAAAACTTTCGGCCCGCGAAAACTTTAAAATGGCCCGCGAAAATACTTTCTCCTCTCACAGTTCGCAAAGTAACTGGCCCGCGAAAACTTAAAACGGCCCGCGAAAATGATTTTCGGCCCGAAAACAAGAAAACATACGAAAACACAGAACAGTATACAAAAAACACTGTGTTCTTCAAATCTTCATATCTTCAACAAATACCAGAAACTCATAACACGATTAAAACCCATATTTTGGGTTGTTAAACATCAATCATCACACATAGCATTAAATCATACCAAAAACGATGGTGATCCTTTCACCATAGATATAACAGCTTAAAATATCAGTTTTGGGTTTGTAGGTTTCACCTACCTCACGTCCTAAGCAGTGTTTACGCAGGTTTTCGTTGATGAAGGTTGGAAGGAGCTTTTGCCAAATTTCCTCTCTTCCTTTCTCTCTCGCCTTCCTCTTCTTGTTCCTTTTTCTTCTGAAGTTTTTGAAGTATTGTATATTCAAGTTGGGGAGAGACTTACGTGATGACAAGGAGGTGATAAGGTGGTGATGCAATTTTCCTCTTAAGCTAAGAAAGGGTCTTTTTTGTAATTTTCCTCCTTTTGTCTCTTTCTACATCGCAAACCATTTCTCTATGAAAAATACGAATCCATCCAGTCCTTTTGGCCTAATTATTTTCCAGTCCCTAAAGTTTTCCTTCTTTATTGGGCTTGGGCCCAATTATTATTTGGGCTCAATTTCAAGCTTGCCCAAACTTATCTTTATCAATTTCGAAGTTTTGCGAAATCCCCGTATTAAATTTTTACGGGCATTACACAATCACCCCACGAGCTTCGATTCTTCCCATCCAAATCGTGGTAAACTCTTTTAAATATATGTTTAGTTGGATTATCTAGGCCTTACAAGTGGTATCAGAGCCAAACGCGCTCAGATTTGATTAAAAATCTTTGAAATTTTTTTTGGTGTTCTTCGTGTTCTTCAAAAAAAATTTCGAAAATTTTGACATGTTTTGGTGTTTAAATGCTTGATTGAGTGTTTAGGAGTTAGGATTTAAGTGTTTCGATCTTTACCCAGGGCTAATTTGATTAATTTTGTGTTTGGGGATCGAAATTTGGGTTGAGTATTTTCGCAGAAAAGTTTTCAGACCGAAAACCCACTGCGAAAACCCACTTCGAAAACTCACTGCGAAAACCAGTGAGAAAACCTTTAGTGTGTGAGAAGTGTGTGAGAAAACCCACTTCGCAAACCTTCACTGCGAAAACCCACTTCGCAAAGCTACTTTGGCTTCGCAAACCTCCGTGCGAAAACCATCTCCTTCTCTCCACTTCGCAAACTCTTTTTTCCACTTCGCAAACTTTTTTCCCACTTCGCAAACCTCCTCTCCCACTTCGCAAACCCAAGTTTTCGCATCCTTTTCTAACAAAAAAATAAATTAATATTTAATTATTGTTACTGTTCAAGTTTTCGCACAAAAAAAAAAAAAAAAAAGTTTTCGCACCATCTCAGGTTTTCGCATCACATTTAAAAAAAAAAATATATATTAAAATAAAAAGTTTTCGCACTCTTTACTTTTCGCATCCAAATAAAAAAAAATAATAATAAAAAAAAAACAAAGTAATGATTAGGTAATCATTAAAAAAAAAAAAAAAGAAAAAATAAAAATAGTTAAAAATTAAGTTTTCGCATCCATAAATAAAAGGGGTTTTTGCACTGTTCAGGTTTTCGCATCAATAAAAATAAAAAACGAAAAGAGTTTTCGCACCATTCAGGTTTTCGCACTGAGCACTTCGAAAACTCCACTGCGAAAACTTTTGAGGGCATCTTCGTAATTTTCCAGTTTTCGAACCCAAAAGTTTTCGAACCCACTTCGAAAATCTATTTTCGCACTCCTAACAAGAAATCTATTTTCGCAACAGCTCACTTCGAAAACCTCAGATTTTCAAAACAACACATCGAAAATCAGTTTTCACACTATATTTCGAAAATACTTTTCGCACTCATATCGAAATATCACTTATTGAAAATAATTTTTTTTGCATATCATATCACATCAAAACATTTTTGGCATATTGTAGAAAAAGTTCTTGGTAACATTTTTGAAGTTCTTCGACATTTCTTCAAAACTTTTCGGTACACCCCAAAAAGTTTTCGACACTTACAATTTTCGAAACTTCACGACTTTTATCGACACACCAAAACTTTTCGGAACTGAATTTTTCAAAAGCCAAAAATTATCAAATCTATACAACGCGTTAACGATCACATATCCAACTAAATTAAAAATTTTAAAATTTAAAAAATCATGGATTCTACTTCCGCAACTTCTGAGATGAGCTTTGACGAGAGTGATTTATATAAAGCTTTTCTTTCTTTGAAGGAAGATTATAAAACCATGCGTCGTGAACATAAACACGAACGTAGGACTACCCAAGCGTTAGAAACTAAGTTAGATAGTGCACTAGAAACTATTTCTAGTCTTGAATCAAAATTAGCTAGCTCAGAAACTAACGTTTGTGAGCTAACCAAGAACCTAAATTCCTCTAAGCTAGGCCAAACTCAACTTATAAGTCACGAAAAAACTATATGTGAGTTAGAGAGTAGACTAGATAATAATTACAAATGCTTAGTCAGGAGTTTGGAAGAAAGAGGTAGTCTTGCATGCCATTTAGAAATAACGCGTGAGAAAATCACTAATCTTGAATCTCAGGAAGTAAAATTAAAAGCTCAAATTAGTGAACTAACAAATAAATTAAACAATTGCGAACTCGAACGCAATAATTATCTGTCTGATTTGAGAAATTCGCGGAGTAGTTTTAAACTTTTATTTGAGGAACGCAGTAAATTGCACTCTAAAGTTCATCACTTAGAGGGCATCCTTGCGAAAAAGGGTCAAACCGACCAAAGTTCCTCTAAAGACTTAGCGTCCAACGGGGAAAATAGTTTACATTCTAATAAACCTATCTCTTGTTGGGAAATTCCAGAGGTTGCTAGTAAAATTGTAGAATTGAACGCAACCCTGGAATCGGAAAGAGTAGGTTTCCGAGCAGAAAAGCAAAAACTTCTAGAGGAGATTTCTAATCTCAAAAATTCCCCGTCCCTACCCGTCTTAAATGAACTCTATACAGAAAAATCTTCTTTTAAGCAGGATATGGGCACACAAACCGACGCCTTTGTTCCTAAAATTAAAAAGACTTTTACTAATAATTCTAAGTCAACTTTGACTGGCGCAGAAACGAAAAGTAAAAGCAATACATGTAAAAATGCTAAGGAACAAAAGAATATTAGGAAGGAGAAAGGAAAATCGACATTATTTTCCAAAACCAAGGACGACATTGCTAAAGATTCTCCTTCTCCCGCTCCTACCAAAAAGGATGTTCCTAAAGAAGAAGTTCCAAGCTCAAGCAGGCGAACTTCTCAAACTTCCAAAATCTCTCATTCTTTAAAGAATGATAGAGATGGAATTGCTTACACGCACAAAAATGCTTATTATTCTAGTAAGCAAAAGTCCATCAAAAATCATCATTATAGAGTGAATGATGTGAATTCTTGTAGGCAATACGACTCATCATCTGATGACGCATATAGTGCGATAAGCTCGTATTCATACTTGAAATACCCGGTCCAGATTAAGTCTGAAAGACACCTTCTGCGACTGGCTAGGGAGAAAATCTTCAGATCTTCTAAACCTAGACACACGTTCACCGGCGCTGAATTGTCATTTCCCTCTAAGGTTCACCAAAGTTGGATTCCTAAATCAGAAATCAAATTAAATAGAACTTTAAAGGATGATTTAGGATGTATATCTGAACCAAATGTGCATAAATTGTTTTCTGCTAATATGGGAGGACCCATCCAAAAATGGGTACCAAAGTCCCGATAATGTTTTGCAGGAGCCCAATCACGTGTGGTAATTCGACGATGGTTGCTCCACACGCGTGGTTGGTATGAGACGAGAGTAACCACAAAACCCCGATCATGAGTAGTAATTAGAAGATGGTTGCTCCATATTCATGATCGGTATGAGACGAGGGCAACCACAACTTCCAGCATGCACGGTACTCGGGTTGCTCCACATGCATGACTGGTAAGAGACGCGAGCAACCGCATCCCTCATGTATGGCAATTTGACGTAGTGGCTCCACATACATGATAAAGGGAAACGACGTGAGCAACTACGACTATATGTGGTACATTCTATCTCTTGAACTGAATTGCATAATACCACATTCATATATATTTTTAAGATAGGTAAATTCTATATATGCATTCCATAGTAAATTTTGGCATGCATATCGAGCTGAAAAGACAATATACCTACTTTAAAAATAATAGAGTACAATATAGCTATGCATGCTTCAAAAGGACTTTTACTTTCAAATTTTTGCATGCGTGCATACATGAGCCGAAATGCAAAATACTCTATTTTATAGGTACATTATCATCATGCATACAATTTTAATATTTTCGAGCTTAAACTTTCAAGCATGCATATATACTGAATTGCAAAAATTACCTATTTTTCAAAATGGTACATTTTGAATATGCGTTTTCAAAACTTTAAAATTTAAAATGCATATTACGCACGGAAATGATACATACCATTTTTTTCTATAAAATGAGCTTAATTTGAGGGGGAGCTAATCTTTTATTTTTTAAAAGAGAAGTGATCCATATTTTCTTAAAATGGAGCAATAATTACATTTTTGAGGGGGAGCGAACCTTAAATGCGTGAATTTAGGGATTGAGATTCGTAGATTTTTCGATCTTACTTAGCATCTTTTGAGGGGGAGCAAGTTCTTTTAGGAAGCACACTTTGAGGGGGAGAAATAAAATAATATAAAAATAATATATATATATATATATAACAATAGTAATAATAAATAACATTATATTCATATAATATATAATATAGAAATATGTATTACTAATAACGATTAATATATATTATATCCATATAATATAATATACTAATATACATATTACTAATAACGATTAATATTATATTAAAAAAAAGGAGGGCCATCAAAATTAAAAATACAAGGCCATAAAAAAAAATAAAAATAAAAAAAAAAAAAAGAAGAAAGATATTTTCTCTTCATCATCAAGCTTCGTGGAGTTACCTCCGACCTCCGAAGATGGACTTCAAAAGAAGAATCTCGAGCCTACAACGGTCAACTCTTTTCAAAGGCGACGGTGGCTACAAATGTTAAACTCGGTGCGCGCTTCATCGACCTCTTCCGGATTGCTGACATACAAAGCAGCACTCACTACTTCCTACCGGATGCAAGGACTTCGTTCCCATGATTCAGTCAAACCCAACTGAATCTAACCCCGGAACATCACCGAGAGACAGTCAAATTATGAAAAAATAGCCACATCTACTGGAACCTTTTGAAAAGACCGACGCTACATAATTTCCTCAACTCACAAATTATTCGGACCAACCCCCATAGGTACAGGTGCTAATTTTATTAGCTCCCGGATAGAAGTCGCCGCAATAGGTCCAACGGCGCGTGCACAACCGAGCCTTACCCACTCGTCTGTCTCACAAAAGACAGGTGTTTCAGAAATCACGGGGAGCCACGTATGCTATCACCGCTTCACTCGGAAGCGGGAGATATTGAATTATGTGGTACTCAGCCCCACCACCACATTTTCTTGCGCACAATCGAGTCTAGTGTGTCCTCACTTCCCATATTTTTAATATTTTCTAGGACACATACACTTTTATAACACCTGATATTTGTGATCAAGTTAGAACTTCCGTAGATATGTCTTGCTTCGACATGATTCGAGGATCGAAAGGAAGTCCTGCCGTTGCAACATCAAAGCAACAACGGAATCAGGCCATCGTCTCGAGCTAGTCTCTAGAACGATGTAAACGGGACGCCTATGTGGCCCCGATTCTTCAAGCCATGTGCTCACAGGCCACGTCTCGGAGTTTGTCTCTGAAGTCGTGTCGACGGATTGCCTTAGTGGCTCCGTCTTGTTATTACCATCACCGACCTGTCGTTTGTGTCCTTCTAATCTTCCTATACAAGCATGCGGATTTCGTTAACACAAATCGCCATGAGGGGGAGAAGGGGACACACATAAACAAACAAGTCGGACCACCCACCAACTTCCGCCGAGCTTACCACTCTGAAGCCGGGCTCCCCTACACTTGAATGGAACATTCCAAAGGAGCCTCGGCACATTTTACAACACCCCACGCGTACCTTCTTTCGGAGCCAGACAAGCTTCCTCGAGGCCGAACCAGACAACTTCCTTCGAAGAAGACGAATCCGGCGCCGAGAAGAAGAGAAGTAGACTTGACTTGACGACTTCAAACTACGGAGAAAGACCAGGATAAGATGCGATCAAAGTACAAGATCCGCGACATCATCAAAGTCAAATTTCAAGGTGTGGATCACTATCTACATCCGGTCTACAGAGTATAGCGTCAAGTCAAGAGAGTCCTAGCTGAAGAGCATTCAAAGCCTCTGCAAGAAGGGGAGATAGCCCTTGTAGGGGGAGATTGCTAGGACTCAAGATGTTAACGGGAAGTCTTCGTGACCCTGATTTCTTATACGACGGATTGCCTTTGTGGCTCCGTCTCGTCATTTTCCCTGTTCGTGACGGCGATCGCCTTCGAGACACGACTATAAGACTTTGCCAAGACGTTAGAAGACCAAATCCTAACCAAAGTCTACCGAGCGATGGAAGGCTCATCTCGAGACACCGGCAAGGCCCCCATCACCGACAGTTTAGCCCGAGCTCCTACTGTGCCTACCAACGACATCCTCCTTGTCCCGACGACGTGACCAACATGCCAAATCATCAAGCGTCGTCAAATCAAGCAAACACCGCCGACTTTCAAAAACCGAAGTTTCCGCCTCGTGTATGTCTCTCCAAACTTCAAAGAGAACTTCCCAATCCCAACACAAGGTTGACCAAAAAGTAGGGAAGTTGCGTCATTATCGAAAGGAGAGATCGAACACAAAAAGAAGAAAATTCTTCAAGATTTGGCAAGCAACTTCAAACACCTTCCGGCATTTACGAGTCGAGCTTCGAAAGAAGATTAAGAAGATCTGGTGCCGAGAAGCGAAGAACAAGACACGGTGAGCTTGAAGATCTCCAAAAGAAGAGGTCAAAAGACAAGACAAGGAGGAAATTCGTTTAGGACTCAGGCAAATGCACTAAGCCCCACAAAGATAATCCATACCGAATTGAAGATTGAACACAAAGGGGGAGATTGTTAGGAATATTTTATTGTGTTCAATTAATTATAATTATCTTTGTTGTGTATTTATAAAGATTCTCTTTATAAGAGGCTTAGTGTAATTGGGCTTGTTAGGGGCCCAAGTATTATATACCAAAATGTGGTATAAATACCAAAACCCTAACATATAATAATAGTGTATTGTGTGAAAATTCTCTAAAGAGAGTGAGAGAGAGCCGCCTCCCAACAGCTCAAGAACACGCACACAATCACCCCACGAGCTTCGATTCTTCCCATCCAAATCGTGGTAAACTCTTTTAAATATATGTTTAGTTGGATTATCTAGGCCTTACAAAGAGCGCACAACTTTAGGGGGAGCAAGGGCATCATATTAGAAATAGCGCAACTATTTAGAGGGAGTGTTACAATGAAAAGGCGCTAGAGCTTAAGGGAAGAATGCCCTGACTACAAACTTCATGCTTTTAAGAGGGAGTGCTACCTAAATGTCAATAAAACGCATGGACACAAAAGAGTTGTTCACATACCTGATCCAAAGGATTAGTAGACCCAATTGATCCTAACCCAGGAACAAACCCCGACTGTATGTGAGGGTATTGAGCGTATCACGATGACATCCTTACAACTCCACCACAAACTATCCGGGCCATAACCATATAGGTACATGACTGATTTATCAGATCCCGAGTAGAAGACGCTTCATCTGGTCCAAAGGCGCATGCACGACCCTTCCTAGCTACTCATTTGTCTCCCAAAAGACTTATGTTTCAATATCTCACGGGGAACCGCATATGCTATCACCGTTTCATTTGGAAACGGGAGATATTGAACTAAGTGGTCCACAGCCCCATACCACGACTTTCTTGAACACGTAAATGTCTAGTGTGTCCTCATAGCCTAAATATTTTTAAATTTTCTAGGACACAAACATTATTTTACACATACTATGCAGGTCTACGTGACCTAGCCAGAACTTCTGTAGACACATTTACCGCAAAAATGTGCTTCGATGATCAGAAGGAAGTCCTGCCGTTGCAACATCAAAACAACAACGGTAGCAGGCCATCTTCTGGAGCACGACTCTAGAATGATGTCAACGGGTTGCCTATGTGGCCCCGTAGTCCCTTCAAATGCAAGTCTGTGTGACTTTGCATCAACGACCAAGAGTGACATTGTTAGGATCATTTTCTAGTGTTCATCGTATAACTTGTATTGATGTATTTCTTATTGGGTTAGTATATCAATGAGTTTGCTAGTTGGGGGCACTCTTGTAATTATACCAAAGCATGTTTGGTATAAATAGTGGGCTATGACTTATTTTAATGTAACACTTCCCATTTGAAAAAACAATCCATATTGAGCTAAACCTAGAAAAGTGTGAACTCTCTCACTACTCTTAACAGCCGCCACCTTCACATAAAACACGCACAAACACACACTCGAAGGTGTGCACTATTCCATTGAGTTTGAGAGCTCTTGCTTGATTAAGGGACCTACAAGTGGTATCAGAGCCTCCGTGAGGTTTGGGTGGAAGTGTTCTAACGTCATTGGATCGATTTTTACATGTTTTTGGTGTTGAAGATTCAAAAACCCATTTTTAAGCTTTTCGCAACATGAACTTCGCGTTTTTGCTTCGTTTTGGGTTTTGACTGCTGTTTTGTTGATTGTTCTGTGTCGATTCTATCATTCCAGCTCATCGCCCAGTAGTTTCCAGCACTTTTCTGCATTCTCTAAGCTTTTCGACTCTTAAAATCTACGTTTTCGGTACCAGAACTGTGCTTTTCGGTACAAGAACACGCTTAATTCTGCAGGAAAAGTTTTCGGCACTGAGGTTTTCGCAATCCAAAAGTTTTCGGCACTGAGGTTTTCGCAGCTACAGTGTCTCCAAACTTTTCGCAATCCAAAAGTTTTCGGCACTGAAGTCTTCGCCGCTACAGTGTCTCAAAAAGATTTCGCAATCCAAAAGTTTTCGGCACTGAGGTTTTCGCAGCTACAGTGCCTCCAGAAGTTTTCGCAATCCAAAAGTTTTCGGCACTGAAGTCTTCGCCGCTACAGTGTCTCAAAAAGTTTTCGCAATCAACCAAAGTTTTCGACACTGAGGTTTTGTCGCTACAGTGTCTTCAAAAACTTTTCGGTATCTCTAAGTTTTCGGTGCCACAAAGTTTTCGGTATCTTAAAGTTTTCGGCATCCAAAAGTTTTCGGCATTTCTAACTTCTCGGAACAACAAACTTTTTGGTACTCTGTCTTTTCCCGAAAACTCCCTTACGAAAACATAAAACTTTTCGGACTCAGAAACTTTTCGGCAACAATCTTCAACTTTATTCTTAAACACGAGCACTCTCGATCCAAAGACAATTTAAAAAAAAAAAAAAAAAAAAAAAACCCCACCCAATACATCACGCGTTCCACTTCAAGCAAATCTCACTCACACCTTATTACAACAGAAAATGGACGCATAGAGCATGGGAAGCGACATGAGGCCACCTGTTCTTAGACAGGGCGAATACTCTATATGGAGAGACAGATTCATCACGTTCATAGAGACGAAAGACCAAGATGAGAATCTGCTCGAATCCATCAATCAAGGTCCAGCCCAATTCTGGTTAATTGTCCCAGCTGCCCCAAACAACAATCCACCGATAGAAGAGTTGCGTACTCTTAAGACATCGGATCAGCTCACGGAAGAGGAGAGAATCCGCCAAAAGGCCGATCAACTTGCCAAGTCTTACCTTATGCAGGCCATCCCAAATGAAATCTACATTCAAATTAACAGTGCCAAAACGGCAAAGGAAATGTGGGATGCTCTTGACGTACTCATGCAAGGAACTGATGTCAGTGTGATGACCAGAATCACAAACACCTACACTGCTTATGATCTATTCAAAGCAAGAAAAGGAGAGTCCCTGCTGGAGACTTATCAAAGATTTGTCATCATACTCAACGAGCTGAAGATTGCTGGGGTTACCAAGGGACAATTGGAAATAAATGTCAAGTTCCTGAACTCACTTCTCCCAGGATGGGACCAAACTGCCATACTTATGAGGCAGATGAAGGACTTGACCCAGATCAACATCCACACACTCTTTGACAACCTCAACCAGTACGCAAGATGCATTCCAGGGGAAAGAGAGGTGACTAGAGATATGGGGATGGAGTCTGCAGCATTTATTTCCGATGGCCATCCAAGAAAATGTCGAAAGACAAGGTAGTTGTGCAACCGACCGCTGAGAAGGAAGGAGAGTCGGAATCTGACTCTGACGAGGATAGACAGGAATTTATGAAGCACATGGCATTGATCACTAGCTCGATGGCCAAGAGGTTCTTCAAAAAGGGAGGGTCCTCATCAAACCGCCAAAGGACCACTTCAGGCTCTAAGCTAAGAGACCAAACCATGGACACCTCTGAGCAGAAAAATGCACAAACGGCTCCTAAGTGCTACAACTGCGGCAAGCCCGGTCACTATGCCAGAGAATGCCGAGCCCCAAAGAAGAAGGATGCCAACTATTACCTGAGAAAAGCTAAGTTGGCAGAACAAAAGGAAGCTGGGGTGGTGCTGATGGCTGAGCAAGATCACTGGCTCGAAAATACTTCGGACAGTGAGGAGGAGAACGTAGCACTGATGGCACGCATTGAAGAAAGCTCGGGAGCAGAGGCCTCAGGAAGAGATTCAAACACAGAATGCCTAACCGCAACGGAGACCGTTGAGGTAACCAAAGACGAACTTGAATCTCTTATAAAATTGCAAAATGAGTTAACTTCCTTAAACTCGTCTAGAAAAGTAGACAAAAGAATGATTAAAGATCTAGAGGACAGGCTAGCTAATAATCAACGAGTCCTAGAACAAACCTTAATAGAAAAAGGAAATGAGATGACTCGTGTAGTAATCGCGAATGAGAAGATCACTGGTCTGGAAAAACAAATTGTACAATTTGAATCCAAGATCAGCACTCTGACTCATGAGATCAAGTCGTCGGAAAATAATGTCAAGGATAGCATAGGGAGATATGAGATGATACATAAGGAAAGGTTACGATTATACTCCAAAATTAAAAATTAGAGGATATTATAACCAAGAGGGGACATACGGATCAAACTATCTTCTTAAATCAACCCGACGATACTGAATTCTACCATCCTCTTTCTGGCATCGGGTTCAACAATCCCCAAAACCTAAAGAAATGTAATGTGCTACAATTTTATGACATTAGGTATATGGAATTAAGCATAACTCATCTAATGCCCTTCATAAATCACTCTGAAATCTTAAGATTAGAAGAGGAAAAACGGAAAAATGCACGTGCTGAAATCGAGTATGACTATACGGACTTGAACAACAGTTATAAAACTAGGTTTTGTCCAGCAATAACTGAGTTCGAGTTCGACATCCCTCGACCCCCCGAAGGTGAAACCTTACGGCAATCTTCGAGTGAATCTACTACATCAGAGCAACCAGACTCATCCTGGTACATGCCCGAATGTATAAAGAAAATAGCAGAACTTCACTCTGCTTTAGATAGCGAAAAGAAAACTTTTGAGAGCGAAAAACAAACGCTCTTGAAAGAAATCGCTCATTTAAAGAACACTCCTGCCTCTATTGAAAACAAAGCACCTAAATTTCCTAAGCTTCCTCCTAAATCTTCCCTTACTAACCCAATGCCTTTCAATTCCACAGGCTCTCTAAAGAAAACGTGGATTAAGAAAGGAGACAAAAAGAAGGAAAAACAAGATTTCAATGATGTTTTGTATTTAAAAGCTTTTCCTTCTAGAAACAAGTCGTTTTATTTTGATCAGTCTGTACTTAACTCTCTAGACTATGTTCATCTTTGCAATTCCAAACTCGATCGTCCTTTACAATATTCCTCTAAAATGTTTTCTAAGTCTACTCTATCTAAGAAAAGGATACGATCAACCATTAAAAATAACAACAAACCTGCAAAAACTAAGACAACCCAACATTGGATGCCCAAGGTAGAACCTAAGGGAACCATGAGCCAAAACACGACAAGAAAATGGGTACCCAAGCCTAAACAAAATCCTTCCGCTGTGGCTCAAATGAAAACTAGGCTAGGAAAAGCGTCTTTTAAAACTAACAATGATAGAGGAGGCGGACCCATTTTCAAATGGGTACCTAAAACCCTCTAGTTCCTTTTTGCAGGTCTCTCATGTGTGGTATTTAGATTCCGGTTGCTCCACACACATGACGGGAAACAAAGAGCTGCTGAGCAACTACACCGAAAAATACGGAGGAATAGTCCGTTTCGGGAACAGTGATGGTGCCACGATCCGAGGTTATGGAGATCTAATTTGCAACCGGCTAACCATCAAAGGAGTCTCCCACGTAGAAGGATTAACGCACAACCTCTTTTCGATCGGGCAATTCTGCGATCGAGGTCTACAAGTACTGTTTCGTCAAAAGAGGTGCACAATCGTGAATGAGATGGGTGAAGAACTCCTGGTGGGCACTCGAAGGACAAATCTCTATACAATTGATGTGCGATCAATCAAGCCGTCTACAACGATATGCCTCATTAGCAAAGCGTCATCCTCTCAAAATGAGCTCTGGCATCATCGACTGTCTCATCTAAACTTCAAAACCATCAACAAGCTGGCAACCAACAAGCTGGTTCTCGGACTTCCAGCACTAAAATATCAAAAAGAACATTTATGCTCAGCCTGTGAAAGAGGAAAAATGAAGAAAGCGTCTCACTCCACCAAACCAATACCTTCGTCATCACGACCACTGGAGCTGCTCCACATTGACTTATGCGGCCCCATGAGGACAGAAAGCCTAAGCGGACGGAAGTACATGATGGTCATCGTAGACGACTTTTCAAGATTCACATGGGTCCACTTCCTAAAATCAAAGGATGAGACGTCAATTCAAATTCCGATCTTTGTAAAAGCAACGCAGAACCTACTCGAATGCACAGTCCAAGTGATCCGATCAGATAATGGCACTGAGTTCAAGAATCAGACACTCAGTAAATTCTATGAGACTCTTGGCATCACTCAACAATTTGCTGCTGTCCGAACCCCTCAACAAAATGGAGTGGTCGAACGACGAAACCGAACCCTAGTTGAAGCTGCAAGAACCATGCTGCTGCAGTCATCGTTACCCCACTTCCTTTGGGCAGAAGCAATGAACACTGCTTGCTACACTCAGAACCGGACAACCATTCATCAAAGATTCGGAAAAACACCATATGACCTTCTCTACAAAAGAACACCAAGCATCGCCCACTTCAAGATTTTGGTTGCAAATGCTTCATAGCCAATGACCGCGAAGAAAGATCAAAACTGGACCCCAAGGCTATTGAAGGAATATTTGTGGGATACTCCACCCAATCAAAGGCATACCGAGTCTACCTGAAGGAAAGGAGAACGGTCATAGAAAGCATCAATGTTACTTTCGATGAAAGAGTCGAAACAGCTTCCCCACATCACAGTGGAGGACCCGAACAGTCAACCACAGTAGCGTCTGAGCACAACAGTTCAGAACCCGAAATGGTAGTTGGAGTATTGGCTCACAACCAGCCAGAAGCAGCTACTCATACTGATCATGCACAGATGCCTAGAACAAATCAAAAAACTCAAGAGGAGCTGGAACTGGACATGTTGTTCGAAAATCTGTACTTTCATCCTCCTCCAACCCAACAGCCATACGACCCAATCCCAAACGATACAGAACCAGCAACTGACTTGGAACCAGACATCGAAACAACTGACCTTGGTCCGAGTAATCAACCCACTGAGTCTGAGCCCATTCCACAAGAATTCGTCGAGCCATCCGATGCAGATGATTCAATTCTCCCTCACGAAAGAAATGGACTCGAAGTCACCCATCATCGCAAATAATTGGTGATCCCTCAGCAGGTGTTCGAACCAGGGGTCTACATCAAATGAGTGTCAGTATGCATGTTTCTTAAGTCAAACCGAACCCACAAAGATCTCAGAGGCACTTAACGACCCGGATGGATAATTGCCATGCAAGAAGAGATCAATCAGTTCGAGCGTCTCAAAGTTTGGAATCTAGTTCCTCGACCATTGGGAAAGACTGTCATTGGAACCAAGTGGATCTTTAAGAACAAAAAGGATGAGGATGGTATCGTAATACGAAATAAGGCAAGACTCGTAGCTAAGGGGTATAACCAACAAGAAGGGATTGATTATGACG
Organism: Lindernia subracemosa; assembly: GCA_028392965.1. Classification (NCBI taxonomy): domain Eukaryota; kingdom Viridiplantae; phylum Streptophyta; class Magnoliopsida; order Lamiales; family Linderniaceae; genus Vandellia; species Vandellia subracemosa. The sequence continues at coordinate 293,316 of JAQPCC010000044.1, forward strand.
AGACATTTGCCCCTGTAGCAAGGATCGAGGCAATTCGCCTATTCCTGGCTTATGCAGCACACAAAGACTTCATCGTCTATCAAATGGACGTCAAGACAGCCTTCTTAAATGGTATTCTCAAGGAGGAGGTCTACGTCTCTCAGCCAGATGGATTCACCAGTGAAGAACACCCAGACTTTGTGTACCGACTAGACAAAGCACTGTATGGACTCAAACAAGCCCCTAGAGCGTGGTACGAAGTCTTGTCGGATTTTCTCACGAATGCTGGCTTCACAAAGGGAAAGATCGATACCACACTGTTCATCAAACACCATGGTTCTGATATAATGCTCGTACAAATATACGTGGACGACATCATCTTCGGATCATCTAACTCAGATCTTTGCATGGAGTTTAGTAAACTCATGAAGACCAAATTCGAAATGAGTATGATGGGAGAGATGTCCTTCTTCCTTGGACTGCAAATCAGACAACTCCAAGATGGAATATTCATAAATCAGTCCAAATACATCCACGACATTCTCAAGAAATACGGCATGGAGTCGAGCACACCGATAAGTACTCCGATGTCAACCACATGCAAGTTGGACTCTGATCCGTCTGGCAAACCAATTGACGTCACCTACTATCGTGGAATAATCGGGTCTCTTCTCTACCTTACTGCTAGTCGCCCGGATATTGTCTTCTCAACATGTCTCTGCGCAAGGTTCCAAGCAAATCCAAAGGAGTCGCATCTACATGCAGTAAAACGTATCCTTAAATATTAAAAGGAACTCCAAATCTCGGCCTCTGGTATCCGAAGGGCTCAGGTATGAAATTAATAGGGTACTCTGACGCTGACTTCGCTGGCTGTAGAATGGACAGAAAAAGCACTTCGGGAAGCGCTCAGTTCTTGGGAGATAAGCTCGTGTGCTGGTCTTCCAAGAAGCAGAACTGCGTGTCAACATCGACGGCAGAGGCAGAATATGTCGCTGCTGCCAGTTGTTGTTCGCAAATTCTGTGGATGCGAACTCAACTAAGGGACTATGGATTCGATCTAAATCGAATACCTATTTATAGTGACTCCAAAAGTGCCATTGCAATTACATGCAACCCTATTCATCACTCGCGCACAAAACACATAGATTTAAGATATCACTTCATAAAAGATCACGTGGAAAAAGGTACAATTGAACTATACTTCATTAGCACAGAGCTACAACTTGCTGATTTATTTACAAAAGCCTTGGATGAAAAACGATTTCAATTCTTAGTCTCTAAATTGGGCATGTTGAATCTCAATTATTAAGTCAATTTACCCTTACAAAATCAATTCTTATCTATGTGGCACAACTATTTCCTATATGTGCATTTTTTTCTTTTATTTTGTTACTTTAGTTACACCTCTACTTCATGAATAAAAGCTCAAAAATAATAAAGTTCGAAAATGGGTATGATTATTTTAACAAGATATGCTCAAATTTAGGGGAGAAACCTTGATCATGCTTCGCAACATTTCAAAAGAAGGGGGGAGGAAAAGTACTAATTCTTTAAAAATTGCGAACGCATCGGTCAAGGGGGAGTATTTCAGATTGTCTATGAATATTAAATGTACATCATTGAGGGGGAGTAAGAATTTGATGAATTCTATGCTATGGTGTTAAGGGGGAGAATCGGCATTGTTGAAATTTTTAAGTCAGAAAAGGTTTTAAGGTTTTAAGCTTACTCTCGCAAATTTCAAAAAGTTTTCGCAAGTCATCTACTATTGGGCCCTTTCGCTAACCTTTCTCAAAATATTTCCGGCCCAAGCCCAAAGTTTACCGAAAACTTTTTCAGCTTCCACAAAAAGTTTTCGCACCGTCAAAATCTTTTCGCTTCCCTCAAAGTTTTCGCAACCTATCAAAGTTTTCGCAACCTGTTTCTTTACTCTCCAACTCGAATCTCTATTTTTTCATTTTGCGCTCACTTCGTGTTCTTCTGCCTTCTTCGAACTCTCTTAAAACATCACAAACTGGTAAGGAACCTCATGAACTAACAGTTTTCTCCCAGTTTTTGATCTAATCGCAGGTTTTCGGTAGAAGGACTGAGGATTCGATGTGCTTAACGACACGATTGATGTCGTTTAAGGATGGGTTTATCAAGTTTAAACCCAAAAATCTCGATCACATGTAAATGAATCGAGATTTAGGGTTGAAATCGACATAATCGCAGCTCATAGAAAGTTTTCGGGGCTAGAACCTGAGTTAAAACCCCAAAAGAAAGTTTTCGGACTGAAAACTTTTCGGGGATCACTGTTTTCGGCTTTCAAAAGTTTTCGGCACATATCGAAAACTATACTTAAGAAAATTTTTGACAAAAATTAGCTTTTCGCAAAAGAAAGTTTTCGGACTGATAACTTTTCGGGGATCACTGTTTTCGGCTTTCAAAAGTTTTCGGCACATATCGAAAACTATACTTAAGAAAATTTTTGACAAAAATTAGCTTTTCGCAAAAGAAAGTTTTCGGACTGAAACTTTTCGGGGATCACTGTTTTCGGCTTTCAAAAGTTTTCGGCACATATCGAAAACTATACTTAAGAAAATTTTTGACAAAAATTAGCTTTTCGCAAAAGAATGTTTTCGGACTGAAAAGTTTTCGGGGATCACTGTTTTCGGCTTTCAAAACTTTTCGACACATACCGAAAACTACACTTAAGAAATTTTTGACATAAATTAGGTTTTCGCAGGAGAAAGTTTTCGCGAAAATACACTGTTTTCGGCTCTCAAAACTTCTTTACATTATACCGAAAACTATACTTAAGCAATTCTTTGAAAGCATTTGATATGCCTCTACTTTTCGCAAGAAACTTAGAACCTTTTCCTAAGACAAAACAGTAGCTTCATATCTTGTCTCTAAGTTTCTTTTAAAATACAATCTTTTATCCGTTCGGTCATTCTAACGAACAATTTTTTTTTCAGATCATTAAAGAATGGCGAACTTGACCATTGACGAGGTGTATCCCACAACAAAATGGATCGGGACGATAGAAAATAACTTCCAACTTGATCCCGACAAATTCAAATGTCTCGACCCAATCATAGTGGCTGTGCTTCAAACACATCCTTTGTGGAACGCCATCACAGCCACTACCAAAGTGCCCGAAGTCTACCTTCAACAACTCTGGGGCACGATGACGAGGAAGATAGCCGATGATGAATCCGTCTTCTATGAAGCTCAAGTCCAAAACACAACAATAACAATAACAAAGGAGCTTCTACAACAAGTGCTACATCTTCCCATCCTTCCAGTCTACGAGGATCTCGCCGACGACGACGAAATTAAGAAAGGACTTCTGAAGCTGGGATACCGTCCGCCACTGAACCTTCTATCTGGATTCGTTCAAGGGATGATGCCCTACCCATGGAGAACAATGTTCAGCATCATCAACAAGTGTCTCTCCCCAAAGCATGCAGGATTTGACAAAGTAAACATCAACATCCTCCGCTTGCAACACAACATCATTTACAACAAACCCTACGACTACGCAGCTATAATCATGGCGGACCTGGATGACCAACTACGTCACCGGGACAGCCGCACCATCAAAAATCGAGTCGTTCCCTACCTACGGTGGTTCTCTCTCATTATTCAAAGATCAATGACAACTAATCCAGAGATCCCACCTCGAGACGAAGTCGAGAACTTTACGCCGCCAAAATTAAAGTATCTCGTGAAAAAGAAGACGGAGCCAAAATGGGAGAAACGCCCTATGATGATCCCACTCCATCTTCTACAAAACGCCGATCCCGATGCTGTTCAAGAATACTGCGACCAGTATCGCCACACCAACCCCATGGTTCGGGAAGACCCCCCCGAACCTAGCCAAGGGGCTCAGCCGAGTGGAAGTGAGGGTCCTGAGAGTGAGCCGGCCGCACCACCACCGTCTCCGCCCCCGTCAACTCACCCACAAGACAGTGATGACGGGGACTCGGACGACGACACTGCCACACTGGACAGATTTGGGCACCGCCGAGAAATACGCGCAAAAAGCCAACAAGATTCTCGAGTCTCGGCTTCCACGTCTGCAGCAGCCGTCTCCCAACAACCAGAACAAGACCGGACCATTGCCATTATAGGAACAGGGACTGATACACTCAGTCCCCGAGTAGAAGCCGCCGCATCAGGTCCAACGGCGCATGCACCTACCCCACCCAGCCACTCATCTGTCTCTCAACAGACAGATGTTTCACACACTCACGGGGATCCTCGTCCACCATCCCCCCTCGCTCGGAGGCTGGGGATGTTGAAATTAGTGGTCCACCGCCCCAGACCACGACTTTCATTCAAAGCACATCGAGTCTAGGTCCTCGAATGCCTATATTTTTTCCACCTTTTACTAGGACACATACACATCTTTCTGCCAGCTCTCTAAAGCTGTCCACAACGGCTGTCGATACCTCAATTACTGAGGTTCTTCGAACACTGGCCGGAAGACCCGATGAAGGAACCTCTTCCCCTCCTTCCTCGTCGGGCCATCAGGCCACTTCCACCTCAGGCCTGATGACAACAGGAAGCCTCAGTGGCCCTGGTCCTTCGGTACGTCTAAGTGATGTACCCGTAACGACCGCAACTGCATCGTTTCTCGACGAGTTGCTTGCAACGGTCGGAAGTCCCAAACGCGTCGAAGTACCCCCTACTTCGACAAGTGAGGGCCACAGTGACTCAGTCATTGTGTCAACGGAGCGCCTTAGTGGCCCCAGTGGTGATTTCCCCTTCGTAACCAAGGCCAAGCTGAACTCACTCCTGGAGTCGTTCGCCAAAGCACTCAAAGAAGACATCTTGGCGACCGTTCGTGACACCTACGGGCTCAACGAACGTGACAAAGGGAAGGCCCCCGCCACAGCTGGCCCGTCCTCATCTCAACCTACACCTCCACCATTCTCATCACCCCCACAAGGCCCCTCCTATAACATCCCTCTCCCCTCTCCCAAAACTCTAGCTCGAATGATCGACCCCGACACCATATCCATTGACGAGCTACAAACCCACTACCTCAAGCGGCTCATGACGGCAGATCACCTCACGCACGATCAACAGTCTATCCTAGACTTTCTCTGCCGTCTGTCTGCTCCACAAGGACCCCCACCGACCGAAACATGCCGAGACGCTGAACCCTCTTCAAAGAGGCGTCATGACGATCCTGACGGAGATCGTCATGAGGGGGAGAAACGACAGCGAACCTCAACAACAACAACAAGGGGAAGAGGTAGAGGAAGCCAAGCCCACGTAACCCGAGCCCCAACCAGCAAACAATACCAATCCAAAACCCAAAATAAAAAACAAGCCTCAGACGACAAAATCCCCAGCTTCGAAGATGCGTACAAGGATGATCCAACGACAGATCCCCATCAAGTGCTCGACGAATACGTCATGACAGAACCGTGGTCAAAGAAGGACGAATTTGAAGCAGAAGCCGTGGCAAGAATTACAAAATACAGAGAAGTGTTTAAGAGAGCCATGGCCAACATCTACTCCTTCGACCCGATCGAGCTTGAAGAGGGCGAACATCTCGAGAAGCTGTTAGACAACAACATGGACTACGGGATCTACAGAGCACCCGAAGTCCAAGTCCCAAGAAGCATGTCAAGAATGGAGACTGAATGGGACAATGTGAGACTAACAGCACCATTTCTCGAAGAATCATCCAAGCGCATCTGGAGGACATCAGACAAAATCAAGAAGCTGGATGAACTCAACCTGAGGGGGCTATCATATCTCAAAGGCAGGGACGCTACGGGCTATCTATGGATCCTCGGCGACCGAGGAAGCATGCCGACAAGGACGGCCAAAGAACAGCGTACCCACTTCCAGTCAAAGTCGCCTTTGATCAACAACATACAGATGAACGACAAGAACATGGGAAGAACGCACTATCCAGAGTTCAAGGTGATGTGGAATGATGGCTCTATCTCAACCATCAACGAGGCCGATCTACAATTCCTGAAAAGATCCGACGTCAACCAAATGTACTACCTCTGCCGGAATTTTGGAGCTACAAAGCACGAATATAGGCAAGGGTACTACGCGATCAAAGGGTTCATGCTCAGAGATGTCAAATTCCATGTTGCCCAAGATCTCCAAATGGCGTTGGAAAACGGAATGAAGAAGGTCAACCTCACACGACCAACGAGCGGTGACTACAATCTGGATAAATGCATTGAAGCTGAAGTATTTCAGAATCCAGAATTAGCCATCGTCTATCTAAACCCCAAGGAAGAAAAAAGGGTCCTGTTGGTGTCAGAAATTCCAAAGTTCAGTGATGGTACGTTGAAGCTGATCAGAGAAAGAGTAGATTTCTGGATCAACGAATACCACAAACCAAGATCACCAACAGAGAAGGAGATAGAGTATAGGAACCTCCTAGACAACATCAAAGAAGCCATTGATGAGAGGATCCAGCTCCGCAACGATCTCAGACACTTCGAAGTCAACTTGGGGTTGAGGAAGTCCTTCTTCAGACGAAAAAGATGATCGTGCCGTGTCGAAGACGATGAACACTAAGGGGGAGAATGTTAGGATCATTTTCTAGTGTTCATCATATAACTTGTATTGATGTATTTCTTATTGGGTTAGTATATCAATGAGTTTGCTAGTTGGGGGCACTCTTGTAATTATACCAAAGCATGTTTGGTATAAATAGTGGGCTAGGGCTTATTTTAATGTAACACTTCCCATTTGAAAAAACAATCCATATTGAGCTAAACCTAGAAAAGTGTGAACTCTCTCACTACTCTTAACAGCCGCCACCTTCACATAAAACACGCACAAACACACACTCGAAGGTGTGCACTATTCCATTGAGTTTGAGAGCTCTTGCTTGATTAAGGGACCTACAGACATCTAGGGATGTTTCACGATGATCGGTCGTCTGTCCCGTTTTCAGGTGCTTCATCCGGAATTCAACGCCAACACGTTCAGCGTATACAGGATCACCTTGATCACACAGCATGACGATACAAATGAATCGCCATGAGGGGGAGAAGTATATCAGGAAGGCCAAGCACGTGAAGTTATTAAAGAAGACAAGCTTTCAACGCACGTGCTGAACCACAACAAACAAGACCTCTCTCCATGTTTCGAGCATACACGACAAGTCAATGCTGATGATCCGCGCGACTCTGATATATGCAAGAAGGTGACGAATATTCAAGTTGCAAAGAAGAAAATGAGGGTGTATGTAAATAGGGGGAGACTGAAGATTCTCCAGACACTCTCAGATATTTCTTCAAACAGCAACAAAGACCGTGCCAAAATTCAAAGTTGATCACAAATGGGGAGATTGTTGGAAATTATCCTGTTGTGTTCAACTGATGATGAAGACTGAAGATTCGAGAGACAAAGACAACCAAAGCTTCAATTATAATTGAACACTAAGGGGGAGATTGTTGGAAGTATTTTATAGTGTTCAATAATCAAGTCATCTTTGTCTAGGGACTTAATTGTAATATATGTATAGTTAGGGACTAGAATGCAAATATACTAATATTGATTGGTATATATAGGGCAAGTGTGTGTAAAATACACAGAACTTGAGTTTAGCTTTCTCTCACTAGAAACACTCTCTCTAATCACTATCTAAGCTAGGATTAATTGTAGAGAGAGAAAGAGGATAATTGTAGAGAAAGTTTGTGATTAAAGAAGATTTGATTGATTTAATCCTAAAGCTTCCGCTCGCATTTTCATCGAGGTAAATCTATCAAATCTATGCTCGAGTTATATGTTGGATGTTAAAAACGGACCTAACAGCTTTTTCTTTTCCGCTCGAAAACCTACTCTTTCTGATTCCAAGGTTGCGTTCAATTCTGCAATTTTACTAGCAACCTCAGGAATTTCCCAACAAGAAGTAGGTTTATTAGAATGTAAATTATTTTCCCCGAAAGACACTAAGTTAGAAGATGAATTTTTATCTGCTTGACTTCTTTTACCACAAGCGTTCTCTAAAATTTCAATCTTAGAGGAAAGCATACACCGTTCCTCTAAGATTATCTCATATTTTGATGAGACACGATTTCGCTCATCTTCGCAAGAACGTAATCTTTTAGTCATATCACAGACATTCTTTGCACTAATTTCTAACTTAGTTCCTAAGCTAATGACCTTTGACCTCATGTTAGCCAAATCCTCATTAGCGAAAGCTAGACATTCCTGTTGCTTAAGCAACACAGAGTAATTATTAGCAAATTTTGCTTCTAATTCCTCAATTTTTCTAGCTTGAGCATCCATATTTTTTTTAAATTTAAAAATTTAAAATTTGGCTTTTGGAAATTCAGTTCCGAAAAGTTTGGTTTTATCAAAAGGTATAGTGAAGTATCGAAGATAGTAAGTGTCGAAAAGTTTTGGTTTGCACCTAAAAATTTTGGAATGATTTCGAAAACTTCGGGAAAATTACCAAAACTTTTTCTATAATATGCCAAAAAAACGACCTAAGTTGATTGTTGGATACGTGATCGTTGACGCGTATAGTGGATTTGCCTTAAAAAATTGACGAAAAAAGTTTTCTATACCGAAAATTTGGGCCCGAAAAATTTATTTTGAAAATTTTCGAAAAAAGTGTAAAATAGACTATGTCCGTTGGACTCAGAAAATTTTTCTCTATCAAATGATGTATAAAAAGTGTAAAATAGATTATGTCCGTTGCTACTTAAAGCCTTTTTATTCCGAGGGGGGGCCGAAAAATTTTTGGTGATCGAAAATATTTAAGTGTAATTTTTGAAGAGTAAGTTATCGAAGATTGGAAGTCACTGTTTTCGATTGAGAACAGTGAATTCTCGGGTGAAGACTTTGACCGAAAATCTTAAGATATGATTGGAAATTCGGGTACTAAGAATTTCCGGATAGGTAGAAATTCGGGAATATTGATTCGGATGATTTGGCCGAATTCGGATAATTCAGTCCGAAAATCAGACAATCGCCGAGAGTGAACAAAAATTCGGGTGATGAGAATCGGGTAAGCATTAATTTTCGCCGTGCAAGAAATTCGGGTGATAAAAATCGGGCAAAAATTCGAAAATCGGGTATTAATACGCCGAATTTCGAACAGAGTCACCCGAAAATCAATGAAAATCGGGCAGTCTCACCCGAATATCTGGGCACTGTTACATTCATATGCCCGAATATCAAATCTGCAAAAAAAATGACGAGTTTCCTATGCGATTTTCTACCTAAATCTCACTCAAATCAACTGAAATTTCTTGGGTAAACACTTAAAATCACTCGAAAACAACTTATTTAGCTCTTGAGCTTGCAAAATCAGTAAAATAAGCTCAAAAACTCAAGATCAAGAGCAAAAAGGTTTCGAACTCAAACCTATGAAAAAGCCCAAAAATTTCAGAAAAATCGCTCAAATCCGAACGCGTTTGGCTCTGATACCAGTTGTTGGTAGCCTTTTCTATCATAACAATCTAACATAGGACGATTAAACCACGTTTGAGATGGGAAGAATTAATCTCGCTTGGGGTGTTGTGTGTTCTTGAGGAAGGTTGGGAGCTTCTCTCTAAAATCTCTCTCTCTAGATGATTTTCACACAATACACTTTATTATGTGTTAGGGTTCAAGTATTTATACCACATTTTGGTATATAATACTTGGGCCCGTAACAAAGCCCAATTACACTAAGCCTCTTATAAAGGGAATCTTTATAAATACACAACAAAGATAATTATAATTAATTGAACACAATAAAATATTCCTAACACTTTCTTATTGATAGTTTACGAATGGGATTTATTCGTAAACAGTAGATATGTGTATGTTTATGATCGAAATAGAATCGTAAACAGTAACAATCGTAAAGTAAAGCTTTGATGTTTACGAATGAATGAGAGCAGTAAACAGTAAGTTTCGTAAAGTAAAGTAAAGTTTACGTTTGGCTTGAACGAAATGTTAAATGCGTGGAAGCTTAATTCAAACCTTAATCGTTTGAGAAACCGTTCGATCTGGGCAGAGTGGATCCGAAACCTACTTGATTATCGAGCAGCAAATCCAGATGATAATCAAGAGGTCTTCAATTCATCTTCGATCGAATTTTGTTTGGGTGTTTCACATATAAGGTTTACGGGTCTATGTTTGTATGAAAAGGTTTTCGCAAATGATTTTAAAATGATTTATACGAAAAAAATTATACCGAGAATAATTTTTGTACTGAAAAATTTTACCGGACTAAAAAAAATTTTTTCCTAAGCCTCGGAAAACCATTGTAACGTAGGTACAAAAAAATATCTCGTAGCAAAAAAATTTGAATTTTTGTTTTTTGTTTTTTTTTTTTTGTGCTACTGAAAACCTTTTCAAATGAGTTTACGAATGAAAATGATCCGTAAACAGTGCCTTAATAGTTTACGAACGAAATGTATCCGTAAACAGTTCACTTAGATAGCTTACGAATGAGATATGTTCGCCTGGGGCTGTAGTATGTTCCAAGGGTTGGGCGAACAACCTCTTCCTAAATGAGTTTACGAATTAAGACTATTCTTAAACCTTGCTATGGATAGTTTACGAATGAAATATATTCGTAAACAGTAGACTTCAGAGGTTTACGACCGATAAGGATTCGTAAACAGTATATTCGTAAACCGTTCCTTGGTATAGTTTACGATTGAAGTTTATTCGTAAACCTTTCCTTTACTAGGTTACGAATGAAAATTATTCGTAAACAGTAACTTTACGAATGTAAGTTGAAAGGACCGTAAACTAAAGTTTCTACCCGTAAAGTTTATGATCGCAAACTTAAGTTTGACCGTAAACTTTTACACACTGTAAAGGTTTGACCGTAAACTTTGTGATCCGTAAACCCTTTTCATATGCTGGTTTACGAATGAAAATGATTCGTAAATAGTGCCTTTATACTTACGAATGAATAGTATTCGTAAACCGTCCCTTTACTGGTTTACGAATGAAAAGTATTCGTAAACAGCAACTTCCGTAAAGTAAAATTTACGTTTGAAAAGTATTCGTAAACAGTGACTCGAGATAGTTTACGATTGAAATTTATTCGTAAGCCTTCCCTTTACTGGTTTACGAATGAAAATGGTTCGTAAACAGTAACTTTACGAATGTAAACTAAATGGACCGTAAACTTAAATGCTTTGACCGTAAACTATAGAGCTTTGACCGCAAAGTTTTCAGTTCGTAAACTAAGTTTTCATTCGTAAACTTCGCAATAAAAATAAAACTCGATCAAAAACACTTAAATTCTAAAATTAGGCTCAGATAATCGATCGAAATCAGCAATTAAACATGTAAAAACACTCGATTAAACTAGTTCAAAGCAAAACATATAGGATTTTCGAGTTTTTCACATGAACATTTTGAAGATCATAAGAACAATTCGATCAAAAATCCACACAATTAGTCCAAATTCAGCTATAATCAGCTCAATTAATAAATGATTACTCATCGCAAACAGTAAATTCATCGTAAACACCTAAGCAAGCAGCTCAAACAATATAAACAGTAAGCACACAGCTCAATCAAACACTATGCGATGAGTTTTAATCGTAAACTACAATTCATCAAAATCAAGCATCGTAAACCGTAAATTCAATCAATTCAATCACACGTTTGCTCTGATACCAATTGTAATTCCCAGATTTAACATCCAATCAATGAACTTGAGCATAGATCGATTGAGACATACCTTGATAATAAACGCGCGGAAGACTTTGGGTAATTATCAATCAACCTTCATTAAACCTCAAGCTTTCTCAACAAGTAATCCCTTTCTCTCTCTACAATTAAGCCCTAATTACAATAATGGTGAGAGAGATATTCTAGTGAGAGAAAGCTAAACCTCAAGTTGTGTGTATTTTACACACACTTGCCCTATATATACCAAAGCATACTTTGGTATATTTACACTTTAGTCCCTATATTTACATAAAATACAATTTAAGTCCCAAGACAAAGATAATGTTAGGATCATTTTATTGTGTTCTTTATATTTTAGATGCTTCCGTCTTTGGTGTATTTAGTTCTTTGGTTTAGATGTTATTTGGGTTTGTAATTTACTTTATTAAGTATTAGTTGTTTGGGCTAAATGGGTTTTGGGCTTGATGGGCTTTAATATACCAACTAATGTGGTATATAAAGACCCACCAAGCCCTAGTTTCAAGTGTTCCTCTTTGCAAGTATTGTGCCTCCTTGAACAAGCTAACCTAAACACTCTCAAGCTAAAATCATTCTAGGTTGCTTTCTTTGTTGCTTGCATTATATTAGATGAAAAGGGACTTACAAGTGGTATCAGAGCAAGCGTGAGGGAACTTTGAAGCCATTTTTGGAGTTTTTTGAGCTATTTTCGTCACTTTTTTTTTAGGCTGTTTTTGAGCTACTTTGGCTGTTTTTCTGCCTTTTCTGAGCTGTTTTTGGGGTTTCTCGGCCTTTTTCTGGTATTGGGGAACTTTTTCCAGCAAAAACAGCATTTCTGGGCAGATTTTGGGCATTTACAGCAAGATTTTCCGATTTTTCTGGGTTTCAGCTTGAAGATCTTCATCCTGTTCATCATTCGCGGAACAGAAAAAGAATTCGCGAACCTCTCTGCTTTGCGAACCGCCACTCTCGCGAACTTCAATTCGCGAAGTGTTCCGCTACATCCGCGAACCTCAACACGCGAACCAGGATCACGAAGCTCAGGCCACTTCACGAACCCCGCTTCATCCGTGATCTTTCGATTCGCCAACCGTCAGTTCAGCTTCGCGAATCAATTAGCCAACCCGTGATCTCACTTCGCCAAAGTAGATCACGAACCGGTCTTCAATTCGCGAACCAGCCATTTCACGAACCCTTCGATTTCACTAATCCAGCTCAAGTTCGCGAACCCTTCGACTTCACGAATCCATCTACAGTTCGCGAACCTCACTAACTTCAAGTTTCAACACTTCAAAGTTCCACACACGTTTAAAGATCACCCACATCTAATATAGTATGGACACACTCGCCATGGGAAGCGACGTCAGACCACCAGTGCTGCGAAGAGGCGAGTTCTCTATCTGGAAGAACAGATTCTTTAACTTCCTGGAGATCAAAGACAACGGAGAGGAAATGATCAGATCACTCCAAAGCGGCCCCGAAACATTTACGACCACACTCCCCGGGGACAACACCGTGACTCTTCCCGTCCTTCCACAGATAGTACCCAAGTCTCCAGCCGACTACACTGATCTTGAGAGACGAAGCGTTAGGGCAGACCTCATGGCCAAGACCTACCTCCTACAAGCCATGCCAAATGAAATCTACATTCAGGTAGATAGCTTCCAGACTACAAAGGAAATGTTCGACGAGATCTCTAAGTTGATGCAGGGCACTGATATCGGTTTAAGAGCCAAGAAAGCCAACACATTGGCGGCTTACGACTCCTTCAAGGCTCGACAGGGCGAGCCAATTGGAGAAACCTATCGCAGGTTTATGATCCAAACCAATGAGCTGCGGAAGATCAGCATCATGAAGTCCAACTTGGAGCTAAATGTAAGATTTCTTACATCATTACAGCCTGAGTGGAAGAAGATTGCCACAAATTTCAGGCAAAACAAGGACCTCGATGAAATTGACATCCACAGCATCTACGAAAGCCTCGAACAGCATTCAGATGACATAAACGAGGCAGTGGAGGAGCAGAAGAATAAGGCTGTGGCCGACTCACTAGCCTTAGTGACGGACAAGAAGAGCGCAAAGCCGAGTAAAGGCAAAGCCGTCAAGATCCCGAGCCCCTCCACCTCCGAAGATGACTCAGGCTCGGACTCCGATACGGAGATGAAGGAGCTCCAGGAGCACTTGGCTCTAGTAACGAAGATGATGAACAAAAAGTTCTTCAAGAAATCATCATCCTCGTCCAACAAACAAAGGATCTCGTCAGGACCCAATCCTCAGACCCGACCATTTCAGCCAGCTGAAACCAAAGCCCCAGCCGAATCGAGAAAATGCTACAACTGTGGCAAACCAGGGCACTTTGCCAATGACTGTCCCCTTCCAAAGAAAAAGAAGGACGAAGAGTACTATCTCAGGAAGCTGCAGTTGATCAGGCAGAAGAATCATGGCAAAGCACTAGTGGCCGAGCAGGACCACTGGCTCGAGGACTCCACGGAAAGTGAGCCCGAGAACCTTGCCCTGATGGCACGGCTGGAAGGAGACGGATCAGACGAGGAGGAGCAGTCGGAAGCTAGCACCAGCACCAGCACGAACGAGGTAGACAAATCGTGCAACGGCGAGGAGGTATATTCTTTCAACGAGAGTATGCTTTTAAATCTACAAAATAAAATAGAGGTCCTAAGTAAAGAACGTAAAAATACTAAGTCTTTAGAAAAGAAATTAGCAAAAACTCAAGCTATTCTAACCATGACCCTAGAAGAAGTAGAAAGATTAGAAAATAGCTTGAGTACGTCAGAACAAGACTTAGGAAAATCAAATGATAAAATTAGTGAATTAATAAATAGGATAGCGACCCTAGAATGCGATAGAAACGAAACTTCTAGCAATAATGATAGAATTAGAGAACTAGAAGCCCAATTAGCTAACAACCGTGCATCCCTCATTAATCGACTAAGCGATATTGGTTCCCTGAATTGTCGATTAGAAGCTGCAAATCTTAGGGTAGCTAGTCGAGATGAGGAAATTGTTAAACTAAATAAAAAACTTGAAGAGTTGACGGCGAATTATAGGAAGAGTGAGAATGAGCGAATAAATAAAACTAGCGAGTATAATCTGATGAATAGCGAACGCGCTGGGCTATATGCTAAGATAAAGAGCCTAGAAGACATTATCACGAAACGAGGGCTATCAGAACTGGTATTAGAACGAACCATGTTTCTTAGTCAGCCCAAAGATACTAGGTTCTACAATCCACGAGGGGGGTTAGGCTTCGTTAAGACCATCATACCTGAAGCCAAGAAAACTCCCACTCGTTACGATAGTAGTTATCTGGATCTATCGCTCATACGCTTCATTCAGTCGTCAAAAAGCGAACCAACGACAGGAGAAGGGAGCGATCGGGCCGAAAAACCGTTCGATTACCCTAGCCTGAACGAAAGTTACAAGACAAAGGAAAAACCCTCGATTGATAACTGTCTCCAGGCTAGTGCACCGCCCTCTCAAAAGGTCGTTGAAGAAGCACCGAAGAATTCGAAGCATATGGGAACGTTGCCTAGAGCTTACATCCCTTTTTCGCATAAAGAAAATTTCAAATTACGAGCATCGATGGAATCACTCGAGCAACTCTCTCAACTAGAGAAAGACATTTTACTCGCAGTAATTTCATCATTTAAGGATCAAATAAGCACTAGACCCCACACGATCCCTACACACACTCCTTTCATTTTGACAACGTCACACACAAAACTCTTCAAGAATAAAGAATTAGATAAGCCGGTTATAGGTCGCACCACGAAGATCACTAACAAGGCCTCTTCTGCATCGACAGGAAAAGCATCTTGGGAAAAGAGCGTGAAGTGGAGGGCAAACCAAGACGAGACAAAAGGAGACGTTGCTGCTCACAAAAAGGAGCAAATGAAAACGAAAAAAATGTCTCCCTTTTTGTTTTGTAAGAATCGTCTTGAGTGTGTTAATGTGTTGAAAAATGCTGCTAGTTTTATTTCTAAGTCTAAAAGGATTTCAGACCCGAAACTTAGCAGGCAACTTATTTCGCAAACCCACACACACACACTAGACTCGCAAACTAAAAGGCACACATCAAAGTCGCGAACTTTGATTTCTATACCTAACTCGCGAACTAACCCTCTCTTTGCACACTTCCCCGAAGTAAAAGCCAAGAAGGTTGCAAGCTCAAATCCCTAACCAAAGGCGAGACCACAAAATGCTTCAAGGCTCGAGAAAAAGCCAGATCAAATATCTCGCAGAAACAAGAAGAAAACCGAGCCCAAGCATTACGTGCCCAAAATCAAAATGCAACCGCTCAAAACGAAACAAATTTGGGTCACAAAAAGGGCCATCACGACCAAATCAGGCACACGCCAGATTTGGGTTCCCAAAACAAGTCCAAGCATAGTAGATTACTTAGCTGATTCTTTATTTCATCTATGCTTGCGTGTCGAAAATAACCAAGGGGAACCCGACCGTTATCGGGTTACTGACCTCTCTTGATTATTTTTGCAGATCTGTCATGTGTGGTATCTCGATTCAGGTTGCTCCACACACATGACAGGGAGAAAAGAGCTGCTGAGCAACTACAAAGCCCGCTTTGGCGGTAACGTGCGCTTCGGAAATAATCACGCGGCTCCGATCATAGGACACGGAGACCTCATCCATGACAACCTCACAATCAGGGATGTCTCGCTCGTCGAAGGACTTGGACACAACCTCTTCAGCATTGGCCAGTTCTGCGATAGAAGGCTGACGGTCACCTTCCAGTCTGACGAATGCACCATCAGCAACGAGCAGGGTAGGGAACTCCTCACAGGCACGAGGAAGACAAATCTCTACACAATCAATCTGAAGACCCTTCGACCTTCATCCGCCATCTGTCTGATGACAAAGGCATCACACCAGCAAAATGACCTTTGGCACAGACGGATGTCCCATATCAACTTCAAAACGCTGAATAAACTATACAAAGATAAGCTAGTCACAGGACTCCCAGCATTGAAGTACCACAAAGAGCATCTATGTTCGGCGTGCGAAATGGGAAAGATGAAGAAGGCATCTCATTCATCAAAACACGTGGCCTCGACCTCTCGCCCACTGGAGCTGCTACACATGGATTTATGCGGGCCAATGAGGATACAAAGCATAAATGGAAGAAAATACGTATTAGTCATTGTAGATGACTACTCGAGGTACACATGGACGAGATATCTTAAAACGAAGGACGAGACCCCTGAAATCATCATCTCTTTTGTGAAGACGACTCAGAACCTGCTTGAGAGCAACATCCAAGTGATCCGCACAGATAATGGCACTGAGTTCAAGAACAAGGTCCTCAGTGACTTCTACACCTCGTTAGGAATCTCTCAGCAGTTCTCGGCCGCAAAAACCCCTCAACAAAATGGAGTAGTGGAAAGGAAGAACCGGACCCTTATCGAAGCAGCCCGGACAATGCTAATTCAATCAGGACTTCCACACTTTCTATGGGCCGAGGCAGTAAACACGGCGTGTTATACGAAAAACCGAACGAGCATTCACAAGAGATTTGGGAAGACTCCGTACGAGCTAATCAACCAAAGGGTCCCAAACATCAAATATCTACGGATTTTCGGCTGCAAGTGCTTTGTAGCAAATGACCGAGTTGATCGAGGGAAGCTCGACCCGAAGGCCATCGAAGGAGTGTTCATTGGATATTCGGCTACTTCGAAGGCCTATAGAGTCTATCTCAAAGATAGAAGGACTGTTATGGAAAGCATAAACGTTACTTTCGACGAAGCGCCAGTGGCTTCTGAATACATCAGTTCAGGACCCGTACTACAACCGAACGCTTCTGTCCAAATCAGGCCAGAACCGGGACTAATTAGAGTGCTGACAGACGATCAGCCCAGTCCTACATTCGAGGAGGTAGCATCGACATCCCACAAGAGCGACGACGCATGGGAGCTGCTTTTCGAAGATCTAGCCATCCACGATCGTCGATCAGCTCAACCTCCTCACCAACCCCAAAATAGTGACGCACCAGCTTCTCCCGTAGGCCAACACGAAGCTGATGCATCTCCCTCAACGTCACATATAGAAGTCACTATTTCCCCTGAAGCCTCAACTGAAGAAGACGATGAAGACATTTCCCTAGACATAGAGCCTCACTCCCCGATCGAAATTTCCAGCACTCCCGAGACAACAGGTGAAGAACCCGCACAGGACGAGCAAGAACAACCTCTCCCTCATCAAAGGAAGTGGACTCGAGCCCATCCGACGTCTCAAATTATTGGAAATCCAGACCAAGGAGTTAGTACAAGATCATCAACAATAAATGAAAATCTATATGCCTGCTTTCTCAGCCAGGCTGAGCCGAGCAAAGTTGGAGACGCGCTAAAAGACCCAGACTGGGTAAACGCAATGCAAGAGGAAATCCATCAGTTCGAAAGACTGAAAGTGTGGAAACTCGTACCGAGACCTCAAGGAAAGACGATTATCGGTACGAAGTGGGTATTCAAGAATAAGAAAGATGAAGACGGTGTCGTAATTCGCAACAAGGCAAGGCTAGTCGCGAAGGGCTACAACCAGCAAGAGGGAATCGACTACGACGAGACCTTCGCACCCGTAGCGCGAATCGAAGCAATTCGGATTTTCCTAGCCTTCGCAGCCCACAAAGACTTCACGGTGTATCAGATGGACGTCAAGACAGCCTTCCTCAACGGCGTCTTGAAAGAAGAAGTCTACGTGGCACAACCTGAAGGATTCGTAAGCCAAGCCCACCCTGACTATGTGTACTTCCTCGAGAAGGCACTTTACGGACTTAAGCAAGCACCCCGAGCATGGTACGAGGTGCTATCTGACTTTCTGATCGAGTCAGGCTTCACTAAAGGGCAAATCGACACCACCCTCTTCATCAAGCGACGCAAGTCTGAAATTCTACTTGTTCAGATTTACGTCGACGACATTATTTTTGGATCCACAAACCCCATATTGTGCGCGGAGTTCGGGGAACTGATGAAGACAAAGTTTGAAATGAGCATGATGGGAGAGCTCAACTTCTTCCTTGGACTGCAAGTCAAGCAACTCCCAGAAGGAATCTTCATCAGTCAATCGAAGTACATTCAAGACATACTTAAGAAGTACAACATGGAAAATTCCCCATCTAAAAGTACCCCGATGTCGACTTCGTGCAAATTAGCCGCAGATCCATCGGGCAAATCAGTCAACCCGTCTACATACAGAGGAATGATAGGATCGCTTCTGTATCTGACAGCAAGTCGGCCGGATATTGTCTTCTCCACTTGCCTGTGCGCGCGCTTTCAAGCCGATCCGAAGGAGTCGCACATGCTTGCAGTGAAGAGGATCTTACGCTATCTCAAGGGAACACCGACACTCGGACTCTGGTATCCCAAGAACTCTAACTTTCAATTACTTGGCTTTACGGATGCCGATTTTGCAGGTTGTAGGATGGACAGGAAGAGCACCTCGGGTGGAATACAGTTCTTAGGTGACAAACTAGTAAGTTGGTCATCTAAGAAACAAAACTGTGTGTCCACGTCAACCGCCGAAGCAGAGTACGTTGCTGCGGCCAGTTGCTGCTCTCAAATCCTGTGGTTGCGAACGCAACTGCAGGATTACGGGTTTGTTTTCAATAACATTCCAATTTTCAGCGACTCGAAGAGCGCTATTGCCATTACCTGTAATCCCGTCCATCATTCCCGCACTAAACATATAGACCTTCGATATCACTTTATAAAAGATCATGTCGAAAAAGGCACAATCACAATGTACTTCGTCAACACCGAAGTTCAACTTGCCGATCTTTTCACAAAGGCTTTGGATGAAAAACGTTTCATGTTTCTCGTTTCAAAGTTAGGCATGTTGAATCGGGAAGCATAACGTGATTTTTGCCTATTTCAACCTTTTATAAAGTTTAAAAGATGATCACCATTCCAAAAATTTAGGGGGAGTAATTTTTAGTCTTCTTGTTATATTTTAACTTGAAATGTATTTTCTAAGAGTGCACATTTTGAGGGGGAGTTAAGTTAAAAATTGAGCCCACAATCACTAATGCATTTGAGCCAATTCGCGAAATTCAAAAACCAGTATTGGGCCTTCTTTTCTCACTTTTCGGCCCAGTTCTTCAACTTCACTTTTGATTCGCGAATCATCAGAATGGGCTTCTTTCATCTTTCTGGCCCAGTTTGCATCAACCCTACTTCGCGAATTCATCGCACGATTCGCGAACTCTCGAACGGGCCTAATGTTCTCTTGCAGCCCAAAATCTTTCAGGCCCGCGAAGTTCCAACTGCTTTAAACCCTAAATTTCTCGAAGCTACAGTCGCCGTCACATTTCAAAATTAGGGTTAACAAACTTCACGAATTCTCTCTCGATCTACTGTTCATCCGCGAGATAAAACCACTCAAATCACGACGAAACCCGCCTTTTAGCTTTCAAATCCTCTTCTCTCGTGCGTTGCTGTGGTAAGACTACTCTTAAATACTCGTTTTTCTGCAGATCTTTACTTTGCTGATGATGATTTTGGCGAATCTGGAACTTTCTGCACTTCGCGGTTGATGAACACGATGCATCTTCATGATTCGCGAACTCGGCTTCTTTTTGATCCTTCTAGCGCGGCTTTCGAAGTCTCCAACATGTTTTTCGCGCATTCCACTTAAGCCCGCGAAGTTCTCCATGTTCGCGAACTCTCAATAGTTCGCGAACTCGTTCCGCATTCGAGAAACTAAGAACCGCTCTTTCCTCAATTCGCCAACTTTCATATCGCGAACCTCGCTCAAAATTCGCCAAGTCCTCAAGTTCGCGAACCGCTCTCAATTCGAAATCATCTTTAAATCGCGAACTTATTTCTCAATTCGCAAACTTCAAGATCGCGAACCAAATGTACTTTCCCGAATCCCTACATTTTTCGCGAACGCACTTTCACCTCAATTCGAGAACAAAATCCCAATTCGCAAATCGTTCAGTTCTCGAACCTATTCTAATATTCGCGAAAATAGGATTCGCAAAAACTTTCATATCGCGAATCTCTCTCAAACTTCGCCAACTCCTCAAGTTCGCGAACAGCTCCCAATTCGAAATCATTTTTATATCGCGAACTTATTTCTCAATTCCCAAACTTTTAGATTGCGAATCTAACATTCCTTTCCAAATCCTTACAAATTTCGCGAACTCATTTACACTTCAATTCGAGAACACAATCTCAATTCGCAAAGTCTTTCAGTTCTCGAACCTATTCTCACATTCGCGAAACAGGATTCGTAAAGCTTTTAGCGAACTAACCAAACTCTCATATCGCGATCCACACTTAATTGTTTTTATCATCTGTTTCGCGAACTATACTTAGAATTTTCTTCAAGAACTTTCATTTTTCAATTCGCGACATAAAGACCTTGAAAAACTTTCTAACACATTTACATTAATGCGCGAACTTTCAACTTAAAAATTTTCTAAGTTTTTTTTCAAATCCATGATTTAAATGGGCTGAAACTGTTTTTGGGCCCAAAATTAAAACATCAAATTTTCATAGCCCAAAACACTTAAACACTTTTTGATCTCTTACTTGTTTTCACCTATTCAAATCATGTTACCTTCTGCTTCATATTACTGTATAAACTAATGGTTACTCTATCATCGCAGGTTTAACGAATCCAGGTGTTCGGAACAACAAAAAAGAAGAGGGCAAACAAAACAAAAAAAAAAAAAAAAACAAAACAAAAAAAAAAGAGT
Source organism: Lindernia subracemosa (assembly GCA_028392965.1). NCBI lineage: Eukaryota > Viridiplantae > Streptophyta > Magnoliopsida > Lamiales > Linderniaceae > Vandellia > Vandellia subracemosa. The sequence continues at coordinate 314,644 of JAQPCC010000044.1, forward strand.
CGCCCCACTCAAAAAAAAAAAAAAAAAAAATAAAAAATAAAAAATGAGTACGACACCAACAGATCTGATATACCCAACGTCTAAATGGGTCATTCCGAAGGACAATAACTTCCAACTTGACTTGGAAGTCTTCAAAGGGAAGGAACCCATTATGCCGGCGATTCTGAGACACCATCACCTCTGGTACGCCTTCTCGGCCGCTGTACCCGTCCCCTCCGTTTACCTTCAACAATTTTGGGGGACGCTGCAGACGAAGGTGGCACCAGACAATAGTCTATACTACGAAGCAAAACTCGCAGGCCAGACGGTCGAGGTCACCCGCGAGTTAATCCGCCATGTTCTCCGCCTGCCCAGCCGACCGGAGAATGAGTATGAGGCTTCTGAGGACGAGCTTCTCGAGGACATCCACAGATTGGGCTACTTCACGCCCGTGAAGTTCCTCTCTCAGATCCAACAGTCCATGCTCCCGCATCCATGGCGGACACTTTTTGCGCTTGTCAATAAGTGCTTCTCACCAAAGCACTCAGGGCACGACAGGTGCAATATCACAATACTGCGGATCTTCCACGGCATTGCCTTCAACAAAAACATCGATTATGCCAAGCTCGTCATGTTGGACCTTGACGACCAAATGATGCAGCGAACGAAGGGCAAGAAGACGCAGTATCTTCCATATCCCAGGTGGTTCGGGCTAATGATCCACCACTTTATGCAATCACTGCCTGAGATACCAACCCGGCCTGCCGACGAATATGTCACCCCGCCAAAGCTCAAGTACCTTCAGAAGGGGAAGGTCGATGAGAAATACGCGCGGCGGCCGATGCCCATCCCTTCATCCCTCTTGTCACTGGCGGAGCAGCACATGATAGAAGACTACTGCCGCCAGTACAATGAATACGCCCCCATGGTTCGAGAAAACCCCCTCGAACCTAACCCCGGGGCCTCCCACTCTGCCGATGAAGGTCCTAGAACCGGGCCGGAGGCAGCTTCTTCATCCATTCCTCAGTCATACACTCACCAACCAGCCATTCCATCAATTACCCAATCATCCACACCACCAACACCTGTCGAACAACAAATACCCGTTCGACAGCTCTCACCACCACTTATCACACCCATCCCACCACCATCTCCTGTCAGCCGCACATCGCAGATCCCGCCGACGTCGCGTGCTCTTCAACGACAAATGTTGAGCGACGTCTCCGACTCGGACGGCGAAGACGGGATGCCCATACTCCGCCCACCGTCACCACCACCCTCCACGAGGCAGCCGTCGCCCGCTCCTCAACGCCAACACATGAGCGACGACTCCTCTGACGACGACGATGACAGCACGCTTATCCATAGACGTCGTCGCATTCCTCCAATCCCCACTCCACTACAAGCCGGGTCACCCCTTAGGATAGAAGCCGCCGACATCGACCCAACGGCGCATACCACGAGCCTTAGCCATTCGGCCGGTTCCCAACAACCGGTCGTCTCAAAAAGCCCCGACCCTCAACCATCACGTCCTCCGCCTGTCACCGAACAGGCCTCAACGTCCATAGAGGCGCCCATGATTGAGGCACTTCTAGGATTGGACGGAAGTCCCGATGACGACGACCTCACATCGTCTTCGTCAGAGGGCCACCGTCCGAACATCACGATCGGACGCGTGCCAACGGGACGCCTAAGTGGCCCCGGTGAGAGCTCCGCCTTCGCCCGTCTGTGTGACGTGGCCCTAACGACCGGAGCGATCCTTCCTCGTGAGGAACCGCAAGGACAGGTCGGAAGTCCAGTGCCGCCCGAAGTCCCATCGATTTCCCGCAAAACTGGCCACCCCACCACTTCGGGGGTGCAAACGGAAGGCCTTCGTGGCTCCGGCGGTGATTCCCCGTACGTGACGGCGACATACCTAGAACAGAGACTTGCCGAATTTCTCGAGCAAGTGGCTGTCCCGCGCATGCAGTCACTCATTACGGCTGCTGCGCAGGACAGAGGCAAAGCCCCTGTCGTCGACGAAACCCCGTCACATTCCCCACTACCCCTACCTCCTAATCCGAACCCCCACACCATGCCACTGCTCGACCTATGGGACATCCTCACTGCCCGTCTCATAGGAGAGGACCCGAAGCACCCCGAGCTCATGACGGTCCGAAAGATGCTGATCGCGCAACAAAACATACCGTCAACAAGACGTGCCGAGACGACACATCAACAATCCGACGACGGCACGACAATCCTGACGACCAGGATCGCCGTGATGGGGAGAAGCGTCAACGCCTATCCTCCTCCGGAGCATCTGTACGACGAAGCACACCATCACAGGGCAGATCAGCAGCAGGCCCTACAACACAAACCCAACAACCCACACGAAGAGGTTCTCGAGGAAGACAAGCGGCGCCAGGGCCGAACCAGACACTCTTCCTTGGCGAAGCAACGTCGACCTTGGAAATCCATACACATACAGTCCAAAGAACCACCACCCCAAATCCTCCTCCTACCACCCACGAAGCCAGAAAAAGCAGAAGCCCACCTTTTTTGCCCTACATTGCTACACAACCGGACGTAGAGCCATTCAACCTCGAAGATTACCTCCAACCACACACTAAAGTGGAGGCGTACATTATGAATGAAGGATGGCTCAAAAGACCGGTTACAGAACAGTTCTCAAAGGCTATGTTTGATAATGCTCGACAGCTCCTAAGGAATGCAGAGGTTGAACTTGTCAGAATAGAAGACAAGGAGCTGGAAGAAGGGGAGGACTACAAAGCAGAAATCCCCGAACTTCCTGCTCTCTTGGAGCACGCCAACCGATGGTACGACATGTACAACCCTCCGCCAAGAGAGACCCCGAAGATTCCGGAGCTCCCGTGGGAAAATGCCAAAATCGTGGCACCTTACCAGGAAGAGTTTCGGAAACGAATATGGAGGAAACCCGAGCGTATCACCAAGCCTGACGAACTGGAGCTGAGTGGGATGACTCATCTGACGGGACGAAGGGCAAGATTCTATGTCCTAAGTCTGCGAATGATGATGAGTTTCAGAGGACGCGGCGACAATCTGGATCGCCTTCGAAAAGACGAATCAAGGAAGAAAATGATCAAAAGGGTGACGGGAGTCAGAGTCGAGTACTTCAACCAAATTCCCTATCCAGTTTACAAAGTTGAAAGGGAGGACGGGAAGGTTGAAGACATCAGCGAAGCGGACCTAATCTACATTAGACACCCTGATGTCGAGAGAATATTCTCGACGTACAGGTATCTAGGACAGCTGAAAAATGACCCTGCATTGAAGATAGGCCTTGTTAACTCAAAAGGTTCATGTTGCGCCAGATCAATTATAATGCTTCCCACGACCTTCAGATGGCACTGGAAAGCAATATGAAGAAAGTGAACCTCACAAAGCCTAACTTCGAAGTCCCGGATGACCCCAACATCTCTGAAGGAAACGTCTTTGAAGGTGAGGACCCCTCGATAGTCTACGTCAACTACAAAGGTGAGAAGAGATTGATGAAGACCTCGGAGATCCCAAAGTTCTCCGACGGGACTCTCCAAATTATTTCAAGAAAGTTGACAAGGATTATCCAGGAGATGGAAGGAGAAGACCTCGATAGCCAGATGAAGTTCAGATTACTTCGAGGGAAGATCGATGAAAGACTGGCTTTTCGCAGGTGGCTACGTAACTACGAAGTCAAGCTTGGACTTCGAAGCTCTACGTACAAAACGGTGGACCCCAAGGTCAGAGCATCCAAGCAGAAGATTTAAAAAGAACACAAAGGGGGAGATTGTTAGGATCATTTTATTGTGTTCTTTATATTTTAGATATTTCCGTCTTTGGTGTATTTAGTTCTTTGGTTTAGATGTTATTTGGGTTTGTAATTTACTTTATTAAGTATTAGTTGTTTGGGCTAATTGGGTTTTGGGCTTGATGGGCTTTAATATACCAACTAATGTGGTATATAAAGACCCACCAAGCCCTAGTTTCAAGTGTTCCTCTTTGCAAGTATTGTGCCTCCTTGAACAAGCTAACCTAAACACTCTCAAGCTAAAATCATTCTAGGTTGCTTTCTTTGTTGCTTGCATTATATTAGATGAAAAGGGACTTACAGATAACATGATTATTGAACACTAGAAAATATTCCTAACAATCGCGTATCCAACTAATTTTTTAAAAAAAAAAAATATAATTAATATTTTATTATGGATTTCAATGCAACGACTTCTGCCTCTGGACAAAAACTAAGTTCCTATGTGGATCATGAAAAGACTATTAAGGAACTAGAAGCTAGGTTAGAAAATAACCATCAATGCTTACTTGGAAGCTTAAGAGAGAGGGGTAGTCTCAATTGTCAGTTGGAAGCTGCACAATTGAGAGTTGAAAGTCGTGATGCTCAGATCGAAAAATTCAAGGCCCAAGTTCACGAACTCACAACTAGCTTGAAAGCTTGTAAACTTGAGCGAAATTTACATCTGGGCAAATTTAATAGTATATTTGAGGAATGCAGTAAATTGTACTCTAAAATTCATTACTTAGAGGGCATCCTTGCGAAAAAAGGTCAAATTGACCAAAGTTCCTCAATTAACTTTGCGTCCAACGGGGAAAGTAGTTTACATTATAATAAACCTATCTCTTTCGACCTTAATTTACCGTTGACTTAGGAAATAAGCGTAAAAATACTAAGGAACAAGAGAAAATTGGGAAGGAGAAAGGAAAATCGCCATTATCTTTCAAAATTAAGGTCGAACATGTTCAAGATTTTTCCTCTGCTATTCCTCTTCAAAGGACAGCGTGCAAAGAAGAAGTTCCAAGCTTAAGCAAGCGAACTTCCACGCTTATTCCTCATCATTATAGAGTGAATGATGTGAATTCTTGTAGGCAATACGACTCATCATCTGATGACGCATATAGTGCGATAAGTTCGTATTCATATTGAAATACCCGGTCCAGATTAAGTCTGAAAGACACCTTCTGCGACTGGCTAGGGAGAAAATCTTCAGATCTTCTAAACCTAGACACACGTTCACCGGCGCTGAATTGTCATTTCCCTCTAAGGTTCACCAAACTTGGATTCCTAAATCAGAAATCAAATTAAATACGACTTTAAAGGATGATTTAGGATGTATATCTGAACCAAATGTGCATAAATTATTTTCTGCTAATTTGGGAGGACCCATCCAAAAATGGGTACGAAAGTCCCGTTAAAGTTTTGCACGAGCCCAATCACGTGTGGTAATTCGACGATGGTTGCTCCACACGCGTGATTGGTATGAGACGAGAGCAACCACAAAGCCCCGATCATGAGTAGTAGTTAGAAGATGGTTGCTCCATACTCATGATCGGTACGAGACGAGAGCAACCACAACAATTCCAGCATGCACGGTAATCGGGTTGCTCCACATGCATGACTGGTAAGAGCGCGAGCAACCGCATCCCTCACGTATGGTACTTTGAAGTTGCTCCACATACGTTATAAAGGGAAGCACGGTGAGCAACTACACCGTAGGTAAATTCTATATATGCATTCCATAGTAAATAGTTTGGCATGCATATCGAGCTGAAAAGACAATATACCTACTTTGACAGTAATAGGGTACAATATAGCAATGCATGCTTCAAAAGAAGTTTACTTTCAAATTTTTGCATTCATGCATACATGAGCCGAAATGCGAAATACCCTATTTTATAGGTACATTCTAATTATGTGTATGTTAATTAAATTTTCAAAATTATAATTGGCATATGCATACGAGCTGAATTGAAAAATACCTATTTTTTAAAATGGTACATTTTAAATATGCATTTTCAAAACTTTAAAATTTAAAAATGCATATTACGCACGAAAATGATAGATACCATTTTTTTTCTATAGAATGAGCTTAATTTGAGGGGGAGCTACTATTTTATCTTTAAAAGAGAACTAACCCTTATTTCTTTAAAAGGGAGCAATAATTATATTTTTGAGGGGAGCGAACTTCAAATACGTGAATTAGGGAAAGAGATTTACAGATTTTTCGATCTTACTTAGCATTTTTTTGAGGGGGAGCAAGTTCTTTTAGGAAGCACACTTTGACGGGGAGAAATAAAATAATATATATATATAACAATAGTAATAATAAATAATATTATATTCATATAATATATAATATAGAAATATGTATTACTAATAACGATTAATATATATTATATCCATATAATATATGTTAGGAATCCATTTCTAGTGCTCAAATGTCATGTTATCTTTGTCTAGGGACCAAATTGTAGTTTATGATAAATAGGGACTGATGTGATATATACCAAAGTATGCTTTGGTATATATAGGGCAAGTGTGTGTATTTTACACACAACTTGAGCACACCTTGAGCGAGGCTCTCTCTCATTTTAATATCTCTCTCTTCATCACAGTAGATTAGGCTTAATTGTGGAGAGGTATATGGATTGCTTGTAGAGAAAGCTATTGGATTAAATGAAGATTGATTGATGATTATCTATTGCTTCCGCGCGCTAATTACAAAGGTGAGTCAATCGATCTTAATTCTCAAGTTCAAGTTCATCTTAATTCGTTGGATGTTGAATCTGGAACCTACAATTGGTATCAGAGCAAACTTATTTGTTGATTCTGTGTTAAATCTGCTTTGATTGAGCTTAATTTGCTGATTTGAGTTGAATTGCTGATTTTGAATGACTTTGGGTTTGTCACTGTTGCATTCTGATTTTCGCCTGATTTCTGTGTTAATCCAGTGTTAATTGTGTTAATCGAGTGATAGGTAAGCTGCGTCGATGCCTATTGTTCGATAATTATGTTCTGATTAAGCAGAAATTAGGATTTGAATGAAAAATTAGAACAGTTCAGTGGTTTTCGCCACAAGAACAGTGGTTTTCGCCACTAGAACAGCCGTTTTCGCTATATGAACAGCGGTTTTCGCTGCATAAACTAGTTTTTTTTAGTTAAATCGGTGTTTACTTGTTTAATTACGTGTTTTTTAGCTGATTTGACTTTTTAGCGAAAACCAAACCTTTTCAGCGAAAACCAGTTTTCGCTAGATTTATTGGCGAAAACCTCAAAGCTTTTCGCCATATACTGTTTTCAGCGAAAACCTCAAAAGTTTTCGCCAGACACTCAGCGAAAACCTAAACTTTTCGCTACATTTCTTAGCGAAAAGTTCATTCCTAGGGAAACCAGTGGCCAGCGAAAACTTAAAACTTTTCGCCAAACACTGTTCACACGAGAAGTTTTAGAGTTCACAACTTAGCGAAAACCTAATCTTTTCGCCACTTAGCGAAAACCTCAAAGCTTTTCGCTACATACTGTTTCAGCGAAAACCTAAGCTTTTCGCTAGACTTCTTAGCGAAAACCTAGAACTTTTCACCACTTCGCGAAAACCTAAGCTTTTCGCCAAATACTGTTCATTAGCGAAAACTTAAAACTTTTCGCCACTGTGTTTAGCGAAAACCTTAAAACTTTTCGCTATACACTATTTCAGCGAAAACTTAGAACTTTTCGCCAACTATTTTAGCGAAAACTAAACGTAGCGAAAAGTTCATACCTAGCGAAAACCTAATCTTTTCGCTATATACTGTTCTTAGTAAAGTAGCGAAAACTTGGAAACTTTTCGCTAGACTTTACAGCGAAAACCTCGAAAGTTTTCGCCACATACTGTTCACAAAGCTTTCGACGGTTTTAGGTAGCAAAAAAAAAAAAAAAAAAAAAAAATTTGAGATTTTTTTTGTACGTACTTTATATAGGTTCCTGGTTCATACGAAAAAGTTTCGTGTAAACGAAATTTTTTTTGGACTGGTAAAATTTTTCGGTACAAAAAAAAAATTATTCTCAATACAAGTTTTTTTTAAAATCATTTTAAAAAAATATTTGATACCTAAAACTTCCGAAAATTATTTCAATACGAAAACATAGCATAAGTTGACTAAAAGTCAAAATAAATTGAAAATCAAAATAAATCAGCTAATACTTTAAGTCAATATTTTTTTTAATCAACAAAACAAGACGATCAATATAACATCCAACATTCTATAAAACCAATAGAATATCTGTGAACTTAATATTGGTTTTTGAGCTGAAACGCTAATATTGGAGAACTATTCGAAATTAGTCAAAATTAAAATTTCCAACATTCTATACCAATTACAATTTTCGAACTTAAAATTGGTTTGAACTGAAAAGATAAAAAAAAAAAATGGAAACATATATGAGCTCTCATGAACTAACAATTAAAAGACTCGAAGATAGACTAGTTAACAACGAACGTGTTCTTAGAAAACATTTACTTAACGAGTCTAGTCTTCAATGTCTTTTAACAAATGCACAAGATAAAATCACAGACCTTGAACTAAAATTAGGACGTTATGAAATAAAAGTCTGTGAACTTAAAAAGAGCCTTAATACATATGAGGAAGAAAAGCAAACAGTTCAACAAAAATTCTCATCCACAAATAACGAAATGGTCAGAAAATTAGAAGCTAGGCTAGCTAATAACGAGCGTGAGTTAAGAAAACATTTAGAAATTGAAGCTAGTCTTGAATGTCAATTGACCAATGCTAAAGATGAGATTACTAGTTTGCTATCTAAGGCAGAAAATTATGGACCGAATATTTCTGAATTAAGAACAAACATGGCTGCCTATAAAGAAGAAATTAAAAATCATCAAGCTCAGAATAAATGTCTTTCAGAAGAATGCAATAAATTACGCATTAAAAATAAAGAACTCGAAATACTTATTGCAAAGAAAGAAACTGAGCTAAAATTGTCTCAGAATAAATCCACTCAAACAAATGAGACAATGCCTATCAAAAAGGAACATTCTATACAAACTATAAAACCCGAATTTAATTGTGAAAATCCAGAAATCGAACGCAAAATTGCCGAGTTAAATTCTCTTCTGGAATCGCAGCAAAAAGGGTTTCAAGCTAAAATTGATGAACTTCAAAAGGAGAATACATTTCTCAAAAATTCCTACAAAATAGGCGCAACGTCAACTTCTTACTCTGTTAAAAGCGAACCATTAAAAAATATATCTCCAAAACAGAATAAGAAAACACCACGAATGACTAAAGCTATCAAGAAAGAAATAATAGAGGAAGAAAAATCATTATATATTAAAATGAACGAAAATGGTTCTACCTCTGTTCCTACTACAAATATCTCTAAGGTCATTCCAAAGGTCAAGAAAGCTACTAAAGCTTTGAAAGGCAATTATTATACATTCTCTCCTAAAACTGAAATGTCTAAAAATAATAATTGTCTGAAAAATAAAAGTAGTTCATTTTATGAAAACACCTATGTGAATGATGTGATTCTTCCTAATAGGAAATACGACAATTCTATATTGAATGCTATTGATTCTATTAGTTCGTATTCCTATCTCAAGTACCCAGTCAAAGTCAAATCTGAAAAACATCTTCAACGACTGGCGAAAGAGAAAATTTTCTCAACTAACAATAGACACACATTCACCCGTGCTAAAAATGATAATTTCAGAACGGTACAAATTTGGAAACCTAAGTTAGAAATGGAAATAAGTAGTCCTAAACAAACGTGGCTTCCTATGACTACTTTATCTGCTAATTTTAATTCCAAATTTGAACCTTATGAGCGTTATAAAATTACTGCTAATCAGGGAGGACCCGTCCAAAAATGGGTACCAAAGTCCCGCTAATTTGTTTTGCAGGATCCCGATTATGTGTAGGTCCTCGGGTTGCTTCACACGCATAATCGGTATGAGCTGCAAGCAACCACCAAATCCCGACACGTGTGGTATTCGAGATTGCTCCACACCCGTGATCGGTATGAAATGTGAGCAATCATACTATATAAATAAATATTTTTTTTTAGATTTCAGCGAAAACAGTTTTCAGCGAAAACCTTCTCTTTTCGCTAACTGTTTTCGCCATTTTTTTTTATATATAAATATATATATATATATAGGTATAATAAAAAATAATAATAAATAATAAAAAAAAAACGTTTCGTTGAAAAGTCTAGCGAAAACCTCAAACTTTTCGCTAACTATTTCAGCGAAAACATTTTTAGCGAAAACTTTTACTTTTCGCCAACACTCAACGAATTTTTTTTTAGCGAGAACCTTTTCTTTTCGCTAATTGTTTTCGTCACATTATAAGTTTTTTTTTGTTTTCGCCAATTCCTTTAAAAAGAAAATATATACATATATAAATATATATATATATAAATATATATAGGCCTGAAAAAGAGATAAAAAAAAAAAAAAAAAAACTCTCTGAGCTTCATTGCTAAAAGAAGATGACTTGAATTTCATTGTCAAAATAGGTACATTACTGTCCTAGATATTAGACTTCATCTTTAGTATTGAGTTTCAAAGGAAGTCTAATGTATCATTCTTAGTACCTAAAAAATTTGTCTATGTCGTCTTTACATTCTTTATATATTTAGATGGGGAGTGGATAGACAGATAGACAAGGCGCATGAACTTCAAAAGAGCACATTACTATAGTTCTCATATAACAAGCGTATATGGTTTAGGGGGAGTGATACTTATGAGTGCAGAAGGCACATTTAAGGGGGAGTGTTACTCCATGTATAAAGGGCGCTTGATCTTTGTAATATGCAATCCTCAAAAAGCGCATCTATTTAGGGGGAGCAGGGGCATCATATTGTTACAAGCGCACCATTTTAGTGGGAGAGTTACCTAAAACGGCGCAAGAGCTTAAAAAAAAAAAAGGGGGATGCCCTGAAGATAAATTTCGTACTTTGACGGGGAGTGCTACCTCAACCCAAATAGCGCAACGACACAAAAAGAGGTGTTCACATACCTGTTCCCATGGTTCAGTTAATCCCACACTGTACCTATCCCAGGAACAACCCCGAGTGTATGTGAGGGTTTTTGAGCGAATAACGATATAATCTTTACACCTCAACCACAAACTATCCGGGCCATAACCATTATAGGTACAGGACTGATTTTTCAGCTCCCGGGTAGAAGACGCCTCATCGGGTCCAAAAGCGCATGCACAACCCTTCCTAGCTACTCATTTGTCTCCCTAAAGACAAGTGTTTCAATATCTCACGGGAAACCGCATATGCTATCACCGTTTCACTTTGAAGCGGGAGATATTGAATCTAGTGGTCCACAGCCCCACACCACGACTTTATTCTATGCACTTAAACGTCTAGTGTGTCCCATAGCCTAAAACGTTTTCTATTTTTTTTAGGACACATACATTATTTTTACACATACTATGCAGGTCTATGTGACCTAGCCCGAACTTCTGTAGACACATTTCTGACAAATGTGCTTCTATGATCAGAAGGAAGTCCTGCCGTTGCAACATCAAAACAACAACGGTAGCAGGCCATCTTCTGGAGCACGACTCTAGAATGATGTCAACGGGTTGCCTATGTGGCCCCGTAGTCCCTTCAAATGCAAGTCTTTGTGACTTTGCATCAACGACCAAGAGTGACATCTAGGGATGTCTCACAATGATTGGTCGTCGGTCCCGTTTTCAGGTTACTTCATCCGGACTTCAACATCAACACGCTCCGCGCTTACACGAGGAATCACCTTGATCCGTAGGCATGATGATACAATTGAATCGCCATGAGGGGGAGAAGTATATCAAGGAGGCAAAGCACGTGATATCATTAAAGAAGCCGAGCTTACACCGCACGTGCTGAACCACAACAAACACGACCTCTCTCCATGGCATAAGCATAAACGAAGAGTCAATGTCCTTAGATCTACACAACTCTGATCTATGCAAGAAGGTGATAAAAAAAAAAAAAAAAAAAATTCAAGGTTGCAAAGAAGAAAAAGGGGGAGCATGTACATAGGGGGAGAAAGAAGATTCTCCAGAAGCCCTCAACCTTTTCTTCAAGCAGCAACGAAGAACGTGTCTAATCCACAATTGAACACAAAGGGGGAGATTGTTAGGAATCCATTTTTGTGTTCAATCGATGATGAAGACTGAAGATCATTAGAGACAAAGACTATTGGCGCTCCAATGACATTTGAACACTAAGGGGGAGATTGTTAGGAATCCATTTCTAGTGCTCAAATGTCATGTTATCTTTGTCTAGAGACCAAATTGTAGTTTATGATAAATAGGGACTGATGTGATATATACCAAAGTATGCTTTGGTATATATAGGGCAAGTGTGTGTATTTTACACACATCTTGAGCACACCTTGAGCGAGGCTCTCTCTCATTTTAATATCTCTCTCTTCATCACAGTAGATTAGACTTAATTGTGGAGAGGTATATGGATTGCTTGTAGAGAAAGCTATTGGATTAAATGAAGATTGATTGATGATTATCTATTGCTTCCGCGCGCTAATTACAAAGGTGAGTCAATCGATCTTAATTCTCAAGTTCAAGTTCATCTTAATTCGTTGGATATTGAATCTGGAACCTACAATATATAATATACTAATATACATATTACTAATAACGATTAATAATATATTAAAAAAAAAAGGAGGGCCATCAAAATTAAAAATACAAGGCCATAAAAAAAAAAGAAAAATATTTTCTCTTCATCATCAAGCTTCGTGGAGTTACCTCCGACCTCCGAAGATGGACTTCAAAAGAAGAATCTCGAGCCTACAACGGTCAACTCTTTTCAAAGGCGACGGTGGCTACAAATGTTAAACTCGGTGCGCGCTTCAATCGACCTACTCCGGATTGCTGACATACAAAGCAGCACTCACTACTTCCTACCGGATGCAAGGACTTTGTTCCCATGATTCAGTCAAACCCAACTGAATCTAACCCCGGAACATCACCGAGAGACAGTCAAATTATGAAGAAATAGCCAGATCTACTGGAACCTTTTGAAAAGACCGACGCTACATAATTTCCTCAACTCACAAATTATTCGGACCAACCCCCATAGGTACAGGTGCTAATTTTATTAGCTCCCGGGTAGAAGTCGCCGCAATAGGTCCAACGGCGCATGCACAACCGAGCCTTACCCACTCGTCTGTCTCACAAAAGACAGGTGTTTCAGAAATCACGGGGAACCACGTCTACTATCACCGCTTCACTCGGAAGCGGGAGATATTGAATTATGTGGTACTCAGCCCCACCACCACACTTCCTTGCGCACTCGAGTCTAGTGTTTCCTCACTTCCCATATAGTTTTATATTTTCTAGAACACATACACTTTTCTAACACCTGATCTTCGTGATCAAGCTAGAACTTCCGTAGACATGTCTTGCTTAGACATGCTTCGAGGATCGGAAGGAAGTCCTGCCGTTGCAACATCAAAGCAACAACGGTTTCAGGCCATCGTCTACGAGCATAGCACCTAGATCGATGTTAACGGGAAGTCTTCGTGACCCCGGTTTCTTACACGACGGATTGCCTTTGTGGCTCTGTCTGGTTATTACCATCACCGACCTGCCGTTTGTGTTTTTCTAATCCTCCTAAACAAGCATGCCGATCTCGTTAACACGAATCGTCATGAGGGGGAGAAGGGGACACGCATAAACAAATAGGTCGGACCACCCACCAATTTTCACCGAGCATACCACTCTGAAGCCGGGCTCTCCTGCACTTGAATGGAACATTCCAAAGGAGCTCGGCACATCTTACAACACCCCACGCGCACCTTCTTCCGGAACCAGACAAGCTTCCTCGAGGCTGAACCAGACAACTTCCTTCGAAGAAGACGAATCTGGCGCCGAGAAGAAGAAGATTGGAGGAGACTTGACGACTGCCTTAGTGGCTCAGTCAGGTTATTACCCAACCTGAGTTCCCATCAACTCTATTTCCTTGTCCCGACGACGTGATCTTCTTGCCAAAGACGATGCTTCATTTTGACCCATCGCATGACGATCTTCCCAACTCGATCTTCATGAGGGGGAGTAATAATAAAGCAAAATGGGAGCAATACCACGACGAAAGTGCAAGATAGATCAGAAACGCTAAATTCTCAAGCGTCGTCAAAGAATCAAGCGAACACCACGGACTTAAAGATCGAAGTTACCGCCTCGTGTACGTCTCTCCAAAGTTCAAAGAGAACTTCCCAATTCCAACATAAGGTTGACCAAAAATAGGGGAAGTTGCGTTACTATCGAGAGGAGAGATCGAACACAAAATGAAGAAATCCGGCAACCGCCTAGTGTGCATCTCTCAAATTTCCAAAAAACAAAACTCCCCAATCCCAACAGAAGGTTGAACAAACGTAGGGGGAGTTTCGCGCTATCAGAGGGAGAAATGGAACACACAAAAAGAGAAAATTCTTCAATATCCGGCAAGCAACTTCAAACACCTTCCGGCATTTACGAGACAAGATTCAAGAAAAGACTTGAAGGAAGATCCGTTGCCGAGAAGAGAAGATCGAGACACGGTGAGCTTGAAGATCTCCAAAAGAAGAGATGAAATGACAAGACAAAGGAGGAAATCCTTTTAGGACTGAGGAAAACGCACTAAGCCCCACAAAGATAATCCATGCCAAATTGAAGATTGAACACAAAGGGGAGATTCTTAGGATTATTTTATTGTGTTCAATTAATTAGAATTATCTTTGTAGTTTATTTAAATATATTTTATTTAAAAAGAGGCTTAGTGTAATTGGGCTTTGTTAGGGGCCCAAGTATTATATACCAAAATGTGGTATAAATACTTGAACCCTAACACATAATAAAATGTGTATTGTGTGAAAATAAAAGTGAGCCCCCAACCTCTCAAGAACACAATCACCCCACCCCAAGCTTGAATTCTTCCGATCTTCAAATCGTGGTAAGATCATTTCAATATTTGTTTAGTTGGATATCCTAGGATTTACAATTTTAGAGCTAAACAGTGCAGTATAAATGACTCAACTGGACAGACATTACTTGTCGGTTCCAGAAAATCAAATCTATATACAATAGATTTGAAAACAGTCAAACCCTCAACAACTATTTGCTTGTTGTCAAATACTTCTTTACAACAAAGCAATCTATGGCATCAACGTCTCTCCCATTTAAACTTCAAGACTTTAAATAAGCTGCAAGCTGAACAGTTGGTAAAGGGCTTACCCACTCTTCGATTTCAAAAAGAACATTTATGTGCAGCTGGTGAATTAGGAAAGATGAAAAGAACGTCACATAGAACGAAATTGTTTCCTTCTACTTCACGACCTTTGGAAATGATACATATGGATCTATGTGGACCTATGCGTATACAAAGTATAAATGGTCCGAAGTATATCCTAGTTATTGTGGACGACTACTCTCGCTATACGTGGGTAAAATTCTTAAGGACTAAGGATGAAACACCAGAAGTGATTAAAACATTTGTTAGCACCACTCAGAATCTACTTGAAAGTAAAATTCTGATTATCCGTACTGAAAACGGGACAGAGTTCAAAAATAACGACTTAAGTCAATATTATGAGTCCCTTGGTATCACTCAACAGTTTTCTGCCCCAAGAACTCCTCAACAAAACGGTGTGGTTGAGCGTAGAAATAGAACTCTAGTGGAAGCAGCTCGCACCATGCTTATATTTGGTAAACTTCCACATTTCTTATGGGCTGAAGCTGTAAATACAGTCTGCTTTATTCAAAATCGCACAATAATTCATAAGAGGTTTGGTAAAACTCCTTATGAATTGATAAACCACAGAATTCCAAGCCTTTTCTTCCTTAAAGTCTTTGGTTGTACTTGTTTTATCAAGGACGGTAGAGACAATAGGAGTAAACTAGATCCCAAAGCCATTCAAGGTATATTTGTAGGATACTCTTCTAGCTCTAAAACCTACCGAGTTTATCTTAAAGAAAATAGAACTATTATAGAAAGCATAGATGTAACATTTGACGAACCTACCTCAATGGTTCTTGGACAAAACAGTTCAAGACCCGTTCCACCACCATTGGCTCTTGAACAACACGGTTCAAGACCTGCGTCTACACCGGTAGCTTCTGATCAAGACCGGTCAGAACTTGTTCCTCCTGGAAAGGTGACAATAAGTCAACAACCAAATAACTAAGAAGCTCGTTCTGAGTCTGAGTTACAAGAACTAATCGAATTAGATTCACTATTTGAAACTGTCTATAGGAATAATATCAACATACCAGACGTTCAACCTCTAAATGAGAAAATTCCTATCCCCACTGAATCTAATACTTCAAATGACAACATTACGGAATCATTTGACAATACCTCCCCTATAGGTTCTACATCAGTAAACGAAACTCCTGTTTCTTCACCAAATCCCCCTATGAACAATGAGACTTCCAATGCAAATTTCGAAACATCTCAAGCAATAGAGAGTCCACTTATAACCTCTGAACACCAAAATGAGGAAAGCTCCACACCTCAACAACATAAATGGACAAGAGCTCACCCTATCTCCCAAGTTATAGGAAACGTGACTCACGGTGGTAGAACTCGAGCTTCAACTTCAAATGACTGCTTATATTCGTGCTATCTTAGTCAAATAGAACCTACCAAAGTGTCAGAAGCCTTATCCGACTCAAATTGGATAATAGCTATGCAAGAAGAGATAAACCAATTTGAGAGCTTAAATGTGTGGACATTAGTACCAAGACCTAAGGGTAAAACTATCATAGGAACAAAATGGATTTTTAAGAACAAGCGAGATGAAGACGGTAATATAATAAGGAATAAGGCAAGGTTAGTAGCCAAAGGCTACAACCAACAAGAAGGCATTGACTATGACGAGACATATGCACCAGTCGCCAGAATAGAATCTATACGACTGTTCCTAGCATATGCAGCTCATAAGAATTTCACCGTCTATCAAATGGACGTTAAAACAGCTTTTCTAAACGGAATTCTTAAAGAGGAAGTCTATGTCTGTCAGCTCGAAGGATTCCTAGATAAAGAAAATCCTGATTATGTCTATAGGTTAGACAAGGCTTTATACGGACTCAAACAAGCCCCTCGTGCTTGGTATGATGTCTTGTCCCAATTCTTAGTTGAATCAGGATTCACTAAAGGACATATAGACACAACTTTATTCTTTAAAAATCACGGTTCGAATATTATGCTAATTCAAATTTATGTAGACGACATTATTTTTGGTTCTACAAATCCAAAACTATGTGAGAAATTTGGTAAACTAATGACCAAAAAGTTTGAAATGAGCATGATAAGAGAGATGAACTTCTTTCTTGGATTGCAAATCAAACAATTACCAAATGGAATCTTTATATGTCAGACTAAGTATATCCATGACCTATTGAAAAAATATGGTATTGATAATAGCTCATCAATTCCCACCCCGATAAGCACTACATGCAAATTAGATTCCGACCCATTTGGGAAGTCGGTAGATAATACTAACTATCGAGGTATAATTGGCTCGTTGCTATATCTGACATCTAGTAGACCAGATATTATATTTGCTACATGTCTTTGTGCAAGATTTCAGGCTAATCCGAAAGAATCTCATCTTGCCGCTGTTAAAAGAATCCTCCGATACCTCAAAGGAACACCCACACTAGGCCTATGGTATCCGAAAAATTCTGCATTTAATCTAGTTGGATACAGTGACGCTGATTTTGCAGGATGTAGAATGGATAGGAAAAGCACTTCAGGAGGAGCACAGTTTCTTGGGGATAAACTGGTAAGTTGGTCCTCCAAGAAACAAAATTGTGTTTCAACATCAACAGCTGAAGCAGAATATGTTGCCGCTGCCAGCTGCTGCTCCCAAATACTGTGGATGCGAACACAACTACATGACTATGGGTTTTATCTAAATAGTGTTCCCATTTACTGTGATTCTAAAAGTGCTATTGCCATTACTTGCAATCCTGTGCATCATTCACGTACTAAGCATATTGACTTACGTTATCACTTTATTAAGGATCATGTAGAAAAAGGACACATAGAATTACACTTTGTGTGCACGGAATTACAGCTTGCCGACTTATTTACGAAGGCATTGGATGAAAAACGATTCCAATTCCTAGTCTCTAAGTTAGGTATGTGTTGGAAGTATTTTATAGTGTTCAATAATCAAGTTAGCTTTGTCTAGGGACTTAATTGTAATATATGTATAGTTAGGAACTAGAATCCAAATATACCAATATTGATTGGTATATACACACAACTTGAGTTTAGCTTTCTCTCACTAGAAAAACTCTCTCTAATCATTATCTTAATTAGGGTTGATTTGTAGAGAGAGAAATGTTAATTGTAGAGAGAAGGTTGAGGTTTAATGAAGATTTAATTGATAATTACCCAATTACTTCCGCTCGATCATCCTCAAGGTAATTTCGATTAGATCGATGCTCAAGTTCATCGTTGGATGTTAAAAACGGGCCTAACAATTGGTATCAGAGCCAAAATCGTTGTTGAATTGTTCGATTTGTGTTGCTGAAATTTTTTTCGCATGAGTGTTCTTCGGTCCAGTTCATCTTTTTCGCATGATCTATATGATATTCGTATGCTATTTTGATTGTTGTTTTCGCATGATATTGAACGAAAAACTGTTGGTGAATCATTTGATATGTGTTAATTGCGATTATCTTCGATTAATTGAGCTTAATTTTCAAATCTGCGATCGAAATATTTTCTTTATCTTCAAACTGTTCATCGCTGAAAATGCAAAATTGGACTATATTTTGGTTTCTATTGTGTTAATCAAGTGTTTTAGATGATTACCCATTCAATTTCGATCGATTAACTGTGCTTAATGTGTTAATTTGAGTGTTATTTGAAGATTTCGCACATAAAATCGCGTTTTCGTACCAAAGAAATAGTTTTTCGCACCAAACATTTTCGCACTATTCATAAGATAGTTTTCGTACCAAGTTATTTTCGCATTGACCAAAGTTTTCGTATCTCTCACATACACAAAAAATTTTGCATTGACTTTGCATTTTCGTATACTGTAGCATACGAAAGAGTATTGGGTACAAAAAAAAAAAAAAAAATTTATATACGAAAAAGTCACTGTTTTTTCGCACGCTACTGTTCATCCGAAAAAAAGGGTTTCCACACGAAAAATACTTTGATACGAAAAAGATTTAAAATCTGAAAATTAACATTTTCTTTTACGAAAAAGATTTTTATACGAAAACTACTTTTTTTTCTCGTACGAAAAATATTGCATACGAAAAAACTTCTAAGTTTTGACTTTCGTACGAAAAAGATTCCATACGAAAATTATTCTTATACGAAAATTTTTTTCTCTCGTACGAAAACATCTGTGCTACGAAAAACCTGATTTTCGTACGAAATCCTTTGGTACGAAAATCTATACGAAAAATATTTGTTAAAAGTTTTCGAATGCTACAGTGAACACGAAAAATTTTCTTACAATACGAAAAAGTTAGCATCCGAAAAAAAAAGAAAAACTTGGGATACGAAAAATATTGGTGACACGAAAAACGTTTTATTTTCTCGTACGAAAAAGACTTTGATTCGAAAAAGATCTCTATACGAAAAAGTATTTGTATACGAAAAATAATTTTTTTTTCTCTCGTACGAAAAATTCTTTGATACGAAAAACATTTTTTTGTCGTACGAAAACATATACGAAAAACATTACTTTCGTACTAAATCTATTTTTGTCGTACGCTTTTAGTCAATACGAAAACTTTTACCTCTGATACGAAAAACTTTCTGATTTCCATACGAAAAGATTTGTGATACGAAAACACTATTCCATACGAAAAACTTTCTATTATTTCTTTAAAGATTTCGCATCCTATCTCATACGAAAAATTTTTCTCATACGACAAACATTTCTATACACATACGAAAATTTATGATGGGAAAAAGATTTTCGATACCGCAAAGCTTTCGATAGTTTTAGGTAGCAAAAAAAAAAAAAAAAAAAAAAAATTGGGTAACATACTAAAATTTCTGCACATACTAAAA
The DNA here is from genome assembly GCA_028392965.1 of Lindernia subracemosa. Classification (NCBI taxonomy): domain Eukaryota; kingdom Viridiplantae; phylum Streptophyta; class Magnoliopsida; order Lamiales; family Linderniaceae; genus Vandellia; species Vandellia subracemosa. Next base: position 334,454 of record JAQPCC010000044.1, read on the forward strand.
TTTCAAATTTTTGGCTACGAGATTTTTTATGTACCTGGTTTAAAAAGATTCCTGGTTCATACGAAAAAGTGTTGGGTAACAAAATTTTTTTTTGGACTGGTAAAATTTTTCGGTACAAAAATTATTCTCGGTACAATTTTTTTTCTTTTCTAATCATTTCAAAAGTTTTTTTGATACCTAAACTTCTGAAAACTTAATCATTCGAAAATCTATTCGAACACATTGATCCAAAATTTAATATCAATTCAAAAACACGATAACGATCAAAAACATCCAACCCAGAAAGTAAATATGGAAGCCAACTACGATAAAAATCAAAGAATTAGAAGTTAGGCTAGAAAATAATTACAACTGCTTAGTAAAGAGTCTAGAAGAAAAATCTATTCTTAAAAATAAACTAACAATAGAACAAGAAAGACTGACGAGCTTAAAGACAAGGGTCGCACAACAAGAATCAACTATAAGCGAACTTACAAAAGAATTATCTACATGTAGAGACGAAAAAATAAATAGTGCAGCCCACAATAAAAGTCTTCTTGAACAAAGAAATCAATTATATTCAAAAATTAAAGAATTAGAAGATGTTCTAGCTAAACGAGGACAAACTGAGCAACGCGAAATAAAAGAAACTATATTGTCTCTAAATAAGTCGACTCAAACAATTGAGTCCGTGCCAAACAAGGAACATTCTATACAATCTATAAAACCCGAATCTAAGAATTGCTCTATTCCAGAAAATACTTGCAAAATTGCTGAATTAAATTCTCTTCTGGAATCAGAACGTAAAGAGTTTCGAACAAAAATGGATAAGCTTTTAAAGGAGAATTCATTTCTCAAATATTCCTTAGAAAAGGGCACAACTACAACCATTCATCCTGTAAAACCTGAACCTTTAAACGATATATCTTCTAAACAGGATCAGAAAACTCAAATGACTAAACCTATAAAGCAGGAAAGAATAGAGCAAGACAATTCATTTTCTATTACAATAAACAAAATTGTTCCTAACTCTATTCTTCCTCCAAAAATTCCTAAAGTCATTCCAAAGATAAAGCAAGAAGCTACTAAAGCTAAAACAGACAATAAGTACACATTCTCTATTAAAACTGAAACGTCCAAAAGTAATAATTGTCTAAACAAAACTAGCTCATTTAGTACACATTACAAATTGAATGATGTGAGTCTAGAAGGTAGGAAATACGATACTTCTATACTTAATGCTATTGATTCTATAAGCTCGTATTCCTCTCTCAAGTACCCGGTCAAAGTCAAATCCGAATTGCATCTTAAGCGACTGGCGAAAGAGAAAATTTTCTCTTCTACAAAAAGACACAGATTCACCGATGCTGAAAAGTTAAATTTCAAAAAGGTACAACAAATTTGGAAACCTAAGCTACAAATGGAAATAAGTAGTCCTCGACAAATGTGGATTCCTATGACTGCTTTATATGATAATTTTGCTTTCAAATTTGAACCTTATATGCATAATTGTTTCACTGCTAATAAGGGAGGACCCGTCCAAAAGTGGGTACCAAAGTCCCGATAATTTGTTTTGCAGGATCCCGATCATACATGGTAAATAGACGACGATTGCTCCACATGTATGGTCGGTATGCGATGATGAGCAGTCGCACAAGACCCCGACACGTGTGGTATTCGGTTTGCTCCACACACGTGATCGGTTTGTGACGTGAACAAACAAACCAAATCAAGACTATTCCAAAGTTCTTTATTTGACATTGTTTTTCTTTTTATTTTTCTGTTCATAAAAAAAAAAAAAAAAAAATAAGGCAATAAAAAAAAAGGAGGCCATAAAAAAAAAGGGGAGAAAAAGAAAAATAAGGCCATTAAAAAAAAAAAGAAAAATAAGGCCATAAAAAAAAAAGAGAACAAATAAAAATAAGGCCATAAAAAAAAATAATAAATAAAGAAAAATAAGGCCATTAAAAAAAAAGAAAAATAAGGCGATAAATAAAAAAGAAGAAAAAAATAATAAAAATAAGGCCATAAAAAAAAATTAAAAATAAATAAATAAGGCCATAAAAAAAAATTAAAAAAAAAAAGGGGAGTGGATAGAAAAGGTGCAAGAGTTTCAAAAGAGCGTATTACCATAGTTTATTGTAAAAAGCGCATATGTTTTAGGGGAAGTAATACTCATAAGCGCAATATCAAAAAGGAGCGCAATGTTCAAAAGGGGAGTGTGCTTCAATCACAAAAGGCGCATAACTTGAAGGAAAGTAATAGGCAAAAATCTACAAGAGCGCACAACTTTAGGGGGAGCAAGGGCATCATATTAGAAATAGCGCAACTATTTAGGGGGAGTGTTACAATGAAAAGGCGCTAGAGCTTAAGGAAAGAATGCCCTGAATACAAACTTCATGCTTTTAAGAGGGACTGCTACCTAAATGTCAATAAAACGCATGGACACAAAAGAGTTGTTCACATACCTGCTCCAAAGGTTCAGTCGACCCAACTGATCCTAACCCAGGAACAAACCCTGAGTGTATGTGAGGGTATTGAGCGTATCACGATAACATCCTTACAACTCAACCACAAACTATCCGGACTACAACCAATATAGGTACATGACTGATTTATCAGATCCCGGGTAGAAGACGCCTCATCTGGTCCAAAGGCGCATGCACAACCTTCCTCCGCTACTCATTTGTCTCCCAAAAGACATATGTTTCAATATATCACGGGGAACCGCATATGCTATCACCGTTTCATTTGGAAACGGGAGATATTGAACTAAGTGGTCCACAGCCCCATACCACGACTTTCTTGAACACGTAAATGTCTAGTGTGTCCTCATCGCCTAAATATTTTCCACTTTTCTAGGACACATACATTCTTTTACACACATATTGCTGGTCTACGTGACCTTGCCAGAACTTCTGTAGACGCATCATTAAATGATGTGCTTCTATGATCAGAAGGAAGTCCTGCCGTTGCAACATCAAAACAACAACGGTAGCAGGCCATCTTCTGGAGCACGACTCTAGAATGATGTCAACGGGTTGCCTATGTGGCCCCGTAGTCCCTTCAAATGCAAGTCTGTGTGACTTTGCATCAACGACCAAGAGTGACATCTAGGGATTTTTCACGATGATCGGTCGTCTGTCCCGTTTTTCAGGTACTTCATCCGGAATTCAACGCCAACACGTTCAGCGTACACAGGATCACCTTGATCACACAGCATGACGATACAAATGAATCGCCATGAGGGGGAGAAGTATATCAAGGAGGCCGAGCATGTGAACTCATTAAAGAAGTCAAGCTTTCAATGCACGTGCTGAACCACAACAAATAAGACCTCTCTCCATGGTTCAAGCATACACGACAAGTCAATGTTGATGATCCGCGCTACTCTGATATATGCAAGAAGGTGACGAATATTCAAGTTGCAAAGAAGAAAATGAGGGTGCATGTAAATAGGGGGAGACTGAAGATTATCCAGACGCTCTCAGATATTTCTTCAAACAGCAACAAAGTCCGTGTCAAATTCATAGTTGAGCACAAAGGGGGAGATTGCTGGAAATTATTCTGTTGTGTTCAACTGATGATGAAGACTGAAGATTCGAGAGACAAAGACAACCGAAGCTTCAATTATAATTGAACACTAAGGGGGAGATTGTTGGAAATTATTCTGTTGTGTTCAACTGATGATGAAGACTGAAGATTCGAGAGACAAAGACAACCGAAGCTTCAATTATAATTGAACACTAAGGGGGAGATTGTTGGAAGTATTTTATAGCGTTCAATAATCAAGTTATCTTTGTCTAGGGACTTAATTGTAATATATGTATAGTTAGGGACTAGAATGCAAATATACCAATATTGATTGGTATATATAGGGCAAGTGTGTGTAAAATACACTGTTAGGAATATTTTATTGTGTTCAATTAATTATAATTATCTTTGTTGTGTATTTATAAAGATTCTCTTTATAAGAGGCTTAGTGTAATTGGGCTTTGTTAGGGGCCCAAGTATTATATACCAAAATGTGGTATAAATACTTGAACCCTAACACATAATAAAGTGTATTGTGTGAAAATCATCTAGAGAGAGAGAGAAGTTCCCAACCTTCTCCAAGAACACACACACCCCACGTGAATCAATTCTTTCCATATTCAAACGTGGTTAAATCGTCCCTTTGTTAGATTGTTAGGATAGAAAAGGCTACCAACAAGTGGTATCAGAGCCAAACGCGTTCGGATTTGAGCGATTTTTCTGAAATTTTTGGGCTTTTTCATAGCTTTGAGTTCGAAACCTTTTTGCTCTTGATCTTGAGTTTTTGAGCTTATTTTACTGATTTTGCAAGCTCAAGAGCTAAATAAGTTGTTTTCGAGTGATTTTAAGTGTTTACCCAACAAATTTCAGTTGATTTGAGTGAGATTTAGGTAGAAAATCGCATAGGAAACTCGTCATTTTTTTGCAGATTTGATATTCGGGCATATGAATGTAACAGTGCCCAGATATTCGGGTGAGACTGCCCGATTTTCATTGATTTTCGGGTGACTATTCGAAATTCGGCGTATTAATACCCGATTTTCGAATTTTTACCCGATTTTTATCACCCGAATTTCTTGCACGGCGAAAATTAATGCTTACTCGATTTTCATCACCCGAATTTTTGTTTCAATTCCTGGCGATTTTCTAGTTTTCGGGCAGACCCGAATTCGGGCATACGTATCCGAATTTGCTCACTCTCGGCGATTGTCTGATTTTCGGACTGAATTATCCGAATTCCGACAAATCATCCGAATCAGGTTACCCGAATTTCTACATATCCGAAAATTCTTAGTACCCGAATTTCCAATCATACCTTTAGATTTTCGGTCAAAGTCTTCACCCGAGAATTCTCTGTTCTCAATCGAAAACAGTGACTTCCAATCTTCGATCACTTACTCTTCAAAAATTACACTTAAATATTTTCGATCACCAAAAATTTTTCGGCCCCCCTTGGAATAAAAAGGCTTTAAGTAACAAAAAAAAAAAAAAAAAAAAAAAAAATTTCGAAAAAAGGCTTTAAGTAGCAAAACTTTTTTATACATCATTTGATAGAGAAAAATTTTCTAAGTCCAACGGACATAGTCTATTCTACACTTTTTTCGAAACTTTTCAAAATAAATTTTCCGGGCCCAAATTTTCGGTATAGAAAACTTTTTTCGTCAATTTTTTAAGGCAAATCCACTATACGCGTCAACGATCACGTATCCAACAATCAACTTAAGTCGTATTCGGCATATTATAGAAAATGTTTTGGTAATTTTCCCGAAGTTTTCGAAATCATTCCAAAATTTTTAGGTGCAAACCAAAAATTTTCGACACTTACTATCTTCGATACTTCACTATACTTTTTGATAAAACCAAACTTTTCGGAACTGAATTTTCAAAAGCCAAATTTTAAATTTTTAAATTTTAAAAAATTATTATGGATGCTCAAGCTAGAAAAATTGAGAAATTAGAAGCAAGATTTGCTAATAATTACTCTGTGTTGATTAAGCAACAAGAAGATCTAGCTTTCGCTAATGAGGATTTGGCTAACACAATGTCAAAGGTCATTAGCTTAAGAACTAAGTTAGAGATTAGTGAAAAGAATGTCTGTGATATGACAAAAAGATTACGTTCTTGCGAAGATGAGCGAAATCATGTCTCATCAAAATATGAGATAATCTTAGAGGAACGGCGTATGCTTTACTCTAAGATTGAACTTTTAGAGAACGCTATTGTGAAAAGAAGTCAGGCAGATGATAATCCCTCTTCTAACTTAGTGTCTTTAGGGGAAAATAATTTACATTCTAATAAACCTACTTCTTGTTGGGAAATTCATGAGGTTGCTAGTAAAATTGCAGAATTGAACGCAACCTTGGAATCAGAAAGAGTAGGTTTCCGAGCGGAAAAGAAACAGCTTTTAGAGGAGATTTTATATCTCAAAAATTCCCCGTCTTTACCTGTTTCCAATGATCTTTCAAAAGATACATCTTCATCGAAACAGGCGAAGGAAAGAAAGAAAAGCATCCCTGTTCCTAAAACTGAAAAGACTTTTGCTAATAATTCTAAGTCAACGGTGACGAAAGAAAATATGCATTCTAAGTAACCTTTGACTGGCGCAGAAAAGATAAGTAAAAGCCTTAAGCTTAATACTTCCATGGAACAGAAAATTAGGAAGGAGAAAGGAAAATCTCCATTGTCTTTCAAAATTAAGGTCGACCATGTTCAAGATTTTCCCTCTCCTATTCCTCTTCAAAGGAAAGCGTGGAAAGAAGAAGTTCAAAGCTTAAACAAGCGAACTTCCACGCTTATTCCCCATCATTATAGAGTGAATGATGTGAATTCTTGTAGGCAATACGACTCATCATCTGATGACGCATATAGTGCGATAAGCTCGTATTCATACTTGAAATACCCGGTCCAGATTAAGTCTGAAAGACACCTTCTGCGACTGGCTAGGGAGAAAATCTTCAGATCTTCTAAACCTAGACACACATTCACCGGCGCTGAATTGTCATTTCCCTCTAAGGTTCACCAAACTTGGATTCCTAAATCAGAAATCAAATTAAATAGGACTTTAAATGATGATTTAGGATGTATATCTGAACCAAATGTGCATAAATTATTTTCTGCTAATCAGGGAGGACCCATCCAAAAATGGGTACCAAAGTCCCGCTAATATTTTGCAGGAACCCAATCACGTGTGGTAATTCGACGATGGTTGCTCCACACGCGTGATTGGTATAAGACGAGAGCAACCACAAATCCCCGATCATGAGTAGTAATTAGAAGATGGCTGCTCCATACTCATGATCGGTACGAGACGAGAGCAACCACAACAATTCCATCATGCACGGTACTCGGGTTGCTCCAGATGCATGACTGGTAAGACACGCGAGCAACCGCATCCCGCACGTATAGTACTTTGAAGTTGCTCCATATACATGATAAAGGGAAACGACGTGAGCAACTACGACTATATGTGGTACATTCTATCTTTTGAACTGAGTTGCATAATACCACATTCATACATATTTTTAAGATAGGTACATTCTAATTATGCGTATGTTAACCAAATTTTCAAAATTTTAATTTGCATATGCATACGAGTTGAATTGAAAAATACCTATTTTTCAAAATGGTACATTTTGAATATGCGTTTTCAAAACTTTAAAATTTAAAATGCATATTACGCACGGAAATGATACATACCATTTTTTTCTATAAAATGAGCTTAATTTGAGGGGGAGCTAATCTTTTGTTTTTTAAAAGAGAAGTGATCCATATTTTCTTAAAAGGGAGCAATAATTATATTTTTGAGGGGGAGCGAACCTTAAATGCGTGAATTTAGGGAATGAGATTCGTAGATTTTTCGATCTTACTTAGCATCTTTTGAGGGGGAGCAAGTTCTTTTAGGAAGCACACTTTGAGGGGGAGAAATAAAATAATATAAAAATAATATATATATATATATATATAACAATAGTAATAATAAATAATATTATATTCATATAATATATAATATAGAAATATGTATTACTAATAGCGATTAATATATATTATATCCATATAATATATACTATACTAATATACATATTACTAATAACGATTAATAATATATTAAAAAAAAGGAGGGCCATCAAAATTAAGAATATAAGGCCATAAAAAAAAAAAAAAAAAAAGAAGAAAGATATTTTCTCTTCATCATCAAGCTTCGTGGAGTTACCTCCGACCTCCGAAGATGGACTTCAAAAGAGGAATCTCGAGCCTACAACGGTCAACTCTTTTCAAAGGCGACGGTGGCTACAAATGTTAAACTCGGTGCGCGCTTCAATCGACCTACTCCGGATTGCTGACATACAAAGCAGCACTCACTACTTCCTACCGGATGCAAGGACTTCGTTCCCATGATTTAGTCAAACCCAACTGAATCTAACCCCGGAACATCACCGAGAGACAGTCAAATTATGAAAAAATAGCCACATCTACTGGAACCTTTTGAAAAGACCGACGCTACATAATTTCCTCAACTCACAAATTATTCGGACCAACCCCCATAGGTACAGGTGCTAATTTTATTAGCTCCCGGGTAGAAGTCGCCGCAATAGGTCCAACGGCGCGTGCACAACCGAGCCTTACCCACTCGTCTGTCTCACAAAAGACAGGTGTTTCAGAAATCACGGGAACCACGCCCTCTATCACCGCTTAACTCGCAAGCGGGAGATATTGAATTATGTGGTACTCAGCCCCACCACCACACTTCCTTGCGCACTCGAGTCTAGTGTGTCTTCACTTTCCATATATTTTTATATTTTCAAGGACACATACACTTTTAAACACCTGATCTTTGTGATCAAGTAAGAACTTTCGTAGACATGTCTTGCTTCGACATGATTCGAGGATCGGAAGGAAGTCCTGCCGTTGCAACATCAAAGCAACAACAGTTTCAGGCCATCGTCTACGAGCATAGCTCCTAGAGCGATGTTAACGGGAAGTCTTCGTGACCCCGGTTTCTTACACGACGGATTGCCTTTGTGGCTCCGTTTGCTTATTACCATCACCGACCTGTCGTTTGTGTCCTCCTAATCTTCCTACACAAGCATGCCGATCTCGTTAACACGAATCGCCATGAGGGGGAGAAGGGGACACGCATAAACAAACAGGTCGGACCACCCACCAATCTCCGCCGCGCTCACCACTCTGAAGTCGGGCTCCCCTGCACTTGAATGGAACATACCAAAGGAGCCTAACACCTCACGCGTACCTTCTTCCGGAGCCAGACAAGCTTCCTTGAGGCCGAACCAGACAACTTCCTTCGAAGAAGACGAATCCGGCGCCGAGAAGAAGAAGATTGGAGAAGACTTGACGACTGCCTTAGTGGCTACGTCAGGTTATTAACTAACCTGAGTTCCTACGACGTGATCTTCTTGCCAAAGATAATGCCTCATTTTGACCCATCGCATGGCGATCTCCCCAACTCGATCTTCATGAGGGGGAGTAGTACTAAAGCAAAATGGGAGCAACACCACGACGAAAGTGCAAGATAGATCAGAAACGCTAAATCCTCAAGCGTCGTCAAAGAATCAAGCGAAAACCATGGACTACAAAGATCGAAGTTGCTGCCTCGTGTGCGTCTCTCCAAATTTCAAAGAGAACTTCCCAATCCCAACATAAGGTTGACCAAAAGTAGGGGTAGTTGCGCTATTATCGAAAGGAGAGATCGAACACAAAAAGAAGAAATCCGGCAAGCGACTTCAAATCCCTTCCGGCATTTACGAGTCGAGCTTACAATGAAAATTAAGAAGACGCGGTGCCGAGAAGCGAAGATCAAGACACGGTGAGCTTGAAGATCTCCAAAAAGAAGAGGTCAAAAGACAAGACAATGAGGAAATTCCTTTAGGACTCAGGCAAATGCACTAAGCCCCACAAAGATAATCCATGTCGAATTGAAGATTGAATACAAAGGGGGAGATTGTTAAGAATATTTTATTGTGTTCAATTAATTATAATTATCTTTGTTGTGTATTTATAAAGATTCTCTTTATAAGAAGCTTAGTGTAATTGGGCTTTGTTAGGGGCCCAAGTATTATATACCAAAATTTGGTATAAATACTTGAACCCTAACACATAATAAAGTGTATTGTGTGAAAATCATTTAGAGAGAGAGAGAAGTTCCCAACCTTCTCCAAGAACACACACACCCCACGTGAATCAATTCTTTCCATATTCAAACGTGGTTAAATCGTCCCTTTGTTAGATTGTTAGGATAGAAAAGGCTACCAACATACACACAACTTGAGTTTAGCTTTCTCTCACTAGAAAAACTCTCTCTAATCATTATCTTAATTAGGGTTGATTTGTAGAGAGAGTAAGGTTAATTGTAGAGAGAAGGTTGATGTTTAATGAAGATTTAATTGATAATTACCCAATTACTTCCGCTCGATCATCCTCAAGGTAATTTCGATTAGATCGATGCTCAAGTTCATCGTTGGATGTTAAAAACGGGCCTAACAACATGCTTAATTTCTCTACTTGACAAAATACATGATCTTAAATTGTTCTGTGAGTCTTTGTTTTCTTAAGTGATGCCTAAATTTAGTACAAAATTTGGGAAAGGATTCAATTTTATTAAATAGTTCAAAATCTTAAACCTTGAAAACTACCCTCATTTATTGAGGGGGAGTACTTATATTTCAAGAGGGCACTATGAAAATTTAAAATACTTCATTCTACTATTGAGGGGGAGTGAATGATGATATAGCTTACGAAAGAGTTTTTCGCAAAGACGATAGAGAGATTATATAACTTTTCAAAAACAAAAATATTTTTTAGAGATAAAAAAAGGGGTTAAATTTAGAAAATAAAAAACGGGGAAAAGACAGAAAATAACAACAAATTGTTTGCATTTTCACTTTCCAATACTTTTCATTCGAAAACTTTACTTTCAGCGTTTTCTTTCTTTACGAACGCTTTTTAGTCGCAAACTTTAAATATCGCGTTGTTTACTGTTTACCTTTTTCTCTCTCTCTCTAAAATATTTCAAATCACCTCTCTTCGCAAAAACTCCTCTTTCGCAAACCTAAATCCCTCTAAAACCCTTTCGATTTCCTCGCAAAATCACTCAAAATCAAAGCCTACTACCCTTAAATCTTCACTCAATTGGGTAGGTTTATGATTTCCGCGTCAAATGAGTGCTTTTCTACTTCGATTGCTTTCGTATTTTGCAGTAATCATGATGTAATCGATGTTTTAAAGACTGTACATGGTGATTTTGTGTTCGAATGTTGTATTTGCGTCCTTAAATGCTCTCTATGTTGCCTAATCTGAGTGTTATTAAGGCTAGGATCATATTTACGAACCCTGATAATGTTTACGAACGATGAATGGATGTTTGCGAATGATGAACGTGTTTACGACTGACGAAGTTTCTATTCACTGTTTATGTTTACGAACGTACTGATACTGTTTTGTTTCTAAATGGTTTACGTATAATTTTCCTTCGTAAACATAGTTTTATCGTAAACTAAATAGTATAGTCTCAGTTTAAAAAGAGGTTTACGAATGATTTTCATTCGTAAACATGTGTCTGTCGTAAACTTTTCGAATCGTAAACTTTTCGAAACTTAAACTTTCAAACTACTGTTCTTAGATTCTTAAAAGTTTACGAATGTCATTCATTCATAAAAGGTCTCTATCGTAAACCATCTGTCACTGTTTCAAGTCTAAAGAGGTTTACGATCGAATTTCATTCGTAAACGTTACTTCATCGTAAACTGAGGCTACTGTTTTCAGCGCCTTGAGATTTACGAATGATTTACGTTCGTAAACAGGGCCTTATCGTAAACTTTACCTACTGTTTTCAACGCGTTACACTTTACGAACAACTTACGATCGTAAACTACAACACTATTTACGGCGCATTTTAGTTCAAAAGGTTTACGATTCAACACTTAAAATTTTTTTTTACAAATGTTACTCAAACGCTTACTGTCACTCGCAAAGTTCATATTTCGAACATGTTTACGAGTCTCAATACTTAGAATATTTTTCAAAACATGAATTTTTTTTTCAAAAACAGAGTAAAAACAGAGCCAAAAACAGTGTTATAATAAGAATTCCTCGTTGGAAGCAAAGACAATAAAAGAAGAAAAACAATCTATCACATAACTGCTCTTACAAATTATTTCTTGTTGATATCAAAACTAACGATTGCTTGTCTTCGACAGATAAAAATGGCAACACTCTCAACTGAATATCTCTTACACGAACGCGAGTCGTGGTTGCCAATCAAAGACAACAACTTCCAGCTGGACCCGGCCACATACAAATGGCCAGATGAAATTATTCTTTCTATCCTCCAAGGACACCCACTGTGGCCAGCGTTCAACAAAACTGCAACGGTCCTGATCGTCTACGTTTAACAATTTTGGGCGGAGATGAAACGACGGATTGACACCGACAACTCCATCTACTATGAGACGTATCTCGAGAATGTACGTCTCAACCTCACAAAGGAGTTTGTCAGAGCAACGTTGGAGCTGCCTGCCCATGATGCCTACGAAGATTTTGCTTCAGAAGAAGAGTTAATCATCGACATGAAAATTCTAGGCCATGGCGAACCACTAACCAAGACAGCAGGCTTCCAGCAACAGCTCCTACCTCATCCCTGGAAGACACTGTTCAGCCTGGTCAACAAGTGCCTCTCTCCCAAGCACACCGGGTTTGACAGATGCAACATCAACATCCTACGGATTCTACATGGAATAGTCTACAACAAAAAGTACGACTACGTCCAACTAATCTGGAACGATCTCGATCATCAGCTCCACACACGAGATCGTACAAAGAAGCCGCAGTATGTCCCGTACCTGAGATGGTTCTCAATCCTCATCAGAAGATTCATGGACGCCATCTCAACAGTACCAAATACACAGCCATGTGAGGACTTGACACCGCCCAAAATCAAATACTTCCAGAAGGCAAATGAAACCCCATCCCTCAAATCGATGGCCATTCCTGAGTACTTACTTCAAATGGCGGACCCAAGAATGGCTGCTGCATACCGACAACGCCACCACATTGCCACTCCTCCCATGGTCCAGACAACCCCTCTGAACCTAACCCAGGGAGTACCAGCCATAGAGAGGGTGAGGGGTCAGTGAGCGAAACGGTCACCATAAGTCCACCAACTACGGTGGTGACCGTCCCAATAGTCACTTCACCACCTAGGACCACCCCCATAGGTACAAGCACTGAAGTCTTTGTGACCAGTGCTCGGGTAGAAGTCGCCTCATCAGGTCCGACGGCGCATGCACAACCTACCCTTAGCCATTCAGCTGTCTCCCAACAGACAGTTGTCTCAGACAAGCACGGGGAGCCTCGTACGATATCCCTGCCTCATTCTGAAGCAGCGGGTATTGAATCAGGCGGTACCCAGCCCCAAACCACCGCCCCTTCTTTGACCACTTCGAGTCTAGTGTCCACCTTTCCCAAATTTTTTGATCTTTCTAGGACACAGCCTCTGTTTGCCACCACTCCTCTTGGTCTTTGTGAACAAGACAGAATCTCCATAGATGCTTCTATACAAGAAGCTATTCGAGGATTGGAGAGAAGTCCTGCCACAGTCAACCCCACGACAGCTGTGACAGCAGGCCGTGCGGTGGAAACTTTTTCCACTGTCACGTCAACGGTGCGCCTAAGTGGCCCCGGCGGTGACTCACCCTTCATGATAGAGTCACGCTTCGAGGAACGCCTGGCGTCCGCTCTTGCATCATTCAAGGATTCCTTGATGTCAGAAGTACGTGCTGCTATAACCGCAGCTGTTCAGGACAAAGGAAAAGCCCCCGTCCTCGAACCTACTCTGTCATCACCACCTCATATTCCCATCCTTCCCTCGCCACCACACTATCCAAATCCATACACCATGCCTCTTCCTGAGCTACGGGATATTCTCATGTCCCGGCTCATGTCAGAAGACATTACCCCTGACATGATTGAGCTCTTGAAGAGAATCCAATCCCCATCACCCCAACCACCACCGACGATATCTTGCCATGACGAACCTCAAGGTTCCAAACAACCACATGACGATCCAGAAGACCCGGATCGCCCTGAGGGGGAGAAGAGGCCCCGCATCACGCAAGCCACCACAACCCAAACCACTAAAGCAGCCACCCCATCTACCTCTTCAAAAGGTCGTACGAGGTCAACACCAAGAACTACCAGACAGCGACCTTCGACTCCACCAGTCCAAGCCTACCAAGAGGCAGCAGCTGATTTTGGACTTTCATAGACTCATCAAGAAGCTGTTGGAACCTCCTCCTCCCTGCCTGACGTCGACTTGCACGAGTGATCGAAGAGTATGTACTCCAAGACCAACCACGAAAAGAGGCAGAAACGGATGATGAGACTGCAATGAGGATGCTGAAGATCAGAGACTTAATCAAGCAGTCCATCTTCGATATCTTCCAAATGGAGCTGTCGGAAATTCAAGAAGGAGAAGACTACAACACTGAACCACCCAAGCTCCAAGAGGCAATATCCAAGGATGTCGACCCAAAACCACGACTATCTTCAAGGACTCGACAATTGGAGACAGCCTGGGAGAACAAAAGAGTAGTAGCTCCTTTCCTAGAAGATATACGACACCGAATTTGGAGAAGGGAGGAGAAAATCAAGAAACTTGACGAACTCAATCTGCGGGGCCCTATGCATCTCAAAGGGACGGATGCAAGAGCATATCTATATACGCTGGCGCAGAAGTTCGTGAATCCATTGAGGGATCGCAGACAGGACCAAATGAGGATCAGGGACAAAGGAAAAGTCACGGACTTAGTTGTTAGATCCGTTTTTATCATCCAACGAAGAACTCGAGCATAGATTCGATAGATTTACCTCGATGATAATGCGAGCGGAAGCTTTAGGATTAAATCAATCAAATCTTCATTAAAACTCAAACTTTCTCTCCAATTATCCTCTTTCTCTCTCTACAATTAACCCTAGCTTAGATAGTGATTAGAGAGAGTGTTTCTAGTGAGAGAAAGCTAAACTCCGGTTCGTGTGCTAATCACACACACTTGCCCTATATATACCAAAGCATACTTTGGTATATTTAAACTTTAGTCCCTATATTTACATATATTATAATTAAGTCCCTAGACAAAGATAATATGATATTGAACACTATAAAATATTTCCAACAATCTCCCCCTTAGTGTTCAATTGTCATTGAAGCGTCGGTTGTCTTTGTCTTTGACAATCTTCAGTCTTCATCTTTATTTGAACACAACAGAAAGATTCCTAACATTAGTTGAGGTCGAGCACCACAGCTATGGCCGAAGTGTACAATTCCCGATCTTTATCGTCAAGTCCATCGATTTTGACTCAGCCAGAGAAAGAATCGAGAGGATTTCGGAAGCTGACTTGCCACTTCTGCGTTTCCAAGATATTCTCAACATATACGGGTTCTACAGGAAGTTCACCCTGAAGGAATTCTGTTATCGACTTGGATTGGATGTGCTGAAGAGGCTGATGCTAAGGCAAGTCAAGTATTATGCTGCACAGGACCTTCAGATTGGAATAGAAAACAATATGAAGAAGGTCAATCTGCCAGGACCAAGCAACCGAACAGCTTCAGCTCATGGGTTTGAACTCAACTTCATATTCACTGAACCCGATCTATCTGTTATCTACGAAGACTTAGAAGACCAGAAACGAGTGATGCTCATGTCAGAACTCAATAGTATTGCGATGGGACACTAAAAAAGGTTCTTCAAAGTCTACGTCAGAAACTAGATGGCCTGCAGAGAGTGCAGCAACCGAAATCTGAACTAAATCTCGAAGAAGAACATCTTATCGAGAAAGTGATCACTGCCATTGAAGAAAGGCTCAACTTGAGAAACAACATCAGGCAGTTTGAGCTGATCCTCGGTCTACTCAAATCTTTCTACATTCGAGATCGCCCAAGAACAAGAGGACGAGGCGCGAGAAGAAGATGAACACAAAGGGGGAGATTGTTAGGAATATTTATTGTGTTCATCATCATATTCCTCTTGTAATTGGTTAGTTTGTAAATACTAGATAGTTCGAGGACTAAAATGTAAATATATACCAAAAGTAGAAAGGTATATATAGTCAAGGTCCTCATTCCATTTTGGTAGGTTTTTGGAAAAATTAGTTTACGCATGTAAAGTGTCGAAAAGCTCAATAGAAATTTTTTGAAAACTTCTCTCTCTCATTCTCACTTTACGCGCGCGAAAACGTCACACACAAAAACAAAATTCGATCGAAGATTAATTGAAGACCTCTTGATTATCATCTGGATTTGCTGCTCGATAATCAAGTAGGTTTCGGATCCACTCTGCTCAGATCGAACGGTTTCTCAAACGATTAAGGTTTGAATTAAGCTTCCACGCATTTAACATTTCGATCAATCCTAATTGTGTGTTTAATTTGATGTGTTGAATGATTTCTGGACCTACACGGCCCTTCCTTCGAGACATTCTTTCAGTACTTTTTCATTATTCTGTAACCTTTTTTCTAATTCTTTTGAGTTTTGGCGTTCACTATTCATAGTTTTTATGTTATTTTTGAGTTTGTTAATTTGTTTATTGAAATAGAGTTTCCGAAAATTTACCTTTGGTTCTTCTGACGAGGAGGCATATGCAGTGTCGGAAGCGTTTGTGTTTTCGTCGTCAGAGTCTTCCACTTTGACCATTAGAGCACAATGGTCTGTCTCGGAGTCCGAGGAATCATCCAGCCAGTGATCTTGTTCAGCCATGAGAGCTATGCCAGCTTCTTTTTGTTTGGACAGTTGTAATTTTTTGGCATAGTAAGTTGTGTCTTTCTTCTTTGGCTGTCTGCAGTCTTTTGCAAAGTGCCCTGGTTTTCCACAGTTGAAGCACTTGGTTTGTTTGTTGACTTTTTGTGGCTCAGAAGGTTCTGCTGACTTATCCCTATTTCTAGAGGTGGAGGTTTGTTGTTTGTTTGAAGAGGAACCCTTTTTTCTTGTAGAACTTTTGTTGTACCATTTTGGTGAGTAAGGCTAGCTGCTTCTTGACCTCTTTCATCTCTAGGTCTGAATCTGAGTTGGAATCATCATCTTCTGAAGAGCTTGATACTTTGACCATTTTGGACTTCGAAGTTCTACTATTTCGTTTTGTTACAAGAGCTATGGATTCCTCTGTGGCTTTTGCCTTGTTTTCTTTGATTATCTCACTTATGTCTTCAGTGTGTTGTGCGAGATTGTCAAAGACAATATGAATATCCATGTCATCCAAATCTTTGTTCTGTCGGATTTGGGTGGATAGTTTCTTCCATTCGGGCGAGAGGGATGATAGGAATCGGATGTTGATCTCCATGTTTGTCTTAAAGATACTAATTTTTCTCATTTCGTTAATGAGGGTGAGAAATCTTTGGTTGGTCTCGTGAAGATCTTCGTCTGCCTTAGCTTTGAACGAGTCGTAAGCTGTTAGTATATTGGCTTTCTTTGCTTTTACTCCGACTTCTGTTCTTTGCATCATTTTATGCACTTCATCCCACATCTCTTTAGCCGTTGTCATGCTATCTATCTGCATATATATTTCATTCGGTATAGCTTGCAGAAGATATGTTTTAGCCATGAGATCGGCTTTCGCTCTTATTTTCTCCTGATCAGTGTATTCTTTAGGAGTCTTCAGTCTTGTAGATTCAGGAACATGAGGATTGTTGTCTGGCATGTTTTCTGTGATTATCCAGAACTTAGCTGGTCCTTCGTATATGGACGTAAGCATGACTCCTCCTTGTTCTTTACTTTCAAGGAAGTTGATGAATCGGCTCCTCCACACTGTGTATTCACCTCGGCGGAGGATTGGTGGACGGACATTACTTCCAATTGTGTATGCATCCATTGTTCTTCCTTAGATTTGTTGGATTCTTTCTACTTTGATTTGAAGATCGAAAACTTGAAGGAGATCACACACAAAGGGTTAGTTGAACAAGTATAGACTTATTGTAATTTGCCTTTGTGTGTGAAAAGTGACAAAATACTTTCTGTAAAAATTGTATGAAAATAATAGTCGTGCTGATACGAAAAAAATGTTTGAAATTTTTTTTTCGTATGATAGAGAAAAAATATTTTTCGCGTATCTGCAACGTTTTTCGTACGAGAAAGGTAATGGACTTTCGTACGAAAGTATATACGAAAAATTATATAAAATTGTTTTTTCGTATGAGTAAACTTTCGTGAGACAAAAGAATTTTCGTATCAAAATTTTATCGTATAGTAGTATAGTTTTCGTTCGAGAAAAAAATACTTAGTTTTCGTATGAAAAATGTTTTCGTACTAGAAAATTTTATTTTTCTTAAAGAAATTTCCACGTGAGAAATAGTTAATTTTCGTATCACAATTATTTTTCGTATCTAGGTAAAGTTTTTCGTACAAAAAAATAATTTTCTTATGAAAATATATTTTTCGTATATAGGTATCGTTTTCGTACTAGAAAATTTTATTTTCGTATATCTAAAACTTTTCGTGCGAGAAATGTTTCTAGTAGAAAATGATATCGTAACAAAATTGATTTTCGTGTTAAAAATCTTTTGCGTACGTAAAATCTTTTCGTATAGGAAGAATTTCGTGTTATGTAGATTTTTCGTACGACAAAATGTAGTTGATAAAAATTTCGTATATGAAACTTTTCGTATCGAGAAATATTTCGTACGCAAACCAAAAGATAAGTTTTTCGTATGAGAGATTTTCGTACAAAAATAGGTATTTTTCAACAGTGACTTTTCGTACAGAAGCTCATACGAAGAAAACACTATTTTTGCGATTGCTACAGTGTACGAGAACTTTGAAGTCAATACGAAAATAGTTATAACTGTGAGGGGCACGAAAACTGTGGTCAATGCGAAAAAAATATTGATACGACAAAGAGCAACTTATGCACGGTGCGAGAACTTAGTAATGTCGAATGTCTAGTATGCAGAATGCTTCAATTTACACATTGATCGATTAGATTTGATCGAAATATACTAGGTAATCATGTAAAAACACTCGATTAAGACAATTTAGAGCAAATCATGTAGCAATTTTTGAGATTTTGCAAGAACACGTTGAAGATCAAAAAATATTTCGAACCTCGATTTTGTCTATCACTCTAAGAATTTGATCAATTAATCGAAATCAGCTAACAATTAGCATGTGAAAATGAATTTCGAACACCTTAAGATCAACATCAACATGAATTTCAACACAAAACAGAGGATTGCTCGATGCGAAAAACAATCGAATGGTGCGAAAACTTTTCGCGCGCAATAAAAATCGATTTCTTTTCAATTTTCTGTTGAGGTTTATGCCCTAGATGCCGTACGAGGATTAGATAGTACGAGGGCATTTGTGTGATTTTGATGTGTTTAACATTTGTAATTGAATTATTTGATAATGAAATTATTATTGTTTGTTTATTGTCGATTTTAGCATAACAAACAATACAAAGGCAGATTATTATTTCGTCTAAATAAATTAACCTTGCAGTCGGAAATTAATAAAACACCAATATTGACAGTTCAGTTACTGATTCTGTGGGGACAGAGAGGGGGCACCAGTAAGCTGACATACTGTAATATTAAATTAAGTCCACAAGTCTTAGTCTCCAGTAGGGTGACTGGATTGACGAGTACGACTTGTCTGTCGACGGGTCCAAAATGGTTGTGCCAACCATTCACTTGGGAAGTGGGAGCTCGTGACATTGATACAAGACGAATCAGGGGATTGTCTGTATTTGGACACTGACTCGTAATCGAACGATCACACGCTGGTAAAGTCGCTGATCGATCGATTGACTATAGTAGTCTACGTGAACCTTAGACCGAAAGGGTTAACTCGGGGTTGGTCTTAAGGTCTTGATTTGTCACTAGTTTACTAGGCCCGAATTGCATGTAGCATGGGTCAGCGGCGAAATGCGGTCTTGACCTTTCGACGTGATTGTCGGTTATACCGCGGAGCGGGATTTACGGCCTTGATTAAATTTAAGGTTAACGTCCTATGCAGTTTCAATGTGCGGAAATTTACCTAAGCCTCTGGCCAGAGCATAAAACTGACTCACGAGGGTCGTGGAGGGTAGTTTGGTAAATGTCACCGACACCATCATAGTGTCGAGTCCTATAAGTTCGACTACGCGTGACTTTCACTCAACCGGGACAAACGTAAAGGGTTTATACGTAGTACAATAATCTATAGTCGGTTCGTGAATAATACCTATTCGTACTCAACTCGGGATCAGTTCGGTACCACGGGGCTGGCTAGGTGAATACCGAACTCATGGATTCCTCCCAGAGCCGGTTGAGACGAACCAAGAGAGTCGGGATTAAAAAGGCCAACCGACACAACGTCAATATGAGAATAGAGCAGCCTGGGACCTGGATTGAGAGATTAGGATTTTGGGCTTGGCCGAAACCCTAAATGGCCGAAAATGTAGTAAAATCGCGTGAGGGGCAAAATTGTCTTTTCACCTCACCAAATATTTTGGAAATATTATATTGGATATTTAATATTTAGTATATGATTTAAATGTGATTTAAATCTTTATTATTGTTTTAGAAAAATAATAATATTTAATTTGGGATTAAATAAAATATATATATTGGATATATATATAGTTTTTGATTTTAATATAGTATTAATTTCGAAATTATTAAATATATTTATATTGGATATTATATATTTAAATATACTAAATATAGAAAATATATATTAATTAATATTAATATTTAATTTGAATTTGAATTTTGAATTTAAATTCAAAAGAGAAAGACCAAGTCAACAAGTGACTTGGTATGCTTAAGTCGGTGAGAATTTTTCTCCCCACCTTACTTGAAAATTTCGGCCAACACTATAGTATAAATAGGTTTTGATTTTTGAAATAAAACCCTAAGTTATTTTTAGAAAAAGCAAAGAGAAAACTAGGGTTTTGCTCTCCTCCCTCTCTCATTCTCTCTCGAGTTCTCTCTCCCTCTCTCATCCTCTCGGCCGCGCGTGTGTGTCTGTGAAGAGGTGCTGCCCGAGCCTTGGCCTAGCCGTCTCAAGCAAGGTTCGGTCGTGACGTTGTATTGGTGCCGGCGTGACGCTCTTGCCCGTTCGTGCGCGTAAAGGTGCTAGGAGAGGGATACGACATCCCGGGGATTAGAAGGGTTCGAAGCTAGCCACCTTCATCGTTATTCGTCAAGGTATAATGGCTGAAACCTTTCTATTTCGTGCTTATGTCCTCGTGTTATTACCGAGCGGTCCAAGGGAAGGCGGGAATCCCTTAAAGTTTTAAAATTCCGCCGTTCAAGGAACGAGGGCCTCGTGCCCCTACGGGGATTCCCAACATTTTCGAACCACAAATCGAGCAGAATTGGCTCTGATACCAATTGTTAGGCCCGTTCTAATCAATCTAAGGATGATTAACACTTATTCATGATGAATTACCTTGAAGAATTGAGAAATTAGGGTTGAAGGTAATTGAAGGAGAGAATGTGGAGTGTTCTTCAAGCTAGGGTTTTTCTATTCAATATCAAGTGTGTACATGCTAGCTTGGAAAAATGAAAACTTATGGACCTAAACAAGCTACATAAGCTATATATACCATACTCGTGGTATATTTACAAATAGGTCCCTAAACTAATATATAATTACATACTTGGCCCAATACTAAAGATAGCTTACAAATAGAACACAACTAAAGTATCTTCTACAACTTGTCCAGATTGTAGTCACCACTTGTTGGTCGTGTGAGGTTGACCTTCATCCCGTTTTCCAATGTCATCTGGAGATCTTGGGCAACATGGAATTTAACTTCTCTTAGCATGAATCCCTTGATCGCGTAGTACCCTTGCCTATACTCGTGCTTTGTAGCTCCAAAATTCCGACAAAGGTAATACATTTGATTGACGTCGGATCTTTTCAGAAACTGTAGATCGGCCTCGGTGATGGTTGAGATAGAACCGTCATTCCACATCACCTTGAACTCTGGGTAGTGTGTTCTTCCCAGGTTCTTGTCGTTCATTTGTATGATGTTGATCAAAGGCGACTTGGATTGGATGTGGACACGCTGTTATTTGGCCGTCCTTGTCGGCATGCTTCCTCGATCAGCGAGGATCCATAGATATCCTGTCGCGTCCCTGCCTTTGAGATATGAAAGCCCCCTGAGGTTGAGTTCATCTAGCTTCTTGATTTTCTCAGGTGTCCTCCAGATGCGCTTTGATGTTTCCTCGAGAAAAGGTGCTGTTAGTCTAACATTGTCTCATTCTGTCTCCATTCTTGATATGCTTCTTGGGACTTGAACTTCGGGTTCCCTGTAGATCCCGTAGTCCATGTTGTTGTCTAACAACTTCTCGAGATGTTCGCCCTCTTCAAGCTCGATCGGGTCGAAGGAGTAGATATTGGCCATGGCTCTCTTGAATACTTCTCGATATTTTGTTATTCTTGCCACGGCTTCTGCTTCAAACTCATCCTTCTTTGACCACGGTTCTGTCAAGATATATTCGTCGAGCACTTGATGAGGGTCAGTGGTTGGATCATCCTGATACGTGGCTTCAAAGCTGGGGATATTGATGTCTGAGGCTTGTTTCTTCTTCTAGGTCCGTGATTCGTAGTATTTGCTGGTTGGGGTGCGGGCCGTGTGGGCTTGGCGTCCTCTACCTCTTCTCCTGGTTGTAGCCGAGGTTCGCTGTCTTTTCTCCCCCTCATGACGATCGCCTCCATCAGGATCGTCATGATGCCTCTTTGAAGAGGGCTCAGCGTCTCGCCACGTTTCGGGTGGGGTTGGACCTTGGGGAGCGGACAGACGGCAGAGGAAGTCCAGGATTGACTTCTGATCGGGCGTGAGGTGATCTGCCATCATGAGCCGCTTGAGGTAGTAGGTTTGTAGCTCGTCTATGGGTATGGTATCGGGGTCGATCATACAAGCTAGTGTGTTGGGAGAGGGGAGAGGGATATTGTAGGAGGGGCCTTGTGGTGGTGGGAAGAATGGTGGAGGTGGTGGTGGTATGGTGTATTGTGGAGGTGTGGGTTGGGATGATGAAGACGGGCCAGCTGTGGCGGGGGTCTTCCCTTTGTCGCGTTCGTTCATCCCGTTGGTGTCACGAATGGTCGCCAAGATGTCTTGTTCGAGTGCTTTGGCGAACGACTCCAGGAGCGAATTTAGCTTGGCCTTTGTCATGAACGGGAAATCACCACCGATGCCACTAAGGCGCTCCGTTGACACAATGACTGAGTCATTGTGGCCCACACTTGCCGAAGTGAGGGGGACTTCGACGCGTTTGGGACTTCCAACCGTTGCTAGCAACTCGTCAAGAAAAGACGGAGTTGCGGTCGTTAAGGGTGCGTCACTCAGATGCACCGAAGAACCAGGGCCACTAAGGCTTCCTGTTGTCATCAAGCCTGTGGTAGAAGTGGCCTGATGGCCCGATGAGCAAGGAAGGGAGGAGGTTCCTTCATCGGGTCTTTCGGCCAATTTTCGAAGAACCTCAGCAATAGAGGCATCGACGGCCATTGTGGACAGCTTCAGAGAGCTGTCAGAAAGCGGTGTATGTGTCCTAGTAAAAGATGGAAAAAATATGGGCATTCTAGGACCTAGACTCGATGTGCTCTGAATAAAAGTCATAGCCTGGGGCGGTGGGCCACTTATTTCAACATCCCCAGCCTCCGAGCGAGGTGGTGATGGTGGACGAGGATCCCCGTGTGTATGTGAAACATCTGTCTGTTGGGAGACAGATGAGTGGCTGGGTGGGGTAGGTGCATGCGACGTTGGACCTGATGCGGCGGCTTCTACTCGGGGACTGAACATATCAGTCCCTGTTCCTATGGTGGCTATGGTCCAGTCTTGTTCTGGTTGTTGGGAGACGGCCGCTGTAGAGATGGGTGCCGAGATTTGAAGATCTTGCTGATTTTTTGCTCGTATCTCTCGGCGGCGCCCAAATCTATCCAGCGTGTCAGTGTCGTCTGTTGAGGTTTATGCCCTAGATGCTGTACGAGGATTAGATAGTACGAGGGCATTAGTGTAATTTTGATGTGTTTAAACATTTTGTAATTATATTATTTGATAATAGAATTACGTTTTTATTGTCGATTTGAGTTTTGACAGAATAATACAAAAGGCATATTATTGCTTCGTCTAAATAAATTAACCTTGCAGTCGGGTAATAAGACGAATTAATAAAACCCCAATATTTACAGTTCAGTTACTGATTCTGTGGGGACAGAGAGGGGGCACCAGTAAGCTGACATACTGTAATATTAAATTAAGTCCACAAGTCTTAGTCTCTAGTAGGGGGACTGGATATGACGAGTATGACTTGTATGTCGATGGGTCCAAAATGGTTGTGCCGACCGTTCACTTGGGAAGTGGGAGCTCATGGCATTGATACAAGACGAATCGGGGGATTGTCTGTATTTGGACACTGACTCATAATCGAACGATCACACGCTGGTAAAGTCGATGATCGATCGATTGACTATAGTAGTCTGCGTGAACCTTAGACCGAAAGGGTTAACTCGGGGTTGGTCTTAAGGTCTTGATTAGTCACTAGTTTGCTAGGCCCGAATTGCATGTAGCATGGGTCAGCGGCGAAATGCGATCTTGACTTTTCGACGTGATTGCCGATTATACCGCTGAGCGGGATTTACGGCCTTGATTAAATTCGAGGTTAACGTCCTATGCAGTTTCGATGTGCGGGAATTTGCCTAAGTCTCTAGCCAGAGCACATAACTGACTCACGAGTGTCGTGGAGGGTAGTTTGGTAAATATCACCGACACGAACATCATAGCATCGAGTTCTATAAGTTCGACTACGCATGACGTTCACTCGACTGGGACAAACATAAAGGGTTTATACGTAGGACGAAAATCTATAGTCGATTGGTACCACGGGACTGGTTAGGTGAATACCGAACTCCTAGATTCCTCCCATAGCCGGTTGAGACGAACCAAGAGAGTCGGGCTTAAAAAGGAATACCGACCCAACGTCTATATGAGAATAGAGCAGACTGAAGCCTGGATTGAGAAATTAGGGTTTGGGGCTTGGCCGAAACCCTAAATGACCGAAATACTTAGTTAAATCAAGTGAGGGGCAAAATGGTCTTTTCACCTCACGAAATATTTTTGAAATATAATATTGGATATTTAATATTTAGTATATGATTTAAATGTGATTTAAATCTTTATTATTGTTTTAGAAAAATAATAATATTTAAGTTGGAATTAAATAAAATATATATTAGATATATATATGATTTTTGAATTTTATTTAGAATACTTTCGAAAATTATAATTAAATATATATATTGGATATTATAGTTAAATATACTAAATATAGAATAAATATTAATTTATTTTATTATTAATTTGAATTTTAATTTTGAATTTGAATTCAAAAGAGAAAGACCAGGTCAACAAGTGACTTGGTATGCTTGGAGTGGGTGAGAAACTTTCTCCCCACTCTATGTAGAATTCGACCCCTAGTAGGGTATAAATAGGGTTTTTCATTGAAAAACCCTAAGTCATTTTGAAGGCAAAAAGAGAAAACCCTAAAAAGCTTTTCTCCTCCCTCTCTCATCTCTCCCTCTCTCTCTCTCTCTCTCTCTCTATCTCTCTCTCTCTCGGCGCGCGTGGCATGTGGGTGTGATGAGGAGCTGCCGAGCTTGGTCTAGCCGCCTCAAGCAAGCTTTGGCCATGACGTGTGTTGGTGCCGGCGTGACGATCTTGCCCGTTCGTGCGCGTATTAGTGCTAGGAGAGGGATACTACATCTCGGGGATTCGAAGGGTTCGTAGCTCGCCATCTTCTTTGGTTTTCGACAAGGTATCATGGCTGTAAAACCCTTCTTACGTGTTTATCTTCTCGTGTTAATACCGAGCAGTCCAAGGGAAAAGGCGGAATCCCGAAAATTTTTAAACTTCCGCGTTCTAGGAACGAGGGCCCGGGGACCCTACCGGGATTCCCAACATCGTCGTCGTCCGAGTCCCCGTCATCACTATTTTGTGCTTGTGGTTGAGTTGACGGGGACGGAGACGGTGGCGGTGCGTCCGGCTCACTCTCAGGACCCTCACCTCTACTCGGCTGAGCCCCTTGGCTAGGTTTGGGGGGGGGGGGGGGGGTCTTCCCGAACTATGGGGTTGTTGTGGCGGTACTGGTCGTAGTATTCTTGGACAATTTTGGATCGGCATTGTGAAGAAGGTGGAGCCGGATCATCATTGGTCGTCTTTCTCACTGTCTGCTCCGTCTTCTTTTTCACGAGATACTTCAGCTTCGGCGGTGTGAAGTTCTCGGCTTCATCTCGAGGTGGTATCTCCGGCGTTGTTGTCATCGTCTGATGGATCAGGATGGAGAACCACCTGAGGTAGGGTACGACTAGGTTCTTGTGTGTGCGGTTGTCCCGGTTGCGTATTTGATCATCCAGGTCTGCCATGATGATTGATGCATAGTCGTAATCCTTGTTGTAGATAATTCTGTGGAACATGCGCAGTATGTTGATGTTGGCTTTGTCGAATCCAGCATGTTTGGGCGAGAGACACTTGTTGACGATTGCAAAAATTGTCCGCCACGGATAGGGCACCATCCCCTGTATGAAGCCGGATAGAAGGTTGAGCGGCGGTCGGTATCCAAGCTTCAGCAGGCCATCACGGAGTTCTTCTTCACTAGCAGGGTCCTCATAGTTTGGAAGGATTGGTAGGTGCAGTATTTGTTGAAGAAGCTCTTTGGTAAGGTTGACCGTTGTGTTGAAGATTTGAGCTCCGTAGTAGATAGATTGGTATGCAGCTATCTTCCGTTTCATCGTGTCACATAATTGTTGAAGATAAACTTCGGGCACTTGGGCGGTGGCTGAGAAGGCGTTCCATAATGGATGTGATTGTAGGATGGCCACCATGATTGGGTCGGGACATTTGAATCTGGCAGGGTCAAGTTGAAAGTTGTTGTCTGCTGTCCCGATCCATCCATTTGTATGATATACTTCGTCAATAGTCAAGTCTGCCATTTTTTTTGTCTGTAAAGAAAAAATTCATTAGAATGACTTTGGCAGATAATATGTGATGATTTAAAGAGCAATACAGGAAAGTCAACGCATGTTTGAGATTTTTTTTTTTTTTAAAAAATAAGTGAAGTTTTCAGTGATTTTGGACTTTTTCGCGGAAATGATGCGAAAAGGTTTGAAGATTTTAGTTTATGTATCGCAAAAAGTTTTCTAAGTACAGTTTTCGATATTAGATGGGCCTTCTGTAAGTGGGCCGTCCCATGTGAGTAAGCGAAAAAAAAATTTCTTTCAAAAATTTCTTAAGTAAAGTTTTCGGGATATGCAAAAAACAATTTGAAGGCCAAAAACAGTGTTTCTTGCGAAAAGGTATTGAGTGTCGAAAACTCCTGAAAATTTTCTTAAGTATAGTTTTCTGTGTATGCCGAAAAGTTTTGAAAGCCGAAAATAGTGCATCTTCGAAAACCACTTAACCCGAAAACATTGTCTTGCGAAAAGTTAGATAGTGCCGAAAACTACAAGTGCGAAAAGTTAGAGAATGCCGAAAACTCCAAGTGCGAAAAGTTTTTTGTTGACTTTGACTTTGCCTAAAGGAACACATATTTTGACTTTGACTTGCCGAAAACTTTCTAAATGATTTTTATGCCGAGAATAGTGAAAGTGTGCAGAAAAGTTTGTTTTTGCCGAAAAGTTCGATTTTACCGAAAAGTTCGATTTAGCGGAAAAGTTTTAATCGTTCCTGTTGAAATCCCGAAAACTAAGTTTTTAGGGTTTGAACGTAAGTTCTAGCCCCGAAAACTTAGTTGAACTGCGAGTTTCATCGATTTCAACCCTAAGTCTCGATTCATGTAAGTGTAATCTAGATTTCTGGGTATGAAATCAGAAAACGCATCCCTAAGCGACATCAATCGTGTCGTTAAGCACATCAAATCCGTAGTTCTCCTGCCAAAAACCTGCGATTAGATCAAAACTGGGATAATATTGTTAGTTCTTGAGGTTTCTTACCAGTTTTTGATGATTTAGATAATTTGAAAAACGCAGAGAGTCACGAAAGTGATTCGAAAGTATAAACGATTTGAGAGAAGTTGCAAATTGCGAAATGTATGAGGAGGATTGCGAAAACCGAGAAAGAGTGATAAGGAAGTTTTAGCGATGCGAAAACCTTTTTATAACATTTGAGCTTAAAAAAGTTTTCGATAAATTTGGGCTTAAGTTTTCGGTATGTGGAATTTGGGCCGAAAGTCTTTAAAAAATTGATGAAAGGGCCCAGTAGCAAATAGTTATGCGAAAACTTTGTCTTTGAGAAAACCTATTTGACTTAAAAAATTTTGCAATGCTGATGCTCCCCCCCTCAACAAGATAGCATAAAATTTTAAGTCTTACGCCCCCTCAATAATATATATTTCTCCTCCAACATTCGACATATATATAAAAAAAATTTATGAAATACTCCCCATTGATTGTGTGCGCTCGCAAATTTTTGAAAAATTTTAGTACAACTGCCTCCCCCTATTTTGAAATGTTGCGAAGCATAATCAAGGTTACTCCCCCTAAATTTGAGCATATCTCGTCAAAATAATCATACCCATTTTTAAACTTTATTATTTTTGAGCTTTTATTCATAAAGAAGAAATGTAACTAAAATAAAATAAATAAAAGAAAATGCACATATTGGAAATATTTATGCCACATAGACAAGAATTAAGTTTCTAAGGGTCAACTGACTTAGTAATTGAGATTCAACATGCCCAATTTAGAGACTAAGAATTGAAATCGTTTTTCATCCAAAGCTTTTGTAAATAAATCGACAAGTTGTAGCTCTGTGCATATGAAGTATAGTTCAATTGTACCCTTTTCTACATGATCTTTTATGAAGTGATATCTTAAATCTATGTGTTTTGTGCGAGAGTGATGAACAGGATTGCAAGTAATTGCAATGGAACTTTTGGAATCACTATAAATAGGAATTCGATTTAAATCGAATCCGTAGTCCCTTAGCTGGGTGAGCATCCACAGAATTTGCGAACAACTGGCAGCAGCGACATATTCTGCCTCTGCCTTTGATGTTGAAACGCAGTTCTGCTTCTTGGAAGACCAGCACACGAGCTTATCTCTCAAGAACTGAGCGCTTCCCGAAGTGGTTTTTCTGTCCATTCTATAGCCGGCAAAATCGGCGTCAGAATACCCTATTAATTTCATACCTGAGCCCTTAGGATACCAGATGCCGAGATTTGGAGTTTCCTTTAGATATTTAAGGATACGTTTTACTGCATGTAGGTGCGACTTCTTTGGATTTGCTTGAAACCTCGAACAGAGACATGTTGAGAAAACGATATCCGGGCGACTGGCTGTAAGGTAGAGAAGAGACCCGATGATTCCACGATAGTAGGTGACGTCAATCGGCTTGCCCTGATGGATCTGAGTCCAGCTTGCACGTTGTTGACATCGGAGTACTCATCGGTGTGCTCGACTCCATACCGTATTTCTTGAGAATGTCGTAGATGTATTTAGACTGATTTATAAATATTCCATCTTGGAATTGTCTGATTTGCAGTTCAAGGAAGAAGGACATCTCTCCCATCATACTCATTTCAAATTTGGCCTTCATGAGCTTACTGAACTCCATGCAGAGATCTGAGTTTGATGATCTGAAGATGATGTTGATAAGTTAGGATATTACGTGATTTTTTTACCCGTAAATTTGCATATTTGGTCGTTATCTATTTAAATATTCTCGAATATCTTATTTTTGCGTGTTATTTCTTATTTGATATATATTGCAGCAAAAACGAGAAAAAATGGGGAGTTATGATCATTTTGGGAGTCTTGGGGGTCTTTTCGCAATTTTCAGAAGTATTGGAGCAGTTTTGTAATCTACCAATTAGTGAAATATGGAAATGCTGTAAACATGGAACAGGAGAAGATGAGAGAATAAAGTGCAGGATCCTTATTTCTTTAAATGAAGAAGAGGATAGTTTCTCTATCAAGATTCAAGAATACACACATAGAAAGAAGAATCTCATGCAATCTCCCATAAAAGGGCAACTCTCAACCCTAATATCACACTGACGGCTGCCACCTTCTGGACCTCACCAGATAACTCATGCTCAAGGCCACATACACGTAGAATTGGGGCAGAGCAAGCCACCTCACGAGCTCTCTCATCCCGCAGCCCTCACCCTCACGCACACCACCCTCTAGGCAGCCACCTCTCTCCACACGGCACCTCTCAGCCTAAGCAGCCACCTCCCGAAGCAGCCACTTCTCACACACGGCTGGGAGCAAAACGGATTGGGGGCAGCATCATAGAAGGCTTCTACGGCAGAAAGCTGCGATACAAGATAGGGGAGGGCAGCGAACACCGACGCTTGACGACACGGGCATCGTGAAGGGACGTATTTGTTAGGTCCGATTTTAACATCCAACGAATGAACTTGAGCATAGATTCGATAGATTTACCTCGATGATAATGCGAGCGGAAGCTTAAGGATTAAATCAATCAAATCTTCATTAATCACAAACTTTCTCTACAAATATCATCTTTCTCTCTCTACAATTAACCCTAACTTAGATAGTGATAAGAGAGAGTATTTCTAGTGAGAGAAAGCTAAACTCAAGTTCTGTGTATTTTACACACACTTGCCCTATATATACCAATCAATATTGGTATATTTGCATTCTAGTCCCTAACTATACATATATTACAATTAAGTCCCTAGACAAAGATAACTTGATTATTGAACACTATAAAATACTTCCAACAATCTCCCCCTTAGTGTTCAATTATAATTGCAGCTCCGGTTGTCTTTGTCTCTCGAATCTTCAGTCTTTATCATCAGTTGAACACAACAGGATAATTTCCAACAATCTCCCCCTTTGTGCTCAACTTTGAATTTGACACGGTCTTTGTTGCTGTTTGAAGAAATATCTGAGAACGTCTGGAGAATCTCCAGTCTCCCCCTATTTACATGCACCCTCATTTTCTTCTTTTGCAACTTGAATATTCGTCACTTTCTTGCATATATCAGACTCGCGCGGATCATCAGCATTGACTTGTCGTGTATGCTCGAACCATGGAGAGAGGTCTTGTTTGTTGTGGTTCAGCACGTGCGTTGCGAGCATGGCTTCTTTAATGAGTTCACGTGCTTGACTTTCTTGATATACTTCTCCCCCTCATGGCGATTCATTTGTATAGTCATGCTGTGTGATCAAGGTGAACCAGAGTGTTCGCTGAACGTGTTGGCGTTGAATTCCGGATGAAGTACCTGAAAATGGGACAGACGACCAATCATCGTGAAACATCCCTCGATGTCACTCTTGGTCGTTGATGCAAAGTCACACAGACTTGCATTTGAAGGGACTACGGGGCCACATAGGCAACCCGTTGACATCATTCTAGAGTCGTGCTCTAGAAGATGGCCTGCTACCGTTGTTGTTTTGATGTTGCAACGGCAGGACTTCCTTCTGATCATAGAAGCACATTTTTGCGATAAATGTGTCTGCAGAAGTTCTGGCTAGGTCACGTAGACCTGCATAGTATGTGTAAAATAATGTTTGTGTCCTAGAAAATTTAAAAATATTTAGGCTATGAGGACACACTAGACATTTACGTGATCAAAAAAAATTTAGTGGTGTGGGGCTATGGACCACTTTGTTCAATATCTCCCGTTTCCAAATGAAACGATGATAGCATAGGCGGTTCCCCGTGAGATATTGAAACATCTGTCTTTAGGGAGACAAATGTGTAAGGCCTAGATAATCCAACTAAACATATATTTAAACGATCTTACCACGATTTGAAGGTCGGAAGAATTCGAGCTCGCGTGGGGTGTTGTGTGTTCTTGAGAGGTTGGGGGCTCACTTTGAAATTCACACAATACACTATTATTATGTGTTAGGGTTTTGGTATTTATACCACATTTTGGTATATAATACTTGGGCCCCTAACAAAGCCCAATTACACTAAGCCTCTTATAAAAAGAATCTTTATAAATACACAACAAAGACAATTATAATTAATTGAACACAATAAAATATTCCTAACAATCTCCCCCTTTGTGTTCAATCTTCAATTCGACATGGATTATCTTTGTGAGGCTTAGTGCATTTCCCTGAGTCCTAAACGAATTTCCTCCTTGTCTTGTCTTTTGACCTCTTCTTTTGGAGATCTTCAAGCTCACCGTGTCGTGATCTTCGCTTCTCGGCACCGCGTCTTCTTAATCTTCTTTGTAAGCTCGACTCGTAAATGCCGGAAGGGATTTGAAGTCGCTTGCCGGATTTCTTCTTTTTGTGTTCGATCTCTCCTTTCGATAATAGCGCAACTCCCCCTACTTTTGGTCAACCTTATGTTGGGATTGGGAAGTTCTCTTTGAAATTTGGAGAGACGCACACGAGGCAGCAACTTCGATCTTTGTAGTCCATGGTGTTCGCTTGATTCTTTGACGACGCTTGAGGATTTAGCGTTTCTGATCTATCTTGCACTTTCGTCGTGGTGTTGCTCCCATTTTGCTTTAGTACTACTCCCCCTCATGAAGATCGAGTTGGAGAGATCGCCATGCGATGGGTCAAAATGAGGCATTATCTTTGGCAAGAAGATCACGTCGTCGGGACATGAGGATGGCGTTGGTAGGAACTCAGGTTAGGTAATAACCTGACGTAGCCACTAAGGTAGTCGTCAAGTCTTCTCCAATCTTCTTCTTCTCGGCGCCGGATTCGTCTTCTTCGAAGGAAGTTGTCTGGTTCGGCCTCGAGGAAGCTTGTCTGGCTCCGGAAGAAGGTACGCGTGGGGTGTTAGGCTCCTTTGGAATGTTCCATTCAAGTGCAGAGGAGCCCGACTTCAGAGTGGTGAGCGCGGCGGAGATTGGTGGGTGGTCCGACCTGTTTGTTTATGCGTGTCCCCTTCTCCCCCTCATGGCGATTCGTGTTAACGAGATCGGCATGCTTGTGTAGGAAGATTAGGAGGACACAAACGACAGGTCGGTGATGGTAATAACCAGACGGAGCCACAAAGGCAATCCGTCGTGTAAGAAACCGGGGTCACGAAGACTTCCCGTTAACATCGATCTAGGAGCTATGCTCGTAGACGATGGCCTGAAACCGTTGTTGCTTTGATGTTGCAACGGCAGGACTTCCTTCCGATCCTCGAATCATGTCGAAGCAAGACATGTCTACGGAAGTTCTAACTTGATCACAAAGATCAGGTGTTTAAAAGTGTATGTGTCCTAGAAAATATAAAAATATATGGAAAGTGAGGACACACTAGACTCGAGTGCACAATGAAGTGTGGTGGTGGGGCTGAGTACCACATAATTCAATATCTCCCGCTTCCGAGTGAAGCGGTGATAGAAGACGTGGTTCCCCGTGATTTCTGAAACACCTGTCTTTTGTGAGACAGACAAGTGGGTAAGGCTCGGTTGTGCACGCGCCGTTGGACCTATTGCGGCGACTTCTACCCGGGAGCTAATAAATTAGCACCTGTACCTATGGGGGTTGGTCCGAATAATTTGTGAGGAGAGGGAATCATGTAGCGTCGGTCTTTTCAAAAGGGTTTAGTAGACGTGACTGTTTCTTCGTGATTCGACTGAATCTCGGTGATGTTCCGGGGTTAGATTCAGTTGGATTTGACTGAATCGTAGGAACGAAGTATCCATGCATCCGGTAGGAAGTGGTGAGTGCTGCTTTATTTGTCAGCAAGCCAGAGCATGTCGGTTGAAGCGAGCACCGAGATTTGCATTTTTAACCTCCGTCGCCTTTTGAAAAGAGTTGACCGTTGTAGGCTCGAGATTCTTCTTTTGAGGTTCATCTTCGGAGGTCGGAGGTAATCTCCATGAAGCTTGATGAAGAGGAGAGAACATTCTTCTTTTTTTTTATTATGGCCTCTTTTTTTTTTAAATATTGATGGCCTTTTTTTTTGTATATATATATATATATATTAATCGTTATTAGTAAAATATATTTTTATACTATATATTATATGGATATAATATATATTAATCGTTATTAGTAAAATATATTTTTATACTATATATGATATTGATATAATATATTGTATTAGTAATATATTAGTATATATATATAGTATATGCATATTATATATTTTGTTATTCCTCCCCCTCAAAACATGCTTCCAAAAATAAAATTGCTCCCCCTCAAAAGATGCGTGGAAAGTTCGATGTGAATCTCTTTCCCTAAATTCACATATTTGAAGTTTGCTCCCCCTCAAAAATATACTTATAGCTCCCTTCTAAAGAAATAAGGGTCACTTCTCTTTTTAAAAAAGGGTAACTCCCCCTCAAATTAAGCTCATTTTACAAAAATGGTATTTTTCATTTCCGTGCGTAATATGCATTTAGAATTTAAAGTTTTGAAAAATGCATATTTAAAATGTACCATTTTGAAAAATAGGTAATTTTTGCAATTCAGCGTATATGCATTCTTGAAAGTTTAAGCTCGAAAATCTTAAAATTGTATGCATGATGATAATGTACCTATAAAATAGAGTATTTTGAATTTCGGCTCATGTATGCACGCATGCAAGAATTTGAAAGTAAAAGTCCTTTTGAAGCATGCATAGCTATATTGTACCCTATTATTTGCAAAGTAGGTATATAATATTTTCATCTCGACATGCATGCCAAAATTTACTATGGAATGCATATATAGAATTTACCTACGGTGTAGTTGCTCACGCTGCATACCAGTCATGGTTGTGGAGCAACTACCGGAATACCAACCATGCTGGAAGTTGTGGTTGCCCTCGTCTCGTACCAACCACGCGTGTGGAGCAACCATCGTCGAATTACCACACGTGATTGGGCTCCTGCAAAACTTTATCGGGACTTTGGTACCCATTGTTGTATGGGTCCTCCCAAATTAGCATAAAACAATTTATGCACATTTGGTTCAGATATACATCCTAAATCATCCTTTAAAGTCCTATTTAATTTGATTTCTGATTTAGGAATCCAAGTTTGGTGAACCTTAGAGGGAAATGACAATTCAGCGCCGGTGAATGTGTGTCTAGGTTTAGAAGATCTGAAGATTTTCTCCCTAACCAGTCGCAGAAGGTGTCTTTCAGACTTAATCTGGATCGGGTATTTCAAGTATGAATACGAGCTTATCGCACTATATGCGTCATCAGATGATGAGTCGTATTACCTACAAGAATTCACATCATTCACTCTATAATGATGGTTTTTGATGGACTTTTGCTTACTAGAATAATAAGCATTTTTGTGCGTGTAAGCAATTCCATCTCTATCATTCTTTAAAGAATGAGAGATTTTGGAAGTTTGAGAAGTTCGCCTGCTTGAGCTTGGAACTTCTTCTTTAGGAACTTCCTTTTTGGTAGGAGCGGGAGAAGGAGAATCTTTAGCAATGTCGTCCTTGGTTTTGGAAAATAATGTCGATTTTCCTTTCTCCTTCCTAATATTCTTTTGTTCCTTAGCATTTTTACATGTATTGCTTTACTTTTCGTTTCTGCGCCAGTCAAAGTTGACTTAGAATTATTAGTAAAAGTCTTTTTAATTTTAGGAACAAATGCGTCCGTTTGCGTTCCCTTATCCTGTTTAATGGAAGATATTTCTTTAGAAGGATTATTTAACACAGGTAAGGATGGGGAGTTTTTGAGATTAGAAATCTCCTCTAAGAGTTTTTGCTTTTCTGCTCGGAAACCTACTCTTTCCGATTTCAGAGTTGCGTTCAATTCTGCAATTTTACTAGCAACCTCCGGAATTTCCCAACAAGAGATAGGTTTATTAGAATGTAAATTATTTTCCCCGTTGGACGCTAAGTCTTTAGAGGAACTTTGGTTTGTTTGACCCTTTTTCGCAAGGATGCCCTCTAAGTGATGAACTTTAGAGTGCAATTTACTGCGTTCCTCAAATAAAAGTTTAAAACTACTCCGCGAATTGCTCAAATCAGACAGATAGTTATTGCGTTCGAGTTCGCAATTGTTTAATTTATTTGTTAGTTCACTAATTTGAGCTTTTAATTTTACTTCTTGAGATTCAAGATTAGTGATTTTCTCACGCGCGTTTTCTAAATGGCAAGTAAGACTACCTCTTTCTTCTAAACTCTTGACTAAGCATTTGTAATTATTATCTAGTCTACTCTCTAACTCACTTATAGTCTTTTCGTGACTTATAAGTTGAGTTTGGCCTAGCTTAGAGGAATTTAGGTTCTTGGTTAGCTCACAAACGTTAGTTTCTGAGCTAGCTAATTTTGATTCAAGACTAGAAATAGTTTCTAGTGCACTAGCTAACTTAGTTTCTAACGCTTGGGTAGTCCTACGTTCGTGCTTATGTTCACGACGCATGGTTTTATAATCTTCCTTCAAAGAAAGAAAGCTTTATATAAATCACTCTCGTCAAAGCTCATCTCAGAAGTTGCGGAAGTAGAATCCATGATTTTTAAAATTTTAAAATATTACTATTTTTTTTTTAATTTAGTTGGATACGCGATCGTTAACGCGTTGTGTAGATTTGATAATTTTTGGCTTTTGAAAAATTCAGCTCCGAAAAGTTTTGGTGTGTCGATAAAAGTCGTGAAGTTTCGAAAATTTTAAGTCTCGAAAACTTTTTGGTGTGTACCGAAAAGTTTTAAAGTGATGTCGAAAAACTTCGAAAATGTTACCAAAAGCTTTTTCTATAATGTGCCAAAGATATTTTGGAATAAAAAATTGGCTTCTAAAAATTTCTGCACCGAAAGTTTGATTTATCGAGAAATATTGTGAAGTATCGAAAATTTTGAGTACCAAAAGATTTTTGGTGTATACCGAAAAACTTTTGAGGTGATTTCGAAAACTTCGGAAATTTATCAAACTTATCTATAATTTGCCAAAATTATTTTGATGTGATATGATATGCAAAAATTTATTTTCGATAAGTGATATGCGAAAATTGGATTTTCGGTATGTGTGTAAGGAAAATCAAGTTTTCGAAGTGATAAGATGCGAAAATAAATTTTCAGAGTGCTTGGGTGCGAAAATTTAAATTTTCGATATGAGTGCGAAAAGTATTTTCGAAATATAGTGCGAAACTTGATTTTCGAAGTGTTGTTTCGAAAATATGAGGTTTTCGAAGTGAGCTGTTGCGAAAATAGATTTCTTATTAGGAGTGCGAAAATAGATTTTCGAAGTGGGTTCGAAAACTTTTGGGTTCGAAAAATTTGGGTTCGAAAAATGGAAAATTACACACTATTATTGAGGGCTCACACGATTTGAAGGTCGGAAGAATTCGAGCTCGCGTGGGGTGTTGTGTGTTCTTGAGAGGTTGGGGGCTCACTTTGAAATTCACACAATACACTATTATTATGTGTTAGGGTTTTGGTATTTATACCACATTTTGGTATATAATACTTGGGCCCCTAACAAAGCCCAATTACACTAAGCCTCTTATAAAGAGAATCTTTATAAATACACAACAAAGATAATTATAATTAATTGAACACAATAAAATATTCCTAACAAAATGTGTAGCTAGGAAGGGTTGTGCATGCGCCTTAGGACCAGATCAAGCGTCTTCTACCCGGGATCTGATAAATCAGTCCTGTACCTATATGGTTATGGTCCGGATAGTTTGTGGTTGAAGTGTAATGATTTTATCGTTATTCGCTCGAATACCCTCACATACACTCGGCGTTTGTTCCTGGGATAGGTGCAGTCGGGATGAACTGAACCATGGGAACAGGTATGTGAACACCTCGTATTGTCCATGCGCTAGTTGATGTTGACACTCCCTCAAAGCTTGATGTTTGTCTTCCGGCATTCTCTTTTATCTCTTGCGTCTTTTTAGGTAACGCTCTGTGACGACCACCCAACATACACAACCAAAACGACCCTAACGACGCTAACTCGAGAAAATAACTTGCGTGAGTTCCGTTTAAAACTCGTCAAAAACCCCTGAATTAAATCAAAAGATACTCACATCACGAGCATCATAAAACCAAATAACGTCTCAACAAGACAAGCACCAAATTATTCACGAATCCCACATACACATCCTGACTCGACCAACACAAGATATACGTAGACTCACATAAAACCATACGACAAGACAAATTTACACAACCTCACGATCACATACAACAAAAACATACACATCAGATGCAGCAAAAGAGACTAGCCCGCCTCACAGGTCGTCATCCATGTACAGTCCTCCTCAAAAGCCCGTGGAAGCTCCAACGACCAGCCTCGCTATCTACGTCTGTCAAACAAGGTCATCTCGCTCACCTACAACGCATGAACTATATGAGCTAGAAGCTCAGTAAGTAAAAATCATGCATGCTCGTGAATATGCAAATCCTCATCATATGCATAAACTACATGTGACTTGACATCTCAAAATGAATCATCTCTCTCATCCTCTGTCTGGGCCCGTGGCTAAAATACTATGCACCACCAAGAGCTCAATAAATCATCTGACAGTGGCCCACTCTGGGTAGCCAACACTAGGTCTCCCTAGGTCGCTCCTTCCCAGGTCGCCCCTTCTGTCGCGGTCGCCTACGCTGGTAGCCCACGCTGGTAGCCTACGCTAGGTTTCCCTAGGTCGCCCCGTCCAGGTCGCTCCTACCGCATCAATAATATGGCAGTGGCCCACTCCAGGTAGCCTACGCTAGGTCTCCCTAGGTCGCTCCTTCCTAGGTCGCCCCTTCTGCCTCAACATATGACGGTAGCCTACTCTGGGTAGCCTACACTAGGGTCACATACCCTAGGTCGCCCCTGCCCAGGTCGCCCCTTCCGTCGATGGTGCACTAGTAATAACCACATACACCTCAACTGCATGCCAATAATCGGCACATATACATCGCTCCCCGGCGATTACGACTATGCATGCCAACACTCAACAGTACCCAATAATATGCATGCATATGTATATGCCGTGAATGGTATGCTCATGAATTCACGTAGCTCATATGCAAATATCAATCATAAGATAATAACAACGCCACGGAATAATCATCGCAACATCGAAGCACGTATAGTATGAACACCGAATAATATGTCCATGCGTCGTAGTTGGACTTTCACTTACCTGTAATAATAGACCTTATTGGATACGATAAATACAGCTTCCTTGTGTGATTTCCTTAAATCAGTTGTATCCGACTTAGCTAGTCAAGACTATCAAAGCAAAACCACATACGAATTATCGTTATTTCCACATAGACAAAAGTTGGAATATCATTCTTTGGTCCCATATAACCGACTATCAAACAAAAATCAATTATTATTAAGAGAATCACGAGGTCATACCTATCAGTGGAAGTAAAACATCCCACGAGAAGAAGCAAGCAAGTGATGCTTAAAGGTTTAGTTCGTTTCAGCCTCTTCTTTTCTATTTCTCTTTCTCTCTTGTTTTTTTTTTTTTTTTTTTTTTTTTTTTTTTTTGGTATCTATTTCGTTTCTTGCAAGTGAAGATGATGAGAAAATTCTTTTGCCTTATGAATTAAATATAGAACATAGAACTAAGGCGGTTGTTGTTTGCTTTTGCATTAAGGAACATGATAATTACATTTAAGACCCTATAATTACTTTCTGAACCTTATTATATAAATATTTGAAAGACTTTAACGTAAATTTACTACAACATGTGATTATTCATTTACATGAATGTTCCAATCTCATGTAAGCTCCACATGCCTATTTATTCGCATCTAGCGATCAACGCGTGTCTCATGGCAAAACCGACTCAACTATCGGATAAGACTTCTAAATAATTGTCTTTAATATATTTATCCTATATGATCCAAAATTAGTCAGTATGACTTAAGCTAAATAAATTGCATAAAATATGCAACATATAAAATGCACGTCATATGCAACATGTAAGAGTCATATGAATTATGCATATATAAACAAACACATAATTCATATCAGTTAGCAAGTATAATGCATGAAATATATTGGCCAAATGAGATGTTCGAGGGCTCGGGTATTACA
Source organism: Lindernia subracemosa (assembly GCA_028392965.1). Classification (NCBI taxonomy): domain Eukaryota; kingdom Viridiplantae; phylum Streptophyta; class Magnoliopsida; order Lamiales; family Linderniaceae; genus Vandellia; species Vandellia subracemosa. Next base: position 373,876 of record JAQPCC010000044.1, read on the forward strand.
CGCTCCCCCTAAATTGTTGCGCTATTCCTAATGTGATGCCATTGCTCCCCCTAAATAGATGTGCTATTTCAAATATGATGCTCTTGCTCCCCCTCAATATGTGCGTTCTTGTAGAAATTTGCATATTACTTTCTTTCATGTCAAGCGCCCTTAGTAAATGAAGTATCACTCCCCCTTTAAGATGTGCGCCTTTTAAGTATGCGCTTATGAGTATCACTCCCCCTAAAACATATGCGCTTTTGATAATAAAACTACGGTAATACGCTTTTTTGAAGCTCTTGCACCTTTTCTATCGATCCACTCCCCCTAAATAAAAACAATATAGAATATGAAGACCGAATATTCTGTAAATATAGAGTTTGACTCCCCCAAAATAAAACTCAAGTGCCTTTTGCAATTTGAAATTGGCTCGGCCTTCTTTAAAGATTGAAGTTCAAAAGTTTTTTTTTTTTTTTTTTTTTTTTGGCCTTTTCCCTTATTTTTTTTTATTGCCTCTTCCTTTTTTTTTATGGCCTTATTTTTTTTTTTTAATGGCCTTCTTTTTCTTTTTTTTTTTATGTCCTTTTATTTTATGGCCCCTTTTTTTTTTAAATAAAAATAGAAACAATGTCAAATCAAGAGCTTTGGAATAGTCTTGATTTGGTGTGTTTGCTCACGTCACATACCGATCACATGTGTGGAGCAAACCGAATACCACACGTGTCGGGGTCTTGTGCGACTGCTCATCATCGCATACCGACCATACATGTGGAGCAATCGTCGTCTATTTACCATGTACGATCGGGATCCTGCAAAAACAAATTATCGGGACTTTGGTACCCATTTTTGGACGGGTCCTTCCTTATTAACAATTATGCATATAAGGTTCAAATTTGAAAGCAAAATTATCACATAAAGCAGTCATAGGACTCCACATTTGTCGAGGACTACTTATTTCCATTTGTAGCTTAGGTTTCCAAATTTGTTGTACCTTTTTGAATTTTAACTTTTTAGCATCGGTGAATGTTTGTCTTTTTGTAGAAGAGAAAATTTTCTCGTTCGCCAGTCGCTTAAGATGTAATTCGAATTTGACTTTGACCGGGTACTTGAGAGAGGAATACGAGCTTATAGAATCAATAGCATTAAGTATAGAAGTGTCGTATTTCCTAACTTCTAGACTCACATCATTCACTTTGTAATGTGTACTAAATGAGCTACTTTTGTTTAGACAATTGTTACTTTTGGACGTTTCAGTTTTAATAGAGAATGTGTAATTATTGTCTCCTTTAGTTTTAGTAGCTTCTTTCTTTAATTTTGATTTTAGAATGACTTTGGGCATTTTTAGATTAGCAATAGAGGTAGAACCAAATTTGGTCGTGGCAATAGAAGATAATTTGTCTTCCTCTATTCTTTCTTTCTTGACAGCTTTAGTCATTCTTGCGCCTTTTTGAGAGGAATTTTTGAGAATTAAATTCTCCTTTAAAAGCTTATCCACTTGAGCTCGAAACCCGTTTCGTTCGAATTCCAGAAGAGAGTGTAATTCATCAATTTTGCGAGCACTTTCTGGAGTGTAGCAATCCTTAGGTTCGGGTTTTATCGATAGTATAGAATGTTCCTCGTTTGGCACGGACGTTTGAGTCGACTTATTTAGAGACAATATAGTTTCTTTTATTTCGCGTTGCTCAGTTTGTCCTCGTTTAGCTAAAACAACTTCTAATTCTTTAATTTTTGAATATAATTGATTTCTTTGTTCAAGAAGACTTTTATTTTGGGCTGCACTGTTTATTTCTTCGTCTCTACATGTAGATAATTCTTTTGTAAGTTCGCTTATAGTTGATTGTTGTTGTGCGACCCTTGTCTTTAAGCTCGTCAGCCTTTCTTGTTCTATTGTTAGTTTGTTTTTAAGAATAGATTTTTCTTCTAGACTCTTAACTAAGCAGTTGTAATTATTTTCTAGCCTAGCTTCAAATTTTTTTATTTTTAACAAGTAGTTGGCTTCCATATTTACTTTCTGGGTTGGATGTCTTTTGATCGTTATCGTGTTTTTGAATTGATATTAAATTTTGGATCAATGTGTTCGAATAGATTTTCGAATGATTAAGTTTTCAGAAGTTTAGGTATCAAAAAAAACTTTTGAAATGATTAGAAAAGAAAAAAAACTTATACCGAGAATAATTTTTGTACCGAAAAATTTTACCGTCCAAAAAAAATTTTGTTACCCAAAATTGTTTTTTTGTATGAACCGGGAACCTTTTTGAAGTAGGTACGCAAAAAATCTCGTAGCTAAAAACTTAAAATTTTAGGACTTTTTTTTTTTTTTTTTTTTACCTAAAACTATCGAAAATTTTGTGTTCCGAAAATCTTTTACTCATTTGTGCAAGTTTTCGTATAGGTTTTCGTATGATAAATGTTTTCTTAGTCACTGTAGCGTTCGAAAACTTTGACAAATGTTTTTCGTATGGAACCAAAAAAATTTTTTCGTACGGAGACTTTTTCGTATGAGAAAAAGATTAATTTTCGTATATAAAAAGTTTTTCGTACCAAAGGATTTTTGAATGAATAGTATATGCGAAAAACTTTTTCGGATGAAGAGTAGGTGCGAAAAACTTTTACTTTTCGTATCCAAAGTTTTTCTTTTTCGGATGCTAACTTTTTCGTATTGTAAGAAAATTTTTCGTATTCACTGTAGCATTCGAAAACTTTTAACAAATGTTTTTCGTATGGAATATTTTCGTACGAAAGTCAAAACTTAGAAGTTTTTCGTATGCAATTCTTTTCGTACGAGAAAATGTTAATTTTCAGATTTTAAATCTTTTTCGTATCCAAGTCTTTTTCGTACGAGAAAATAGTTTTCGTAACAGAATTTTCGTATCACAAGCAAAATATTTTTCGCACGTGTATTATTTTCGTATTGAAAGTCAAAGCGTAAATAGACTCATACGACAAAATTATATATTTTGCGTATTGTATAGTATACGAAAATATAAAGTCAAAGCGAAAAACTTCTGTGTATGTGAGAGATATGAAAACTTTGGTCAATGCGAAAATAACTTTGAAACGAAAATGATCTTATGAATGGTGCGAAAATATTGGTGCGAAAAAAATCTTATTTCGTGCGAAAACGTGATTTTATATGCGAAATCTTCATATAACACTCAAATTAACACATTAAGCACAGTTAATCGATCGAAATTGATTGGGTAAGCATAGAAAACAGTTGATTAACATAATCGAATCCAAAATATAGCCCAATTTTGCATTTTCAGCGATGAACAGTTTGAAGATAAAAAAAATATTTCGATCGCTGATTTGAAGATTAAGCTCAATTAATCGAAGATAATCGCAATTAACATACAGCAAATGATTCGCAAACAGATTTCGTTCAGAATCATGCGAAAACAGCAAGCAAAATAGCATACGAAAATCATATAGATCATGCGAAAAAGCTATTGGCGCGAAGAACAACTCATACGAAAAACAAATTTCAGCAATCAAAAATTGATCAATTCACACGATTTTGGCTCTGATACCAATTGTTAGGTCCGTTTTAACATCCAACGAATGAACTTGAGCATAGATTCGATAGATTTACCTCGATGATAATGCGAGCGGAAGCTTAAGGATTAAATCAATCAAATCTTCATTAATCACAAACTTTCTCTACAAATATCCTCTTTCTCTCTCTACAATTAACCCTAACTTACATAGTGATAAGAGAGAGTGTTTCTAGTGAGAGAAAGCTAAACTCAAGTTCTGTGTATTTTACACACACTTGCCCTATATATACCAATCAATATTGGTATATTTGCATTCTAGTCCCTAACTATACATATATTACAATTAAGTCCCTAGACAAAGATAACTTGATTATTGAACACTATAAAATACTTCCAACGAGCAATTGTTAGGTCCGATTTTAACATCTAACGAATGAACTTGAGCATAGATTCGATAGATTTACCTCGATGATAATGCGAGCGGAAGCTTAAGGATTAAATCAATCAAATCTTCATTAATCACAAACTTTCTCTACAAATATCATCTTTCTCTCTCTACAATTAACCCTAACTTAGATAGTGATAAGAGAGAGTGTTTCTAGTGAGATTAAGCTAAACTCAAGTTCTGTGTATATTACACACACTTTCCCTATATATACCAATCAATATTGGTATATTTGCATTCTAGTCCCTAACTATACATATATTACAATTAAGTCCCTAGACAAAGATAACTTGATTATTGAACACTATAAAATACTTCCAACAATCTCCCCCTTAGTGTTCAATTATAATTGCAGCTCCGGTTGTCTTTGTCTCTCGAATCTTCAGTCTTTATCATCAGTTGAACACAACAGGATAATTTCCAACAGTATTCTATACCTTTAATAATTCGTTTTCAACAATGCTTTCTTTTGATTCGTTGTTGATTTCGTTTATTAATATGCTAGCCAAAGTTCTTTTGTGATTAAGACCGTGTTAGGCTGAATTATGACTACGTATTAATGCTATTCGTATTTTATTTCATTATATGAGTCATGTTATGTGTTCTTTGCTTGAGTTTATTGCTTGCGTGTGCCTGATCAACATATGCATGATTTTTGATTGGTTTATGAGACGGACAAAGTGATTAGACCGGTTAGAACAATAAGCATCGAACACCACTACGTAAAACCGACCAGACATGGAATTCGGTTTCGTATGTGTAGTTTCCGAGATCTTAGGCGCCGAAAGCGTCTAAACTCGGGGAATTTCATAGATATTTAATGCATGCATAGAAACTACAGTCATATACACATATAGGGATTTGTTCTCTATCCTCTTTAATCAAATCTTATAAAAATCAGAAAAATATCTTTTAGTCTAAATTAGGATTAAGAATATTTTCTTAGAATTAATTGAGCTGTCTTTGTGGATCGATACTCGGACTTCGTCCGTTTTACTACTTGCACGACCTAGTACACTTGCTCGGCTTCATCTCGAGGTACTTCATCATTGGTCGTCTTTCTCACTGTCTGCTCCGTCTTCTTTTTCACGAGATACTTCAGCTTCGGCGGTGTGAAGTTCTCGGCTTCATCTCGAGGTGGTATCTCCGGCGTTGTTGTCATCGTCTGATGGATCAGGATGGAGAACCACCTGAGGTAGGGTACGACTAGGTTCTTGTGTGTGCGGTTGTCCCGGTTGCGTATTTGATCATCCAGGTCTGCCATGATGATTGATTCATAGTCGTAATCCTTGTTGTAGATAATTCTGTGGAACATGCGCAGTATGTTGATGTTGGCTTTGTCGAATCCAGCATGTTTGGGCGAGAGACACTTGTTGACGATTGCAAAAATTGTCCGCCACGGATAGGGCACCATCCCTTGTATGAAGCCGGATAGAAGGTTGAGCGGCGGTCGATATCCAAGCTTCAGCAGGCCATCACGGAGTTCTTCTTCACTAGCAGGGTCCTCATAGTTTGGAAGGATTGGTAGGTGCAGTATTTGTTGAAGAAGCTCTTTGGTAAGGTTGACCGTTGTGTTGAAGATTTGAGCTCCGTAGTAGATAGATTGGTATGCAGCTATCTTCCGTTTCATCGTGTCCCAGAATTGTTGAAGATAAACTTCGGGCACTTGGGCGGTGGCTGAGAAGGCGTTCCATAATGGATGTGATTGTAGGATGGCCACCATGATTGGGTCGGGACATTTGAATCTGGCAGGGTCAAGTTGAAAGTTGTTGTCTGCTGTCCCGATCCATCTATTTGTATGATATACTTCGTCAATAGTCAAGTCTGCCATTTTTTTTGTCTGTAAAGAAAAAATTCATTAGAATGACTTTGGCAGATAATATGTGATGATTTAAAGAGCAATACAGGAAAGTCAACGCATGTTTGAGATTTTTTTTTTTTTTAAAAAATAAGTGAAGTTTTCAGTGATTTTGGACTTTTTCGCGGAAATGATGCGAGAAAAGGTTTGAAGATTTTAGTTTATGTATCGCAAGAAGTTTTCTAAGTACAGTTTTCGATATTAGATGGGCCTTGTGTAAGTGGGCCGTCCCATGTGAGTAAGCAAAAAAAAAATTTCTTTCAAAAATTTCTTAAGTAAAGTTTTCGGGATATGCAAAAAAAAAATTTGAAGGCCAAAAACAGTGTTTCTTGCGAAAAGGTATTGAGTGTCGAAAACTCCTGAAAATTTTCTTAAGTATAGTTTTCTGTGTATGCCGAAAGGTTTTGAAAGCCGAAAATAGTGCATCTTCGAAAACCACTTAACCCGAAAACTTTGTCTTGCGAAAAGTTAGATAGTGCCGAAAACTACAAGTGCGAAAAGTTAGAGAATGCCGAAAACTCCAAGTGCGAAAAGTTTTTTGTTGACTTTGACTTTGCCTAAAGGAACACATATTTTGACTTTGACTTGCCGAAAACTTTCTAAATGATTTTTATGCCGAGAATAGTGAAAGTGTGCAGAAAAGTTTGTTTTTGCCGAAAAGTTCGATTTTACCGAAAAGTTCGATTTAGCGGAAAAGTTTTAATCGTTCCTGTTGAAATCCCGAAAACTAAGTTTTTAGGGTTTGAACGTAAGTTCTAGCCCCGAAAACGTAGTTGAACTGCGAGTTTCATCGATTTCAACCCTAAGTCTCGATTCATGTAAGTGTAATCTAGATTTCTGGGTATGAAATCAGAAAACGCATCCCTAAGCGACATCAATCGTGTCGTTAAGCACATCAAATCCGTAGTTCTCCTGCCAAAAACCTGCGATTAGATCAAAACTGGGATAATATTGTTAGTTCTTGAGGTTTCTTACCAGTTTTTGATGATTTAGATAATTTGAAAAACGCAGAGAGTCACGAAAGTGATTCGAAAGTATAAACGATTTGAGAGAAGTTGCAAATTGCGAAATGTATGAGGAGGATTGCGAAAACCGAGAAAGAGTGATAAGGAAGTTTTAGCGATGCGAAAACCTTTTTATAACATTTGAGCTTAAAAAAGTTTTCGATAAATTTGGGCTTAAGTTTTCGGTATGTGGAATTTGGGCCGAAAGTCTTTAAAAAATTGATGAAAGGGCCCAGTACCAAATAGTTATGCGAAAACTTTGTCTTTGAGAAAACCTATTTGACTTAAACAATTTTGCAATGCTGATGCTCCCCCTCAACAAGATAGCATAAAATTTTAAGTCTTACGCCCCCTCAATAATATATATTTCTCCTCCAACATTCGACATATATATAAAAAAAATTTATGAAATACTCCCCCTTGATTGGGTGCGCTCGCAAATTTTTGAAAAATTTTAGTACAACTGCCTCCCCCTTTTTTGAAATGTTGCGAAGCATAATCAAGGTTACTCCCCCTAAATTTGAGCATATCTCGTCAAAATAATCATTCCCATTTTTAAACTTTATTATTTTTGAGCTTTTATTCATAAAGAAGAAATGTAACTAAAATAAAATAAATAAAAGAAAATGCACATATTGGAAATATTTATGCCACATAGACAAGAATTAAGTTTCTAAGGGTCAACTGACTTAGTAATTGAGATTCAACATGCCCAATTTAGAGACTAAGAATTGAAATCGTTTTTCATCCAAAGCTTTTGTAAATAAATCGGCAAGTTGTAGCTCTGTGCATATGAAGTATAGTTCAATTGTACCCTTTTCTACATGATCTTTTATGAAGTGATATCTTAAATCTATGTGTTTTGTGCGAGAGTGATGAACAGGATTGCAAGTAATTGCAATGGAACTTTTGGAATCACTATAAATAGGAATTCGATTTAAATCGAATCCGTAGTCCCTTAGCTGGGTGAGCATCCACAGAATTTGCGAACAACTGGCAGCAGCGACATATTCTGCCTCTGCCTTTGATGTTGAAACGCAGTTCTGCTTCTTGGAAGACCAGCACACGAGCTTATCTCTCAAGAACTGAGCGCTTCCCGAAGTGGTTTTTCTGTCCATTCTATAGCCGGCAAAATCGGCGTCAGAATACCCTATTAATTTCATACCTGAGCCCTTAGGATACCAGATGCCGAGATTTGGAGTTTCCTTTAGATATTTAAGGATACGTTTTACTGCATGTAGGTGCGACTTCTTTGGATTTGCTTGAAACCTCGAACAGAGACATGTTGAGAAAACGATATCCGGGCGACTGGCTGTAAGGTAGAGAAGAGACCCGATGATTCCACGATAGTAGGTGACGTCAATCGGCTTGCCCTGATGGATCTGAGTCCAGCTTGCACGTTGTTGACATCGGAGTACTCATCGGTGTGCTCGACTCCATACCGTATTTCTTGAGAATGTCGTAGATGTATTTAGACTGATTTATAAATATTCCATCTTGGAATTGTCTGATTTGCAGTTCAAGGAAGAAGGACATCTCTCCCATCATACTCATTTCAAATTTGGCCTTCATGAGCTTACTGAACTCCATGCAGAGATCTGAGTTTGATGATCTGAAGATGATGTTGATAAGTTAGGATATTACGTGATTTTTTACCCGTAAATTTGCATATTTGGTCGTTATCTATTTAAATATTCTCGAATATCTTATTTTTGCGTGTTATTTCTTATTTGATATATATTGCAGCAAAAACGAGAAAAAATGGGGAGTTATGATCATTTTGGGAGTCTTGGGGGTCTTTTCGCAATTTTCAGAAGTATTGGAGCAGTTTTGTAATCTACCAATTAGTGAAATATGGAAATGCTGTAAACATGGAACAGGAGAAGATGAGAGAATAAAGTGCAGGATCCTTATTTCTTTAAATGAAGAAGATGATAGTTTCTCTATCAAGATTCAAGAATACACACATAGAAAGAAGAATCTCATGCAATCTCCCATAAAAGGGCAACTCTCAACCCTAATATCACACTGACGGCTGCCACCTTCTGGACCTCACCAGATAACTCATGCTCAAGGCCACATACACGTAGAATTGGGGCAGAGCAAGCCACCTCACGAGCTCTCTCATCCCGCAGCCCTCACCCTCACGCACACCACCCTCTAGGCAGCCACCTCTCTCCACACGGCACCTCTCAGCCTAAGCAGCCACCTCCCGAAGCAGCCACTTCTCACACACGGCTGGGAGCAAAACGGATTGGGGGCAGCATCATAGAAGGCTTCTACGGCAGAAAGCTGCGATACAAGATAGGGGAGGGCAGCGAACACCGACGCTTGACGACACGGGCATCGTGAAGGGACGTATTTGTTAGGTCCGATTTTAACATCCAACGAATGAACTTGAGCATAGATTCGATAGATTTACCTCGATGATAATGCGAGCGGAAGCTTAAGGATTAAATCAATCAAATCTTCATTAATCACAAACTTTCTCTACAAATATCATCTTTCTCTCTCTACAATTAACCCTAACTTAGATAGTGATAAGAGAGAGTATTTCTAGTGAGAGAAAGCTAAACTCAAGTTCTGTGTATTTTACACACACTTGCCCTATATATACCAATCAATATTGGTATATTTGCATTCTAGTCCCTAACTATACATATATTACAATTAAGTCCCTAGACAAAGATAACTTGATTATTGAACACTATAAAATACTTCCAACAATCTCCCCCTTAGTGTTCAATTATAATTGCAGCTCCGGTTGTCTTTGTCTCTCGAATCTTCAGTCTTTATCATCAGTTGAACACAACAGGATAATTTCCAACAGTATTCTATACCTTTAATAATTCGTTTTCAACAATGCTTTCTTTTGATTCGTTGTTGATTTCGTTTATTAATATGCTAGCCAAAGTTCTTTTGTGATTAAGACCGTGTTAGGCTGAATTATGACTACGTATTAATGCTATTCGTATTTTATTTCATTATATGAGTCATGTTATGTGTTCTTTGCTTGAGTTTATTGCTTGCGTGTGCCTGATCAACATATGCATGATTTTTGATTGGTTTATGAGACGGACAAAGTGATTAGACCAGTTAGAACAATAAGCATCGAACACCACTACGTAAAACCGACCAGACATGGAATTCGGTTTCGTATGTGTAGTTTCCGAGATCTTAGGCGCCGAAAGCGTCTAACCTCGGGGAATTTCATAGATATTTAATGCATGCATAGAAACTACAGTCATATACACATATAGGGATTTGTTCTCTATCGCATAGGATCGCTATTGCGGGACAAACGAGTAGCGATTGTTTTAGGAAATTTTACCTTGACTTAGATTCATGTTGATTAGATAGAATAGATTGCATGAAGACGTAGGATTAATCCATGCCGATTGTGTGTCTTGATCACGTTTGTCGCCTATTGATTTAAAACCGCTATATTTATTTGCTTGTGTTTTCCTATTTGTGTTTTATTTAATTCATCTTTAATCAAATCTTATAAAAATCAGAAAAATATCTTTTAGTATAAATTAGGATTAGGAATATTTTCTTAGAATTAATTGAGCTGTCTTTGTGGATCGATACTCGGACTTCTTCCGTTTTACTACTTGCACGACCTAGTACAAGCATTATATCAGAACCATGATGTTTAACGAATAGGGTGGCATCGATCTTTCCCTTTGTGAAGCCAGCATTTATGAGAAAATCTGACAAGACTTCGTACCAAGCTCTAGGGGCTTGCTTAAAGCCGTAAAGTGCTTTGTCTAGTCGGTACACAAAATCTGGATGTTCTTTACTAGTGAATCCATCTGGCTGAGAGACGTAAATATACCATTTAAAAAGGCCGTCTTGACGTCCATTTGATAAACAGTGAAGTCCTTATGGGCCGCATAAGCCAGGAATAGGCGTATGGCCTCGATCCTTGCTACATGGGCAAATGTCTCATCATAATCAATCCCTTCTTGTTGGTTGTACCCCTTAGCTACGAGTCTTGCCTTATTGCGTATCACGATACCAACCTCGTCCTTTTTATTCTTAAATATCCACTTGGTTCCAATGATAGTCTTTCCCAATGGTCGAGGAACTAGATTCCAAACTCTGAGACGCTCGAACTGATTGATTTCTTCTTGCATGACAATTATCCAGACCGGGTCACTAAGTGCCTCTGAGACCTTCGTGGGTTCGGTTTGACTCAAGAAACAGGTGTACTGACATTCATTTGATGTAGAGCCCCTGGTTCGAACACCGGCTGAGGGATCGCCAATTATTTGCGATAATGGGTGGCTTCGAGTCCATTTTCTTTCGTGAGGGAGAATTGATTCGTCTACGTCAGATGGCTCGACGAATTCTTGTGGAATGGGCTCGGACTCAGCGGGTTGATTGCCTGGGCCAAGGTCAGTTGTTTCGATGTCTGGCTCCATGTCAGTTGAAGGTTCTGTATAGTCTGGAATTGGTTCGTATGTCTGCTGGGTTGATGGAGGATGAAAGTACAGATTTTCCAGCTCCTCTTGAGTTTCTTGATTTGTTCTAGGCATCTGTGCATGATTAGTACGAGCAGCTGCTTCTGGTTGGTTGTGAGCCAATACTCCAACTACCATTTCAGGTTCTAAACTGTTGAGCTCAGAAGCTATTGCGGTCTGTTGGTAGCCTTTTGATCCTAACAATCTAACAATGGGACGTTTTAACCACGTTTGAGATGGGAAGAATAAGATCGAACGTGGGGTGTGTGTGTTCTTGGAGAAGATTGGGAGCTTCTCTCTAAAATTTCTCTCTCTAGATAGAATTTCACACAATACACACTTTATTATATGTTAGGGTTTTAGTATTTATACCACAAGTTGGTATATAATACTTAGGCCCCTACCTAACAAAGCCCATTTACACTAAGCCTCTTATAATGATAATCTTTATATATAAACTACAAAGATAATTCTAATTAATTGAACACAATAAAATATTTCTAACAATCTCCCCCTTTGTGTTCAATCTTCAATTTGGCATGTATTATCTTTGTGGGGTTTAGTGCATTTGCCTGAGTCCTAAAGTAATTTCCTCCTTGTCTTGTCTTTTGATCTCTTCTTTTGGAGATCTTCAAGTTCACCGTGTCTCGATCTTCTCTTCTCGGCACCAGATCTTCTTAATCTTCTTTTGAAGCTCGACTCATAAGTGTCGGAAGGTGTTTGAGGTTGCCTACCGGATTTCTTCTTTTTGTGTTCGATCTCTCCTTTCGATGGTAGCGCAACTCCCCCTACTTTTGGTCAACCTTATGTTGGTATTGGGAAGTTATCTTCGAGATTTGGAGAGACGCACACGAGGCGGCATCTTCGATCTTCGAAGTCGTGGTGTTCACTTGATTCTTTGACGACGCTTGAGAATTTAGCATTTCTGATCTATCTTGCACTTTCGTCGTGATATTGCTCCCATTTTGCTTTAGTACTGCTCCCCCTCATGAAGATCTAGTTGGGGAGATCGTCATGCGATGAGTCAAAATAAAGCATCGTCTTTGGCAAGAAGATCACGTCATCGGGACAAGAGGATGGTGTTGGTAGGCACAGTAGGAGCTCAGGTTTGGTAATAACCCGATGGAGCCACAAAGGCAATCCGTCGGATAAGAAACTGGGGTCACGAAGACTTCCCGTTAACATCTTGAGTCCTAACACTCTCCCCCTACAAGGGCTATCTCCTCTTCTTGCGGAGGCTTTGAATGCTCTTTCGGCTAGGACTCTCTTGTCTTGACGCTGTAATCTGTAGACCGGATGTAGATAGTAATCCACGCCCTGATGTTTGACTTTGATGATGTCATGGATCTTGGACTTTGTTCGCATCTTGTCCTGGTCTTTCTCCGTAGTTTGAAGCCGTCAAGTCTCCTCCAATCTTCTTCTTCTCGGCGCCGGATTCGTCTTCTTCGAAGGAAGTTGTCTGGTTCGGCCTCGAGGAAGCTTGTCTGGCTCCGGAAGAAGGTATGCATGGGGTGTTGTAAAATGTGCTTAGGCTCCTTTGGAATGTTCCATTCAAGTGCAGGAGAGCCCGGCTTCAGAGTGGTACGCTCGGCGGAAATTGGTGGGTTGTCCGACCTGTTTGTTTATGCGTGTCCCCTTTGATACCACTTGTTGGTAGCCTTTTGATCCTAACAATCTAATAATGGGACGTTTTAACCACGTTTGAGATGGGAAGAATAAGATCGAACGTGGGGTGTGTGTGTTCTTGGAGAAGATTGGGAGTTCTCTCTAAAATCTCTCTCTCTAGGAAGAGATAGGCATGCTTGTATAGGAAGATTATGACACAAACGACAGGTCGGTGATGGTAATAACCAGACGGAGCTACTAAGGTAATCCGTCGACACGACTTCAGAGACAAACTCCGAGACGTGGCCTGTGAGGACAGGGCTTGGAGAACCGGAGCCACATATGCGTCCCGTTTACATTGTTCTATAGACTAGCTCGAGACGATGGCCTGATTCCGTTGTTGTATTGATGTTGCAACGGCAGGACTTCCTTCCAATCTTGGAATCACAGCTACAAGAGATGTGTCTATGGAAGTTCTACCTTGATCACAAAGATCAGGCGTTAGAAAAGTGTATGTGTCCTAGAAAATATAAAAATATATGGGAAGTGAGGACACACTAGATTCGAGTGCTCAAGAAAGTGTGGTGGTGGGGCTGAGTACCACATAATTCAATATCTCCCGCTTCCGAGTGAAGCGGTGATAGTAGACATGGTTCCCCGTGATTTCTTGAAACACATGTCTTTTGTGAGACAGACGAGTGGGTAAGGCTCGGTTGTGCACGCGTCGTTGGACCTATTGCGGCGACTTCTACCTGGGAGCTAATAAAATTAGCACATGTACCTATGGGGGTTGGTCCGAATAATTTGTGAGGTGAGGGAATCATGTAGCGTCGGTCTTTTTAAAAGGTTTTAGTAGATGTGGTTGTTTCTTCGTGATTCGACTGACTTTCGGTGATGTTCCGGGGTTAGATTCAGTTGGGTTTGACTGAATCGTAGGAACGAAGTATCCATGCATCCGGTCGGAAGTAGTGGGTGCTGCTTTGTTTGTCAGCAAGCCGGAGCAGGTCGGTTGAAGCGAGCACCGAGATTAATTCGTAGTCACCGTCGCCTTTTGAAAAGAGTTGACCGTTGTAGGCTCGAGATTCTTCTTTTAATGTCCATCTTCGGAGGTCGGAGGTAATCTCCATGAAGCTTGATGATGAGGAGAGAAGAATTTTTCCTTTTTTTTTTTTGTTTTTTTTGCCTTTTTTTTTTGGATATATATATATATATATATATTAATCGTTATTAGTAATATATATTTCTATACTATATATTATATGGATATAATATATAATATTGTATTAGTAATATATATTAGTATATATATAATATAGTATATGTATATTATATATATATATATATATATTTTGTTATTCTTCCCCCTCAAAGAATGCTTGCAAAAATAAAATTGCTCCCCCTCAAAAGATGCGTGGTAAGTTCGAAAAGTCTGTGAATCTCTTTCCCTAAATTCACATATTTGAAGTTCGCTCCCCCTCAAAAATATAATTATTGCTCCCTTTTAAAGAAATAAAGGTTACTTCTCTTTTAAAAATAAAATAGTAGATGCCCCTCAAATTAAGCTCATTTTATAAAAAAAATGGTATCTATCATTTTCGTGCGTAATATGCATTTTAAATTTTAAAGTTTCGAAAATGCATATTTAAAATGTACCATTTTGAAAAATAGGTATTTTTCAATTCAGCTCGTATGCATATGCCGATTATAATTTTGAGAATTTAATTAACATACACATAATTAGAATGTACCTATAAACTAGGGTATTTCGTATTTCGGCTCATGTATGCATGCATGCAAAAATTTGAAAGTAAAAGCCCTTTTGAAGCATGTATAGCTATATTATACCCTATTGTTTTCAAAGCACGTATATTGTCTTCTTCAGCTCGATATGCATGCCAAAATTTACTATGGAATGCATATATAGAATTTACCTATCTTAAAAATATGTATGAATGTGGTATTATGCAATTCAGTTCAAAAGACAGAATGTACCACATATAGTCGTAGTTGCTCACGTCGTTTCCCTTTATCACGTATGTGGAGCAACTTCAAAGTGCCATACGAGAGGGATGCGGTTGCTCACGTCTCTTACCAGTCATGCATGTGGAGCAACCCGAGTACCGTGCATGCTGGAATGTTGCGGTTGCCCTCGTCTCGTACCGATCATGAGTATGGAGCAATCATCTTCTAATTACTACTCATGACCGGGGTTCCTGCAAAATGTTAGCGGGACTTTGGTACCCATTTTTGGATGGGTCCTCCCTGATTAGCAGAAAACAATTTATGCATAAAATGTGTCAAATCCGATTTTAGTCCTAAATCATTCATTAACGTACTTTTAGGTACCCGACTATATTTGGGATTACTGAACTTAATCGTTGACTTAGGAACCCATTTAGGAGCAATTTGACACGGATAGGACGTTTCATCGCAGGTGAATGTGTGTCTCGGAGAAGATTTAAATATTTTCTTCGAAGCCAGTCGCATGAGATGTTTCTCAGACTTAACAGCGACTGGATATTTCAGGTAGGGATAAGAACATAAAGAATTATAGGTATCGTTAGTATATGAGATGTTCTTCCTACTTGGAGAATTCACACGATTCACATCATAATGATGGGGTATAAGCGTGGATGTTCGCTTGCTTAATCTTCAAACTTCTTCTTTGCACGCTTTCATTTTAAGAGGAATAGGAGAAGGAAAATCTTGAGCATGTTCGACCTTAATTTTGGAAAATAATGTTGATTTGCTTTTCTCCTTCCTAATCTTCTGTTCCTTGGAAGTATTAAGCTTAAGGCTTTTACTTATCTTTTCAGCTTCAGTCAAAATTGACTTAGAATTACTAGTAAAAGCTTTCTCAGTTTTAGGAACAAGGATGATTTTCTTTCTTTCCTTCACCTGTTTCGAGGAAGATATATCTTTTGAAAGATCATTGGAAACAGGTAAAGACGGGGAATTTTTTAGATATAAAATCTCTTCTAAAAGCTTTTTCTTTTCTGCTCGGAAACCTACTCTTTCTGATCCCAAGGTTGCGTTCAATTCTGCAATTTTACTAGCAACCTCAGGAATTTCCCAACAAGAAGTAGGTTTATTAGAATGTAAATTATTTTCCCCTAAAGACACTAAGTTAGAAGAGGGATTTTTATCTGCTTGACTTCTTTTTGCACTAACGTTCTCTAAAATTTCAATCTGAGAGTAAAGCATACGCCGTTCCTCTAAGATTATCTGATATTTTGATGAGACACTATTTCGCTCATCTTCGCAAGAAAGTAATCTTTTCGTTATATCGCAGACATTCTTTTCATTAATCTCTAACTTAGTTTCTAAGCTAATGATCTTTGACTTTGCGTTAGCCAAATATTCATTAGCGAAAGCTAGATCTTCCTGTTGCTTAAGCAATACAGAGTAATTATAAGCAAATCTTACTTCTAATTCCTCAATTTTTCTAGCTTGAGCATCCATTTTTTTTTTAAATTTAAAAATTAAAAATTTGTTTTTGGAAATTCAGTTCCGAAAAGTTTGGTTTATCAAAAAGTATAGTGAAGTATCGAAGAAAATAAGTTCCAAAATTTTATATTTTTTTTTTGCTACTTAAAGCCTTTTTGGTTCGAGGGGGGGCCGAAAAATTTTGGGTGATCGAAAACCTCTAAGTGTAATTTTTGAAGAGTGAGTGATCGAGAATTGGAAGTCACTAATTTCGATTGAGAAGAGTGAATTCTCGAGTAAGACTTTGACCGAAAATCTAAAGGTATGATTTGAAATTCGAGTACTAAGAATTTTCGGGTAGGTAGAAATTCGGGTACACTGATTCGGATGATTTGCCCGAATTCGGATAATTCAGTCCGAAAATCAGACAATCGCTGAGAATGGGCAAATTCGGGTTATTCTGCCCGAATTCGGCTCTGCACGAAAACTTGAAAATCGCCGAGAATTTTAAATGAAAATTCGGGTGATGGAAATTGGGTAAGTACTAATTTTCGCCGTGCAGGAAATTCGGCTGATGAAAATCGGGCAAAAATTAGAAAATCGGGTTAAAAACACGCCGAATTTCGAACAGATTCACCCGAAAATCAGTGAAAATCGGGTGGAATCAGCCGAAAATCTGGGCACTATTACATTCATCTACCTGAATATCATTTTTGCAAAAATATGACGAGTTTTCAATGCGATTTTCTACCTAAATATCACTCAAATCTACTGAAAAATGTTGGGTAAACACTTAAAATCACTCGAAAACAACCTATTTAGCTCTTGAGCTTGCAAAATCAGTAAAATAAACCCAAAAACTCAAGAACAAGGGACGAAATTTTCGATCTCAAGAACACTAAAAATCCCAAAATTTTCCTAAAAATCGCTCAAATCCTAACGCGTTTGGCTCTGATACCTCTTGTTGGTAGCCTTTTGATCCTAACAATCTAACAATGGGACGTTTGAACCACATTTGAGATGGGAAGAATAAGATCGAACGTGGGGTGTGTGTGTTCTTGGAGAAGATTGGGAGAAGATTGGGAGCTTCTCTCTAAAATCTCTCTCTCTAGATAGAATTTCACACAATACACACTTTATTATGTGTTAGGGTTTTAGTATTTATACCACAAGTTGGTATATAATACTTGGGCCCCTAACAAAGCCTAATTCCACTAAGCCTCTTATAATGATAATCTTTATATATAAACTACAAAGATAATTCTAATTAATTGAACACAATAAAATATTCCTAACACGGTCGACTGTCCGGGTTCTGCACTGTGTTGTGGAGAAACCTTGTCAGGTGTATACTCAGGTCCTGAGCTGTCTTGATCAGGACTCACACGACTTGACTCGGGTCCCTTACTGTTTTGTGCGGAAGCCACCTCGATTCTTTCATCGAAAGTACATTGATGCTTTCCATGACCGTTCTCTTTTCCTTCAAGTAGACTCGGTACGCCTTTGATTGGGTGGAGTACCCCACAAAGGTTCCTTAAATAGCCTTGGGGTCCAGTTTTGATCTTTCCTCTCGATCATTGGCTATAAAGCATTTGCAGCCAAATATCTTAAAGTGGGCAATACTTGGTGTTCTTTTATAGAGAAGGTCATACGGTGTTTTTCCGAATCTTTGATGAATAGTTGTTCGATTTTGAGTATAGCATGCAGTATTCATTGCTTTTGCCTAAAGGAAGTGGGGTAACGATGACTGCAACATCATGGTTTTTGCAGGTTCAACTAGTGTTCGATTTCGTCGTTCGACCACTCTATTTTGTTGAGGGGTCCGGACAATATTAAATTGTTGAGTAATGCCAAGAGTCTCATAGAATTCACTGAAAGTTTGATTTTTGAACTCAGTGCCGTTATCGGATCGGATCACTTGGACTGTACACTCGAGTAGATTCTGCGTTGCTTTTACAAAGATCGGAATTTGAACCGACATCTCATCTTTTGATCTTAAGAAGTGGACCCATGTAAATCTTGAAAAGTTGTCTACTATGACCATCATGTACTTTCGTTCGCTTAGTCTTTCTGTCCTCATAGGGCCACATAAATCAATGTGAAGCAGCTCTAGTGGTCTTTATGACGAAGGTATTGGTTTAGATGAGTGAGACGCTTTCTTCATTTTTCCTCTTTTACAAGCTGAGCATAAATGTTCCTTTTGATATTTCAAGGCTGGGAGTTCGAGAACCAGCTTGTTGGTTGCCAGCTTGTTGATGGTTTTGAGGTTTAGATGAGACAGTCGACGATGCCAGAGCTCATTTTGTGAGAATGACGCTTTACTAATGAGGCATATCGTCGTAGATGGCTTGATTGATCGCACATCAATGGTGTAGAGATTTGTCCTTTGAGTACCTATCAGGAGTTCTTCGCCCATCTCATTTATAATTGTGCACCTCTTTTGGCGGAACAATACTTGAAGACCTCGATCGCAGAATTTCCCGATCGAAAAGAGGTTGTGTGTCAATCCTTCCACATAGGAGACTCCTTTGATGGTAAGCCGGTTGCATATTAGATCTCCATAACCATGGATTGCGGCTCCATCACTGTTTCCGAAACGGACTATCCCACCATATTTTTCGGTGTAGTTGCTCAGCAGCTCCTTGTTTCCCGTCATGTGAGTGGAGCAACTAGAATCTAAATACCACACATGAGAGACCTACAAAATAGGAACTAGAGGGTTTTAGGTACCCATTTGAAAATGGGTCCGCCTCCTCTATTATTGTTAGTTTTAAAAGACGCTTTACCTAGCCTAGTTTTTGTTTGAGCTACAGCGGAAGGATTTTGTTTAGGCTTAGGTAACCATTTTTTTGTCGTGGTTAGGCTCATGATTCCCTTAGGTTTTACCTTGGGTATCCATTGTTGGGTTGTCTTAGTTTTTGCAGGTTTGTTGTTATTTTTAATGTTTGATCGTTTCCTTATCTTAGAGAGAGTAGATTTCGAAATCATTTTCGAAGAGTGTAAAGGATGATCTTGTTTCTAGAAGGAAAAAACTTCTAAATACAAAACATCATTGAAATCTTGTTTTTCCTTCTTTTCGTCTCCTTTCTTAACCCATGTTCTCTTTAGAGAGCCTGTAGATTTAAAATGCATTGGATTAGTAGGAGAAGATTTAAAAGTAAGCTTAGGAATTTTTGGTGCTTCACTTTCAATAGAGGCAGGAATGTTCTTTAAGTGTGCGATTTCTTTCAAGAGCGTTTGTTTTTCACTCTTGAAAGTTTTTCTTTCGCTATCTAAAGTTGAGTGAAGTTCTGCTATCTTCTTTATACACTCAGGCATGTACCAGGACGAGTCTGGATACTCTGATGTAGCAGATTCACTTGAGGACTGCCCAAAGATTTCACCTTCGGGGGGTCGAGGGATTTAAACTCGAACTCAGTTATTGCTGGACAAAATCTAGTTTTATAGCTGTTGTTCAAGTCTGTATAATCATACTCAACTTCAGCTAGTGCCCTTTTTCGTTTTTCCTCTTCTAATCTTAGGATTTCAGAGTGATTTATAAAGGGCATTAGCTGAGTTATACCTAATCCCATATACCTAATGTCATAAAATTGTAGGACATTACATTTCTTTAGGTTTTGGGGATTGTAAAACCCAATGCCAGTAAGAGGATGATAGAATTCCGTATCGGCATGTTGGTTTAAGAAAATTGTTTGGTCCGTATGAGCCCTCTTGGTTAGAAGATCCTCCAATTTCTTAATTTTGGAGTATAGTCGTAACCTTTCCCTATATATCATTTCATATTTCTCTATGCTATCCTTAACGTCATTTTCTGAGGACTTGATCTCATTAGTTAGAGTGCTGATCTTGGATTCAAATTGTACAATTTGTTTTTCCAGACCAGTGATCTTCTCATTAGCGATTTCCACACGAGTCATCTCATTGCCTTTTTCTATTAAGGTTTGTTCTAGGACTCGTTGATTATTAGCTAACATATCCTCTAGATCTTTAATCCTCCTTTTGTCTACTTGTCTAGATGTACTTAAGGAAGCTAGCTCATTTTGCAATCTTATAAGAGATTCGAGTTCTTCTTTGGTTACCTCAACGGTATCCGTTGCGGCTAGGCATTCCGTGTCCGAATCTCTTCCTAAGGCTTCTGCTCCTGAGCTTTCTTCAATGCGCACCATAAGTGCCACGTTCTCCTCCTCACTGTACGAAGTGTTTTCGAGCCAGTGATCTTGTTCTGCCATCAACACCACCCCAGCTTCCTTTTACTCTGCCAGCTTAGCTTTCCTCATGTAATAGCTGGCATCCTTCTTCTTTGGGGCTCGGCATTCTCTGGCATAGTGGTCAGGCTTTGTGGCGACCCCACTTTTTAAATATAAATAGTTGGCGAGTTTTCGCAACGAAAGCCGCGGAAAGCCCATTTTACAAAAACAACATAGTATATTATACAATATATAAAAGAGTTGTTTTACAAAAGCCGTGCTAGTCTTTACAACGGGCCGAAGCCCCAAAATATCAAAACAATCCTACGCCTCCACAGGTCGCGTCCCATGTACTGCATCCGCCCCCAAAAGCCCGTGGAGTCACCGCCACCAGCCGCTACTCACCCGTACCTATAAAATATGCAACCCTGAGCAAAATTGCCCAGTAGGTGAACACCAAAATAATGCGATGCATGCGTGCACATGTCCCCAAATCCCAATATCTCACATGACAAATGCACGCTCATTGTTCTCATATCTCAATACTCAAGGCCCTAGGTTAGACTCGGCACCTCGCGCGCAACATCACATCAATCATCCGGTCACACAGACTCGGAAATCACATCTCATGGCGGTGGACACCCCGAGTCGCGTTTTCACACTGTACCCGGGTAGATAGATCGATCACGTCTATCTCCCGCCTAATCTCATCTCATGACGGTGGGCACCCCGAGTCGCGCTCCCACGCTGTACCCGGGTAGATAGAACGATCACGTCTATCTCCCGTCAAGTCGAGCAATCCTACGACGGTGGGCACCTCAGGTTGCTCAAGCCTGAGTAGACAGAGCGATCACGTCTGTCTCCCGTCTGGTGCGCCTACGAGTCTTAACCCCACAAATCTCTGCCAAAGACAGGCATACACTCTCCCATTGCACAAATGCGATCAATACTCTCGTCATGACATGCCGTGGATGCATGAACAATTAATCGCAAAACATATCAAGTATATCCGAAAAACCCTCAAAAATCATTAGAATATATAAAACGTACTTTTGGTTCAAATACTTAAAATCCCAAGAATAGTGAATTATTTAAGACCCAATACTCCTCTATCAGTTGACCCGAAAATGGGGTCCAAGTTCGAAAATATTTTATAAAAGTTGACCTGGCGAAAACTATGGAAGTGGCGAAAAGCTTTTTCGTTTTGAACAGTGGCGAAAAGCTTTGGTGCGAAAAACAGTGACGAAAAGCTTCGGTTCGAAAACAGTGGCGAAAAGCTTTGGTGCGAAAACAGTGGCGAAAAGCTTGGTTCGCGAAACTCAATGAAAAGTGGCGAAAAACTTGGTTCGCGAAACTCAATGAAAAGTGGCGAAAAACTTTGGTTCGCGAAACTCAATGAAAAGTGGCGAAAAGCTCAGTTCGCGAAAACTGGCTTTCGGCCCGCGAAAACTGGTTTTCGGCCCGTGATGTCTCACAGTTCGCGAATTACCTCAGCCCGCGAAAACTGGTTTGCGGCCCGCGAAAACTTTTTCCTCTCACATACCGAAAACCTTAGGCCCGCGAAAACTGATTTCTCAGCCCGCGAAAAACTTTTTCCTCTCACATACCGAAAACCTTAGGCCCGCGAAAACTGATTTCTCAGCCCGCGAAAACTTTTTCTTCCTCACAGTTCGCGAAGTAACTGGCCCGCGAAAACATAAAATGGCCCGCGAAAATGATTTTCGGCCCGAAAACAAGAAATCATACGAAAACACAATACTGAAAATGAACAGTATGCGTAAAACACTGTGTTCTTCAAATCTTCATATCTTCAACAAATTTCAGAAACTCATAACATAATTAAAACCCATATTTTGGGTTGTTAAACATCAATCATCACACATAGCATTTAAGCACACCAAAAACGATGGTGATCCTTTCACCATAGATATACAGCTTAAAACATCAGTTTTGGGTTTGTAGATTTCACCTACCTCACTTCCTAAGCAGTGGTTACGCAGGTTTTCGTTGATGAAGGTTGAAAGAAACTTTTGCCAAATTTCCTTTGTCTCCTTTTTCTTTCTCTTTCGCCTCCCTCTCCTTCCTCACTTGCTGTCCTTATTTATCTCTAATGATGGTTTTTACTGCTTTTGTTCAGCAGGTGATGAAGCATAGACGTGTTTTTCCTCTTGAGCTAAGAAAGGGTCTTTTTTGTAATTTTCCTTCTTTTGTATCTTTCTTCATCGCAAACCAAGATTTCTTTATGAAAAATACGAATCCATCCAGTCCTTTTGGCCTAATTATTTTCCAGTCCCTAAAGTTTTTCCTTCTTTATCGGGCTTGGGCCCAATTATTATTTGGGCTCAATTTCAAGCCTGCCCAAACTCATCTTCACCAATTTCGAAGTTTTGCGAAATCCCCGTATTAAATTTTTCGGGTATTACAGGCTTGCCGTAGTTGTAGCATTTAGGAGCAGCTTGTGGATTTTTCTGCTCTGAGGTGTCCATGGTTTGATCTCTTAGCTTAGAGCCTGTTGTAGTCCTTTGACGATTTGATGAGGAACCTCCCTTTTTGAAGAACCCCTTAGCCATTGAGCTAGTGATCAATGCCATGTGCTTCATAAATTCCTTTCTATCCTCGTCAGAGTCAGATTCCGACCCTCCTTCTCAGCAGTCGGTTGCACAACAACCTTGTCCTTAGACATTTTCTTGGATGGCCCATCAGAAATAAGAGTTGCAGACTCCATCCCTATATCTCTAGTCACCTCTCTTTCTCCTGGAATGCATCTTGCGTACTGGTTGAGGTTGTTAAAGAGTGTGTGAATGTTGATCTGGGTCAAGTCTTTCATCTGCCTCATAAGAATGGCAGTTTGATCCCATCTTGGGAGAAGAGTTCAGGAACTTGACATTTATTTCCAATTGTCCCTTAGTAACACCAGCAATCTTCAGCTCGTTCAGTATGATGACAAATCTCTGATAAGTCTCCAGCAGGGACTCTCCTTTTCGTGCTTTGAATAGATCATAAGCAGTGTAGGTGTTAGTGATCCTGGTCATCACACTCACATCAGTTCCTTGCATAAGCACGCCAAGAGCATATTTCCTTTGCCGTTTTGGCACTGTTAATTTGAATGTAGATTTCATTTGGGATGGCCTGCATAAGGTAAGACTTTGCAAGTTGATCGGCCTTTTGACGGATTCTCTCAACATCCGTGAGCTGATCCGGTGTCTTAAGAGTACGTGTCTCCTCTACCGGTGAATTGTTGTTTGGTGCAGCTGGGACAATTTGCCAGAATTGGGCTGGGGCCTTGATTGATTGATTCGAGCAGGTTCTCAGCTTGGTCTTTCGTCTCTATGAACGTGATGAACCTATCTCTCCATATAGAGTATTCACCCTGTCTAAGAACATGTGGCCTCATGTCGCTTCCCATGCTATATGCGTTCATTTCTGTTTTAGTAAAGTGTGAGAGAGATTTGCTTGATGTGGAACGCGTGATGTATTGGGTAGGTTTTAAAAAGTATCTTTGGATCGTGAGTGCTTGTAGCAAAAAGTTAGTTGAAGATTATTGCCGAAAAGTTTCTATGTCCGAAAAGTTTAAAGATTTCGAAAACTTCTAGATACCGAAAACTTCTAGATACTGAAAACTTCTAGATACCGAAAACTTCGAGATACCGAAAAACTTTTGGTGACACTGTAGCGGCAAAAACCTCAGTGCCGAAAACTTTAGCTGCTGGTGAAAACTTTTAGAGACATTGTAGCGGCGAAAACTTCAGTGCCGAAAACTTTTGAGATTGCGAAAACTTTGGAGGGCACTGTAGCGGCAAAAACTTCAGTGCCTAGATCTTCTGGATTGCAAAAACTTCTGGAGACACTGTAGCGACGAAAACCTCAGTGCCGAAAACTTTTCCTGCAGAAACCAAGCGAGTTCTTGTACCGAAAAGAACAGTTCTGAGTTGGCCTTGTTAAGAGATATAAAACCAATCGTTGAGGTAACCTTGATCATAGTGACCTTGTCTTTAATAGACTGTGCTTTAATAGCAACACAAATCTCATCATAATCGTTGTTACCATTCTTTACCCAGATCACGTGCCAACCAAGAGCCTCGAAGCGTTTATCAATACCTTCGGTGAAAGCAATATCGGTACCACCATCAATGGAGATGTGATTGTCATCATATAAAGCAATGAGCTTTCCGTGTTCCCAGTGATCAGCGAGTGAGTATGCTTCCTTAGAATTCCCTTCCATTTCACAACCGCATCCGAGGATGATATAAGTGTAGTGGTCGACAATCTCAGAAACTGGTTTGTTGAACCGAGTGGCTAAGTGCTTCTCTGCAAGTGCTAAGCCAACAACATTTTCAATACCTTGACCAAGTGGGCCAGTTGTAACTTCAACTCTAGGGGTCTCAGAGTTCTCATGATGTTCAGGTGTTTTGCTTCCCCACTGTCTGAAACTCTTCAAGTCCTCTTCCTTGACAGCATCGTATCCAGCTAAATGGAGAAGAGTGTACTGCAACATGCACCCGTGCCCAGCTGACAGCACGAACCTGTCCCACAGCCATTGTCGCACTGCTACTGCTGCTGCACCTTTTCCACGATCAAAAGATCGATTTTGTCTTGCTAGTTCTCGAATGACTACGGTTGGTGCATTTTTCTGCATTGCTGTAAACAACCTCCCCATTGTTGTGAACAACCTCAGAGGTGTTGTAGAGGGTCCAATAGGGTAGCTGACGAACTCAGATTGCCTTTTCACAAGATCGTTGATTCTCCTTCCTTCAAGGTACGCCAGCTGATCTTCTTTGAGGGAGCGAGTGATCTTAGTTCCTTGACCAAGTTGTTCACCGTCGACATCGCTCGTCTGTGTCAATTGCCTGGTCATTGCATATTCTGATGCATGATAGCCAAAGGTTCCCAGAACTCTGGTATAATGAAGATAATCAGCGATGTCTGGTGCTTCCTCGTGCAAATACTCCACTCCCCTTGTAGCATCAATTGCGATTCTTACCCGTTGCGCCCAGTAAAGCATGTGACCAGGTTGTGCTCCCTGAACTCCTTTTCTACCATGCAAAGTGTCATGTAGGGATCCCATGGTTGCGAGTTCAGAAGCCACGACATGAAGGTTACCATCATCTGAATCAGGCTCAGATGATACATCAAGCTTTTTGACAGCAACATCCTTACCATTGTTCAACTGAGCAAAGTAAACCTTAATGGAAAGTGCTGCTGCTTTTTGAACTTCAGGTTTCACTGTAGCTGATGATGCCTTAGAACCTCTTTGATATGCATCATCATCATTCAGTTGGTTCTTGGCGTGATTATTTTTGTTCGACTGGCAGGACTCCTCTATTTGATAGTTGCAGCACGACCACCTCCGCATCTCTGCCCTCTTCCTCAAATAAAGATTGTTTCGAGACGTTTCATTCATGTTCTGCAAGCGTACAGTTTCAATCAAACCAGCTATATCCCTCAAATCGATTTCCTTATGCCCCAAGCTGTTATTTGTATTCCATTGACTGTCGAGCTGAGATACATGTTGATTACCACGGATGCGCCCTTTGATATCGATGCACTTCAATCTCTCGACAAAACACCGTCCTCGATCAAACGGTACACCTCCAACCTGCAGCTGCTCAACACACAGCCGTCCTCGATCGAACAACACATTTTGATCTGAAAAAACTCCGTGCGGATCTTCAAAAACGTCAGCCGATTCCACCACAAGGACATCAGAAGATAAACTCTTCGCAATCAAACGAGAGGCATTCCCGATCATCCATAAGGACTGTAAGGATTGCAACTTATGGTCTGCTAGCAACTGCGTACGATTCATATGTGCATATATATTACGTTGCTCATTGCTGCACTCAATCATCATAATATTATCATTGATTTTCCCTTCCACTTCACTTAGGCTATTAACGTGGACCAATGGAGAACGAAAGAATACCAACTTATCTCCAACTAAAACGAAATCATCGTCGCTTATAACTTCAGTCCCTTTAATCACATTAAAATCCGACATAGACACATCATTGACCAAAACTGACAACACAGATTCCTCACCAACCAAGACCTGCAAATCCCCATCAGCCAACATGGATTTATCCTCAATCAGCAGATCTCAAGCAACATCGGTTCGTCCTCAACTGTGACAGAACCTTTCCAAGCCTCTAACGTATGCATCTGAGGATTTTCAAACTCGGCAGCCTCTGAAACAACTCTCGGATTGAACGTAGTCACCAAGCCTTGTTGGAATGATAGATTTCCCAGAATTGATTCACCATTAATTCTTGCAATTGCGATTGTAGACTGTTAATGACCTGTGTAAGATTATCAAACTTGCTATTAAGATTACCGCTGACCTTCTCTAGTTGATTTGTAAATTCCATCTGTTGGAAGGTGATTTGGTTCCAGATTCTCGTTCGAGCTGCATCTCGTCGGGATATGGCATCTAGGTAGTTGGTCTCCGATTTAGCCATCATTTGTTCCAGCTTCTTCTGGGCTTCTCGCAATTCATCGTAGCGAATATTCTCCATCAGGTCACAGGAGGATGCTCTGATCCCAATGTAACAAACCGATTGAATGATGTAAGTAAAAGTGATGATCACGATGATAGTTTATCTTGCTGCTTTGATATTTTCTGTATATGATAACTAAGAGAAATGAGGTGACGAAAGAAGAAGTTAGGATTGAAGGAAAGTGAAGAAGATAGATAAGTAGGGTTAATTCTTGCTTAACCTTCATAATGCATCATAACATCGTTTATATAAAAAAATATATGTTGGGCTTCTTAGTATTTTGACCCAATATAGATAAGGTAATTTCTTGGCTCAGATAAACTCCATCATCAGCCCACGCCACTACGACCTAGCCCATTCAAGATATTGAAGCCCTTTGTCCTATTCTTCCTCGCCTTAATCGAGCTCCATCGGGCAGATAATCTTCTAACATCATCCCATGTTTCACTCAAATTCGCTTCAGTTGAGCCCACTCCATTTGGGGTCATGACAGTTTCTTTCCAGCCATAGGGTTCTTCTCCGCCGCCGGAGCCTTCTCAGCGGCTGGTTTCTTCTCGGCGGGCTTCTTCTCAGCTTTTGGTGCCATTTCAGAAGTTTAATTTTGAGATGAATCATCGAGAAATAAACGAATACTATATAAGGGCTCACTAGAGATGTGCTTTGATTGGATGATTAGCCTTGACTGAGACCATGAATTTTCACCGTTGATCATCTATTTAGTTGGACGGTGTCGATTGATTCTATAGGTTCACGTGGAATGTTGGCGCGGATCGTTTCGTGAAGCCGTTGATTGCATTTGATTTCAACGGTAAGATTCACGCGGTTAGTTTGAAGGATCATCAAAGCCGTTGGCTAAAAGTGAGGATCGATGATGACTTGGTTATTATTGTACTTCTGTCTGTTACCATTATTATTTATGATATGATTTAATTTATTAGATATCGAACTTTTACATAATGACTTACTAGTTTTTTTTCCCGTATATAACTAATGTAAATTAATAAGATACTTAATTATATGTTATACAATAATAATGTTATTTTATAATTATGAAGCTATAATATTATAACAGTTGTTGATTTTTAAGATATACGGACATAATTTTATGAGTCGCAATCTTAAATTAGCAACATTATAAATTATATCAACAAAAGTAATAAATGAAACAATCAAGTATAATTTATGCGATAATAATAAATTAAAGTTAATTGCATCAATTTTTTGTCAGAGTAAATAATTATAATATTGCTCACAGCTAGACTTGTGCAACCGATTACACACTTTCATTTCCTACGTATGTGGAACATGTCCCTATTATAGAGGACAATACAACTTAGTGTATGTACGCTATATCAAATCATAATGAAGGATTATATTGTTGATAATAGGCAATGGACAAGTCCCAAATTTGTGAGTAGGGGTGAAAACGAATCAAGTCGCTCGCGAGCAACTCGATCAAAACTCGACTCGAATTCGAGTTGACCAAGCTCAGTTCGAGTTCGAGTTCGGTTCGTTAATAAACAAGTCACACTCAAGCAGGTACATGTTCGGTTCGACTTGACTCGTTAAAGCTCGATTAATATATATATATATATATATATATTAAATATCTCGTAAAATATCTATAAATAAAAAATTATTTAATTTGATTTCCACCGTAATGAAATAAATCATCAAAAGTTGAATGTTAAAACTTATATTGCTTTTTATTTCTTTCTTTTTTTAACTTTTACACCATTATCGTTCAATGTGTATTTAAGAGACAGATAAAGATTACATATACCCAAAATACATGCATCAAAACTCTATTTTATCTCCCCCAAGCCTTGGCTCTAGTGGCTGTGGGCTGGTGTTGGGAATCCCGGTAGGGTCCTGGGGCCCTGGCGGAATTTTGAAAGTTTCGGGATTCTGACCTTTCCCTAGGACCGCTCGGTGTTTGCACGAGAACATAAGACACAAATAAAAGGGTTTTAAGCCATGATACCTTGAAGAAAACTAAGGAGGTGGCTAGCTACGAACCCTTCGAATCCCCGGAATCTAGTATCCCTTTCCTAGCACCAACCCCGCACGAACGGAGCAAGATCGTCACGCCGGCAACTCACACACGTCGCGGGTTGTCCTTGCTATAGGCGGTGATACGGGTAGGGTCCCGATCAACGAAATTTATGGTCCGGAAAACGTAAGATATTGGTAGAGCTGCAATTTAGCTTGAGTTTCGGATCGATTTAAGGCCTCAAAATGCAGCGAAACAGAAAATAGAAGATGAAGAACACGAAGAAGACGATGTACGTGGTTCGGACTCTTGAGAGTCCTACGTCCACGGGCCGGCCAAACATGGTTTTCACTATGATCGAATGGTTTACACACTCGGCTCACATCTTTCGATTTGTTACAGACCAAAACTAAAGAAGAAGAAGAAGAAAATAGCTAGAGAGTGTTTGTGTGTGTGTTCTTGGTGTGTTAGTTTGTGTGAGAGGTGAAGTGTTGCGTTAATGTTGTCTAAAATGAGCTATTTCTCCTCCTTTTATTGATTCTTCTCGTCAGAGCCTGCTGGAGGGAGCTGCTTCCACGCTGCCAAGTACAGTCTGGAGCTCCTGCATGCGCGACACTGTAGCAGACTCTGTACTTCTGTCAGATAGTGTCTTCCAATGGGCAGCCTACACGTGTTATTTGGTCCCCTCTTCAGAGTCCTTCTCCTGTACGGAGCCAGACACCTCCAGATCTTCTTGATTTGTTTGTCTTTGTCTTTCTTGATATTCTCTCAAGCCATTTAGGTCCCGAGAGTACTACCTTAGGGCTATTAGGTCCCGAAAGTATACCTTTTAACATCCTAAGAGGTCCTCTCAGATCCGTCCTCTCCAGGTTCCTTTGCTTCCGTTGGGGACCTGCTCCCCGCGAGTCGGTCATTTCCCCAAGGGTGTTAGCTCCCTTCTCGTGCCTCAGGTACAAATCTTTGCATTCCCACATCCTCTCTCATGTACTATAATTGAGGACCTGCGTGCCCGGACCTATTCCGCATCAACCACTCCCCTACTCTGAATAGTGTTGGGAAACAAGGCTTTCAGAGTATTATAAGTGGCACGCGGTCCTCTCCTTAGAAAGTCGTTTTCCCGCTCAAATACCGCTTGATGCGGAACAGATCCTGGGCACGCAGGTCCTCAATTATGGTACATGAGAGAGGATGTGGGAATGCAAGGATTCGTACCTGAGGCAAGGGAAGATGCACAAGAATGGAGCTAACACCCTTGGGGAAATGACCAGCTCGCGGGGAGCAGGTCCCCAACAGAAGCAAAGGAACCTGGAGACGACGGATCTGAGAGGACCTCTTAGGATGTTAAAAGGTATACTTTCGGGATCTAATAGCCCTAAGGGAGTACTCTCGGGACCTAAATGCCCTGAGAGAATATCAAGAAGAATAAAGACAAGCAAATCAAGAAGATATCCCGGTGTCTGGCTCCGTATAGGAGAAGGACTCTGAAGACGGGACCAGATAACACGTGTAGGCTGCCCATTGGAAGACAGTATCTGACAGAAGTACAGAGTCTGCTACAGTGTCGTGCATGCAGGAGCTCCAGATTGTACCTGGCAGCGTGGAAACAGCTCCCTCCAGCAGGCTCTGACGAGAAGAATTAATAAAAGGAGGAGAAATAGCTCATTTTAGATAAGATTAACGCAACACTTCACCTCTCACACACACTAACACACCAAGAACACACACACAAATGCTCTCTAGCTGCTTTCTTTCTTTTTCTTCTTTAGATTTCGTCTGTAACAAAAAGAGAGATGTGAGATGAGTGTGTAACCCCTTTGAGATTAGTGAAAACCATCTTTGGCCGGCCCGTGGACGTAGGACTCTCAAGAGTACGAACCACGTATATCCTCGTCTTCATGTTCTTCATTTTCTATTTTCTGTTTCGTCACATTTTGAGGCCGGAAATCGAGCCAAAACTCGAGCTAAATCGCAGTTCTACCGATATCTTACGTTTCTCGGACCATAAATTTTGTTGATCGAGTCCCTACCCGTATCAAATGGCGCCGTCTGTGGGAAATTCGGGTTGAGGCGATGACATTTTCTCTTTGGCCACTGGTATTTGGTTTGAGTTTTGGCGTTGGGTGATTGAGAATATTGTTAGTTGTTTGAAGGGTGGGTGTTCTATGAGCTGGGTTCTTGATGTTTCTGGGATTTTCATGGCTTGTTGTGGGTTTTTTGTTATTGCTGGGATATCAATGGTTTCTCGCGGGGAAGGGAGAATAAAGGATGAAGAACGGCTCCAAATCTCGGTTTGGATGCCTCGGCCGATGATCGGAGACCACCGTTAGGCTTCTCAAAATGTCCTCTACTATCTGAGGTATTCGGTGCAGCCACAGACCATTTGTAGCTACTGCAATGCCGGGTCAAATTCATGGCGGCGTCGAGAGACCCTAACTACGCCACTTCGGAAAAATCGTGAAAATCAACATCGATCTCTCAAAATCGAGGGTACCCATGGCATGTACCCTTTGTCTCAGCCCCTCACTGTTCATGCCCAACCGTCGCCAGAGTTAAATCGTGGGTTATTCGTACAAAGAAGCCGCGGCGAGCTAAACAATCTAAGTTTGCGATTGTCGGCTTTCTTGAGGTTAAACCACCACTATCACGGCTTGCGTGCTCCGACGAAGGTCGCCGTTGCTTCACCTCTGGTCTCCGGCGGCGTCACCACCGCTGATTCAAAAAGGGAGTCGTTTGTAAGTTTTTCTTGCATTTGGGGTCGATTAGCAATTATCTAAACTAGCGGGCTGATTCTGTTATTTCGCTTTGGGGGCTAATAGTAGAGATCTGAGATTGGGGGGCTGCGCTGCAAAATATAAAAATTAGGGTGCTACTGAAGTAGTTTCACTTAGGGTTTTGTGATGGGCCTTTAGTCTTGTTGGGCTTCTAAACACTTTGTGCTGCTGGACTTATTCTTGATGGGCTGGTCAAATAAATTAGTATAGGCTGAAATTATTTTTAATGGGCTGCTAGAATTATTTTTAATGGGCTTCTGGAATTATTTCTAATGGGATGCTGAGATTATTTTTAATGGGCTGCTGGAATTAATTATTTTGGTTTACTGAAATTAATTTAATTAATTAAATGCATGGGATTATTTGTTCGAGATTTCTAAGTCAAACCCCATACTGGCACATGAAGACCCGATCTATCCGATTCGGGATCTATAAGTCAAGTCTGCGCTAGCATGCGCATATCTAAGTCCAGTTCCTCATTGGCACATGAAGACCCGAGCTATCTGTTCGGGACCTCTACGTCCAGCTCCGCACTGGCATGTGCAGGTCTAAGTTCAGCTCTGTATTGGTATGTGAAGACCCGATCTATCTGTTCGGGATCTCTAAGTCCAGTTCCGCACTGACAGGTGCAGGTCTAAATTTAGCTCCGTACAGTTCCGCACTAGCAGGTGCAGGTCTAAGTTCAGCTCTGTATTGGTACGTGAAGACCCGATCTATCTGTTCGGGATCTCTAAGTCCAGTTCCGCACTGGCATGTGCCGGTATAAGTTCAGCTCAGTATTGGTATGTGAAGACCCGATCTATCTGTTCGGGATTTCTAAGTCCAGGTCCGTAGGAAAGACGTGACAAGCAGATGAAGTCGAATGGAGAAGTGGGCTCAGACTTACAAACCCAATCAGTTGAGGAGCTAATGAATATCGAGCTATACCAAAACTGGGAAGGTTTCACTACCTAGGTAGGGACGCACCTAGAAGAAGAGGTACTGAACGAGCTAGTCAAGGTGCCTACGGAAGAACGCCGACCTCTTCGCCTCTACCCCTTCAGACACTGCCAGGGACCTAAATGAGCGGCTGCAGGGACCTATGGTTACGTCCGCATCCCCATCGGGCTGAAGAATTCGGGAGCTACCTATCAAAGGATGGTTGACACGATATTCAAAAAGCAGCACTGGCCGTGATGGTCTCTGCTAGAAGGATACGTCCTTACTTTCTGCCGCATAAGGTACGTGTCCGTACTAATTTCCTCTTAGCAAAGTTTAAGTAGACCTGATTTATCTCGAAGAATGGTAAAGTGGGCCTTCGAATTGGGTGAGTATGATTTTGAGTTCAAAAGACGTCTGATGATCAAGGCCCAGGCCCTGTCGGATTTTGTGTTAAAATTCACCTGAGTAGAGCAGCTCCCAAAGTGGCAAATATACGTGGATGGATCATCGACATCCACAGGAGCAGGAGCAGATTTCTTTATCATTACTCGTAAAGGCAGGGAGCTTCAATTTGCCTTCACCTTCGATTTCATAGCCTCCACCAACAAGTCGGAATATGAGACCCTGATTAGGGGATTAGAAATGGCAGAGGAGTTGGGAGCTCACGAGGTGATTGTCTTTTCAGACTCACAGTTGGAAACCCAGCAGATCCCAATGGAAGAGAATAACAGAGCCGATCACTTGGCAACGCTGGCAAGTGTGGTCTTTGCAAGTAAGGAATGAAATGTCACCATGCTCACAACTAGCAAACTAGAGGTCGCCAAACATATCGGATGTATGGAAGGAGGAGAAGATTGGAGGCCTCTCATCTTCGAAGCTTTGCGGAACGTCGACCACGAGGATCGACAAACGTTCTGTATTATAGGAGGTTACAAAGCGGTTATTCAGTAGGCGATAAGAGCAGGGTACTTCTGCCCACCATGACGAGAAATGCCAGGGAGCTGGTTCGAAAGTACAATAGTTGTCCGCGATATGGACCTAAGATTCACGTCCCAGCGGAGAACCTGGGGGTTATGCATTCACCGTGCCCCTAAATGGAGATTAGATATAGTAGGACCTCTACCGTTGGTTAAGGCTCAAAAAAGGTTTATAATAGTAGATGTGGACTACTTCAGCAAGTGGGCGGAGGCCAAGCCAATGGACAGGTCGAGGCAACTAACCGCACCATCCTCAGACATCAAAGACCTTCGGGTCTGCGACGTGAAACGATATCCTAGGACGGATGGTCCATGGCGCACCTGACATCAAAGGCCATTAGGCCTGCGACGTGGCATGATATCGTACTGTCGACGGACCTACGGTGTACAAAGACATCAAGGACCTCAGGGTCTGCGACGTGAAATGATACCGTAGGACGGATGGTCCAGGGCGTACCTGACATCAAAGGCCATTAGGCCTGCGACGTGACATGATGCCGTACTGTCGACGGACCTACGGTGTACAAAGACATCAAGGACCTCAGGGTCTGCGACGTGAAAATGATGCCAAAAGACGGATTGTTTGCGGTGTACCCTGACATCAAAGGCCATTAGGCCTGCGACGTGACATGATGCCGTACTGTCGATGGACCTACGGTGTACAAAGACATCAAGGACCTCAGGGTCTGCGACGTGAAAATGATGCCAAAAGACAGATGGTATGCGGTGTACCCTGACATCAAAGGCTAACAAGCCTGCGACGTTACGTGATACCACACTGCCGACAGGCCTGTGGCGTACCCGATATCAAGGACCACTAGGTCCGCGACGTGTGATAACAATATAAGACCAACAAGGTCGGAGCGTACAACATGTTAGAAACCCCGGGGGATGTAGTGTGAAGATTAGGAGTGAGTCTTTCGAGTAGTTGTGAAAATATACTTATAGGGAGCACGGCCCTGAGGGGATCTGGAAGCACATCATCAAATAGCCCCCCAGCAGAGGCAACAAACATTCAAGCTCCCAATCAATGGTCAGGCGCGATGCGAATAACAGAGGAACAACAAAAGGTACGCATTAGGGCGTATCGGTTTAAAAATACGAGTAAGTCTGAGGTATAAAACTAGGGAAAGAAGTCAAAAACAACATACGGCATTAAAGATCAAGTCTTAGGACCCACGAGCGACCAGCAGAAGTAAACAAGATCTATGGAGCAGGGGGACAGCCCCATTAGAAGAGTCAGGAGATATACCTTGCAGAGACATACCTCGCAGGTCCCCAAGGTCAGCACGGACCAGATTCTCTATGCAGCGCTCAGCGGCAGCCTCCTTAGAAGAGTCAAAAGATATACCTCGCAGGTCCCCAATTCAGCATGGACCAAACCCTCTATATAGCGCTTAGCGATAGAAACCTAGAAGTTAGGATTAGTCGAGGCTTTAGGGTCTCCTGGAAAGATAGAAGTGGAGGTGCAGCTTTAAAGGATGCCATCAGGTCAGTGCCTACTTGACCTGCCTGATGGCCCTTCACGAAGTAATACTACATCAGTTGGATTAAGTCCTGTAGAGAAAGGGCGTCCCTCAAGTGAGCTGTATGTCATCCCTCTGCAACCTGAGCCAGGGACTCTCGCCTTGCTGGGAGAGTAAGGGGCGCTCGGGGCAGCATCTGATTCTTTCATTCAGCTTCAGCTTTTATCCGTTCCGTCTGCTCGCGAACCAGATGGTCCACCTCAATTGGGACCTTTTGCTCAAAGGATCCATTTGCTCATCTAGCTTTCTCTGGAAATCCCCTTTTTAAGCTTCTTCTTCCTTCTGCTCCAGGTACAACTTATTCTTCTTTTCTAGTCGTTCCCTCTCTGTCCCTACTAGCTCCTGTGCTCTTTTCTCCCGACCCTGCCTCTCAAGCGCTGGGAACGCTTGCATCTCCTTCAGTTGTCCATTTAGCTCCTCAATCCGCTGTTGAATTCTTCTATCTTTCTCCATCAAAACCCGGTGGCCCTTCTTCAAGTCACGGGTTGAAGGATCACGGACCTGACCCTCGTCGGAGAGAGCCGCACCATGAATTATCGCCTAGGAAGAGATAACCAGGGCAGTGAGCCAGCTCCTCCCTGATAGCACCAAAGGGTTTCGTCGACGCTCCATCAACGTCTATAGAAGGGACAAGTAGACCCAGGTACTTTATCGTCCAACGGAATTCATGTCGCCCAAAGTAAGGAGCAGATCCAGCTCTGGGCCCCCATCAACCCTACGATGAGGGCCCCATCCCTTTGGCTTGCGGCCCTGGTCTTATGGGTATATATCATCAGATCGATAGCACGCCGCATGCCTAGGAAACTGACGATAAGATAGGATGACGAAGAACTTCTGACAGAGTCTAACCTGAATTTCCTTGAAAGCTACAGCCGGTGAAGGAGAAATATTAGTCCTTTGAATAGGGTCTGAGAGAGTAACAATATAGTCATTGGATGCAAATCCCTGAGGAACTAACCTCTCCAAACCGCTAAACACTGTCACTTTGATGTAGGGGTATTTGAGAGGGAAAACGACTTTCTAAGGAGAGGACCACGTGCCACCTATAATACTCTGAAAGTCTTGTTTCTCAACACTGTTCATAGTAGGGGAGTGGTTGATGCGGAACAGATCCCGGGCATGCAGATCCTCAATTATGGTACATGAGAGAGGATGTGGGAATGCAAGGATTCGTACCTGAGGCAAGGGAAGATGCACAAGAATGGAGCTAACACCCTTGGGGAAATGACCAGCTCGCGGGGGCAGGTCCCCAACAGAAGCAAAGGAACCTGGAGACGATGGATCTGAGAGGACCTCTTAGGATGTTAAAAGGTATACTTTCGGGACCTAATAGCCCTAAGGGAGTACTCTCGGGACCTAAATGCCTTGAGAGAATGTCAAGAAGGATAAAGACAAGCAAATCAAGAAGATCTGCAGGTGAGAGTCCCTGGCTCAGGTTGCAGAGGGATGACATACAACTCACTTGAGGGACGTCCTTTCTCTGCAAGATCTTGCGCAACTGATGCAGTATTACTTCGTCAAGGGCCATCAAGCAGGTCAAGCAGGCACTGACCTGAAGGCATCATTTAAAGTTGTACCTCCACCTCCATCTTTCCAGGGGACCCTGATGCCCCGACTAATCCTAACTTCTGGGTTCCTGTCGCTAAGCGCTACATAGAGGAACTGGTCCGTGCTGATCTTGGGGACCTGCAAGATATTTCTCCTGACTCTTCTAAGGAGGCTGCTCCCCCTACTCCGTAGATCTTGTTTACTCCCGCTGGTTGCTCGTGGGTCCTAAGACTTAATCTTTAATGTTGTATGTAGTTCCCAACTTCTTTCCCTGGTTATGTACCTAAGACTTAATCGCATTTCTAAACCTAAACGCCCTAATGCGTACATTTTGTTGTTCCTCTATTATTCGCATCGCACCTGACCATTGATCTGGGAGCTTGAATGTTTGTTGCTTCTTCTGGGGGGCTATTTGATGATGTGCTTCCAGATCTCCTTGGGGTTGTGCTCCCTTGAAGTAAATGTTCACAACTACTCGTAAAACTCACTTCTAATTTTCACACTACATCCCCCGGGATTTCTAACATGTTGCGCGCTCCGACCTTGTTGGTCTCATATTGTTATCACACGTCGCGGACCTAATGGTGCTTGATGTCGAGTACGCCACAGGCCCGTCGGCAGTGTGGTATCAAGTCACATCGTGGACCTATCTTAGCAACCTACAGTAAAGCAGGAGTGGTCCGTCGACGTTGGGTACACCATGGACTGTCCGTCCCTTGCATCGATTTCACGTCGCAGACCACGGAGGTCTTTGATGTCAGGGTACACCGTAGGCCTATGTCAGTACGGCATCTAGTCACGTCCCAGACTCACCGTAGGGTCCTGCCGCGAAGCAGGCATTGTCTTTGATGTCAGGTACGCCTTGGACCATCCGTCCTAGGGTATCGTTGTCACGTCGCAGATCCAGAAATCTTTGATGTTAGGGTACACCGTAGGTCCGTCGATAGTACGGCATCATGTCACGTCGCAGGCCTAATGGCCTTTGATGTCAGGTACGCCCTGGACCATCCGTCCAAGGGTATCGTTGTCACGTCGCAGATCTGGAGATCTTTGATGTCAGGGTACGCCGCAGGTCCGTCGACCGTAAGGTATCATTTCACGTTGCAGACCCAGGGGCCTTTGATGTCCTTGATGTGGTAGTGGAACTTGATCTTGGGAGACCGAAATATCACGAATATCTGACTCTGTGACTATATGTTGCTTTAGTGCTGACTTTTGTATCTCTCCATCTTGACTTGTACAATTTTCCCTCAGCTCCTCGACCATGTCCAGGTCCTCCCTTCTCAGCTGAGCATTTTGTTCCTCATCATAATATAAGATTCAGTGAGTTTCGATTCCTGTTTCTATAGGAATGACAGCAGCTGGCCCGTATACTAACTGAAAGGGCATTTTCTCGATAGATTCCCGAGGACAAGTTCGGTATGCCCAAAGGACGGGCTGTAAAGACTCGAGCCACTTAGGGATGTCCCACTAACACGAACCTTTGTGTGATTCTTCTGCCCATATAAAGTTGTCGGACCGTAGCACCCTGAACCTGGGTTCTGTTATCCGCGACCAAGATTCTTTGACCCGAATCTGCAACATAGGTTCTTCCCTAGGAAATCAAGGACGTTGTCCTCAACGATCTTGGTTACTGGCTTGGCCTTCGCCCACTTACTGAAGTAGTCCCCCAACTACTATTATCAACTTTTTCTGAGCTTTAGCTAACGGTAGGAGTCCCACTATGTCTGCTCCCCATTTATCAAAAGGGGACGGCGAATGCATAACTCCCAGACTCTCTGTCGGGACGTGTATATTAGGCTCATATTGCTGATCACTATTGCACCTATGAACCAATTTCTTAGCATCCCTCATCATGCGGGCTAGAAATACTCTGCCCTTATCGCTCATCGAGCGACCGATTTGTGACCGTGGTGATCCCCAGCACGTCCCTCGTGGATCTATTTTAGCACCCTCTTCCCCTCGTTCTTTGAAAGACATCGAGCATAAGGGTGCGTGAACGGCTTTTTGAATAGGTCACCTCCCATCATGCAAACTCCTGCATGTACTTCTGTTTATCCTCACAATCAACATCGCTTAAGATTTCGAGGATGGGGGACCTCCATTCACCCCCCTTCTATACATCCAATGCATCTTGCAGCCCCTAACTTGCTTTTCCCTTCCTGCTCGTGTATGTCGCACTGGCCAGCTTTGCCAACTGATCAGCCTTGTTATTCTCCTCCCTCGGGATCTGCTGTATCTCGAAGCTAGCAAACTTTTTCCTTGACTCTTCTACTCGACTTGCATATTTGACCATCTTTTCATCCTTTATTTCATAGTTACCCTGCACCTGCTGAGTTATCCACTGAGAGTCCGAGAAGATAACCACCTTATGAGCTATCAGCTCCTCCGCCATTTCTAGTCCCCTAATCAGGGCCTCATACTCTGACTCATTGTTAGAGACCGAGAAATTAAAGGTGACAACAAGTTGGAGTTCCTCGCTTTTAGGAGTGATGATAAAGATCCATGCTCTTGCTCCTATGGATGTCGATGATCCATCCACGTATATTTTCCATTTTGGGAGCTGCTCTGCTCAGGTGAATTCCAACACAAAATCCGACAGTGCCTGAGCCTTGATCGACGGGTGTCTTTTTAACTCAACACCATACTCCCCCAGTTCGACAACCCATTTTACCATTCTCCGAGATAAATTAGGTCTACTAAAAGTTTGCTGAAGAGGAAATTAGCGCGGACGCGTACCTTATGCGGCAGGAAGTAAGGACGTAACCTTCTAGCGGAGACCATCATGACCAGCGCTGTTTTCTCCACCTCTGACTACTGCGTCTTTGCGGCCAACATGACCTTACTTACAGAGACTGCGGCGTGGAGGTACGACTCCAGGTCCTCGATTGCCATCTGGCAATCATCTGCTCACAGGAACTGTTGAGGGCTGCTAATCTCCCTGACAACCTCTGCACCTTTTTGACTTTCTTTGGAGGTTGCAGCTCTAAAATAGCTTTGACTTTTGACGAGTTAACCTCGATACCTCGTCGTGTAACCATGTACCCCAAGAACTTTCTCGATCTAACCCCGAACACATACTTCTTCGAGTTTAACTTAATTCCACCTTTCTTAATGGCCTCATAAGCTTCCGTCAGGTCCATCGTATGCTCCTTAGCCATTATCGATTTAACCCACATGTTGTCTTCGTATACCTCCATACTGCGACCTAACTGCTTTTTGAATACCTTGTCAACCATCCTTTGGTAGGTAGCTCCTGCATTCTTCAGGCCGAAGGGGATGTGGACGTAACCATAGGTCCCCGGGGTGGAATCGACTGACTCATTTAGGTCCCTGATGTCAATGCGCATTCTCCATCCCCTATTAGCTTTCTTGACTAACGCATCATTAGCTAGTCAAACAGGGATCTGGACCTCTTTTAACATGTCTTGCCTTGAGTTCCACCTCCTCCTTATCGACCTGATCCCTTTCGGCTCTGAACTACTTAAGCTTTCGTTTTGTTGATTTATTCCCTGGGCTGACGTTCAAATAGTGTCTGACAATGTCTAGGTGAATGCTCGTCATGTCTGAAGGGGTAAAGGCGGAGAGATCGGCATTCTTCCGTAGGCACTCGGATAGCTCCTTTAGCACATCTTCCTCTAGGTACATCCCTACCTGAGTAGTGAAACCTTTCCAGTTTGGGTATAGCTTGACTTTCATTAGCTCCCATCTGGTTGGGGTTGTAAGTCTGAACTTACTCCTCCATTCGACTTCGTTTGCTTGTTACTCATTTTCTCAGGTCGGGCATCCCTTCTACCACTTAACACCGACTTCACCTCATTTGCGTAACAACGTCGCCATGCGTATTGGTCTCCTGATACTTCTCACACTCGATCTTCCGTTGGGGATATGATCTTTAGATTGTAGGTAGAAGGAATGGCTTCAAACTCATTAATTGCTGGACGTCCCAACATGACGTTATAAGACGATATCACATCCCCCACCAGAAAATTGATCATTTTTACCGCTTTGGCTGGTTCTTTGCCTCATCCTACGGGGAGAGCTATTTCCCTTAAGGGTTGTATTCCAGCACCCCCAAATACGTATAGGGCCATATTACGGACCTCAACTCCACGTCCAGATTCATCTTCCTGAAACACTCTAGGAACTGGAAGTCAGCTGAGCCTCCTCCATTTATGAGGACCTGGGAGACGTCGGACCCTACAACATCCATGTTAATTAACCATCGCACCGTTATGGGACATGATCACTTCATCCTCATCCTATGGGCCGAACTGGACCCTGCTGAAGTTTCCATCTGACCTACTACTTGATCCTCGAGCTTGCTAGCGCTCCATTCTTAAACTCGATCATAAGATTTCCGAGCTCTGTTCGAGTCGCCCCTACCATGTCCTCCTACTGTGGTGAGTATATGGACCCTCTGCTGAGACGGGGCACCCTTGTCTAGTGGTATCATAGGTTGTTTTCCCTCATCCCCGTCTGGTTCCTCAGGTTCCTTTCACATGATAGACGGGCATGTGTTTCGATCACGGTACGTGAGCTCCCTCTAGCGTCCTGTCTGGACAAGCCTCTCGAGATCATCCTCATAGCTGGGTGCTTTTCGACTACGGCGAGTATCTCCTCCGGTTTTTCCCGTAAAGGTGTGTATCTCCGAAGAGGACGTGAGTGGAGATCTCATGCGTCCTTATTATCTCTTCTGATCAGCGTAGATCCTGGTTGGGACCTCCCTTGAGTATACTATCTTCCAGCGTCCCTATTATCTCTCCTGATCAGCGTAGATCCTGGTTGGGACCTCCCTTGAGTATATTCTCTTCCAAGTTGGTATACTTATCCGCCCTGTACAGTAGTTCCTCGAAGGTCCGGGGTGGCCTCTTGGACTGGAAACGAAGAAGTTTGCGTCTCCCTGTGGTGCTGACCTCGACTGAAGGAGTAGAAGAGGGCACCTCTAGGGTCGATATGTTGAACCTACTAATATAGGCTTTAAGGCCCTCACTCTACCTCTGCTTCAATCGAAATAGTGACGTATCCGATTTGGGTTGTCTCATCACTAGCAAGTCGGGTAATATGTATGATCTGGAATTCTTCGAAGGACTGGATAGGACCAGGTGCTAACTGACCGAATCACTCTTGTGCGGACCTGACCAAAGTAGTCAAGAAGACATGACACTTGATCTTATCTGAAAAATCGTGCGACAACAGGTATTTTGGAAGCGCAGAAGATTGTCCACTAGGTTGGTGGTGCCATCGTGCTCATACGGCAGCTGCTTAGAATTACTTGACGCTTCACCCTCCAATAGTTCCCTGGCGAACGGTGTCCTAGCTGCGAGATTTCCTCCCCACGGAGTTCGTCCAGCTTGACCTTTGATACCTTCAACCATTTGCTTCAGCTCCGCAACCTGGTTCCTTAGATCATGCTCTCTTCCTCTCCAAACGTCTATTCTACTCTCTGTCGGGCTCTGTCTACACATCTTCCCTTGGCTACCTTTGTCGTTAGTGTGACGGTCTGTCTGTGAGCATTCAGCAGCCCATTAAAAATAATTCCAGCAGCCCATTAAAAATAATTCCAGCCTATACTAATTTATTTGACCAGCCCATCAAGAATAACTCCAGCAGTCCAAAGTGTTTAGAAGCCCAACAAGACTAAAGGCTCATCACAAAACCCTAAATGAAACTACTCTAGTAGCACCCTAATTTTTATAATTTGCAGCGCAGCCCCCCAATCTCAGATCTATACTATTAGCCCCCAAAGCGAAATAACAGAATCAACCCGCTAGTTTAGATAATTGCTAATCGACCCCAAATGCAAGAAGAACTTACAAACGACTCCCTTTTTGAATCAGCGGTGGTGACGCCGCCGGAGACCAGAGATGAAGCAACGACAGCCTTCGTTGGGGCACGCAAGCCGTGATAGTGGTAGTTTAACCTCAAGAAAGCCAACAATCGCAAACATAGATTGTTTAGCTCGCCGCGGCCTCCTCGTACGAATACCCCACGATTTAACTCCGGCGACAGTCGGGCATGAACAGTGAGGGGCTGAGACAGAGGGTACATGCCATGGGTACCCTCGATTTTGAGAGATCGATGTTGATTTTCCCGATTTTCTCGAAGTGGCGTAGTTATGGTTTCTCGACGCCGCCACTGTTTTGACCCTCGATTACAATGGCTACAGGTGGTCTATGGCAGCACCAGATCTCTGTGAACAGAGGACGTCGTGAGGAGTCCAACGGCGGTCTCCGATCGTCAAACGGAGGCGTCTAGGCGAAGGCACAAAGCTGCGAATCGGAGCCTGCAAGCTTTGTTGCTTCTTCCTCTT
The DNA here is from genome assembly GCA_028392965.1 of Lindernia subracemosa. NCBI lineage: Eukaryota > Viridiplantae > Streptophyta > Magnoliopsida > Lamiales > Linderniaceae > Vandellia > Vandellia subracemosa. Next base: position 416,886 of record JAQPCC010000044.1, read on the forward strand.
TTTTCTTTATCAGCAACTCCAAGAACCCAACTCATAAAACCCAGAAACATCAAGAACCCAACTCATAGAACCCAGAAACATCAAGAACCCAACTCATAGAACCCAGAAACATCAAGAACCCAACTCATAGAACACCCACCCTTCAAACAACTAACAATATTCTCAATCTCCCAATGCCAAAACTCAAACCAAATACTAGTAGCTAAAAAGAAAAAGTCATCGCCTCAACCCGAGTTTCCCACAGACAGCGCCATTTGATACGGGTAGGGTCCCAATCAACGAAATTTATGGTCCGGGAAACGTAAGATATTGGTAGAGCTGCGATTTAGCTTGAGTTTCGGATCGATTTAAGGCCTCAAAATGCAGCGAAACAGAAAATAGAAGATGAAGGACACGAAGAAGACGATGTACGTGGTTCGGACTCTTGAGAGTCCTGTTGAGGTTTATGCTCTTGATGCCGTACGAGGATTAGATAGTACGAGGGCATAAGTGTAATTTTGATGTGTTTATCATTTGTAATTGGATTATTTGATAATGGAATTACGTTTTATTTTTGTCGATTTGAGTTTTGACAAAATAATACAAAAAGGCATATTATTACTTCGTCTAAATAAATTAACCTTGCAGTCGGGTAATAAGACGAATTAATAAAACCCCAATATTTACAGTTCAGTTACTGATTCTGTGGGGACAGAGAGGGGGCATCAGTAAGCTGACATACTGTAATATTAAATTAAGTCCACAAGTCTTAGTCTCTAGTAGGGTGACTGGATTGACGAGTACGACTTGTTTGTCGACGAGGCCAAAATGGTTGTGCCAACCATTCACTTGGAAAGTGGGAGCTCGTGACATTGATACAAAACGAATTAGGGGATTGTCTGTATTTGGACACTGACTCGTAATCGAACGATCACACGATGGTAAAGTCGTTGATCGATCGATTGACTATAGTAGTCTACGTGAACCTTAGACCGAAAGGGTAAACTTGGGGTTGGTCTTAAGGTCTTGATTAGTCACTAGTTTGCTAGGCCCAAATTGCATGAAGCATGGGTCAGCGGCGAAATGCGGTCTTGACTTTTCGACGTGATTGCCGATTATACCGCTGAGCGGGATTTACGGCCTTGATTAAATTCAAGGTTAACGTCCTATGCAGTTTCGATGTGCGAGAATTTACCTAAGCCTCTGGCCAGAGCATATAACTGACTCACGAGGGTCGTGGAGGGCAGTTTGGTAAATGTCACCAACACGAACGTCATAGAGTCGAGTCCTGTAAGTTCGACTACGCGTGACTTTCACTCGACCGGGACAAACGTAAAGGGTTTATACGTAGTACGATAATCTATAGTCGGTTCGTGAATAATACCTATTCGTACTCAACTCGGGATCGGTTCGGTACCACGGGGCTGGCTAGGTGAATACCGAACTCCTGGATTCCTCCCAGAGCCGGTTGAGTCGAACCAAGAGAGTCGGGCTTAAAAAGGGCAACCGACACAACGTCTATGTGAGAATAGAACAGGCTGGGGCCTGGAATGAGAGATTAGGGTTTGGGGCTTGGCCGAAACCCTTAATGGCCGAAAATGTGGTAAAATGCGTGAGGGGCAAAATGGTCTTTTCACCTCACGAAATATTTTGGAAATATTATATTGGATATTTAATATTCAGTATATGATTTAAATGTGATTTAAATCTTTATTATTGTTTTAGAAAAATAATAATATTTAATTTGGAATTAAATAAAATATATATATTAGATATATATATGATTTTCGATTTATTATATAGTATAATTTCTAAAATTATTATATATATATATTGGATATTATATATTTAAATATACTAAATATAGAAAATATATTAATTAATATTAATATTTGATTTTAATTTGAATTTTGAATTTGAGTTCAAAAGAGAAAGACTTAGTCAAAGAAGACTAAGTATACTCAAAGTGGGTGAGAATCTTTCTCCCCACTTCAAGTAAAGAATTCGGCCAACACCCCTAGATATAAATAGGGTTTTAGGTTTGTTGAAAACACTAAGTCATTTTTGGAAAAGAAAAGAAAACCCTAGGTGTGATTCTCTCTCTCTCTCTCGTCTCTATCTCTCTCGCCACATCTCTCTCTCGCTCCCTCATTTGCTGCGCGTGGAGAGGAGGCTCTCGGGGTGTTCTTGGCCCAGCCGCATTAAGCAAGAATAGCCTCGTGATGTTGTAAGGTGCCGGCGTGACGCTCTTGCCCCGTTCGTGCGCGTAAAGATGCTAGGAGAGGGATACAACATCCCGGGGAATAGAAGGGTTTGAATTACGTGGTGATTGATTGGGCATTAGGTTCTGTTTTTATCGGGTGATATGTTAAGGGTGACAAGGTCCCCCCCGGGTTGTACTTTACAGTTTTTCTAGAAAGACGGGCTTTGTTATTTTAGGGAAAGATCCCCCCGTCATAGGCTATAGTAGTACAGGATTGACGGCCGAATGAGAGACGATCGAGACGAGACGAACGAACAAGACGGTGGCTGAGTTGTCCGTTCGAGACAAGCCCGAAGACTTAGAGTTTTCTTTTTGTACAAATAGGATAGAACTAGAAATATCCCCGATCTTTCACATTTACTTTAATAGGTTGAAACTAGGTTTACTATTAAAGTCTATTATGTGCGTGTTGGTTTCGAACGTGATAATCGTGCATAATGTGCTCGTTCTTTAACTGTGAGGATTCTCCCGAAGTTAGACTTTAAAATATCAAGTGAGTAAAGGGGCGTGGCTCCTGTCTTCTATCAAGTCAAAAAAGTTACAACATAGGGGTACGGTTTTGGTTGATCGAGTTACGGCGCTAAAACCCTCGCCTTTGACGTGAACGTATTTGGATGCATTTTTTATAATGCCGCTAGCCAACAACTCTTCGTCCTCTTACAAAGTGTTATCCTACGGAGGCGAAGTTCACTCAAAAGTGGAAGGTTAGCAGGACTTTGATAGGCAGCACTTGCACAGTCATTCCCAAGAAGTCTGAGTTACAGGCCGAGGGACACTGAATGAGACAAATTCGTTGAAACTTCTATTTGATAGAATCGTGTGGGACATGAACATGGCTGATCAAATATACCAATAAACTGTTAAGTTGAGGCTAGTTTGATTCAGTGTGGGTAAATCAACGCCACTATAAAACTACTCAATGAGGTTTCCGAAATTCCTAACGGGAGACAGGATTTTGAGAAAAATAGTGGGAGTCAGACGAAAGATTAAAGTCCTATTTTAGTCTGATTAAACACTTCAAATCCTAACTATCTGTTTTTCTTTCTACAGTTTATTTTCTACTCTATTTTATACGATGACAAACGTATTATCCGTACTTTTGGAAAAACATTGTTTGGTGGGACCAAACTATGTTGATTGGCTAAGAAATCTGAGGATCGTCCTCAGATTGGAAAAATTGGAGTATGTCTTGGACATCGAGGAACCTTTGACTCCCAATGCTGATTCGACAAAGCAAGACCTGCAGTTCCACGATAAGTGGGTTGAGGATGCTGGCAAGGTCCACTCCTACATGCTATCGGCTATGAGCCCAGAGTTGCAGCATCAACATGAGTTCATGAGTGTTAAAGAGATACAGGTGCATTTAGCTGGGCTTTATGGTGAGTCGTCTAGGAGCGCTCGCTACGCCATCACGCATAGTCTCGCCATCACGCCTAACTTGAGTTCGATGATTTTCTCAGAGAAAATGGCATCGTTATACAGTTCTCACCTCCCAGCACGCCATAATTAAACGGCGTAGCCGAGCGTAGAAACCGAACAATTTTGGATATGTTTCGGTCGATGATGAGTCACACAGATCTCCCCATTTCGTTATGGGGTTATGCTTTAGAGACAACAGCCTATATCCTTAACAGGATACCTACCCGTTCTGCCGACAGGATTGGTGGTAGCCTTTTCTATCCTAACAATCTAACTTCGGGACGATTTAACCACATTAAGGATGGGAAGAATTAATCTCGCGTGGGGTGTTGTGTGTTCTTGAGGAAGGTTGGGAGCTTCTCTCTAAAATCTCTCTCTCTAGATGCTTTTCACACAATACACACATTATTATGTGTTAGGGTTTGAGTATTTATACCACAAGTTGGTATATAATACTTGGGCCCCTAACAAAGCCCAATTACACTAAGCCTCTTTTAAATAAAATCTATTTAAATAAACTACAAAGATAATTCTAATTAATTGAACACAATAAAATATTCCTAACAATCTCCCCCTTTCTGTTCAATCTTCAATTTGGCATGGATTATCTTTGCGGGGCTTAGTGCGTTTGCCTGAGTCCTAAAGGAATTTCCTCCTTGTCTTGTCTTTTGACCTCTTCTTTTGGAGATCTTCAAGCTCACCGTGTCTTGATCTTCGCTTCTCGGCACCAGATCTTCTTAATCTTCTTTTGAAGCTCGACTCGTAAATGCCGGAAGGTGTTTGAAGTTGCTCGCCGGTTCTTGAAGAATTTTCTCTTTTTGTGTGTTCCATTTCTCCCTCTGGTAATGCGAAACTCCCCCTACGTTTGTTCAACCTTGTGTTGGGATTTGGGAGTTTTCTCTTTGGAAATTTGAGAGATGCACACGAGGCGGTTGCCGGGATTTCTTCGTTTTGTGTTCAATCTGTCCTTTCGATAGTAACGCAACTCCCCCTACTTTTAGTCAACCTTATGTTGGAATTGGGAAGTTCTTTTTGATATTTGGAGAGACGCACACGAGGCGGCAACTTCGATCTTTGAAGTCCGTGGTGTTCGCTTGATTCTTTGACGACGCTTGAGGATTTAGTATTTCTGATCTATCTTGCACTTTCGTCGTGGTATTGCTCCCATTTTGCTTTAGTACTGCTCCCCCTCATGAAGATCGAGTTGGGGAGATCGTCATGCGATGGGTCAAAATGGAGCATCGTCTTTGGCAAGAAGATCACGTCGTCGGGACAAGGAGGATGACGTTGGTAGGCACGGTAGGAGCTCGGGTTTGGTAATCACCCGACGGAGCCACAAAGGCAATCCGTCGTATAAGAAACCGGGGACACGAAGACTTCCCGTTAACATCTTGAGTCCTAACACTCTCCCCCTACAAGGGTTATCTCCTCTTCTTGTGGAGGCTTTGAATGCTTTTCGGCCAGGACTCTCTTGACCTGACGCTATATTCTGTAGACCGGATGTAGATAGTGATCCACGCCCTGATATTCGACTTTGATAATGTCGTGGATCTTGGACTTTGTTCGCATCTTGTCCTGGTCTTTCTCCGTAGTTTGAAGTCGTCAAGTCTCCTCTAATCTTCTTCTTCTCGGCGCCGGATTCGTCTTCTTCGAAGGAACTTGTCTGGTTCGGCCTCGAGGAAGCTTGTCTGGCTCCAGAAGAAGGTATGTGTGGGGTGTTGTAAAATGTGCCGAGGCTCCTTTGGAATGTTCCATTCAAGTGTAGGGGAGCCCGGCTTCAGAGTGGTAAGCTCGGCGGAAATTTGTGGGTGGTCCGACCTGTTTGTTTATGCGTGTCCCTTCTCCCCTTCATGGCGATTCGTGTTAACGAGATCGGCATGCTTGTATAGGAAGATTAGGAGGACACAAACGACAGGTCGGTGATGGTAATAACCAGACGGTGCCACAAAGGCAATCTGTCGACACGACTTCAGAGACAAACTCCGAGACGTGGCCTGTGAGGACAGGGCTTGAAGAACCGGGGCCACATAGGCTTCCCGTTTACATCGTTCTAGAGACTAGCTCGAGACGATGGCCTGATTCCGTTGTTGCTTTGATGTTGCAACGGCAGGACTTCCTTCCGATCCTCGAATCATGTCGAAGCAAGACATGTCTACGGAAGTTCTAACTTGATCACAAAGATCAGGTGTTATAAAAGTGTATGTGTCCTAGAAAATATAAAAATATTTGGGAAGTGAGGACACACTAGACTCGAGTGCTCAAGGAAGTGTGGTGGTGGGCTGAGTACCACATAATTCAATATCTCCCACTTCCGAGTGAAGCGGTGATAGTAGACGTGGTTCCCCGTGATTTCTGAAACACCTGTCTTTTGTGAGACAGACGAGTGGGTAAGGCTCGGTTGTGCACGCGCCGTTGGACCTATTGCGGCGACTTCTACCCGGGAGCTAATAAAATTAGCACCTGTACTTATGGGGGTTGGTCCGAATAATTTGTGAGGTGAGGGAATCATGTAGCGTCGGTCTTTTCAAAAGGGTTTAGTAGATGTGGCTGTTTCTTCGTGATTCGACTGACTCTCGGTGATGTTCCGGGATTAGATTTAGTTGGGTTTGACTAAATCGTAGGAACAAAATATCCATGCATCCGGTAGGAAGTAGTGAGTGCTGCTTTGTTTGTCAGCATGCCGGAGCAGGTCGGTTGAAGCGAGCACCGAGATTTGCATTTGTAGCCACCGTCGCCTTTTGAAAAGAGTTGACCGTTGTAGGCTCGAGATTCTTCTTTTGAGGTCCATCTTCGGAGGTCGGAGATAATCTCCATGAAGCTTGATAAGGAGGAGAGAGAAATTTTTTTTTTTTTTTATGGCCCTTTTTTTTTTTTAATTTTGATGGCCCCTTTTTTTATATATATATATATTAATCGTTATTCGTAAAATATATTTTTATACTATATATTATATGGATATAATATATATATTAATCGTTATTAGTAATAGATATATTAGTATATTTATATTATTAATATATAGATATATTTTATTTCTCCCCCTCAAAACGTGCTTCCTAAAAGAACTTGCTCCCCCTCAAAAGATGCGTGGTAAGTTCAAAAAATCTGTAAATCTCTTTCCCTAAATTCACGTATTTGAAGTTCGCTCCCCCTAAAAAATATAATGATTGCTCCCTTCTAAACAAATAAGGGTCACAACTGTTTTTTAAAAATAAAATAGTAGCTCCCCCTCAAATTAAGCTCATTCAATAGGAAACCATGGTGTCTATCATTTCTGTGCGTAATATGTGTAAGTCCCTTTTCATCTAATATAATGCAAGCAACAAAGAAAGCAACCTAGAATGATTTTAGCTTGAGAGTATTTAGGTTAGCTTGTTCAAGGAGGCACAATACTTGCAAGGAGGAACACATTGAAACTAGGGCTTGGTGGGTCTTTATATACCACATTAGTTGGTATATTAAAGCCCATCAAGCCCAAAACCTAATTAGCCCAAACAACTAATACTTATAATAAAGTAAATTACAAACCCAAATAACATCTAAACCAAAGACATAAATACACTAAAGACGGAAGCATCTAAAATATAAAGAACACAATAAATGATCCTAACAATCTCCCCCTTTGTGTTCTTTTTAAGTCTTCTGCTTGGATGCTCCAACCTTGGGGTCCACCGTCTTGTACGTAGAGCTTCGAAGTCCGAGCTTGACTTCGTAGTTACGTAACCACCTTCGAAGAGCCAGTCTTTCATCGATCTTCCCTCGAAGTAATCTGAACTTCATCTGGCTATCGAGGTCTTTTTCTTCCATCTCCTGGATAATCCTTGTCAACTTTCTTGAAATAATTAGAAGAGTCACGTCGGAGAACTTTGGGATCTCCGAGGTCTTCATCAATCTCTTCTCACCTTTGTAGTTGACGTAGACTATCGAGGGGTCCTCACCTTCAAAGACGTTTCCTTCAGAGATGTTGGGGTCATCCGGGACTTCGAAGTTAGGCTTTGTGAGGTTCACTTTCTTCATATTGCTTTCCAGTGCCATCTGAAGGTCGTGGGAAGCATTATAGTTGATCTGGCGCAACATGAACCTTTTGAGTGTAGCAAGGCCTATCTTCAAAGCAGGGTCCTTTTTCAGCTGTCCTAGATACCTGTACGTCGAGAATATTCTCTCGACATCAGGGTGTCTAATGTAGATTAGGTCCGCTTCGCTGATGTCTTCAACCTTCCCGTCCTCCCTTTCAACTTTGTAAACTGGATAGGGAATTTGGTTGAAGTACTCGACTCTGACTCCCGTCACCCTTTTGATCATTTTCTTCCTTGATTCGTCTTTTCGAAGGCGATCCAGATTGTCGCCTCGTCCTCTGAAACTCATCATCATTCGCAGACTTAGGACATAGAATCTTGCCCTTCGTCCCGTCAGATGAGTCATCCCACTCAGCTCCAGTTCATCAGGCTTGGTGATACGCTCGGGTTTCCTCCATATTCGTTTCCGAAACTCTTCCTGGTAAGGTGCCACGATTTTGGCATTTTCCCACGGGAGCTCCGGAATCTTCGGGGTCTCTCTTGGCGGAGGGTTGTACATGTCGTACCATCGGTTGGCGTGCTCCAAGAGAACAGGAAGTTCGGGGATTTCTGCTTCGTAGTCCTCCCCTTCTTCCAGCTCCTTGTCTTCTATTCTGACAAGTTCAACCTCTGCATTCCTTAGGAGCTGTCGAGCGTTATCAAACATAGCCTTTGAGAACTGTTCTGTAACCGGTCTTTTGAGCCATCCTTCGTTCATAATGTACGCCTCCACTTCAGTGTGTGGTTGGAGGTAATCTTCGAGGTTGAATGGCTCTAAGTCCGGTTGTGTAGCAATGTAGGGCGAAAGAGGTGGGCTTCGGCTTTTTCTGGCTTCGTGGGTGGTGGAAGGAGGATTTGGGGTGGTGGTTCTTTGGACTGTATGTGTATGGATTTCCGAGGTCGACGTTGCTTCGCCAAGGAAGAGTGTCTGGTTCGGCCCTGGCGTTGCTTGTCTTCCTCAAGAACCTCTTCGTGTGGGTTGTTGGGTTTGTGTTGTAGGGCCTGCTGCTGATCTGCCCTGTGATGGTGTGCTTCGTCGTACAGATGCTCCGGAGGAGGATAGGCGTTGACGCTTCTCCCCCTCACGGCGATCCTGGTCGTCAGGATCGTCGTGCCGTCTTCGGATTGTTGAGGTGTCGTCTCGGCACGTTTCTGTTGACGGTATGTTTTGTTGCGCGAGCAGCATTTTTTGGACCGTCACGAGCGCGGGGTGCTTCGGGTCCACTCCTATGAGACGGGCAGTGAAGATGTCCCATAGGTCGAGCAGTGGCATGGTGTGGGGGTTCGGATGAGGAGGTGGGGGTAGTGGGGAACGTGACGGGGTTTCGTCGACAACTGGAGCTTTGCCTCTGTCCGGTGCAGCAGTCGTAATGAGTGACTGCATGCGCGGGACAGCCACTTGCTCGAGAAATTCGGCAAGTCTCCGTTCAAGGTATGTCGCCGTCACGTACGGGAATCACCGCCGGAGCCACGAAGGCCTTCCGTTTGCACCCCCGAAGTGGTGGGGTGGCCAGTTTCGCGGGAAATCGATGGGACTTCGGGCGGCACTGGACTTCCGACCTGTCCTTGCGGTTCCTCACGAGAAGGACCGCTCCGGTCGTTAGGGCCACGTCACACAGACGGGCGAAGGTAGAGCTCTCACCGGGGCCACTTAGGCGTCCCGTTGGCACGCGTCCGATCGTGATGTTCGGACGGTGGCCCTCTGACGAAGACGATGTGGGGTCGTCGTCATCGGGACTTCCGTCCAATTCTAGAAGCGCCTCAATCATGTGCGCCTCTATGGACGTTGTGGCCTGTTCGGTGACAGGCGGAGGACGGGATGGTTGAGGGTCGGGGCTTTTTGAGACGACCGGTTGTTGGGAACCGGCCGAATGGCTAAGCCTCGTGGTATGCGCCGTTGGGTCGATGTCGGCGGCTTCTATCCTAAGGGGTGACCCGGCTTGTAGTGGAGTGGGGATTGGAGGAATACGACGACGTATATGGATAAACGTGCTGTCATCGTCGTCGTCAGAGGAGTCGTCGCTCATTTGTTGGCGTTGAGGAGCGGGCGACGGCTGCCTCGTGGAGGGTGGTGGGGACGGTGGGCGTTGTATGGGCATCCCGTCTTCGCCGTCCGAGTCGCAGACGTCGCTCAACATTTGTCGTTGAAGATCACGCGACGTCGGCGGGATGGGCGATGTGCGGCTGACAGGAGATGGTGGTGGGATGGGTGTGATGAGTGGTGGTGAAGGCTGTCGAACGGGTATTTGTTGTTCGACAGGTGTTGGTGGTGTGGATGATTGGGTAATTGATGGAATGGCTGGTTGGTGAGTGTATGACTGAGGAATGGATGAGGAAGCTACCTCCGGCCTGGTTCTAGGACCTTCATCGGCAGAGTGGGAGGCCCCGGGGTTAGGTTCGAGGGGGTTTTCTTGAACCATGGGGGCGTATACATTGTACTGACGGCAGTAGTCTTCTATCATGTGCTGCTCCGCCAGTGACAAGAGGGATGAAGGGATGGGCATCGGCCGCCGCGCGTATTTCTCATCGACCTTCCCCTTCTGGAGGTACCTGAGTTTTGGCGGGGTGACATATTCGTCGGCGGGCCGGGTTGGTATCCCAGGCAGTGATTGCATAAAGTGGTGGATCATTAGCCCGAACCACCTGGAATATGGAAGGTACTGCGTCTTCTTGCCCTTCGTTCGCTGCATCATTTGGTCGTCGAGGTCCAACATGATGAGCTTGGCATAATCTACGTTTTTGTTGAAGGCAATGCCGTGGAAGATCCGCAGTATCGTGATGTTGCACCTGTCGTGCCCTGAGTGCTTTGGTGAGAAGCACTTATTGACAAGCGCAAAAAGTGTCCGCCATGGATGCGGGATCATGGACTGTTGGATCTGAGAGAGGAATTTGACGGGCGTGAAGTAGCCCATTCTTTGAATGTCCTCGAGAAGCTCATCCTCAGAAGCCTCATACTCATTCTCCGGTCGGCTGGGCAGGCGGAGAACATGGCGGATTAATTCGCGGGTGACCTCGACCGTCTGGCCCGCGAGTTTTGCTTCGTAGTATAAGCTATTGTCTGGTGCCACCTTCGTCTGCAGCGTCCCCCAAAATTGTTGAAGGTAAACGGAGGGGACTGGTACAGCGGCCGAGAAGGCGTACCAGAGGTGATGGTGTCTCAATATCGCAGGAATAATGGGTTCCTTCCCTTTGAAGACTTCCAAGTCGAGTTGGAAGTTATTGTCCTTCGGAATGACCCATTTGGACGTTGGGTATATCAGATCTGTTGGTGTCGTATTCATATTTTTTTTTTGAGTGGGGCGACTCTTCCTTTTTTTGTTTTGTTTTTTTTTTTTTTTTTTGTTTGCCCTCTTCTTTTTTTTGTTGTTCCGAACACCTGGATTCGTTAAACCTGCGATGATAGAGTAACCATTAGTTTATACAGTAATAAGAAGCAGAAGGTAACATGATTTGAATAGGTGAAAACAAGTTAAAGTTCAAAATTGTTCAAGTGTTTTGGGCTTTAAAAATTTAATGTTTGATTTTGGGCCCAAAAATAGTTTCAGCCCATTTAAATAATGAGTTTGATACTTAGAAAATTTCTTAAGTGGAGAGTTCGCGCATTAGTTAAAAATTTTCAAAGTCTTTATGTCGCGAAGTGAAAAGTGAGAGTGCGTTTAAGAAAATTCTAAGTAAAGGTTCGCGAAACAGATGATAAAACAATTAAGTGTGGATCGCGATATGAGAGTTTGGTAAGTTCGCTAAAAGCTTTACGAATCCTAGTTTCGCGAATGTTAGAAAGGGTTCGAGAACTGAAATACTTTGCGAATTGAGATTGTGTTCTCCAATTGAAGTGAAATTGAGTTCGCGAAACATGAAGGGATTCGCGAAAGACCATGGGGTTCGCGATCTGGAAGTTTGCGAATTGAGAAATAAGTTCGCGATTTTAAAATGATTACGAATTTAGAGTGGTTCGCGAACTTGAGGGTTTGGCGAATTTGAAAGAGGTTCGCGATTTTGAGTTTTGCGAATGCGGAACAAGTTTGCGAACTTTGAAGAGTTCGCGAATCATGGAGAACTTCGTGGGCTAAGACAAATGCGCGAAAAACAGGTTGGAGACTTCGAAAGTCGCGCTTTAAAGATCAAAAAGGGCTGAGTTCGCGAATCATGAAGATTCATCGTGTTCATCATCCGCGAAGTGCAGAATGTTCCAGATTCGCCAAAATCATCATCAGATAAGTATAGAACTACTTGAAAATGAAGATTCAACGTTATTCTTACCACAGCAACGCACGAGAGAAGAAGATTTGGAAGCTAAGGAGCAGGTTTCGTCGTGATTTGAGTGGCTTTATCTTGCGGATGAACAGTAGATCGAGAGAATTTTGAACAGTGTAAACCCTAATTTATGAATTGACGGCGACTGTAACTTCGTGAAACTTAGGGTTTTAAGAGGTAAAAAGTTCGCGGGCTAAAAAAGGTTTGGGCCTTGAAGGTAAGATGGGCCCGTTTGAGGTTCGCGAAGCGTGCGTGAGTTCGCGAAGTAGCATTGAGTACGCGAAGTAGAGTTGAATCAAACTGGGCCAGGAAGATGAAAGGAGCCCAACATTGATAATTCGCGAATCACCCTAAATTCACGAATCAAAATGAAGTTGAAGAACTGGGCCGAAAAATGAGAAAAGAAGGCCCAATACTGGTTTTTGAATTTTGCGAATTGGCTCAAATGCTTTAGTGATTGTGGGCTCAATTTTTAACTTAGACTCCCCCTCAAAATATGCACTCTTAGAAAATGCATTTCAAGTTAAAATATAACAAGAAGACTAAAAATTACTCCCCCTAAATTTTTGGAATGGTGATCATCTTTTAAACTTTGTAAAAGGTTGAAATAGGCAAAAATCACGTTATGCTTCCCGATTCAACATGCCTATCTTTGAAACGAGAAACATGAAACGTTTTTCATCCAAAGCCTTTGTGAAAAGATCGGCAAGTTGAACTTCGGTGTTGACGAAGTACATTGTGATTGTGCCTTTTTCGACATGATCTTTTATAAAGTGATATCGAAGGTCTATATGTTTAGTGCGGGAATGATGGACGGGATTACAGGTAATGGCAATAGCGCTCTTCGAGTCGCTGTAAATTGGAATGTTATTGAAAACAAACCCGTAATCCTGCAATTGCGTTCGCAACCACAGGATTTGAGAGCAGCAACTGGCCGCAGCAACGTACTCTGCTTCGGCGGTTGACGTGGACACACAGTTTTGTTTCTTAGACGACCAACTTACTAGTTTGTCACCTAGGAACTGTATTCCACCCGAGGTGCTCTTCCTATCCATCCTACAACCTGCAAAATCGGCATCCGTAAAGCCAAGTAATTGAAAGATAGAGTTCTTGGGATACCAGAGTCCGAGTGTCGGTGTTCCCTTGAGATAGCGTAAGATCCTCTTCACTGCAAGCATGTGCGACTCCTTCGGATCGGCTTGAAAGCGCGCGCACAGGCAAGTGGAGAAGACAATATCCGGCCGACTTGCTGTCAGATACAGAAGCGATCCTATCATTCCTCTGTATGTAGACGGGTTGCTGTTAGGAAAAGACGGGTTGAACGTAGGACTACCCAAGCGTTAGAAACTAAGTTAGCTAGTGCACTAGAAACTATTTCTAGTCTTGAATCAAAATTAGCTAGCTCAGAAACTAACGTTTGTGAGCTAACCAAGAACCTAAATTCCTCTAAGCTAGGCCAAACTCAACTTATAAGTCACGAAAAGACTATAAGTGAGTTAGAGAGTAGACTAGATAATAATTACAAATGCTTAGTCAAGAGTTTAGAAGAAAGAGGTAGTCTTACTTGCCATTTAGAAAACGCGCGTGAGAAAATCACTAATCTTGAATCTCAAGAAGTAAAATTAAAAGCTCAAATTAGTGAACTAACAAATAAATTAAACAATTGCGAACTCGAACGCAATAATTATCTGTCTGATTTGAGCAATTCGCGGAGTAGTTTTAAACTTTTATTTGAGGAACGCAGTAAATTGCACTCTAAAGTTCATCACTTAGAGGGCATCCTTGCGAAAAAGGGTCAAACAGACCAAAGTTCCTCTAAAGACTTAGCGTCCAACGGGGAAAATAGTTTACATTCTAATAAACCTATCTCTTGTTGGGAAATTCCAGAGGTTGCTAGTAAAATTGTAGAATTGAACGCAACCCTGGAATTGGAAAGAGTAGGTTTCCGAGCAGAAAAGCAAAAACTTCTAGAGGAGATTTCTAATCTCAAAAATTCCCCGTCCCTACCCGTCTTAAATGAACTCTATACAGAAAAATCTTCTTTTAAGCAGGATATGGGCACACAAACCGATGCCTTTGTTCCTAAAATTAAAAAGACTTTTACTAATAATTCTAAGTCAACTTTGACTGGCGCAGAAACGAAAAGTAAAAGCAATACATGTAAAAATGCTAAGGAACAAAAGAATATTAGGAAGGAGAAAGGAAAATCGACATTATTTTCCAAAACCAAGGACGACATTGCTAAAGATTCTCCTTCTCCCGCTCCTACCAAAAAGGAAGTTCCTAAAGAAGAAGTTCCAAGCTCAAGCAGGCGAACTTCTCAAACTTCCAAATCTCTCATTTTTAAAGAATGATAGAGATGGAATTGCTTACACGCACAAAAATACTTATTATTCTAGTAAGCGAAATTCCATAAAAACCATCATTATAGAGTGAATGATGTGAATTCTTGTAGGCAATACGACTCATCATCTGATGACGCATATAGTGCGATAAGTTCGTATTCATACTTGAAATACCCGGTCCAGATTAAGTCTGAAAGACACCTTCTGCGACTGGCTAGGGAGAAAATCTTCAGATCTTCTAAACCTAGACACACGTTCACCGGCGCTGAATTGTCATTTCCCTCTAAGGTTCACCAAACTTGGATTCCTAAATCAGAAATCAAATTAAATAGAACTTTAAAGGATGATTTAGGATGTATATCTGAACCAAATGTGCATAAATTGTTTTCTGCTAATATGGGAGGACCCATCCAAAAATGGGTACCAAAGTCCCGATAATGTTTTGCAGGAGCCCAATCACGTGTGGTAATTCGACGATGGTTGCTCCACACGCGTGATTGGTATGAGATGAGAGCAACCACAACACCCCGATCATGAGTAGTAATTAGAAGATGGTTGCTCCATACTCATGATCGGTACGAGACGAGGGCAACCACAACTCCCAGCTTGCACGGTACTCGGGTTGCTCCACATGCATGACTGGTAAGAGACGCGAGCAACCGCATCTCTCATGTATGGCAATTTGACGTAGTGGCTCCACATACATGATAAAGGGAAACGACGTGAGCAACTACGACTGTATGTGGTACATTCTATCTTTTGAACTGAATTGCATAATACCACATTCATACATACTTTTAAGATAGGTAAATTCTATATATGCATTTCATAGTAAATTTTGGCATGCATATCGAGCTGAAAAGACAATATACCTACTTCAAAAGGACTTTTACTTTCAAATTCTTGCATGCATGCATACCTGAGCCGAAATGCGAAATACCCTATTTTAAAGGTACATTTTCATTATGCATACAATTTTAAGATTTTCGAGCTTAAATTTTCAAGTATGCATATAAGCTGAATCGCAAAAATACCTATTTTTCAAAATTGTACATTTTAAATATGCATTTTCAAAACTTTCAAATTTAAAATGCATATTACGCACGGAAATGATAGATACCATTTTTTCTATAAAATGAGCTTAATTTGAGGGGGAGCTACTATTTTATTTTTAAAAGAGAAGTAACCCTTAATCTTTAGAAGGGAGCTATAATTATATTTTTGAGGGGGAGCAAACTTCAAATATGTGAATTTAGGGAAAGAGATTCACATCGAACTTTCCACGCCTCTTTTGAGGTGGAGCAATTTTATTTTTGGAAGCATGTTTTGAGGGGGAGGAATAATATATATAATATGCATATACTATATTATATATATACTAATATATATTACTAATACAATATATATTATATCAATATAATATATAGTATAAAAATATATTTTACTAATAACGATTAATATATATATTATATCCAATAGTATAAAAATATATTTTACTAATAACGATTAATATATATATATATATACAAAAAAAAAAGGGCCATCAATATTTAAAAAAAAAAAAAAAAAAGAGGCCATAATAAAAAAAAGAAGAATGTTCTCTCCTCTTCATCAAGCTTCATGGAGATTACCTCCGACCTCCGAAGATGAACCTCAAAAGAAGAATCTCGAGCCTACAACGGTCAACTCTTTTCAAAAGGCGACGGTGGTTAAAAATGCAAATCTCGGTGCTCGCTTCAACCGACATGCTCTGGCTTGCTGACAAATAAAGCAGCACTCACCACTTCCTACCGGATGCATGGATACTTCGTTCCTACGATTCAGTCAAACCCAACTGAATCTAACCCCGGAACATCACCGAGATTCAGTCGAATCACGAAGAAACAGTCACGTCTACTAAAACCTTTTGAAAAGACCGACGCTACATGATTCCCTCTCCTCACAAATTATTCGGACCAACCCCATAGGTACAGGTGCTAATTTTATTAGCTCCCGGGTAGAAGTCGCCGCAATAGGTCCAACGGCGCGTGCACAACCGAGCCTTACCCACTCGTCTGTCTCACAAAAGACAGGTGTTTCAGAAATCACGAGGAACCACGTCTACTATCACCGCTTCACTCGGAAGTGGGAGATATTGAATTATGTGGTACTCAGCCCCACCACCACACTTCCTTGCGCACTCGAGTCTAGTGTGTCCTCACTCCATATATTTTTATATTTTCTAGGACACATACACTTTTAAACACCTGATCTTTGTGATCAAGTTAGAACTTCCGTAGACATGTCTTGCTTCAACATGATTCGAGGATCGGAAGGAAGTCCTGCCGTTGCAACATCAAAGCAACAACGGTTTCAGGCCATCGTCTACGAGCATAGCTCCTAGATCGATGTTAACGGGAAGTCTTCGTGACCCCGGTTTCTTACACGATGGATTGCCTTTGTGGCTCCGTCTGGTTATTACCATCACCGACCTGTCGTTTGTGTCCTCCTAATCTTCCTACACAAGCATGCCGATCTCGTTAACACGAATCGCCATGAGGGGGAGAAGGGGACACGCATAAACAAACAGGTCGGACCACCCACCAATCTCCGCCGCGCTCACCACTCTGAAGTCGGGCTCCCCTGCACCTGAATGGAACATTCCAAAGGAGCCTAACACCCCACGCGTACCTTCTTCCGGAGCCAGACAAGCTTCCTCGAGGCCGAACCAGACAACTTCCTTCGAAGAAGACGAATCCGGCGCCGAGAAGAAGAAGATTGGAGAAGACTTGACGACTGCCTTAGTGGCTACGTCAGGTTATTACCTAACCTGAGTTCCTACCAACGCCATCCTCATGTCCCGACGACGTGATCTTCTTGCCAAAGATAATGCCTCATTTTGACCCATCGCATGGCGATCTCCCCAACTCGATCTTCATGAGGGGGAGTAGTACTAAAGCAAAATGGGAGCAACACCACGATGAAAGTGCAAGATAGATCAGAAACGCTAAATCCTCAAGCGTCGTCAAATAATTAAGCGAACACCATGGACTACAAAGATCGAAGTTGCTGCCTCGTGTGCGTCTCTCAAAATTTCAAAGAGAACTTCCCAATCCCAACATAAGGTTGACCAAAAGTAGGGGGAGTTGCGCTATTATCGAAAGGAGAGATCGAACACAAAAAGAAGAAAATTCGGCATTTGCCTGAGTCCTAAACGATCTCCCTTTGTGTATTCCTAACAATCTCCCCCTTTGTGTTCAATCTTCAATTCGGCATGGATTATCTCTGTGTGGCTTAGTGCATTTGCCTGAGTCCTAAACGAATTTCCTCCCTGTCTTGTCTTTTGACCTCTTCTTTTGGAGATCTTCAAGCTCACCGTGTCTTGTTCTTCGCTTCTCGGCACCAGATCTTCTTAATCTTCTTTTGAAGCTCGACTCGTAAATGCCGGAAGGTGTTTGAAGTTGCTTGCCAAATCTTGAAGAATTTTCTTCTTTTTGTGTTCGATCTCTCCTTTCGATAATGACGCAACTTCCCCTACTTTTTGGTCAACCTTGTGTTGGGATTGGGAAGTTCTCTTTGAAGTTTGGAGAGACATACACGAGGCGGAAACTTCGGTTTTTGAAAGTCGGCGGTGTTTGCTTGATTTGACGACGCTTGATGATTTGGCATGTTGGTCACGTCGTCGGGACAAGGAGGATGGCGTTGGTAGGCACAGTAGGAGCTCGGGCTAAACTGTCGGTGACGGGGGCCTTGCCGGTGTCTCGAGATGAGCCTTCCATCGCTCGGTAGACTTTGGTTAGGATTTGGTCTTCTAACGTCTTGGCAAAGTCTTATAGTCGTGCACGCCAACCGATGGTACGACATGTACAACCCTCCGCCAAGAGAGACCCCGAAGATTCCGGAGCTCCCGTGGGAAAATGCCAAAATCGTGGCACCTTACCAGGAAGAGTTTCGGAAACGAATATGGAGGAAACCCGAGCGTATCACCAAGCCTGATGAACTGGAGCTGAGTGGGATGACTCATCTGACGGGACGAAGGGCAAGATTCTATGTCCTAAGTCTGCGAATGATGATGAGTTTCAGAGGACGAGGCGACAATCTGGATCGCCTTCGAAAAGATGAATCAAGGAAGAAAATGATCAAAAGGGTGACGGGAGTCAGAGTCGAGTACTTCAACCAAATTCCCTATCCAGTTTACAAAGTTGAAAGGGAGGACGGGAAGGTTGAAGACATCAGCGAAGCGGACCTAATCTACATTAGACACCCTGATGTCGAGAGAATATTCTCGACGTACAGGTATCTAGGACAGCTGAAAAAGGACCCTGCTTTGAAGATAGGCCTTGTTACACTCAAAAGGTTCATGTTGCGCCAGATCAATTATAATGCTTCCCACGACCTTCAGATGGCACTGGAAAGCAATATGAAGAAAGTGAACCTCACAAAGCCTAACTTCGAAGTCCCGGATGACCTCAACATCTCTGAAGGAAACGTCTTTGAAGGTGAGGACCCCTCGATAGTCTACGTCAACTACAAAGGTGAGAAGAGATTGATGAAGACCTCGGAGATCCCAAAGTTCTCCGACGGGACTCTCCAAATTATTTCAAGAAAGTTGAAAAGGATTATCCAGGAGATGGAAGGAGAAGACCTCGATAGCTAGATGAAGTTCAGATTACTTCAGGGAAGATCGATGAAAGACTGGCTCTTCGAAGGTGGTTACGTAACTACGAAGTCAAGCTCGGACTTCGAAGCTCTACGTACAAGACGGTGGACCCCAAGGTCGGAGCATCCAAGCAGAAGACTTAAAAAGAACACAAAGGGGGAGATTGTTAGGATCATTTATTGTGTTCTTTATATTTTAGATGCTTCCGTCTTTAGTGTATTTAGTTCTTTGGTTTAGATGTTATTTGGGTTTGTAATTTACTTTATTATAAGTATTAGTTGTTTGGGCTAATTGGGTTTTGGGCTTGATGGGCTTTAATATACCAACTAATGTGGTATATAAAGACCCACCAAGCCCTAGTTTCAAAGTGTTCCTTTTTGCAAGTATTGTGCCTCCTTGAACAAGCTAACCTAAACACTCTCAAGCTAAAATCATTCTAGGTTGCTTTCTTTGTTGCTTGCATTATATTAGATGAAAAGGGACTTACAACATTACAACAACTTGGTGGTTGAATGTTTTGGCATGTGTTTTTGTCCATTTGAAGATTCCTTCTTCTTTCTCCTTAAGATAAAAACGTCCAAGGCTCATTAGATGGCTGTAAGAAAGGTTTCCAAACAAGGATAGATCTAGGATCTTGAGGGAGAAAGAGAGGAAAAAGAAAAGTTGTGTCCAAGTTCAACTTAAGCTTCATAGCTAAGTTAGGACCTCCTCCTAGCAACTCTAGCCATCCGTGGGTTGCTCCGAGGTGCCAAAGAGAGCGTATCGGCGTTTCAAACTTGCTCGGGACAGTCCGAGATGAAGAAGGATTTGCTCAAGCTTCGCGTTTTCGAACGCCGTGCTGTGACGAACTAGCCACGCGCAACAAGGGTATGATCTCGAACCTTTAGATTAGGTTTATTCGATCAATCCCTAAAGGCCTTGTATGACCTTTGAATGATCCATGAAAATGTCCTAAGACATTTATGGAGTCATGATGTAAGGTTTGGAATTGATCGAAAATCATTTTGGGGTTCGAAACGAGAGATTTCGGCTTTCGATCAAGATCCACCGCCTGAGACCGAAAGTCCCATGGCCATGGACCAGTAACCCACGCCCATGGGAGGGGCTGCACCAGGCCGTGGGCCATGGCAGCACCCTGGCCATTCTCGCCCCGAACGGTCCACGGCCGTGGACCTTAGTGCACTTGGCCGTGGACCAATTTTGGTTGCTGCCATCTTCAACCACAGCTGACCCACGGCTGTGGGCCGTGGTGTCTCAGGCCGTGGTGCATGGCAGAGGCCTGCCATGGCCTCCCCAGGCCCCGGGCCGGGGTGCTCGGGTCCTCGGGCCGCTCCCGGGACGTGTTCGTGCAAGTTTAAATGATAAAAAAAAAAATTCGGCACCTACACTACGGGATCGCTTCCGCTTCCGCTAAGTCCACGTCGCGCTGTTCGGGGGCAGCCATCAAACGCGCTCACCCCAACAGTGGTATCAGAGCTACGACTCAAAGATCGGGTTCGACCGAAGGCCTCGAAAGCTGATGTGGCGAACGAGCGGTCGACAAAAGTTTTTAACTTACGTCGCTCGTGACGTCGGTCGACAACCAACGTCAAAATTGTGTGTTGCATGTTTATGTGGGACAATATTGCGGACTTAGGTTATTCGGGTTATTTGTTTAAGGGCCGTATGCTGCCCCCCGGTATGTACATGGATTACGGGATGTACGGGAAATAATTCCCCCCGTGTTGTATTTTATCGCTATATTAGATAGAGTTAGATAAAAGGCGGTTGTTCGTTGCAAGGCAACAAGGATGGGTGGTTCGATGTCCATGGTGGTCTGAGGATGGCATTCCTCGAAGAACGAAGACCCCAGTCGTATACGACCCATGTAATAGGAACAGTATAGATAGTCTGCGTATTGTCCGTTTAGATGGCTTTCCTAGGGTTAGTTATTTAAATAATGCATAAACGTGCTCATGCTTACTTTCATGCTATGAGACCTCGAATGTATCTCCCGATGGAATACTAAGTGAGCAAAGGGATTTGAATCCCTGTCTTCTATCAAGCTCGGATCGGCTGTTACAAAGTCAATGCAAGTTTTGGTTTCGGGTTAGCCGGCACCTTGCATTCGCTTTTGTTTCGGCTTATTCGGGTGCGGTCAAACGCCGCTCGCCAAGACCACACCTACGTCCGAAAGGCGAGGTTCAAGTGTGCGGTTCGAGCAAAGTTGATAGGTGGCACTTAGACAGTTATACCGCCTTGTTTCGGGTTAGCCGGCGGGGGTCACTCACTGAGACAAAGATAGTTGAAACACTCGTGAGACGAGTTCGTGTGGAACGCGACTTCGTTGGCTTGGGCAAATCAATAAAACGTCAGAGGTTGAGGTTTGCTTAAGCTTACGGGGACATCAACTCTACTATCGAAGTTATCAACGAGCTTCCGAAACCTCTAATGGCAGTATGGGGTTTAAGAAAAGATAGTGGGAGTCAAACGAAACAAAAGTCCTTGTTTGCGTTTGATGAACTATACAACGATCTAACATGTCTTATTTTCTACAGATTTGTGTATTTCTCTCAATTACGAAATGTATTCCGCACTAAACATACTGCTCAAAGAAAACCGTTTGACTGGGTCAAACTACGTTGATTGGTTACGCAATCTGAGAATTGTTCTCGGGATTGAATCGCTGACTTATGTGTTGGACTCTGAAATGCTGTCGGCCCCAGGGGCTGACGCTAGCGATGAAGTTCGTACTGCTTACGATAAGCGGAACAAGGACGAACAAATCGTGAAGTCATGTGTACTCGGGTCAATGAGCAATGCTCTGCAGTGTAGCCATGAGCACATGACGGATGCACGCCAGATATTGCTGCATGTGAAAGAATTGTATGGTACTCCGTCTAGGATAATCCGGTATTCGATATCGGAACAACTCTTTCGCTCGAGGATGTCTGAGGGCGAAAACGTCGGAGATCACGTGTTGAAAATGATCAACATGATCGAGAGATTGGAGACTCTTGACTTTCTTATCGATTGTGATCTCCAATGCGATCTGATTCTGCAGTCGTTGCCCCCCTCCTTCAACTCGTTCGTAGTGAACTTTAATCTGAATGACAAGCAGCTGACTTTATCCGAACTGTTAAATCAGTTGGTGTCAGCACAGTCTCAGATGAAGAAGGGGAAACAGACGGTGCTTGTGGCAACCACTAAGCCCGCGAAGGGCAAAATGAGGTTGAACAAGCGAAGGCCTTCGAGGCTGACTTCTGACAAAAAGAAGAAGTCCAAACAAACCGGTCCGAAGCAAACGGACAAATACCTTCATTGCGGTATGCTGGGCCACTGGAAGAGGGATTGTCCCTAGCTCAAAGGTGAGCTGGCTGCTTCAGGTAAAGAACTATATGTTTTAGAAACTGTATGTTCTATGTCTGTATATTCTACTTCGTGGATCTTGGATTCCGGAGCCAGATCTCACATCTTAGTGATGTCGCAGGATTTGGAACGAAGTAGAAGGCTCGAGGACAAGGAGGTGATGATCAACGTGGGGAGCGGACACAGTGTCTCGGCAAGCCACGTGGGATCGAAAAAATTATGTTTAGATACTGGTTTTATGTTGCTGTTAGATAATGTACTTGTAATTCCCCGGGGGTTAAAGAACATTGTCTCCATTTCCGTTTTGAGCGGGAGTGGTTATGTATTTAATTTTCAAGGAAATAAATGCAATATTTTGTTTAGACACAAAATTGTCGGAACAGCAACTCTTTTAAATGGTCTTTACTATTTAAACCTCCAAACTGAAAAATTTGTGAACGCAATCACCAACAAACGAAAGTTAGAAACAAACGCGAGATATCTATGGCATCTCCGATTGAGTCACGCTGGAGAGCGCAAAATTCACGAGTTGGAGAAAACTGGCATTATTAAGCCATTTGGATCAGACCCCTATCCAACGTGTGAATCTTGTCTTCGGGGTAAGATGACTCGATCGCCCTTCACCGGGAAATTTAATAGAGCCTGTAGGTCAGAGTTTTAACATCCAATCAATAAAACTTGAGCATAGATTGATCGAATTACCTTGATAATAAACGCGCGGAAGACTTTGGGTATAAACTCAATCAACCTCCATTAATCACAAGCTTCTCTCTACAATAAGTTCCTTTCTCTCTCTACAATTAAGCCCTAATTATGATAATGATGAGAGAGTGTTTCTAGTGAGAGAAAGCTAAAACTCAAGTTATGTGTATTTTACACACACTTGCCCTATATATACCAAAACATTCTTTGGTATATTTACACTTTAGTCCCTATATTTACATAAAATACAATTAAGTCCCTAGACAAAGATAACATGATTATTGAACACTATAAAATATTCCTAACAATCTCCCCCTTAGTGTTCAATTGTCATTGAAGCGCCGGTTGCCTTTGTCTTTGATAATCTTCAGTCTTCATCATCATTTGAACACAACTAAAAGATTTCTAACAATCTCCCCCTTTGCAGCAGAAAGATTCCTAACAATCTCCCCCTTTGCAGCAGAAAAGATTCCTAACAATCTCCCCCTTTTTAAAATCTCTGCCTTTGTGTTCAACTTTGAATTTGACACGGTCTTCTGTTGTTGTTTGAAGAAAATAGCTGAGAGCATCTGGAGAATCTTCAGTCTCCCCCTATTTACATGCACCCTCTTTTTCTTCTTTGCAACTTGAATGTTCGTCACCTTCTTGCATATATCAGAGTCGCGCGGATCGTCAGCATTGACTTGCCGTGTATGCTCGAACCATGGAGAGAGGTCTTGTTTGTTGTGGTTCAACACGTGCGTTGAAAGCTTGGCTTCTTTAATGAGTTCACGTGCTTCGCCTCCTTGATATACTTCTCCCCCTCATGGCGATTCATTCGTATCGTCATGCTTGTGATCAAGGTGAACCAGCTTGGGCTGATCGTGTTGTCGTTGAATTCCGGATGAAGTACCTGAAAACGGGACAGACGACCGATCATCGTGAAACATCCCTTGATGTCACTCTTGGTCGTTGATGCAAAGTCACACAGACTTGCATTTGAAGGGACTACGGGGCCACATAGGCATCCCGTTGTCATCGTTCTAGAGTCGTGCTCCAGAAGATGGCCTGCTACCGTTGTTGTTTTTATGTTGCAACGGCAGGACTTCCTTCTGATCATAGCAGCACATCATTTAATGATGCGTCTACAGAAGTTCTGGCATGGTCACGTAGACCTGCAATATGTGTGTAAAAGAATGTATGTGTCCTAGAAAAATTGAAAAACTATTTAGGCTATGAGGACACACTAGACATTTACGTGTTCAAGAAAAATCGTGGTGTGGGGCTGTGGACCACTTTGTTCAATATCTCCCGCTTCCAAATGAAACGGTGATAGCATATGCGGTTCCCCGTGAGATATTGAAACATCTGTCTTTAGGGAGACAAATGAGTAGCTAGGAAGGGTCGTGCATGCGCCTTTGGACCAGATGAAGCGTCTTCTACCCGGGATCTGATAAATCAGTCCTGTACCTATATGGTTATGGCCCGGATAGTTTGTGGTTGAGTTGTAAGGATGTCATCGTGATACGCTCAATACCCTCACATACACTCGGGGTTTGTTCCCGGGTTAGGATCAGTTAGGTCTACTGAACCTTTGGGACATGTATGTGAACAACCTCTTCAAAGCATGAAGGTTGTCTTCAGGGCATTCCCTTTTAAGCTCTAGCGCTTTATTTAGGTAACACTCCCCCTAAATACTTGCGATAATTCTAATGTGATGCCCGTGCTCCCCCTAAATAGATGCGCCTTTTGAGAGATTGCATATTACAAAAAAATCAAGCGCCTTTTGTATTTGAAGTGACACTCCCCAATAAATGTGCCTTTTGCACTTATAAGTCTCACTCACCCTAAAACATATGCGCTTTTTACATTAGAACTATGGTAATACGCTCTTTTGAAGGTCATGCACCTTGTCTATCTATCTATCCACTCCCCCAAAATAAAAATAATATAGAATATGAAGACCGACTATTCTATAAAATTAAGCGCTATTTATACTAAGTCGAACTCCCTATGATAGTCAAAAACTAAAAATATAGAGTTTGACTCCACAGAAATTCAAGCGCTTTTTGAATTTTGAAATCGGTTCGGCCTTCTTTAAACATTGTAGCTCAAAAGTTTTTCTCCCCTTTTTTTTTTTGTTTTTTTTTTTTTTTTGTTTTTTTTTTTTTTTTTTTTTTTTATGGCCTCTTTTATTTTTATTTTTTTTATGACCCTTTTTTTTTTTTTTTTTAAGGGCCCTTTTTTTTTTTTTAACGAAAAAAAATAAAAATAAAAACAATGTTAAATCAAGAGCTTTGGAATAGTCTTGATTTGGTGTGTTTGCTCACGTCGCAGACCGATCACGTGTGTGGAGCAAACCGAATACCACACGTGTCGGGGTCTTGTGCGACTGCTCATCGTCGCATACCGACCATACATGTGGAGCAATCGTCGTCTATTTACCATGTATGATCGGGACCTGCAAAACAAATTATCGGGACTTTGGTACCCATTTTTGGACGGGTCCTCCCTGATTAGCAGTGAAACAATTATGCATATAAGGTTCAAATTTGGAAGCAAAATTATCACATAAAGCAGTCATAGGAATCCACATTTGTCGATGACTACTTTATTTCCATTTGTAGCTTAGGTTTCCAAATTTGTTGTACGTTTTTGAAATTTAACGTTTCAGCATCGGTGAATGTGCGTCTTTTTGTAGAAGAGAAAATTTTCTCTTTCGCCAGTCGCTTAAGATGCATTTCGGATTTGACTTTGACCGGGTACTTGAGAGAGGAATACGAGCTTATAGAATCAATAGCATTAAGTATAGAAGTATCGTATTTCCTACCTTCTAGACTCACATCATTCACTTTGTAATGTGTATTAGAAAATTTATTTTGATTCAGACAATTGTTATTTTTAGACATTTCAGTTTTAATAGAGAATGTATAAATATTGTCTGCATTAGCTTTAGTAGCTTCTTTCTTTAATTTTGATTTTAGAATGACTCTGGGTATTTTTGGATTAGGAATAGAGGTAGGACCAAATTTAGTCGAGGCAATAGAAGATAATTTGTCTTCCTCTATTCTTTCTTTATTGATATCTTTAGTCATTCTTGCGCCTTTTTGAGAGGAATTTTTGAGAATTAAATTCTCCTTTAAAAGCTTATCTATTTGAGCTCGAAACCCGTCTGGAGTGTAGCAATCCTTAGGTTCGGGTTTTATTGATAGTATAGAATGTTCCCCGGTTGACATTGACTCAATTGTTTGAATCGACTTGTTTCGAGACAATTTTAGCTCAATTTGTTCTTTCTTTGCAAGAAGAACCTCTAGTTCTTTAATTTTACAGTGTAATCTAGTGAGTTCTTCCGAAAGACATTTATTTTGAGCTTGATAATCTTTATTTTCCTTTAGTTCTGTTGTTTCAGAATTTGATTTAGCAAGATCATTGTTAAGTTTAGCTATTTTCTCATTAGCTAATTGAACTTTTATTCCTAGATTGGCTTCTTCTAATAGATGTTTTCTTAGGACGACTTCATTATTGGCTAATCTTGCTTCTAATTTCTTGACCATTTCTTTTTCATTATTTGTGGATGAGGATTTTTGCAACATTGAATTGTTTGCTTCATCACAGGCAGACAGACTTGTTTTCAACTCACATATTTTTTATTCATGTTCTGTGGTCTTAGTCTTCAACCTTATAATCTCATTCTTTGCATTGGTCAATTGACATTCAAGACTAGCTTCAATTTCTAGATGTTTTCTTAAGACACGCTCGTTATTAGCTAGCCTGGTTTCTAGTGTCTTGATCATTTGTTCGTGAAATAAATCCATTTTAATCTTTTCAGTTCAAATATAGAAGTTTGAAAATTTAAGTTCAAATAATGTTGGTAATTAAATTCTATATAGAATGTTGGATTTTAATTTTGATCAAATAAAATTGTTGGATGTATAATGATCGTTGACGTGTTTTAGAATTGATTTAATTTTTTATCAATATTTTCGATTCTGTTTAAAAATTTTAATTTTTGATATTAACCGCAAACTTTTGATTTCAGTTCAGTTCAGTTCATAAACTTTTCAGCACAGCAAAGTTTAGATACAAATATTAATTATCGACTTAGATTGTATCGTAGACTTTGTATATTATTAAAAGAATGTAAGTTGTTTTTTTTGCGGTTCTGATTTGACACAATATTAGTTTACGAATGAAAGACAAGCTGTAAACAATGCTTTTTAATTTACGAGTAAAGAATGTTTACGAATGAGAATCGTTCGTAAACTTTTAAGAACTGTAAACAGTAACTTCGTAAAGTAAGGTTTACGAGTGAAAAGCTATTCGTAAACAGTTCCTTCGTAAAGTAAAGTTTACGAATGAAATATATTCGTAAACCACTTCCTAAATGAAAATTTTTTTTTTAAGAATGAACAGTAATTCGCGAATGAACAGTAACGCGCGCAAAAAAAAATTTTACGAATGAAAAGTAACGTGCGCAAAAAAAAAAATTTTTATTATTTTTTTTTTTTTTACGAATGAACAGTGATTCGCGAATGAACAGTAACGTGCACAAAAAAAATTTTACGAATGAACAGTAACGTGCGCAAAATTTTTATTTTTTTTTTACGAATGAACAGTGATTCGCGAATGAACAGTAACGTGCGCAAAAAAAAAATTTTACGAATGAACAGTAACGTGCGCAAAGGTTTGAGATAGTTAACGTGCGCGAATGATTCGTAAACTTTTATAGATTCGTAAACAGTGTCTTGAGATAGTTTACGAATGAAGATGATTCGTAAACAGTGCCTTGATATTTACGAATGAAAAGTATTCGTAAACAATTATTTTTACTGGTTTACGAATGAAACTTATTCGTAAATAGTAACTTTGCAAATGGAAACTGAATGGATCGTAAACTTAAGTGTTTGACCGTAAACTTTTACACACTGTAAAGGTTTGACCGTAAACTTTAACCGCATAGACAAGGTTTACGATTGGAAAGCGTTCGTAAACCTTTCGTTGACCGTAAAGTTTTCGTTCGCAAAGCTAATCGACAGACTATTGCAAAGTTAATATTCGTAAACCTTCCATTCGTAAACTTTGCAATAAAAGTAAAACTCGATCATAAACACTTAAATTCTCAAATTAAGCTCAGATAATCGATCGAAATCAGCAATTAAACATGTAAAAATACTCGATTAAACCAGATCAAAAGCAAAATATAAACAATTTTCGAGATTTTCACATGAACAATTTGAAGATCAAATGAACAGTTCGATCAAAAAATCAAACAATTTGGTCCAAATTCAGCAATAATCAGCTCAATTAATCAATTATTAATCATCGCAAACAGTATCAAACACATCATCGCAAACATCTAAGCAAGCAGGACATATAAGAAAGCGATGAACAGTGTAAATCGCGATGAACAGTGCGATGAACAGTAGCTATCGTAAACATCAATTCATCAATCGAACACCATCGTAAACATCAAATTAAGCTTAAAAATCAATTCAGTGGCACACGCATGCTCTGATACCACTTGTAGGTCAGAGTTTTAACATCCAATCAATAAAACTTGAGCATAGATTGATCGAATTACCTTAATAATAAACGCGCGGAAGACTTTGGGTATAAACTCAATCAACCTCCATTAATCACAAGCTTCTCTCTACAATAAGTTCCTTTCTCTCTCTACAATCAAGCCCTAATTATGATAATGATGAGAGAGTGTTTCTAGTGAGAGAAAGCTAAAACTCAAGTTATGTGTATTTTACACACACTTGCCCTATATATACCAAAACATTCTTTGGTATATTTACACTTTAGTCCCTATATTTACATAAAATACAATTGAGTCCCTAGACAAAGATAACATGATTATTGAACACTAGAAAACATTCCTAACAGAGCCACTGAAATTCTCGGTTTAATTCATACGGACGTTTGCGGACCTTTCAATATAAAGGCTCGGGGTGATTTCCACTATTTCGTTACCTTCACGGATGATCATAGCCGTTACGGGCTAGTGTATCTGTTGAGGTATAAGTTTGAAACTCTTGAAAAGTTCAAGGAGTTTAAGGCGTTAGTAGAAAAACAAATTGGGAAACTCATTAAAGCCGTTCGATCGGATCGAGGCGGCGAGTACATGAGTATCGAGTTTGATCAGTATTTGAAGGAGAACGGGATCATATCACAGATGACTCCTCCCGGCACGCCACAATTGAATGGCGTGGCTGAACGCAGAAATCGGACCTTATTAGATATGGTTCGATCTATGTTGAGCTATACGGACTTACCATTATCATTGTGGGATTACGCGCTTTTGACAGCAGCGTACATCCTGAATCGGTGTCCATCAAAGTCTGTTGAAAATGGCATTCCGTATCGGATATGGACTGGCCGTTTACCGAACTTGAATCACATTAGGATTTGGGGTTGCCCCGCCTATGCGAAAAAGTTAAAAACAGACAAGTTGGAGTCAAGAGCCGTGAAGGGTCGTTTCGTAGGATACCCCGAGGATTCCATGGGGTACCTATTCTACTTCCACGAGGATCAGAGGATTATTGTGGGCCTGCACGCACATTTTCTCGAGGACGAGTTCATTCGAGAATGTGGCGTCGGGCGAGAGGTGACTCTGGAAGAGTCGACCAAAACGCCCTCACAAGATATAGTATCGGATGGTCCAAGAGAACAACCAATTGAAACAGTATTGCGCCGATCCGAAAGAGTGTCGCGCCAACCTGAGAGGTATTATGGCATGGCACAAGTCCAGTATGGCTATGCTGTGACGAAGGCACTTCTTAGAGAAGATCCTTCAACTTTCGATTTGGCAATGACTGACGTAGACTCAACGAGATGGGTTGAGGCTATGAAAGTGGAAATGGATTCGATGTATGCTAACAAGGTCTGGACTCTAGTGGATCTTCCAAACGGTTTTAGACCGATTGGATGTAAATGGATCTATAAGAGAAAGATTGGATCTGATGGACAAGTTGAGACATACAAGGCCAGACTGGTTGCCAAGGGCTATAACCAGAAGGAAGGGGTCGACTATGAGGAGACCTTCTCGCCTGTTGCTATGATCAAATCCATACGAATTCTACTCGCAATAGCCGCTCACTACGACTATGAGATCTGGCAAATGGACGTCAAAACGGCATTCCTAAATGGATTCCTCAAGGAGGAGATCTATATGGAACAACCACGGGGTTTTGAGTCGCATGCAGATGGTCAGAAAGTGTGCAAACTGAATCGGTCCATTTATGGACTGAAACAGGCATCTCGTAGTTGGAATCTACGTTTCGATGAAGTAGTTCAGAACTACGGATTCGAGAAAAATGTGGACGAACCGTGCGTCTACAAAAAGAGCAGTGGGAGTCTGATATCGTTTCTCGTATTGTACGTAGATGACATCCTATTAATAGGAAACGATGTAGGCATGCTCTCTTCGGTGAAAGCGTGGCTTTCGACCGAATTCTCCATGAAAGACTTGGGAGAACCGGTGTATATCCTAGGGATTCGCTTATTTCGGGATCGAGCGAAGCGCGTGATCGGCCTATCCCAAGCCCTCTACTTAGAGAAGATCTTGAAGAAATTCAAGATGGATGACTCTAAGAGAGGCTTCTTACCGATGCGACATGGGATTCATCCTTCAAAGTCGATGTGTCCTCAAAGTGAGGAGGACCGACAAAGAATGAATGGAATTCCCTATGCGTCTGCAGTAGGTAGCTTGATGTACGGGATGCTTTGCACGCAACCGGACATCGCCTACGCTGTGAGCGTGGTGAGTCGGTTTCAGGCGAACCCGGGAGAAGAACACTGGACAGCAGTCAAAACAATCTTTAAGTACCTGAGACGGACTAAAGATTTGATGCTGGTCTATGGAGATGCGGGACTAGAGGTAGTGGGATATACCGATTCGGACTTCCAGTCAGACGTGGATGACCGACGGTCTACCTCGGGTTTTATATTCACGCTCAACGGTGGAGCAGTGTCTTGGAAAAGTTCTAAGCAAAGCACGACTGCCGATTCCACGTGTGAGGCGGAATATATAGCGGCCTCTGAGGCTGCTAAAGAGGCTCTTTTGGACGAGAAAGTTCTTGAATGAACTTTCGGTGGTCCCAGCTGCGGACGGACCGCTTACGCTATGGTGCGATAATGGCGGTGCTGTCGCGCAGGCGAAGGAACCACGGTCTCATAGCAAATCCAAACACATCGAGAGAAAATACCATATTCTTAGAGAATTCGTTGAAAACGGCTACGTAACCGTGCAGAAAATTGCCACCGCGGATAACGTGGCGGACCCACTAACCAAGCCTTTGTCCCAGACGGTGCTGGAACGACATCTAGAAAAGATGGGTATTCGATACCAGGCAGCGTGGCGTTGAGAGCAGCGCGCACGGCATTAGAGTGCAAGTGGGAGGCTGTTGGGAGGTATGCCCTCGGAATGCCGTTCAGAGGACTGAGTTGAATAGGGTGACCCCTGTTGTATTAGTTCGAAAAATATAAATGGTTTATTGTAACCGTTTAATTAATAAAATATTGTATTTTATTAATTTGAGGCATTCATTATTTATTAACCGAGTTTAAAGTCTACTAGCTTCCGGTAGTGCGGTAAATAAATAAAATCCTTGTGCACGAGTTTATCGATTGATTCTCATGGGATGAGAGAGGCGACACCGATCGGATCTTATTCTCTGCACTAAATAAACGTTCGCAAGTCTTAGGAATCTAGTGGGGTGACTAGATTACCGATTACGACTTGTCCGCTGACGGCTCCAACGCAACGATTGTTTCAATCGTTCATCTTGGGAAGATGGGAGGTCGTGACGGAAATATTGCCGATCGGGGCATCAGAGTATTCGAACACATGGCTCGATATTCGTTTCGATCGCGTGGCTTAACGCGGGGATGTCAACGATCGAACGAAGACTATAGCAGCCTTAGACCGTTAGGCTCATCGACGGATTAAGACACTTAGTTAAATTCCGAATTTAATCTCGGGAATGATTAAGACATGTGATTGGATCAAGTACTTAATTTATCAACTAAGTTTGGGCTTGATTAGAATTTGGATTAATTGGATTGGATCTATTTGATCAAATTATAATAATACGGACTCAATCGAACTAATTCGATTTTTCAAAGGGCCCAATTGCAAAACCATAAATCTTGGCATGGCCTACACTTGATTAACGGTTTATTAAAGTGTCACTAACCTACTTTGATGGACAAAAACGAAATTGGGTGGTTGAAGGAATATATGACATAGTCATTGTGACTTAAAATGTCTTTTGTTACCAACCATGTTTGTTTTGGTCCACTTTGAAGATTCCTTCTTCTTTCTCCTCTATACAAAACGTCTAAGGCTTATTAGATGAGTTAAGTAAAAAGGTTTCAAACAAGAGAAGATCAAGGATCTTGAGGGAGAAAAAGAGGAAAAAGAAAAGTTGTGTTCAAGTTCAACTTAAGCTTCATAGCTAAATTAGAACCTCCTCCTAGCAACTCTAGCCATCCGTGGGTTGCTCCGAGGTGCCAAAGAGAGCGTATCGGCATTTTGAACTTGCTCGGGACAGTCCGAGACGAAGAAGTATTTGCTCAAGCTTCGCGTTTTCGAATGTCGTGCTGTGACGAACTAGCCACTCGCAACAAGGGTAAGGTTTCGAACCTTTAGATTAGGTTGATTTGATCAATCTCGAAAAGGTCTTGAATGACCTCTAATGATCCATTAAAATGTCCTAAGACATGTATGGAGTCATGGTATAAAGTTTGGAATTGATCGGAAATAATTTCGGGGTTCAAAACGAGAGATTTCGGCTTTCGGTCGAGGTCCACCACCTGAGACATGAAGTCCCACGGACATGGACCAGAGCTGGGCTGGATTGAACCCAGACCCACGGCTATGGGAGGGGCTGCACCAGGCCGTGGAGCCATGACAGCCCCTGCCCATTCTCGCCCCGAACGGTCCACGGCCGTGGAGGTGCACCAGGCCGTGGACCATAATTGCTCTCAGCCACAGCTGACCCACGGACGTGGGCCGTGGTGTCTCAGGCCGTGGGCCATGGCAGAGGCCTGCCACAGCCTCCCGAGGTCCCGGGCCGGGGTGCTTGGGTCCTCGGGCCGCTCCCGGGACATGTTCGTGCGAGTTTAAATGATAAAAATTTAAAATTCGGCACCTACACTACGGGATCACTTCCGCTTCCGCTAAGGCCACGTCGCGCTGTTCGGGGGCCGCCGTCGGTCGAAACGGGCTCACCCCAGCATTGATAACGTAGATCGAAACATGTACTTGGTTACAATTCCGCTGCTGTGTTCTTCTCCAAGAATGACAAGTACTCTTAGGGAGCGAAACACATTGAGTTAAAGTACTTGGTTGTTAAAGAAGAAGTTCAAAAACAAAAGGTGTCAATTGAGCATATCAGTACTAATGTGATGATAGCGGATCCACTAACTAAAGGATTACCACCCAAGACGTTTACTGGCCATGTTGAACGAATGGGTATTACGGACAAGTCGCTAATAGAATAACATCTTGATGTATAAAGTTATTTTTGCTCATATTATTGTTATGACTCTTGTGAATTCAATAAAAGTTTGTTTTGAATATTTATTTGATTATTCACATTACGGGTATACAATTATAGTTTCTTTTAGTGAATAATATCAAAGTTAAATATTAAAGCTTTCCTCAATTATAGTTCTTGTGAATTGAGTTAATTGTAATACATGGAAGGAATCATGCGACATAATAGCATGTGACCGCCCTGATTCGATTATCTTAATTCAATTATGATTGATTGATTGATTCCTAAAGTTGTACACTTATATATTATTGAGTCATCAATTCATTATATGAGTCAAGTGGGAGATTGTTAAACAATTTATTAAATGACTCATATAATATAAATAAATATAAATAATGGTTAATACTCTATATTAATTATATATAATATGATGGTTATTATATATTAAAGATTAGGGTATAAGGTTTTAATAAACCTTTCTCTCTCTTTACAAATGTTTATACCCCTTCTGAAAAGCTATAATCAAATATGAAAAGTCATGTCTTTATGAAAAGACATCTCTCTTTGTCTTGAACATCTCTTGACATCTATAAAAGGGCTTATGTGGTTAAATCTCAAATCCATCAAGAGATAAACGTAAAGGAAAGGAAAGCAGAGAGAAGAAATAAACACATCAAAGATATCAAGATTCAAGTTATGGATTCAAGTATGTTCTTATTTGCTTGTGTATGATTAAAACATTTAGTATTGTGGTATTCTGGGATTTCTAAACATTACAGAATCGTTTGGAATAAAAGTCTAACAAATGTCACTATTATTATATATAGAGAATATGTACAAAAAGGCATGGTACACCACATCCGATGGCCAATATCATGCAAGCCCAAAGAGCTAATCATAATCTGTTAGGAATATTTTCTAGGCTGTGTTTGGTTTGATGAAAAGCCCAGAAAAGCCCATATAATATAAATAATCCAATTTAATATTGTGTTTGGTTTAGTAATTTTAGCCCGGATTTAATATTTCAGTCCGTTTTTAAACCAAAAGCCCGTTACACGTAAACTGAATTAAAAAGCTGAGATAAATTATCTTGGGTTGTTGGATAAATTTTTTATCTTGGGCTTTATCTTGTGCTCATAACCAAACGGACCCCTAGTGTTCAATAATCATGTTATCTTTGTCTTGGGACTCAATTGTATTTTATGTAAATATAGGGACTAAAGTGTAAATATACCAAAGTATGCTTTGGTATATATAGGGCAAGTGTGTGTAAAATACACACAACTTGAGTTTTAGCTTTCTCTCACTAGAAACACTCTCTCACCATTATCATAATTAGGGCTTAATTGTAGAGAGAGAAAGGAGATTATTGTAGAGAGAAGCTTGGTGATTAATGGAAGATTGATTGATATTTACCAAAGAGCTTCCGCGCGTTTTTAATCAAGGTAATATTCATCGATCTATTCTCAAGTTTATATTCGTTGGATGTGAAATCTGTGACCTACAATTGGTATCAGAGCAAACGTATTTGAATTGATCAATTGCTTGCTGAAATTGTTTTCGATCGAGCTTGAATTGAATGATTTTAAGCTTCGCAATAATTTTTTTTCTTTCCCGCGCACTGCTATTTGCTCAATTGCTACCTTGTTTGGATTAGATCTTGTTAATCGAGTGTTAGGCATTGATTTTTGATATCTAACTTTCGATAATTTGAGGTCAATTGAGTGTAGTTTGAACTGTTTGATCGAATTCTGTGAAATTTGAGTGTTTACGATACATGAACACTGTTTGCGATTGATGAATAGAGTTTACGAACCTAGAATATAGTTTACGGGGTATATTTTGGTATTTACGCACGTGAATTCCCTGTTTACGATACCTTTAGCTGTGCTAAACTTTACACTGCAGAGTCAACGCGGTTAAAGTTTACGATCAACGAAAGGTTTACGAATGCTTTCCAATCGTAAACCTTGTTTACGCGGTTAAAGTTTACGGTCAACGAAAGGTTTACGAACGCTTTCCAATAGTAAACCTTGTTTACGTGGTTAAAGTTTACGGTCAAACCTTTACAGTGTGTAAAAGTTTACGGTCAAACTTAAGTTTGCGATCATAAACTTTACGGGTAGAAACATTAGTTTACGGTCCTTTCAACTTACATTCGTAAAGTTACTGTTTAAGAATAATTTTCATTCGTAAACTAGTAAAGGAAAGGTTTACGAATAAACTTCAATCGTAAACTATACCAAGGAACGCTTTACGAATATACTGTTTACGAATCCTTATCGATCGTAAACCTCTGAAGTCTACTGTTTACGAATATATTTCATTCGTAAACTATCCATAGCAAGGTTTACGAATAGTCTTCATTCGTAAACTCATTTAGGAAGAGGTTTACGAACATATCTCATTCGTAAACTATCTAAGTGAACTGTTTACGGATACATTTCGTTCGTAAACTATTAAGGCAATGTTTACGGATCATTTTCATTCGTAAACTCATTTACGAACAAGGTTTACGAACAAATTCTGCCCGTAAACCTAAACACCCGTAAACATTTGAAAAGGTTTTAGGTAGCAAAAAAAAAAAAAAAAAAAAAAAAAAACCTTTGCTACTACGAGATTTTTTTTGTACCTACTTTTCAAAGGTTTACCGAGGCTTAGAAATTTTTTTGGGTAAAGAAATTTTTTTTCGGTAAAATATTTCAGTACAAAAATTATTCTCGGTATAATTTTTTTTTTGTATAAATCATTTTAAAATCATTTGCGAAAACCTTTTCATACAAACTTAGACCCGTAAACCTTCTATCTGAAACACACAAACAAAATTCGATCGAAGATGAATTGAAGACCTCTTGATTATCATCTGGATTTGCTGCTCGATAATCAAGTAAGTTTCGGATCCACTCTGCCCAGATCGAACGGTTTCTCAAACGATTAAGGTTTGAATTAAGCTTCCGTGCATTTAACATTTCGTTCAAGCCAAACGTAAACTTTAAAGCCTTACTTTACGATTGTTCCTGTTTACGAATCAATCTCAATCGTAAACCTTCACATATCTACTGTTTACGAATATATTTCATTCGTAAACTATCTTTAAGAAAGGTTTACGAATATTCTTCATTCGTAAACAAGCGCTATTAGTTTACGATTAACCTTTACTTCACGAAAGTTACTGTTTACAGTTCTTAAAGGTTTACGAACGATTCTCATTCGTAAACATTCTTTACTCGTAAACCAAAAAGCACTGTTTACAGCTTCTCTTTCATTCATAAACTAATATTGTGTCAAATTAGAACCGTAAAACTTACATTCTTTTAATTATATACAAAGTCTAAGATACAATCTAAGTCAATAATTAATATTTTGTATCTAAACTTTGCTGTGCTGAAAAGCTTATGAACTGAACTGAAATTAAAAGTTTGCGGTTAATATCAATATCGAAAATTTTCTAAACAGAATAAAAAAAATATTGATAAAAAATTAAATCAATTCTAAAACACGTCAACGATCATATACATCCAACAATTTTATTTGAACAAAATTTAAAAATCCAACATTCTATATAGAATTTAATTACCAACATTATTTGAACTTAAATTTTCAAAATTCTATATTTGAACAGCAAAGATTAAAATGGATTTATGTCACGAACAAATGATCAAGACACTAGAAGCGAGGCTAGCTAATAACGAGCGTGTCCTAAGAAAACATCTAGAAATTGAAGCTAGTCTTGAATGTCAATTGACCAATGTAAAGGATGAGATTATAAGGTTGAAGACTAAGACCACAGAACATGAATCAAAAATATGTTCAACAAGTCTGTCTGCCTGTGATGAAGCAAACAAGTCAATGTTGCAAAAATTCTCATCCACAAATAATGAAAAAGAAATGGTCAAGAAATTAGAAGCAAGATTAGCCAATAATGAAGTTGTCCTAAGAAAACATCTATTAGAAAGTCTGCAAGGGCTATAACCAGAACGAAGGGGTCGACTATGAGGAGACCTTCTCGCCTGTTGCTATGATCAAATCCATACGAATTCTACTCGCAATAGCCGCTCACTACGACTATGAGATCTGGCAAATGGACGTCAAAACGGCATTCCTAAATGGATTCCTCAAGGAGGAGATCTATATGGAACAACCACGGGGTTTTGAGTCGCATGCAGATGGTCAGAAAGTGTGCAAACTGAATCGGTCCATTTATTGACTGAAACAGGCATCTCGTAGTTGGAATCTACGTTTCGATGAAGTAGTTCGGAACTACGGATTCGAGAAAAATGTGGATGAACCGTGCGTCTACAAAAAGAGCAGTGGGAGTATGATATCGTTTCTCGTATTGTACGTAGATGACATCCTATTAATAGGAAACGATGTAGGCATGCTCTCTTCGGTGAAAGCGTGGCTTTCGACCGAATTCTCCATGAAAGACTTGGGAGAAGCGGTGTATATCTTAGGGATTCTCTTATTTCGGGATCGAGCGAAGCGCATGATCGGCCTATCCCAAGCCCTCTACTTAGAGAAGATCTTGAAGAAATTCAAGATGGATGACTCTACGAGAGGCTTCTTACCGATGCGACATGGGATTCATCCTTCAAAGTCGATGTGTCCTCAAAGTGAGGAGGACCGACAAAGAATGAATGGAATTCCCTATGCATCTGCAGTAGGTAGCTTGATGTACGCGATGCTTTGCACGCGACCAGACATCGCCTACGCTGTGAGCGTGGTGAGTCGGTTTCAGGCGAACCCGGGAGAAGAACACTGGACAGCAGTCAAAACAATCTTTAAGTATCTTAGACGAACTAAAGATTTGATGCTGGTCTATGGAGATGCGGGACTAGAGGTAGTGGGATATACCGATTCGGACTTCCAATCAGACGTGGATGATCGACGGTCTACCTCGGGTTTTATATTCACGCTCAACGGTGGGGCAGTGTCTTGGAAAAGTTCTAAGCAAAGCACGACTGCCGATTCCACGTGTGAGGCGGAATATATAGCGGCCTGTGAGGCTGCTAAAGAGGCTGTTTGGATGAGAAAGTTCTTAAATGAACTTTCAGTGGTCCAAGCTGCGGACGGACCGCTTACGCTATGGTGCGATAATAGTGGCGTTGTAGCGCAGGCAAAGGAACCACGGTCTCATACCAAATCCAAACACATCGAGAGAAAATACCATATTCTTAGAGAATTCGTTGAAAACGGCTACGTAGCCGTGCAGAAAATTGCCACCGCGGATAACGTGGCGGACCCACTAACCAAGCCTCTGTCCCAGACGGTGCTGGAACGACATCTAGAAAAGATGGGTATTAGATACCAGGCGGCGTGGCGTTGAGAGCAGCGTGCACGGCATTAGAGTGCAAGTGGGAGGCAATGGGAGGTATGCCCTCGGAATGCCGTTCAGAGGACTAGATTACCGATTACGACTTGTCCGTCGACGGCTCCAACGCAATGATTGTGCCAATTGTTCATCTTGGAAGATGGGAGGTCGTGACGGAAATATTGCCGATCGGGGCATCGGAGTATTCGAACACATGGCTCGATATTCGTTTCGATCGCGTGGCTTAACGCGGGGATGTCAACGATCGAACGAAGACTATAGCAGCCTTAGACCGTTAGGCTCATCGACGGATTTGCTTCCGCGATTTCGGTTTGACGCTAGGTTGCTAGGCCCGTTAAATGCTCTAATAAAGGGTATGGGCCAGCGGCAAAATGCAGCCAGTTTTACGGAGGTGATTGCCGGGCTTTGAGTGCTCTCGGGATTCACTACCTCATATATGAGGTTAACGTCCTATGAGATAATTGAGGACGGTGATTACTAAGCCTCCGGCCGGAGCAATATAAACTAGCTTGTGTGAGACACATAGCGTAGTTTTGTAATCACGACAGTCTCGATTATAACATAGTGTCGAGTTTAGTGAGTTTGACATTAACCAAGACTCTCACTTGACCGGGACGCATGTGAAGGGCATAAGAATATTCAACAAATATCTATAGTCGGTTCGACAAAATTTAGATTGGATCAAAATTCGTTCTCAATTAGGATATGTTCGGTACCGCGGGATTGGCTAGGTGAATATCGGACTCGCGGATACCTCCCGTGCTAGTTGAGATGAACCAAGTAAGTCACGCTTAAAAAGGATAACAATCTCTATTGGTCGGGACAAACTTTTCAAAGGGCGCGTAACGAATTGAGAATTCGTTGACGCAGTGACACGTCTATACGGGATATGGACACTTAGTTAAATTCCGAATTTGATCTCGGGACTAATTAAGACTTGTGATTGGATCAAGTACTTAATTAATTAACTAAGTTTGGGTTTGATTAGAATTTGGATTAATTGGATTGGATCTATTTGATCAAATTATAATCATACGGACTCAATCGAACTAATTTGATTTTTCCAAGGGCCCAATTGCAAAACCTCAAATCTTGGCATGGCCTAGACTTGATTAAAGGTTTATTAAAATGTCATCTAACCCACTTATATGGACAAAAACGAAATGGTGGTTGAGGGAATAAAGAACTTGATCATGACATTACAACTACTTGGTGGTTGAATGTTTTAGGATGTGCTTTTGTCCATTTGAAGATTCCTTCTGCTTTCTCCTCAACATAAAAGCGTCCAAGGCTCATTATATGGTTGTAAGAAAGGTTTTCAAACAAGGATAGATCTAGGATCTTGAGGGAGAAAGAGAGGAAAAAGAAAAGTTGTGTCCAAGTTCAACTTAAGCTTCATAGCTAAGTTAGAACCTCCTCCTAGCAACTCTAGCCATCCGTGGGTTGCTCCGAGATGCCAAAGAGAGCGTATCAGCGTTTTGAACTTGCTCGGGACAGTCCGAGACGAAGAAGGATTTGCTCAAACTTTGCGTTTTCGAACGACTTGCTGTGACGAACTAGCCACGCGCAACAAGGGTATGATCTCGAACCTTTAGATTAGGTTTATTCGATCAATCCCTAAAGGCCTTGTATGACCTTTGAATGATCCATGAAAATGTCCTAAGACATTTATGGAGTCATCATTTAAGGTTTGGAATTGATCGGAAATCATTTCGGGGTTCGAAACGAGAGATTTCGGCTTTCGATCAAGATCCACCGCCTGAGACCGAAAGTCCCATGGCCATGGACCAGTAACCCACGCCCATGGGAGGGGCTGCACCAGGCCATGGGCCATGGCAGCACCCTGCCCATTCTCGCCCCGAACGGTCCACGGCCGTGGACCTTAGTGCACTTGGCCGTGGACCAATTTTTGTTGCTGCCATCTTCAACCAAAGCTGACCCACGGCCGTGGGCCGTGGTGTCTCAGGCCGTGGTGCATGGCAGAGGCCTGCCATGGCCTCCCGAGGCCTCGGGTCGGGGTGCTCGGGTCCTCGGGCCGCTCTCGTGACGTGTTCGTGCGAGTTTAAATGATAAAAAAAAAGAAATTAAAATTCGGCTCTACACTACGGGATCGCTTCCGCTTCCGCTAAGTCCACGTCGCGCTGTTCGGGGGCAGCCGTCGGTCGAAACGGGCTCACCCCAACAACGATAGCGCGTGGCATTAGTGCAAGTGGGAGATTGTTGAGGTTTATGCCCTAGATGCCGTACGAGGATTAGATAGTACGAGGGCATTAGTGTAATTTTGATGTGTTTATCATTTTTAATTGGATTATTTGATAATGGAATTACGTTTTATTTTTGTCGATTTGAGTTTTGACAAAATAATACAAAAAGGCATATTATTACTTCGTCTAAATAAATTAACCTTGCAGTCGGGTAATAAGACGAATTAATAAAACCCCAATATTTACAGTTCAGTTACTGATTCTGTGGGGACAGAGAGGGGGCATCAGTAAGCTGACATACTGTAATATTAAATTAAGTCCACAAGTCTTAGTCTCTAGTAGGGTGACTGGATTGACGAGTACGACTTGTTTGTCGACGAGGCCAAAATGGTTGTGCCAA
Source organism: Lindernia subracemosa (assembly GCA_028392965.1). NCBI lineage: Eukaryota > Viridiplantae > Streptophyta > Magnoliopsida > Lamiales > Linderniaceae > Vandellia > Vandellia subracemosa. The sequence continues at coordinate 458,310 of JAQPCC010000044.1, forward strand.
CCATTCACTTGGAAAGTGGGAGCTCGTGACATTGATACAAAACGAATTAGGGGATTGTCTGTATTTGGACACTGACTCGTAATCGAACGATCACACGATGGTAAAGTCGTTGATCGATCGATTGACTATAGTAGTCTACGTGAACCTTAGACCGAAAGGGTAAACTTGGGGTTGGTCTTAAGGTCTTGATTAGTCACTAGTTTGCTAGGCCCAAATTGCATGAAGCATGGGTCAGCGGCGAAATGCGGTCTTGACTTTTCGACGTGATTGCCGATTATACCGCTGAGCGGGATTTACGGCCTTGATTAAATTCAAGGTTAACGTCCTATGCAGTTTCGATGTGCGGGAATTTACCTAAGCCTCTGGCCAGAGCATATAACTGACTCACGAGGGTCGTGGAGGGCAGTTTGGTAAATGTCACCGACACGAACATCATAGAGTCGAGTCCTGTAAGTTCGACTACGCGTGACTTTCACTCGACCGGGACAAACGTAAAGGGTTTATACGTAGTACGATAATCTATAGTCGGTTCGTGAATAATACCTATTCGTACTCAACTCGGGATCGGTTCGGTACCACGGGGCTGGTTAGGTGAATACCGAACTCCTGGATACCTCCCAGAGCCGGTTGAGCGAACCAAGGGAGTCGGGCTTAAAAAGGGCAACCGACACAACGTCTATGTGATAATAGAACAGGTTGGGGCCTGGAATGAGAGATTAGGGTTTGGGGCTTGGCCGAAACCCTAAATGGCCGAAAATGTGGTAAAATCGCGTGAGGGGCAAAATGGTCGTTTCACCTCACGAAATATTTTGGAAATATTATATTGGATATTTAATATTTAGTATATGATTTAAATGTGATTTAAATCTTTATTATTGTTTTAGAAAAATAATAATATTTAATTTGGAATTAAATAAAATATATATATTAGATATATATATATATATATATGATTTTCGATTTGTTATATAGTATAATTTCGAAAATTATTATTTATATATATTGGATATTATATATTTAAATATACTAAATATAGAAAATATATTAATTAATATTAATATTGGATTTTAATTTGAATTTTGAATTTGAGTTCAAAAGAGAAAGACTTAGTCAAAGAAGACTAAGTATACTCAAAGTGGGTGAGAATCTTTCTCCCCACTTCAAGTAAAGAATTCGGCGAACACCCCTAGATATAAATAGGGTTTTAGGTTTTTTGAAAACACTAAGTCATTTGGAAAAGAAAAGAAAACCCTAGGTGTGATTCTCTCTCTCTCTCGTCTCTATCTCTCTCGCCACATCTCTCACTCGCTCCCTCATTTGCTGCGCGTGGAGAGGAGGCTCCCGGGGTGTTCTTGGCCTAGCCGCATTAAGCAAGAATAGCCTCGTGATGTTGTAAGGTGCCGGCGTGACGCTCTTGCCCCGTTCGTGCGCGTAAAGGTGCTAGGAGAGGGATACAACGTCCCGGGGAATAGAAGGGTTCATAGCTAGCCATCTCCTTTGGTTCTCGTCAAGGTATAATGGCTAAAACTCTTCTTTTCGTGCTTATGTTCTCGTGTTAATACCGAGCGGTCCAAGGGAAGGCGGGAATCCCTAAAAGTTTAAAAATTCCGCCGTTCAAGGAACGAGGGCCTCGGGACCCTACCGGGGATTCCCAACAAGTCCTACGTCCACGGGCCGACCAAATATGGTTTTCACTATGATCGAATGGTTTACACACTCGGCTCACATCTCTCGATTTGTTACAGACCAAAACTAAAGAAGAAGAAGAAAACAATAGCTAGAGAGTGTTTGTGTGTGTGTTCTTGGTGTGTTAGTGTGTGTGAGAGGTGAAGTGTTGTGTTAATGTTGTCTAAAATGAACTATTTCTCCTCCTTTTATTGATTCTTCTCGTCAGAGCCTGCTGGAGGGAGCTGCTTCCACGCTGCCAAGTACAGTCTGGAGCTCCTGCATTCGCAACACTGTAGCAGACTCTGTACTTCTGTCAGATATTGTCTTCCAATGGGCAGCGTACACGTGTTATCTGGTCCCCTCTTCAGAGTCCTTCTCCTGTACGGAGCCAGACACCTGCAGATCTTCTTGATTTGCTTGTCTTTGTCTTTCTTGATATTCTCTCAAGGCATTTAGGTCCCGAGAGTACTCCCTTAGGGCTATTAGGTCCCGAAAGTATACCTTTTAACATCCTAAGAGGTCCTCTCAGATCCATCATCTCCAGGTTCCTTTGCCACCCTTGGGACCTGCTCCCTTCTCGTGCCTCTCAGATCCATCATCTCCATCATCTCCTGCTCCCTTTGAGTCGGTCATTTTCCCAAGGGTGTTAGCTCCCTTCTCGTGCCTCTTCCCTTGCCTCAGGTACAAATCCTTGCATTCCCACATCCTCTCTCATGTACTATAATTGAGGACCTGCGTGCGCGGACCTATTCCGCATCAGGCGGCTAGGCCAAGAACACGTCGGCTCCTCACACACATGCGCGGCCGCCGAGAGAGAGTGAGAGAGAGAATATGCGAGAGAGAGAGCTAGAGAGAGAGAGAGAGAGAGAGAGATTGAGAGAGATGAGATAAAAGTCCTAGATTTTTCTCAAGTGTTAGCATAAGTGTAGCGCCCCGTTTTCCTATCACTTATATTGCACGTATTTCATGCATCTATAAAACATTCGCATAAAAAGCTTATACCATAAGTGTAGCGCCCCGTTTTCCTATCACTTATATGGCACGTATTTCATAAGTGTAGAGCCCCGTTTTCCTATCACTTATATTGCACGTATTTCATGCATCTATAAAACATTCGCATAAAATTTTTCGCTTTCATACTAACTACTACTTAATAAAAACAAGTGCGCATGTCCGATCGAAACACTTTCACACATAACACACATTTTCACATAACATGATTATTTCAAACGTTATACAAAAGTCGATAATGTATTCTTAGACTACATGCAACGATGAACAGAAGGGAAGCAGGAAGAGAGCGTAGCCGACCGACCTGGAATCCATGTCTGTACGCGGAAGCTTTACTTTAAAAACGTTCGCTTGTTATCTACAACACTGTGAAGACAACTATTCAGAGTATGATTGCAACATGTAAATCCATAACTATAAAACTGTAACCAGATAACATTTAATCCATCGAATTCATATAATTACCATTTTTCCATCATATAACCATTTCGTCAGATATTCAATCACGTAACCATCGTTCATATGATTACTATAACATATGCAGTTCTATATGATGATACTCCCGTTATGAACCCACTAGACTCGAACTATCGATCATATGTGTGCTCATGCATGGGACTCTGTAAGCATTTCTTTATATGGTGCCTGTACAGGACTCTGTCATCCTCCGATTTGCAGGGACGTAACCGTAGCATCAATATCGCATCATCCGAAGCCGTAGCAGTCATAACGGTTTCTCCCATTTCATGTGTATGCATGTGACATATACAAATCACCTTTCATATCACATAACGTATCAAGTCGAATCATGTTTCACCGATATCACGAAATCATCAATCAATCAATTCACATATAGCACATAAGGTACACGTTGCCGATCATACTCACAAGTTTACGCTTATAACCCTTTCCTTTTAGTCGACCTTGTCCTTGTCTTGTTCGGGATCTCGCCCTATAATAATATCGGTCCAACAATTAATATACAGTCTATATAAAATATTCTATATGCATACTGTGGATGACATAGACCTGGTTGTTTTTCTTTAAACCTTTATCACTATACTGAGATCATTAGTTTTCGATACTTGGTAATTTTTGTCTCAACATTTTCGGGACTTATATTATCGGCATCTCAATTTTTCGGGACTTATACTTTCGGTAATATATTTATTCGAATGACTTTTAGTATTCAATTGTTCGGATACCATATTTATTCAGATATTTTCGGGTAACATGTTTATTCAAGTAACTTTTCGGGTGTCATACCTCTTTAGACAATTTTTCGGGTAAGATAAATTTTCAGGTGACATGCCCCTTTAGACAATCTTTCGAGTAACATATTTATTCAATACATATTTTCGGGTGACATGTTTATTCGAAATAGTCTTTCAGTTTTCAATTTTTCGGCAAACATACCTATTCGAATAACTTTAAATTTTCGGATAACATATTAGGGTTTTAATAATCTTCTATCTGATCGATAAAAATAATTCTATCACCTAAGCATCATATATGCATTCGAAATTATACTTTATTCCTGAATGAGAATACATATATCCTCATGTTCGATTCCTATTTTCTTTATTAAGCTAACCCTAAGGTTAACTTTATTATAAATCTTCTAAAAATGAAAGAAAACATAATTTAAATGAAGAGTTTCGTATATACCTCACTTTATGCTTGAATTCTTCTTTCACTTAGCCAACGATTTGTAATGAGGCTTTGAAGACCTTATATGTTGTTCGAGTATTTCTTTTGCATGATATACGAAAATAAATCTATCACCTTAACCAAACCTTAGAATAAATATGCACTACACAAAGTCATATCAATGCATGAACTTATGAAGCAAGGTTTTGGTTTCGGTTTCTGAAAATAAGGGGGTGGCCGAATTTCTTAAGTGGAGTGGGGAGAAAGTTTCTCACCCACTCCAAGCATACCAAGTCTCTTTGACTTGGTCTTGTTGACTTAGTTTTATTTTTTCAAATTCAAACTCAAATTCAAATTTGAATTAATATATATCCAATATAAATTAATTTCTATATTTAGTATATTTAAATATATAATATCCAATATATATTTGTATTATTTTCGAAACTTATACTATATAAAATCGAAATTTATATATATATCTAATATATTTTATTTAATTCCAAATTAAATACTATTATTTTTCTAAAACAATAATAGAGATATAAATCAAATTTAAATCATATACTAAATATTAAATATCCAATATTTTATTTTAAAAATATTTCGTGAGGTGGAAAGATCATTTTGCCCCTCACTTGATTTAACCACAGTCAATCAAATCTCTTCAGCCGTTTAGGGTTTCGGCCAAATCCCAAACCCTAATCTTTCAATCCATGCCCCATCTTGCTCTTTTCTCATATAGACGTTGTGTCGGTCGCTCTTTTTAAGCCCGACTCTCTTGGTTCGTCTCAACTGGCTCTGCGAGGAATCCAGGAGTTCGGTATTCACCAAGCCAGTCCCGTGGTACCGAATCGATCCCGAGTTGAGTACGGATATGATCTAATTCACGAAACGACCATAGATATTCGTCCTACGTATAAACCCTTTAGGTTTGTCCCGGTCGAGTGAAAGTCACGCATAGTCGAACTTACAGAACTCGACTCTTTGATGTTCGTGTCGGTGACATTTGCCAAACTGCCCTCCACAACTATCGTGAGTCAGTTTTGAGCTCTGGCCAGAGACTTAGGTAAATTCCCGCACATCGAATCAGTCCATAGGACGTTAACCTCGAATTTAATCGAGACCGTAAATCCTGCTCAGCGGTATAACTGGCAATCACGTCAAAAGGTCAAGACCGCATTTTCGGCAAATCGAGCCTAGCAAACTTGTGACTAATTAAGACCTTAAGACCAACCCCGAGTTAACCCTTTCGGTCTAAAGTTCACGTAGAATACTACAGTCAATTGATCGATCAGCGGCTTTACCTGCGTGCGATCGTTCGATTATGAGTCAGTGTCCAAATACAGACAATTCCCTGATTCGTCTTGTATCAATGTCACGAGCTCCCACTTTCCAGGTGAATGGTTGACACAACCGTTTTGGACCCGTTGACAAACAAGTCATACTCGTCAATCCAGTCACCTTACTGGAGACTAAGACTTGTGGACTCATTTAATACTACAGTGTTTCAGCTTACTGGTCCCCCCTCTCTGTCACAAAGAATCAGTAACTGAACTGTAAGTATTAGGGTTTTATTAATTCGTCTTATTGACCCGATTGCAAGATTAATTTATTTAGACGAACTAATAATATGCCTTTTGTATTATTTGTCAAAACTCAAATCGACAAGAATGAAAGTAATTCCATTATCAAATAATCCAATTACAAAAGTAAACACAATAAAATTACACTAATGTCCTCGTACGACATCTAGGGCATAAACCTCAACAGGTACAATCGTTTTGGACCCGTCGACAAACAAGTCATACTCGTCAATCCAGTCACCCTACTGAAGACTAAGACTTGTAGACTCAATTTAATACTACAGTGTTTCAGCTTACTGGTGACCCCTCTCTGTCACACAGAATCAATAACTGAACTGTAAATATTTGGGTTTTATTAATTCGTCGTATTTACCTGACTTCAAGGTTAATTTATTTAGAGAACTAATAATATGCCTATTAATTTTGTCAATTAAACTTAAATCGACAAGAATGAAAGTAATTTCATTATCAAATAATCCAATTACAAAAGTAAACACGACAAAATTACATCAAAGCCCTCGTACGATCTAATCCTCGTACGGCATCTAGGACATAAACCTCAACAATACAATCCTTCTTTCTCTCTTCCTCGTTTTTCCTCCATGGCACAAAATATGGAGAAACTTCCCTTCGTCACTCTCATTCATATGATAACGATCAAGCTTTCCTCTCAAAATTATCTGTTATGGAAGAGTCAAATCACACCGATTCTTACATATCAGAACGTCATCGGCTTTGTTGATGGATCCAAATCCACGCAGTCTGCCACCATTATCAACGCGGCTGGTCAAAACGTGCAGAACCCGGCCTATGAAGCATGTCGCATGCAAGATCAACAAATGTTAAGCCTTCTTCTCTCTTCTCTCACTGAAGAATCCATGGCTGAGGTTCTTGGATGTACAACCTCTCGCGCCATTTGGCTCGTTCTAGAGGCCCCTTTAGCCATAGCTCCAAGTCACGTGAACTACGTCTAAAGGATGACTTGCAACTCATGAAGAAAGGCTCTGGAAGTGTCGCTGAGCACGGTCGCCAATTCAAGTCGTTATGCGATCAGCTTGCTGCCATTGGTCGTCTCGTTGATGATACCGACAATGCTCATTGGTTTCTTTGTGGTCTTCGATCGTCCTTCTCTAGTTTCTCAGCTGCCCAGATGGCGTAAACTTCACTACCTACTTTTTGAGATCTTCTGTCGAAGGCCAAGAGTTAATTTTTGTTTCAAGATTCCCTCGAAGATTCGGGTACTTCCACTGTTGCATTTTACGGACATCGCGATACTCGTGGAAATCACAAATCCGATTCTTCTACATCAAACGGAGGTCGTGGAAATCAGTCGAATAATTCTCGTGGTCGGGGCCATGGAAACTCTAGACGTATTCCTCGTTGTCAAATCTGTCGACAGGATGGTCACTACGCCTCCACTTGCGATCAACGGTATGTTCGTCCCTCATCTGCAAATCTGGCTAAGGCTTTTTCGGAGAATTGTTCCATCTCAAAGGGAGACGCTTCTGATCGGTATCTCGATAATGGTGCATCGGTGCATATGACTCCAACATCATCGGTTTTGGACTCGTCTCAAGCATACTCTGGTACCGATCACATCGTTGTTGGTAATGGTGCTACTCTCTCTATATCTTACATTGGCAAATCACATGTTACCAATACCACTCAGTTGTTGGATGTTTTAGTCGTCCCTAATCTCACGAAAAGTTTTCTTTCCATTAGCAAGCTTACATCCAATTTACCGTTTGATGTGTTATTCACTGATAAGATATTTACCTTTCAGAACCGTCACACAAAGGAGGTTCTGGCAAGCGGTCGTCGTGAAGATGGACTATATATATATGAGAGAGCTCGTCCTGCCTTGATTGCTAGTTTACAAAATAATTGCCAAGATGCATCGTTTAAATTGTGGCATGCTAGACTCGGGCACGTTTCGCCCAATATTATATCTTTGTTGAATAAATCGGGTCATTGATGGTTACCTTTTTGTTGCCCAAACCTTCATTATGTACTTCGTCAACTCGCTAAAAGCAAGCGTTTACCTTTCTCTCTGAATGAAAAACGGGCTCGTCATGTGTTAGAATTCATTCATTGCGATTTATGGGGACCTGCACCTATTGTTTCATCATTATCGGGTTTTTGTTACTATGTTATATTTGTTGATGACTATTCTCGTTTCACATGGTTCTATCCACATTTTAGTAAGGCGGATTTTTTGGCGAATCTAGTGCAATTTGCAAATTTGGCGGAAAATCAGTTTAACTGTTCTATTAAGAAATTTCAAAGCAACGGTGGTACGGAGTTCACGAATACTCAAGTTCAGAAATTTTTCCGTCATAAGGGAATTCAACATCTCATCTCGTGTCCTAACACGTCGTCTAGGAATGGTCGAGCCGAGCACAAACATCGTCACATCACCGAAAATGGTCTTGCTATGATGTTTCATGCGCATGCCCCTATGTCTTTATGGGTTGAAGCTTTTTCTACAGCGGTTTACACTATAAATCGTTTGCCATCATATATTTTGCAGGGAATCTTACCGTTCAAGACGTTGTTTGGAAATTCACCAAATTATGCAAATTTCCATCCGTTTGGTTGTCGGGTTTTCCCTTGCTTACGTGACTATGTGGAAAGCAAATTCTCTATTCGTAGTCGATCGTACACGTTTATTGGATACATCTCAAATCACAAGGGTTTTCGATGTCTCGATCCGCTCAATACGAAGATCTACATTACTCGACATGCTAATTTTGATGAGGATTTTAACTCGTATTCAGGCCAAAATTCAGTAACATCTATTTCTAAGCTTCACGTGTCTTCTTTTCTTGAGTCGTTGTCTGATTTGAATGTAGCTGCTGCACCGATAGTGTCTAATGAATCAACAGCCTCAAAAATCAGCTCCTACCGTGCTCGATTTGCCCAACAGTTACGACCATGACGACACCTGAACCAGATCCTCCGACACCACTAACTCCACCACCATCACAACCTGATGTTTCATCTTTCGGTCATCCGATGGTCACACGCGCCAAAGCAGGTATTTTCAAACCACGTCACATTGCCGATTTTGCCACTACTCATCTTCAAGCGATGACCACTGAACCCCGGGGTTTTAAACAGCTGCTAAGCACCCTCATTGGCTCGCTGATATGGATGATGAAATGCTTGCTTTACAGGAGAATCTTACTTGGGATCTTGTGCCACGCCCATCAGGAATCAATGTTGTTGGCTCTAAATAGGTTTTCCGTACTAAGCATAAATCTGATGGTTCTGTTGAACATCACAAGGCTCGTTTGGTTGCACAGGGGTTCACTCAAATTCCTGGGTTTGATTTTTCACATACATTTAGTCCCATTGTGAAGGCCGTCATTGTTCGGGTTGTTTTTTCTCTTGCTGTCATGCGAAATTGGCCATTGCATCAGTTGGATATCAAAAATGTATTTCTTAACGGTATTCTCACCAAGCCTGTTTATATGGAGCAACCGTCGGGATACATTGAACCTCGCTTTCCTACTCATTTTTGTCGTCTCAAAAAGGCACTTTATGGACTCAAACAAGCGTCCCGTGCATGGTTTCAACGGTTTAGTGATTTTCTCATTAAACTTGGTTTTCTTTGTAGTCGTGCAGATACCTCGCTTTTCATTTTTAATCAGACATCTAATATTATATATCTGTTGATATACGTTGACGACATTATTCTCACAAGAAATAATTGTCTGTATAACACAGTTCATCTCTCGGATACATTCAGAATTCGCAGTACAGGATCTCGGCAGTTTAAATTATTTCTTGGGGCTTGAAGTTGATTATACCGATGTTGGACTCCACCTTAGTCAGACCAAATATGCTCATGATATTCTTACGCGCTCTCGACTTCTTGAGTGTAAGCCTGTTTCGAGTCCTCTTGCCGCAAGTCAAGTCCTAACAAGAGATGGTGCGTCATATTCTGATCCAACGCATTATTGTTCCTTAGTAGGGGTGCGTCATATTCGGATAATCATCAATAACGGATAATCTTAAATCCCATGATTATCTCCATATTATTTTCATTTATGATAATTGATTCTCATTTATGATGTAATATATTTTCTTTATTATTTCATATGCAATCTCTATATATTGGAAAAGTAATAAAATTTACATTCAGAGGAAAAATATTCTATCAATTCATTTTTTTTTTGGGAAGGATGGATTAGAAGTATATTTTTAAATGATATTTTTATTTGTATTTACGATATTTTTTTTCTAATGTCAACATCTTGTACACGAGTTATTACTCCAATTACAAATGTTAATAAGATGCGACTTTGCCTTATAGAAGTCAAATTTGTTTCATAGTGGATTGAACTCTATATATACCATTTCCTTACACAAAGGGGTTGTTTTGTCATTTCGGTAAATATATATATATATATATATATATATGTGTGTGTGTTTTTGTAACTTTTTTTTGTAAGGTATAACATTTAAATAATGAGAACTGTAAACATGAATATATATATATATATATACCAGGAAAACATGCAGGAATTGTTTATTAAAAAGCTTCCCTTCCGCAAGAATTGCTTATTAAAATAATAATAATAAAAAAGAAATAAATTGGAAAAGGAATGTAAAAGGAACATTGCTTAGTCTTGTTAAACAGCCAATTGTCCTTTCAGGGGAATATTGATAATGAAAAGGATTAGGACAATACATAATAGAGAGATAGATAGATAGATAGATGCCTTTGCTGATGAGGAATATTTTCTTACTATTATAGCTCTTAAGTAGTTCTCATTGTCTCCTAACTATTCTCACATCAAACTACACTACAGCAAGAAGGCTTATTAGTTATTACTGCTGATCATAATGGTTAAGTTACTTGAGAGATTATTTGGCTCTGTCATCTCTGCAATCGCCTATTGCTTCTTTCATTATCACGACCATGGCGTCAAAAGATCTGAGACGAATCGTCATAAAATGCACAAGCGTCGACCACTTTCATTGCAGGTTTTTATTTAATGATTACTATTTCGTACTTCTATACCCTATTTTCTGCCATATTCATTGAACATTTAGTGAAGATTGAAGATCAAATCTACGTTTGAATGACTACTTTCTAAAAGAAAGCTTATGCTGATATAGTTATGTCATTTTTTACACTTATTTTATTTTGTGAAGTTGTTAGTTAGTTTAGTATCATGGTATTTTAAAAATTAAAAATACAATAACAATGAAGTAAAAGAAAAAAAAAAAAAAAAGAGAGAGAGAGAATGGAATATTGATTGCTATTAGATATTAATTGTGGACGAATCCAGTGCTTAAATTCACATGATATTAAATATAAAAACGATTACATAGATTTTATATATGTATTTTTGCAAAAACATAGTTTCATGACCTTTATTTTGCTTTTTCTACCATTATTGAGAAAATTAGTCATTGCCAAAACTATATTAAACTGGGATTACAAAATCTACTGATTTTTTTATTTTATTTCACAATATTCAAAATTGTAAAAATAGCTCATAACTTCATATGTCGAAATAAATTTGACCTTCTATCATTTTTCAAACAAAATAAGTCAAAATAACTAAGTAGGTGGAAGATATTACAAGGCAAGTATGATTTCGAGCTTATTTTGTTGAAAAAAACAAAAGAAGACATAAATTGATTTCGACATATGAAATTCGTGACCTATTTTTGCAATTATTATAGTTATCCAATATATAAAAAAAAAAAGATGTAGTTAGTAATCCGAATTTATAATTTGCACATTAATAATATATTATCTATAGCATTTGCCGTCAATAGCGTCTTGTGGAAAGAGTGGGGGAAAAAAGTGTTGATACACACACACCTATATCATGTATTTAAAGTATTTTAGTGTATTTACATATAAATTAATTAGGATTAAGACTCAGAGATAAGGTAACACAAAATCATGTTGGGACCTTATTACACAGAAAAAAAGAAGAATCTAATGATGATGATGATGAGCATGAACTCCATAAGTGGCTTCGGTACAAGACCACCACCTTCCTATAAAATCATATATTTTAAAATCTTTATTTTCATATTTAATTGTTTTCCATGTTAGACGATGATCAAAGCTGTGGGCTACGGTTACAAAAATAAAAAAATAAAAAAAAATGAGTTGGTTACACTACTACATGAGCAAGTGCATTAGTAAATTAAACTATGTAATAATATTCCTACACAAAATAGATAGAAACTATCTATAGTAGAGATTCTATTTGATGTCCGACGGGGCCCATTTGATCGTAAAGTGAAAGGTATTATTTTAGACAAGACACGTTAGTTGTTGCAGATGGAATATTAAGAAAGGTGTTTGGCTTAGTTTAGTGGAACAGAATATATATATATATATATATATTTGAAATTTGTTTTTTTTTTTTAACAAAAATAATGACTTTTCACATATGTAATTATAAAATATTAAAACAGACGATTGAGCTCAAAGTAAGAATGTGCTGCCCTGGATGCGAAAGAGTCGTGAAAGATGCTATCCGCAAACTCAGAGGTATTTGTTCGCCGCCGTCGCATCATCCTCATGCTACTTGACAATGATACCCATTGCTTGTATATATATATTATATATATATTATAAAAGTTTTGCCTTCTGATTTTATTTTTAATTTTTTTTAAAGTTGCATCGACATTCACGCATGCTAAATGCAATGTTTTATCGTGGGCGAATGCCATTTTTGTCCTCTAATATTTAAGGGTATGGGAGTTTTTGATCTCCCATATTTTGAAATACCACGTTATTGATTTTAGGTTGTTTTGGTCCACCGGTTAATTTAAACGTTAATTTGGACGGAATTTACATATCGAGTCAGCCTGAATTTAACGACCCTTTTGGTTCCCCATTCTTCGGTCCATAATATTCGGGATGACTCAGTATTACTCGTTATTTCGTCCAAACTAACGGTTAAATTTTACAGGTGGACCAAAACAATCCAAAATCGATAACATTAGGTACTAAAACTTGCATTTCGGGGGACAAAAAACGTCCATACGCCAAACATTGAGGACCAAAAACGACATTATCATTTTCAAAATCAATTAATATTAGATGGAACTAATAAGCCGTATTGTATTGTATATATGTAGGGGTGGACTCGATTGAGGTGGACTTAGACATGGAAAAGGTGGTAGTAATAGGGCACGTCCATCGAAACAAGGTGTTGAAAGCCGTTAGACGGGCCGGGAAAAGGGCGGAGTACTGGCCATACCCGACCCCACCTCTCTACTTCACGTCGACGAGCAATTATTTCAAGGACACGACCGCCGAGTATAAGGAGAGCTACAACTACTGGAGGCACGGCTACAGCTTGGCCGACCATCACGGCTCGCTTCATGTCACGCCACGTGGCGACGACAGAGTCAGCAACTTGTTCAACGACGATAATGTCAACGCTTGCTCTCTAATGTAATAACAACAACTGATGCCAACTCTTATGTGAGCCTGACTAAGTAGATGTGTAATTAAGGTTTGTTTGTCGTATATTTTATGTACTCGACGAGTTTGACGGATATATAAAAATATGCGTATATTTCATCGAATCGATACTTCAAAAGAATATAGCAGTGCATGCGTAATACATTATGGTCCGAAAGTGATGTATTGAATAAGCCGAAAGAATGTGTTGAAAGATGGTACTTGGAAAAATATGTTTCCTCCCATTTACTTCCCCAGGTTCACCAGTATGTATTTTGCGTAAAGATCCCTGCAAATTCACGAGCAAATCGGATGGATAAAAGACGATTAATCGGATTGATATGCAATTAATAGGAGGTAGATGAATTCTTGCGTACATTGAGTATCGAATGGCGTCTTTGGCCGTGGAACACGGCAGAAGTTCGTCCACCGCTACGCTACCTCTTTGTTTTCGTTCTTCTTATCTGATATCTTCTTCGTCAGGAAAACAAAGACTACAATCACCTAAAACATAAATGAATTAATTATTAGGCGCAGAAAGGATACAATCTTCGAAGAAGCAACGAATCTCGGCTAAACGATGTGGCTGAAGCTGATCAGTTAAGTGACGATAGAGGATAAAATTCGAACGAGAAATAATTTATGTATGTATTTATTTATGAGAGAAATTAAATAGAATTATTGGAATTAAATCTACCAATCTCAAGCTCAATCCATTCTCATTGCTCATTTTTCTAATTAATTCCATAAAATAAAATCAGGTCAACTAAAAGAAATTTAGATCTCATTTGATGATATTCATATGGTGCAATATAAATATTTTTCACAAGGATTTATCTATACATTGAATGAAAATGGTGGAAAAGGATGTAGAATTATTTCATATATACCAACAGTATTGATTATCACAAATGAAAGGAAGCAGTGGAGAATGGATTCAATGAACATGTATACAGAGGGAGACTATAGCCCAGATTAAGAATTATATAACACAGTTAACACAAATGTAGAGCAATGCAATGATGATTACCAAAAAATAAATAAATAAATAAAAACGATGAATAACTGGGACACGGATAAAAAGAGATGAATAGATGGAGAAATGCACCTCAATTAAATTTTGATGGAATTCCAAGGCATTTGGCTAAAGCTTATATAGGAAAAAATGGAGAAAAAAGTCTTCGGCACTCGGTTCTATAGTCTTAAGGTTGTCGGATTTTATTAGTTAAGTTATAATGCGAATTTTTTTTACTGTGACAGTTAGGGGTGCAGGTGGTGCGGTTTTGGGCGGCTTCAGTCAATTTCACAACGAAATAATATTGTAGGAGATTTTTTTGAAAAAAGAATTTTAAAATGCGGTTTTGAAAAATAAAATCACATATGCGGTTTTGAGCAATATTGGGCCGTTTCGGTGCGACTTTGCGGTTTTTACTTGATACAAAATTTTATTGGATGATACTATTATTACTCAAGAAGTTTGTGTTCAAACCAAGAATTAACGAAGTCTTACTACTACATTAGAACCAAAATTATGTCCAATAATCAAAACGTAAATATTTCAAATTTCAAAGTTGGGGCAAGAAAACAAAATATAAAACAAATTCTATCAAATACTACCCAATATAAAGCTTGTAGTGTTGCCGATTTATTATTTAAATATATGGGTAATATCTATTCTAACTTTAATTAGTTGCTCACCTTTCATTCATACACATATATATAAATGTGATTAATTTATCTAAAAACTAAAATTAATATTTGATTAGCATAAAAGCAAAATAGATATAAATAGTAGAAAATATAAATATACTAGTTGGTTGTGCGGCTAGGAGAAAACTTCAACCGGGAAAAATAATTATACAAACAGGAAGAAAAATATACAAACAGAAGGTATAACATAAAGCATCCCCGTCAAGGACATTAGTTGATCTTGTTCATACAAAAAGAATATGGTCAGATACTACTAAAGAAAACATATGTACATAGATATTCAAACATCTTTTAATGTAAGTTGTGAATGCCTTACATAGCAAAAGTAGCAGCTGCAATGTTCAATTTGGGCAAAAACAAAAGTTAGTGGTAAGTTACCCCTGCTTGATGTGTTTCATTCCGCTATCTACAGAGGTCGACGACGATTCGATTTACGATAGGCATAGTGCGATGAAACTGATGCAAGAAAAGTAATAAAGGGAAAAAATAACAAACTAAATTAAATATTGTATACTTAACACGATTTGATTCCATTCTTGACATAAAAATTAACGATAGGTTGGTCGTATTAGTATTGGTTTGATTCAAATAGAATCAAAAGCTGTCTGTGAAGGCAAAATATCGATTCACATCCTACTATACCGTCAGAAACTGCCTACTTAAAGCTAACGTAAGAATAACCATTTGCCAATAGATAGAATTACATAAGGTGGTTAACTAACATAAGAAGCAAAGGATTTGGACCAACTTATTGATAACAAATTCCCTTATAGAACATTAATCAAGACTGTGAGAGAAGACCATGAAAATAGGGCATAGAACCATTGTAGAAAATAAACATCCCATGGAGTAAAATGGCATGCAAATTTTCCGAAAATATGTTAGAAATGGTGGCATCATGTCTTCGAGTCAACTTTAACCATTCAAGTTCAGTTGACCATAGTTAAAAATAAGTGTCTCAACATTCGATAGAAATTCTTTCATAACTCTCTAACCAAGAAAAAAATGATGTTTACTTGTTAGCAGCTTTTAACCTCATCAAATGAAGATTATTCTAGTTAAATATGAAGGTTGGGGCAACCCATCAGATGAACAAGCGGGAAGGATTTCAATGCGGCTAACTGCCGACTCGCTATACATTTATCTAACTAATACCTCTTAACCAACAATGAGACAACAATATTCAGATCCCAAAAATAGTATCAAAGTTATTCACCGCTGCTCGATACAAATGGAAGAATTAGCACATGTAATTATTTCTTGCAATAATACAAACGGTAAAGAACTTGAATCTGGAATAATTGGCCAGAAAACCATATTAAAATGAAGATAATCATACCTTTTCCTGCATACCTTGTCGCAATCTTCTCATGTATATCATACATTTTCCATCATTTGCAATATTAACCCCATCAAAGCTCAGAATGTGAACGCTTCAAAAAATTTACTCTATGGAGACGTGGGGTTAATTCTTCGTATACGTACACCCTTCTGAGAACCCCAATGTCCAATTAGAGGTTAACTAAATAAACAAACAAACTCACCAATGTCGCAGTCGGTCCCAATTGCCAGCACTGTTGCAACATCCTTGATATCTGACCCTCTCTTTTTCATTTTTCACCTGCGATAATGCTCAAGCTCAACCGAGTGCGCACTTGTCAAAACCCTCCTCTTAATCACGAAACCACTGCTCTTCCTCTGCCAAGACAGCCAGAAATTTGGGTCCCTAGCTGGTAAAATTTTGGCAGTTGCGATAATATCTAGATTTACAAGAGCTGAAACGGAAGGAAACCCATTACGAACGTGGTTTGCTGTCTTCTAGATGGGGTTTTGAGCCTCAAGCTTCAAAGAGTCCTTGCGAGAGCGGCCGCGAGGACGGTGGTTGGCTTGAGGTTGGGACTGGTTCTGATCTGAGGTGGCGTGGCGTGGCGTAGGAGAGGGGGAGGGCGGTATGATTTCTACATGTTGAGATGGAGGTGAAAGTGATGATAATTTTGATAAGAGTGATTGGTATCTAAAAGAATTAAATAAAAGGGATTGAGTATTAAATTGACGAAAATACCCTCTTAAAAAAAAGAAGGACCGTCGTTGATTATTAATTAAGAAGAAGATTAAAAAAAATAATGCCGAAAAGTTAAAAAAAGAAGGACCCTCGAGTTAGACTTGCGTTAAAGGAGGTAAAAAACAATTCGATAACGCTAAGCCATGGACTGTGACAGTCATGGACTGTGACAGTCATTCGTTTTCTGATATTTTGACATACGAAATGATTTCCGATCGATACCAAATTTTACGACGTGATTCTACACTTCCCAACGTACGAAACGAGGGGTCATTCGAATCCATCTGACATCGTTTGGTACTTTTCATAACCCATGGCCATGAGACGTTGTGCCCTCAGCCATGGACCGTGATCCCCTGTGCGGGTCCCCTGAATTTATGTGCGGGTCCCCTGTTTAGTAGCGCAGGTCCCCTGCTCTTGCACGCAGGGTCCCCTGCCTACAATGCGCGCGATGGGGCGTTCAGCCCTTGGCCGTGGACTGTGACAGTTTTTCGTATTTTGATCTTTTAACATAGTAAATGATTTCGGATCGCTACCAAATATCACGATGTGATTCTACACTTCCCGACGTACGAAACAAGGGGTCATTCGGATCCATCTGACATCGTTTGGTATTTTTCATAACCCATGGCCGTGAGACATTCTGCCCTCAGCCAGGAACTGTGACAATCATTCGTTTTCTAACATTTTGACATAGGAAATGATTTCCGATCGATACCAAATTTTACGACGAGATTCTACACTTCCTGACGTACAAAACGAGGGGTCATTTGAATCCATCTGACATCGTTTGGTATTTTTTATAACCCATGGCCTTGAGGCATTCTGCCCTCAGCCATGGACTGTGACAGTCATTGGTTTTCTGACATTTTGGCATATGAAATGATTTCCGATCGATACCAAATTTTACGACGTGATTCTTCACTTCCTGACGTACAAAACGAGGGGTCATTCGAATCCATCGGACATCGTTTGGTATTTTTCATAACCCATGGCCGTGTGACATTCTGCCCTCAGCCATGGACTGTGACAGTCATTCGTTTTCTGATATTTTGACATACGAAATGATTTCCGATCGATACCAAATTTTACGACGTGATTCTACACTTCCCAACGTACGAAACGAGGGGTCATTTAAATCCATCTGACATCGTTTGGTACTTTTCATAACCCATGGCCGTGAGACGTTGTGCCCTCAGCCATGGACCGTGATCCCCTGTGCGGGTCCCCTGAATTTAAGTGCGGGTCCCCTGAATTTAAGTGTGGGTCCCCTGCTTATAACGCGCGGGTCCCCTGCTTATAACGCGCGGGTCCCCTGAATTTGTGCGGGTCCCCTGTTTTTACGTTTGGGAACCCTGCCCATAACGTGCGGGTCCCCTCTGTTCATGTACGATTTTTACAATTTTAATTCATCGAATTAAGCTATTAATTGTGAGTTTGTATACAATGTTTATCCTCTATAACAATATAAAACATCATAAAATAGCACAAAACCAAAAAATTGGATCAAATCACAAGAATTACAATCGATGTATAAGATTGTTACATCCTACAAAATTCACCAACACAATATATGTTTTTTATAGTGCTCTTTTTCTATCTACACTTATGAGATTAGTCAACAAGAAATACATGTTTGATTATTTTTTTTTCGAAGCCTTAGGTACTGTTAAGGTTGAGGTTATTTTTTTTTTTTTATCGGTCGAGTAATTAATTTTTTATTAATTATTAACTTATTAAGACCGATCGATTATGCGCGGGACCCCTGCACTAATGCATGGGTCCCCTGAATTTACGTGCGGGTCCCCTGCGTATATGCGCGCGGGACGCCTGATATAACGTGCGGGAACCCTGCTTTATGTGCGGGTCCCATGATCTACGACGGGAGTGCACATAGCATCCATACATGCGTATATTTCATTTAAGAGATCCTCGAACGAACAACAATCTCCTTGAAAACCAATAGGTCGCATGGTTATTCCTGAATTTGGTCGCCATCTATATTTATTATCATTGCCGATCTCCCATTCTCCGTCGTAGTTAATGATGATACTCGTCGGCATCCTGCAGTAAAAAACAAACAAAACAGATTAAAACATATTCGAATTAAATATCGCATACTTTTCGAATTAAATTTTACCCCGTAAAGCTAATCGAATTAATATTTGAGAAATATTTGAATTAATATTTAATGAGAAAACCATATCGAATTAAGTATCGAATAATAGTTGTTTAAGTATCGAATTCGTATTCGAATAAACTTTGAATTAAATAATAATTCGAAATTAACGACTGAACGAACACATCTTCTTCAATCGAGCTGCACAGTACGTGGCGAGGTAAAACAACTTCAGATTGGACTTACCCACGATGAATAATGAACAATGTATGCATAATAAGTGAAATTTGGACGAAATAACTGGAATGTAAATATATACGAAAAACCAACCTTTAATGGCTTCGACCTGTGCGAATTTGATGTGTTCGACCTGTGCGAATGTGTTTGCTTCGATCTTATACCTTCGACGAGCTTGTTGGGTGATGTTTGAGTGCCTTGGATCTTGACGTGCGAGAGTATATCTTGTTACTTCGTTCGCTTTTTTTTTTTAAGTTGGTTGTTGGATATTAATGTTCGTTGGTTGTTTGTTGGATTTTTTTATTAAAAAAAATAAAAAAATTAAATGATTTATTTAAGTTAATTATACCTTAATTAAACTCAATCCCTTTTATTTAATTGACAAAGTCAAAGTCCCTTTTTTTTAAAAAAAATAAATAATAATCCCTTTTCTTAAATTGGCCCGTGAAAGTGAGGGGCGTGGAGTTGCTTTGGAGTGACTGCCACGTTTGCGTTTCCTATTAGAAGCAAAAAGATTGTTTGAGAGTGTTGAGTAGTATGTGTTGAGACTTAAAAGTGGTGCACGTATAAATAAGGTTACCGACCACCTGATCGAAACTGGCTATTAAACGGTGAACTCCCTCTTTTATAATAGTAATAGAAGTATGGGGCGCTTTGTAAAAAAAAAAAAAAAACTACACCTAATAACTTTTACAGTACGATTTGGTAATAAAAATTAAACCGCAGTTTAGGCGGTTAATTTGATAAACCAGTATGGGGATCGAAAAATAGTTATAATACAGTATAATAAAAATATCAAGTCCATAAAAAACCATTCGGATATCCTATACTTTATATCGCAACCAATTTATCAGAAGGACAATAAAAAAATTACATTAGGTAAAAGTAGCATATGGTAAAAGTAGCCTTCGGGATCTCATATCCTGAAATCTTTGCAAAATTGTTTTATTCCAACACTTGCAAATATTTCATTATCAATGTAACACACCAACAAATCTGAAAGAAAGTCATCACCAATCTTGTTACGTAAATCATGCTTGATAATTTTCATCGCCGAAAATATTCTTTCGACAGTAGCTGTTGCAACTGGCAAGACCAACGCAAACTTTAGAAGTCGGTATACCATATCATACATAGTATGATATTCCATATCAGTCATCTTCTTTGCAAGCTCTCTAATGTCTTGAAGTTCATTAAAGCTTCATTATTTTCAATTCGAAATATATCGTTCAAGTTGAATTCCTAAACGACATAAATCAATATCAGCAAAATCTTTTGAATATAACTTGACAAGTTGTAGTAACCTCTCAGAATTAAAATTTCGAAATGAATCTCTGGGATCAAGGGATGAAATGCATAGAAGTAATTATGTGTTCGATTTAGTAAAGTGATCGTCCATCTCATTACAAAAGCTGATCAACAACCTAAGATCATGAGAAGAAAAAATTATTATTTTATCAAATAAAAAAATACGAATACCGATAAATTAAAATATTAAAATAACATATCATACACCTGATAATCAACTCGAAAACGATAGAGATAGGTCTGTGGTCCATTGTCAACTGCCCTTCGAACTTGTCCTGGAATTACATGTTCCATAATCGGCACATGGATTTTATTTTTGAAACAAAAAGTAGTGACTTCGTTTAATTCACTATAATCTTCTCCGCACTTCCTCTCGAATATTTATAGAATATTCGTTAACTAGCTTACGTAAAGTAGGATCACCAACAATATCATCTTCGCATAATTCGATTTCTTCTTGACCCTTTCTACAACAGATTTCACTCAGATCATTTGACGGTGAGTGAATCAATCTGTTTAGATTTCTTCTCGATAGAAGTGTTCCTGTAAAAAAAATTAGATTGTTTACTTCAGTACTTTGACGCCATCTTTGCATTATATCAATTTGATGCCCTTTTGCACTTCAGTACTTTGATTTCAAAGTGGTTAGTTTTCAATTGGTTACTAATTACTATATCGTTTATTAATGAATATTTAATCAAAATTTAAAGAAAATTGGGTAAAATTCAAAATTATATATGTTATAATAAGCCCAATTATATTATTAGTTTCCATTGATAAAAAATTAGGCCCAATATACAAAGTCCCATTAAAAGAAATCTCAGCTTTCAGGGTTTGTCTTTCTTCCTCATTCCACTTTCAACGTCACTCTCCAAATCCATTGAGGCTCCACCTTATAAGCCCTAGTATATACTTCTGACGCCGGCCACCGAGGGATCGACCCGTGGTTCCGTGCCTGGGTAGGATAGAATAAATGTGTGACGAAGGGTATTCTTTAATGACGTGTAAAAAAAGGGCAAATTTTGTTTCAGGTCCTGTCAGAATATAAATTTAGTTTTCAGGCCCTGTTAGAAAAAAAAATTAGTTTTAAGGACCCGATTTTTTAGTAACACTTTATTGTACTGCAATAATAATACATTGTAAGTTTGTAATACAAAAAGTATGTCGGATACCTCTTCAATAACACTTTTGTAAGTTTAGGTTCTTATTTCTAAGTTTTACAGAAATTGGATCATTAGAATAAATATTTTTTCTAACATGACCTGAACACTATTTTAAAACTATAAAAGGGTCTGAAACCTAATTAACCCTAAAACAAACGCCATGCAATGGTTCCTCTCCCCGTCCTCTATACTAGTATACGCGTTTTATGAACATTCTTAAACTATTATAATATTATAATATAAAACTAGTCTTTGGATTTATATGCTATATAAGAATGTACGAAATTATATTCAATTAAATACTGTCGAAACCTTACAAAACGGTAACCTTGAAATGGTACGAGATGTCTATTTTAAATACGAGACAATAATCAACGCCTTCGATAAAAATAAAGACTCGTTTGATGATTGAATTAATGACAAGGTTGGTCGAATTAAATAGTTCAACTTTAGGTGCCTTTTTTATATACAAATTCTCGCTAGTTATTATGATAAGCCACAAAATTAAATCCAACTGGGTATTGATTAAATTATTATTCCGATTTGGGCCAAAATGAAATTTTATTACATTATTTGAATGGAACATGTTCGAACTTCTAATTGAGGGCCAATGAAGTGCCAAGTGAATTTGAGACAATAGCCACGGTTAGGCATAATTATATATTCAAATAACTACATTCTAAATTTGGATTTCCATCAATTGAAAAATTATTTTAATATGTCCGAATAAATTTTTGACTCCAAGCATTTTTTCTAACAATATAAGTTGAAGATACTACGTAACTGTTGATTACCTATTCGCTGATGACATGTAAACTTCTAAATAGGATTACCCACTCATTTTGTTAAAAGATATGTTTGGAGAATCTTCCAACACATTTATTGACTGTTTTTGAAATCATTAAATACTAGTATTTTATTACACACTCGATGCATGCGATTAAAATAATATAAACCTATAATATTAATTTATATTTGTGATATTTATAATTTATAATATATAATAGATGAAAGAATATTTAAAATATTTTGTAAGGGTATAATTATAATAAATAAAAAATTGAGGAGTACAATAGTAATTACCCATGTTAAATAAATTATAGAAAGAAGAATTAAATTGCAATAAATTTTACACACCAACTGAGGAAATAGATTGAAGTAGAATCGAGAAAATCACAACTGCCCATTTAATCATAATTGACGGTCCAGATTTCAATTGAATTTATCACAACACTAAGGCCCTCACCAATTATATAAAGGTATAGATAACTAGCCACACATTCGATACATATGCTTTGATATATAAATATATATAATATTATTTTATGTTTAACATGTTATTTTTAAATTAAAATGTTCAATTTATGAAATTATAATTTAAATTTAATTAGTTGATTTATTAGGGTATAATTGGAATAAATTAAAAAGATGAAGGGTAAAATGGTGATTATAAATGACACACTGATTAAAAGTTAGTTACTATATGGTGATGAGCAATTATATATAGTATAGATGATGAAAAATATCGATTTTGCCCCACTTTTTATTCCCTACAATTTGACGTCATAGTTTGTACTTATAAAGTGCGGATCCTATTACAACCAATAATATGTAAGTTTTAAGAATGGAAAGTGTCTTAAATCCGAGACTTAGAAAATTTGTCTGGAATTAATCATTTACCAAACTTTCACGACCGCCTCGCGTCTAATTCAGTCCCATGCTCTCCCGATTCTTGACTTAATCGTGATAAGCCTCCAATGTATCGTCACCCTGTTTTGCAGTGAGGAAACGCAGATAAGACAATCTTTATCAAAGAAGACCATTGGGGTAGCTCTCCGACTAGCCGTTAACTTTATTACTCAACAAACAAAGATACAAAGCAGAACACTCAAACCCGTGAATATCGAAAAAACCTCGATTTCACTCTCTCAAACTCGCAAGCTACCTAGTCTAGGTTCGAACTACCTATGCTAAACACAGTTATCTCCTAATGTTCGCTCCGAGATCTTAATCACTCGCTCGTACCTAACTCGCTTGTGAAACCTACCCAATAGGACCCTCGAATTATCTCGCTAGAACTCGTGAATGTGGTTTGGTGTCCTCAATGTTGTCTCTCGAATTGTGTTCCATTGTGCAAACTCGACTTGGCCTCCTTTTATAAGTCTTGGGCGTTCGTTTGAATGGCGAGAATATTCTCCGTAAATCTCAACTTACCTTCTTGCAAATATCTCTCAAAGTTGGGTAAGATTTGGATTTAATGTTGGCCTATTTGGTCAATTCCAAAAAATCTCCCAATTCGTCCATTTTTTGAATTCGGTCTTGACCAAGTCATCTCGACCGAGCCCTGACACGCTGCCTCGTACGGGCATTGCTGTCGTGCACGCGCTTCATCGCGTGGCTTTGCCGTCCCAGCTCGGCACCGGTCTCAGGTGTTGGACTACATACAGCCTTGTGCTGCCACCGGACCTCCTCCTATCGCCACCTTGAACCTCGCCGTTCAAGTTGCCCCTCATGTGTGCATTGTCCTGACTTTGTACCTGCTCCATGTCGGACATGTCTCGCGCCACGCCTAAGTCCCATGCGCGATCCAGCCCGTCATGCCGATATGTCCTGCGCACCTGGCCTTGATGTTGCTCGTCCGATAGCGTGCACTGTGCACGCCCGATCGATGTTGGCCCGCACTGGCCGATCCCCGTGCCACTTGCTTGCCGGCTCCGGCGAAATCTCATGTTACCTTGTCGGACCTCATACATGCATTTTGGGTCAGATTTCTCAGATAATTGATTTCCTTACACTCGTGCACCTTGAACCGTGCATCATTGCTCTGGTTTATTCGACAATCATCGAGCCCTTACTAGCACTTCTGTGGTGTGACAAAAAACTACTTTATAATACTAATAATATCTTAAACTCATCTACCAAAATATCTATACTCTATATTGAGCAAGCATCCTATAGTAACTGATCTTAAATTGATTTGGCAGATGAAAATACAATATTATCCTTCAATTTTTCTATTTATTCTAATTATATCACCATAAATTAATTTTTTATATGCTTACAAACATTTAAAATTAGGGGAATTCTAATTTATACCCATGTATTTAAGACTTTTCAGTTAGTGCCGAAAGTATTTTTCAACTCCAATTGATACCCCTTGATTTAAGGCTCTTTTGGTTGGTGTCCGAAGTATTTTTCAACTTCAGTTAATATCCCAATGTTTATGGTTTTTTTTAGTTGGATTCGTAGTCGCATGAGAGTTCAAATTGGACAACTCAACGCCAATATGATCCGAAATTAAGAGCTCAAAAGTGTCCTCGTTGCGGAATTAAGCTATGGTAGTGATGAAGTAATAGATTCGAGAACGAAAATTGGATTGTTCAATGTATCAAATGAAAGAGAAAGTTGAATATCTGAAGAAAATTTCGAAGAGGTGAAAAATTTGAGCACCAACTGAAAAAACCTCAAACACATGGGTACCAACTGGAGTTGAAAAATACTTTGGGCACCATTTGGAGAAGCCTTAAATAAAGGGGTACCACCCAAAATTAAAAAATACTAACGCGGGGTACCAATCGGAATTTCCCTTAAATTAATAATAATTCTTACAGTACAAAATGGTATTATTAATATTTTATTAAAGAAGCATAACGTTTGCTTAAAATACTATTAATAATAATGGTTTCCCTTCTCGTTTTGGGAATCTTCACACGTTTTCTTGGAATCAACCAAGCGTTAGTTCTTTAAACTTGGGAGACAATTTTTGTTAGGCTGTTCATTCCGAAAAAACCAAACCGAACTTTCGGTAACCCAAAATTTTGGTTTTCAAATTTGAAAATCGGATACTGAACTGAACTTACTCGGTTCGGTTTCAGTAAAACCGAATTTCATTTCGGTTTTTTCTGTTACCGATCGAAAAATCTAATTTAAAAAATAAAACAGAATTTTACCCTGAAATACCGTAAGAAAACTGAAAACTGAGAACCAAATATAAACTGAAAGAACATAAAAAAAACAGAAAAAAAAAACGCCACCATAAAGCTTCAAGAAACTAACGCCAGTGAGATAATTAAGGCCTGAGAGGATACTTCAATTGTGAAATTGAAGGTTTAGAGCTGGTTTGGTTGAGGATATTAGGGGATTAGAAGGGTTAGATTTAATTAATATAATGTTTAGTTGGATGGTTCATTTAATGGTAGGATTTAGTTAATACATTGTTAATATTCCAACAAGGTATTAACTAAACCAGCCCCTCTCATTCCCTTTATCAAATATTTGACAAATTGATCCTTTTTTTATAAAATTTATAAATAAAAAATAAGGTAAAATTGTAATTTAATTTAATTAAAACTAATACAATCTAAATTCATCTACCAAACACATGAGATGTTATTATTTAAACCCATCAACCAAACGCCCTAAAAAATCATATCCCCCATTATCTAAACCCAACTAAAACTAATACCATGATCTAAACCCATCCTTCCATTATTCGAGTTTGGATTTTGAAATGAAAATTTAGAATGAATAATTTTTAATAATAAATTAAGCAAGCGTTGGTATGATTGATTATTATAATATAAAACTGATTTTGATAATATTGATTAAAATGGTCCCTAGTTCGATTTATATTCTATTAAACGGATTATTGACCAAAAACACCAAAATTTTCAATTATAAAATTTTAAAAATCGAATATTGAATAAAAAATTTTCGGTCAGTGTTCGTACCGCACTTTCGGTTTGGTTTTTATTTAAGGAAAGTGTAGGATTAAACAATTTTTTATTTAAATAATATATTATTCGTTAATGTTCACCCCGCATACCTTCTAGCACAAACAACTTCAATATCTTCAAACTACCATCAATAAATATTGTAAAATTTCGATTGATACCCCTTTGTTTAAGGCTTGTCTTGTTGGTGTTGGAAGTATTTTTTTTATGTGTTAAAGACTTTTTCAGTTGGTGAAAAGTATTTTTCAACTTCGGTTGGTACCGCTTCCAGTTAGAATCCAAAATTTTCACCTCTTCGAAATTTTCTTCAACTTTCTCTTTCATTTGATACACTGAAGAATCCAATTTTTATTCTTCATCGATTCCAAAATCTTCAAATCAGCCTTAATTACGCAGCGATGACACTTTTGAGCTCTTAATTTTAGACTACAATGGCGTTGGATTGTCCAATTTGAAGAACTCTCATGCGAATAGGAGTCCAACTAAAAAAATCTTAAACACAGGGATACCGACGAGATTTGAAATCAATAAGGTCTTTAGACTTTATATAAAGGTATAGATTCATACGCATCTTTCAAAGAAGGATACTTCTATTACGGAGAGAAATTCGTCCATCTTTTTTAGGTTTGATTTATTCGATTTGGGGCAAAGCCCATATATCCAGACCCAATAAAATGGGCCGGGTCCCCATCAAAATAACAACTGTTCTTATTTATTTATTTATTTATGGCAAGCGAAATAAAATCGTGGAAGTATTCATGTTTGTATATTTGGAGCGTAAAATTAGCCTTTAGAATCCAACTGAAACATAACTAAAACAAAATCTTTTTCCCAAACATAAATTAGGCTAATGGATAGACTCTAGCCATCTCTCTCTCTCTCTCTATTTAATATATATAAGTAGCCCTCGCACGCCAATCTCACGTATTCATAAGAGCCGCCGTTTCCATTCACAATTCTCCTAAACCTAATAAGATACTTATCATCATCTTCTTCCTTATTAGGGTTTTCTGTTTTTGGAAGTTCCCACCCAAGAAGATGACTGATAATACATCCCCAAAACAACCTTCTATAATGTACGTACTCAGAAGCTCCGATCAAGAGACCTTCGTGGTCGAAGAGGCCGTCGCTGCTCAATCCATGACGTTAAAGAACATGATAGACGACGGCTGCGCTGATTCCGAAATACCTCTCCCTAATCTCAGCTCCAAGGTTCTCGCTAAGGTCATCGACTACTGCAAGCGCCACGTGGATGGTTCCTCGTCGGAGGGCTTGATGGAGTTTGACGCAGAGTTCATCAACGTCGACATGGCAGCGTTGTTCGACCTGATAATGGTATGCATCTTTCCACGACTTCTTTTTCCCTTTTGGGTATTTCTAATCTCAACCCTAGCTTAGGGTTTTCCTTGTCCTTATTGTTGCCTTTGTATATTAAAAATTGTGCCTATATATAGTAATTGCTTTGCATCTTGGAACTTTGGAGGGATTCATATGCTGTTTTACAGTTGTTGATCTTGACTGTGTATTTTCTTTGTTCGGCTGGTTAGTTGGTACATATATATATATCAGTCCAATATATAATTGATTCATATGAATTTCAGTTTTATCGTATGGATCAACCGTTCTTGTAATTTTTCCATTTTCGTCCTCAGGCCGCCAATTATTTGAACATAAAGAGCCTTTTCGACCTCTCGTGCAAAACCGTTGCTGACATGATCAAGAACAAGCCGGTCGAAGAGGTCCGCGCGATTTTCGGCATCAAGAACGACTTCACCCCCGAGGAGGAAGCGGAAATTCGCAAGGAACATGCTTGGGCATTTCATAATTGATCATTGCCCCGGCCGCCTTTATGATCATTAGAAATGGGTCATCATTCATGTTTAGCTTTAGTTTCTTTTGTTTGGACTACGACTATCAACCCTTCTTTCTCCGCATTTGATTTGCTTTATCATAACTGAAGCTATGCATGATCTTCATGTTGCAATTTCCAAAGTCATCTTATTATCTAAGTCTATATATATAGCCTCAATTCCAATGATTATGATAAACAATCTTAAGCTTTACACACTAAGGAAACCCTCCTTACCCTTTTCTTTTTACAGAGTATATGATGGAGGAGATTGATAGTATTTTAACTTAATATAAAAGACACTACTTTTCTGCATGCGTACATCTTCTTTAAAGACGGCTAATTGTTAGGATATTTGCTTAATCCCGATAATATAATTGCCCCAGAAATGACGATAAAATGAGGAAAAATAAATATGACAGTGAACACGACAATTTACGTGGTCCGGTCAGAATGACCTACGTCCACGGGCCGGATGGTAGAACTTCTTTATTATGTGGAGTGACTACAGACACATACACCTCGTAAGGACGTGATACACAAAAACAGCTATAGCGACTAGGAGTAAGAACCAAATGATAAATAGTTCGACCAATATTTTATCGAATCTATTCGTCGACAAAGCTACAAAGAAATGATCGGAGAAGACTGAAGATCTGTGTGTTGTGTTTTTTTTCTTTCATCTGAGTGCCTCTATTTATAGGCGAATGTTTCCTTCGATCTTGCATGTGAACACATCAAAAAAATTCTTCCCACCTTTGAATAAAGAATCATGCGGCCGAAAAGAAAGAAATATTTTTCTTCTTCACATTAAATGTTCCCAACCTTTTTGACTTGGTGTGCTGCTCTTCTTGTCGGCAATCAAGGGCATGTTCAACAAATCTCCACATTGACCTTGATTCCGAGAATTACTCCACCTTGACTTATTAATACCTTTGTCTTTGTCTCCCTCCGGCCATAGCCCCGACGGGCTAGTTCACCATTTCTGAAATACCAATCAAGTCCAAGCAATGCTTGCACTTGGAGATTGGAAGAGCCTTAGTAAACATATCTGCAGGATTATCCTTCGTATTGATCTTCTTGATAAACACCTTCTTATCTGCAATGATATCACGAATGAAATGATACTTAACATCGATATGCTTAGTCCTTTCATGATACATCTGATCCTTAGTCAAATAAATTGCACTTTGTCTATCACAGTAAATAGTAATAACTCCATGTTGCTGAGTTAATTCGGTGAATAACCCCTTCAACCATAAAGCTTCTTTGATCGCATCAGTAATGGCCATATATTCTGCTTCAGTAGTAGATAACGCCACTACGTGCTGTAGAGTAGCTTTCCAGCTAACTGCACAACCTCCAATAGAGAAAACATAACCTGTAAGAGATCGCCGTTTATCGAGATCACCGGCATAGTCTGAATCAACGAAGCCAACGAGAGTATCACTGTTTCTGCCAAACTCCAAACAAGTGCTTAGAGTACCCTTCAAATATCTGAGGATCCACTTCACTGCTTGCCAGTGCTCTTTCCCTGGGATAGCAATATACCTGCTAACAACACTAACAGCTTGTGAAATATCAGGACGTGTACAAACCATTGCATACATAATACTGCCGACTGCACTCGAGTAAGGAACTCGTGTCATATGCTCTTCTTCCTCTTCTGATGATGGTGACTGAGCAGCAAATAGCCTAAAATGGCTAGCGAGAGGAGTACTAACTGGTTTGGCATCGTTCATGCCAAATCTCTCCAAAACCTTTTTGAGGTAACTCTCTTGGGTCAGGTGTAAGTTACCAACTCCTCTATCACGTCTAATCTCCATACCAAGAATCTTCTTAGCTGCTCCCAAATTCTTCATCTCAAATTCACCGTTCAATAAGGCCTTCAGCTGGTGAATTTTTGCAAGATTCTTAGCCGCAATGAGCATATCATCAACATATAACAATAGATAAGTGAACGAACTGTCATTCAACTTCCGGAAGTAAACACAACTATCATACTTGCTCCTGGAGAAACCATGACCCAACATAAAAGAATCAAACCATTTATACCACTGTCTTGGAGACTGCTTTAATCCATACAAGGATTTCTTCAACAAACAAACTTGGTCTTCCTTTCCTTCAACCATGAAACCTTCAGGTTGCTTCATATAAATCTGTTCATCTAAATCGCCATGTAAGAACGATGTCTTGACGCCAAGATGTTCTAACTCCAAATCATACATGGCAACGAATGCAAGTAGTACACGAATAGAGCTATGTATAACGACAGGTGAGAAAACATCATTGAAGTCAACACCTTGTACCTGACTATAGCATTTTGTGACTAATCGTGCCTTATACCTTGCATCGTCCGAACTAGATAAACCTTCTTTCTTCTTGAAGACCCACTTACATCCGACTATTTTCTTCTTCTTCGGCGGCGGCACAAGAATCCAAGTACCATTCTTGTGCAGAGACTCCATTTCTTCATTCATCGCTACCAGCCATTTATCAGAGTTGACATCTTGAATTGCCTCAGAATATGTAGAAGGTTCACCACCTCCACCTGTTTCTTGTGCCACTGATAAAGCATACAAAACTAAATTCACGTACCGCTGTGGTATCGAATCTCCCGTCTCTGTCTGTCTCTGGCTATAGAATATTCTTGCTCAATGCCTTCATCTTCAACGAGATCTGAATCCGGTTCTTCTTGTTCTAGCTCATCATCATGATCTGTTGAACTCGTAGCAGGGTCATCTGAAGAATCTTTGTTGTTGATCTCGAGCTCCACCTCGTTCTGTACACTATCCTTCTTTTCTTGATTACAAGGATTAGAAGACTCTTTTGTAGGATATAACATAGATGACTCGTCAAATTTAACATCTCTGCTAATTACAAATTTGGGTGACTTGGTATCACGATTATATAATCTAACCCCTGAAGCGTAACCGAGAAAAATACACTTCTTAGCTCTAGGCTCTAGCTTTCCCTCGTTTACGTGCATATAAGCTGGACACCCAAATATTCTTAAATTAGAGTAATCAGCAGGAGTACCTGACCATACTTCCTCGGGAGTCTTGAAATTGAGAGGAGAACATGGTGAGCGGTTGACGATATAACATGTTGCTGCAATAGCTTCTGCCCAAAAATCATTTGTCAATCCAACATTAGAGATCATACATCGAGCTCTCTCTAAAAGAGTCCGGTTCATGCGCTCGGCAACACCATTTTGTCGAGGCGTCATTCGAACAGTGTGGTGTCGAGCTATTCCTTCATTCCTGCAGAATTCGTTGAAATCGCTTCCGCAAAATTCTAAGCCATTATCTGTCCGCAACCGCTTGATCTGTTTTCTTATCTGCTTTTCAATCAAAGCTTTCCATTGTTTAAATGTTAGGAAAACATCACTCTTCTGTTTAAGAAAATAGACCCAGACTTTCCTTGAAAAATCGTCAATGAAAGTCAACATGTATCTTGCACCACCTTTGGACGGAACACGAGAAGGACCCCATAAATCAGAATGAATGTAGTCCAAAGTACCTTTCGTCTTGTGGATGGCTGGCGAATTGAAGCTGACTCGTTTCTGCTTCCCAAATACACAGTGTTCGCAAAAGTCCATCTTACCAGTACTTTGACCGCAAAGTAGGCCCCGCTTGCTCAGAATCGTCAAGCCTTTTTCTCCCATGTGTCCGAGCCTCATATGCCATAATCTCGTGGTATCAACCTTCGGGGATGTCGAGACTGCAGCGGAACCTGTAACAGTAGTTCCCTGCAAAATATATAAATTTCCAGACCTGCAAGCTTTCATCACGACAAGGGCACCTCGAGCAATCTTCAGAACTCCACCTTCACCTGAGAACATGCACCCTTGAGATTCAAATGTGCCTAAAGAGATAAGATTTCTCTTCATATCTGGAACATGTCTGACTTCTGTGAGCGTTCGGATGATTCCGTCGGACATCTTGATTTGAACTGTACCTTTACCAATAACTTTACAAGGAGCATCATTTCCCATCAAGACGTTTCCACCATCGAAAGCTTCATAGGTGGAAAAACAGTCTCGGCTGTGGCTTATGTGGTAAGAACAACCCGAATCTAAGATCCACTCACTATCAGACCTGACAATATTTGCAGTTGCTACAAAAATAGTTCCATCGCTCTCATCTGCAACTACACTCGCTTCGGCGGGTTTAAAATTATTTTGCTGATTATTTCTCTCCTTATTTTTCAATTTATAACAATCAGCTTTGATGTGACCCTTTTTCTTGCAAAAATTACAGATTTTATTTCTGTATCTGGATTTTGACCTACCCTTAGATCTGCTATTATCAGGATCTCTATCTATCTGCTCTTTCGACTGTAGTGCAGATTTGTCACTACTATAGGAGATAGTATCTTTCCCATATATTATAGTATCACGAAAATGTTTTAGGGATGAGGGAAATGAACACAACAATATTATGGCCTGATCTTCGTCACTCACTTCGACTTCTACGTTCTTCAAATCAATAATGATTGAATCGAATTTATCGAGATGCGAGAGTATAGAAGTACCTTCCTTCATTCTTAAACTGTATAGCTTCTGCTTTAGATAAAGCCGATTCTCCTTAGTCTTCTTCATGTAGATAGCTTTCAACGAATCCCACATACCCTTGGCCGTCTTCTCCGTAGCAACTTCTTGTAAAACCTCGTAAGAGAGATTCAGGATAATTGCCGATCTGGCTTTCTTGTCACTTTCTTTAAATTGGTCAGCTGTCATTTCTGCAGGTTTCTTCTTGTCTCCTTCGAGCGCCGCCTCACAACCATCTTGAATGAGTATGGCCTCCATCTTGAGACTCCATATTGCAAAGTTGACATTTCTATCGATCTTTTCAATTGAAAGTTTTGTTATCGTCATGGTGGCGAAAAATAAATCGGGATGTTGGCTCGCCCTGGATCGTAAAACCTTTTTGATATCTTTTCTGATCAGACAAAGCTGCAACCACAGAGCATACTAAGAATACCGAAAAAGCGAGGCTCTGATACCAATTTGTTAGGATATTTGCTTAATCCCGATAATATAATTGCCCGAGAAATGACGATAAAATAAAGAAAAATAAATATGACAGTGAACACGACAATTTACGTGGTTCGATCAGAATGACCTACGTCCACGGGCCGGAGGGTAGAACTTCTTTATTATGTGGAGTGATTACAGACACGTACACCTCGTAAGGACGTGATACACAAAAACAACTATAGCGACTAGGAGTAAGAGCCAAATGATAAATAGTTCGACCAATATTTTATCGAATCTATTCATCGACAAAGCTACAAAGAAATGATCGGAGAAGACTGAAGATCTGTGTGTTGTGTTTTTTTTCTTTCATCTGAGTGCCTCTATTTATAGGCGAATGTTTCCTTCGATCTTGCATGTGAACACATCAAAAAAATTCTTCCCACCTTTGAATAGAGAATCATGCGGCCGAAAAGAAAGAAATATTTTTCTTCTTCACATTAAATGTTCCCAACCTTTTTGACTTGGTGAGCTGCTCTTCTTGTCGGCAATCAAGGGCATGTTCAACATATATATTATTCTTCGTCACGGCCGTGATTCTTAATGAAAACGATCAATTACTACAGGCTTTAGAGGATATTGATCCATATTCCATGGTGTTTCTTTAAGCGAATGACAGCTTCAATGCTTTTCTTAACATACCAGATAAAATGATCATATGCTATGTTATATTACAATCATGAGAAGTTTTGTAATATTATTCGTAAATGTGAAGTTTTGTTCTCTAAAATAATTTTAAGTAGTTTTCGGAGGTATATGCTAAACTTGCTATAATATTGGGATAAACTATCTCTCCCTTATTCATATTGGGAATTACTAGATAACAAAACTTTATTTTAATAAGATACTCACGTTGAAGATTTGAAGTGTCACTATGTATAGATTTTCAGAGGGAAAATGATATGGGTCATTCAGTATACTTTTGGATTTCGGGTCTCTAAATCTTCTCTTTAAGGTATTGATTTTTCAACACTACTGATATAAGTTGTTCGTTTAGACTTTGAAATATTTTGATAAGTGCAACTTGAAAAGATATTTGTCTTATGGTCGTCGTGATTTCTGCATCAGACTTTGTGCTTTTTTTATTGTTGGAGTTTGAGACTCTCGTCGGGACTCTTTTTCTCCAACGTGGTAACCACAATATATGGGTTATTAAATATCCGAAAATCGGATTCCGATCCGATATCCAGTTTTAAAAAACTGAAAAATTGGATATCCGGTTTTAAAAATCGGATCGGATATCCGATCCGGTTTATTTTAAAACAAAACGGATCGGATGCGGATAGTGACTGGCCTAAAATTCGGATATCCGATATCCGCTTTTATATTTTAAAAAATACAATAAATTAAATAATGGTCCAAAAAAAAAAAGAAAAATGTGGCCCAAAAGAAAAAAGCGGTCCAACATCTATTATTGGATTATGATACAAAATATAAATATAGAATTTATATTATTCTTGCAAAAACGTGAATAAAAAATTCAAAAAAAAAAAAAGAAAGAAAAATCAGAGAAAAAAAAGGACAAGCGAAAACAAAGATATCGAGTCCAAGTCTAGAAACAAACAACAACAAGCCCAGAGCGAACAACGATGACAAAGCATATTTTCTATTATTCCGGTGCACACTCATATCAAAATCGCACTAGATCATCGACAAACATATATCGAGGAATCATGGACCAAACGTAGAGAGTTTGAAGCCGAGGCGAAATTCATAATTTTCAAAACATCGCAAGACCTTCAAACAGTCTCTCAAAACTATCTATGTGTTAGGCGAAGCCGTGGATAGACAGCTGGACTTAGCAGCACCAGGATCGAGGACGTGCAAAGATCTGGAGGAAGCCGGGATAGACATGAAGATGCTTGATCAACTAAATATGAGGGGGCTATCAAAGTTGAGGCGGAGCGACAAAACAAGTAACTCATGGATTCTCGTGTGCCGGCACGTGCGGAAGACCAAAGAAATTGTTCAAAGAAAAGTCGCCCCCTTTCAACAGAGTACAAGATACGAAAAGGACCTAGGTCGTATCAGATACCTAGAGTCAAGGTGATTTGGTACGATGGTACGTTAAACCTCAACAAGAAGAACGAGAAAAGGGTATCAAGATGTCTGAGATTCCAAAATTCTGCGATGGTACGTTAAAACTGATCAGCGAAAGGATCACAAAAATCGAAGACGAATCGCAAACTTTCTACACAGATAGAGCAGCAAAGCACTCAAGGAATCTCCTACGGGTTTCATGAGCTCGTTCTACAGGCAGAGGAGAAGATAGAGCCGCGCCAATCACTCAAAGACTTAAAGACAAAAGATGAAGAACACAAAGGGGGAGAATGTTATGAATATTTTTAGTTGTGTTCTTTTAGTCTTTTGGGTCTTTGTATACTTGAAATATTTATTTGTATTGTTGTTTTAGACTTAGGCTCATTATATTAGATGTTTAGTTTGTCTAGGGACCAAAAGTGTAATTATGCCAAAATATTGGCATAAAAGTGGGTTAGGGCTTCCACTTGTAATGATCCTTCATTGAATCAAAGAACCCACTTGAAAGGAGCAGCCGCCACCTCTCTCTCTCTCACTGTTCTATCAAGAAAACAAATAAAGGAGAGAAGAGAGCAAATTCCATATAAATCCCGAGGGTTGCTGGGTTTTGGTGACCTACATTGGGATTTTTCGTGTTCTTGAGCTCAAAATTTTCGGCCTTAGTTCTTGAGTTTATTTTACTGATTTTGCAAGCTCAAGAGCTAAATAGGTTGTTTTCGAGTGATTTTAAGTGTTTACCCTAAAATTTTCAGTAGATTTGAGTGAGTTTTAGGTAGAAATCGCATAGGAAACTCGTCAGTTTTTTTTTTCAGAGATGATTTTCGGGTAGATGAATGCAACAGTGCCCAGATCTTCGGCTGATTCTACCCGATTTTCACTGATTTTCGGGTGACTCTGTTCGAAATTCGGTTTGTTTTTTACCCGAACTTCGAATTATTGCGCGATTTTCATCACCCGAATTTCTTGCACGGCGAAAATTAGTACTTACCCTATTTCCATCACTCGAATTTTCGTTTAAAATTCTCGGCCATTTTTTAGTTTTCGGGCAGACCCGAACTCGGGCAGAATAACCCGAATGTGCCTATTCTCGGCGATTGTCTGATTTTCGGACTGAATTATCCGAATTCGGGCAAATCATCCGAATCAGTGTACCCGAATTTCTACCTACCCGAAAATTCTTAGTACCCGAATTTTCAATCATACCTTTTAAGATTTTCGGTCAAAGTCTTACCCGAGAATTCACTGTTCTCAATCGAAAACAGTGACTTTCAATTCTCGATTACTCACTCCCAAAAATTACACTTAAACGTTTTCGATCATCCAAAAATTTTCGGCCCCCCCGCAATAAAAAGGCTTTACACATCATTTGATAGAGAAAAATTTTCTGAGTCCAACGGACATAGTCTATTTTACACTTTTTTCGAAATTTTTCAAAATAAATTTTCCGGGCCCAAAATTTTCGGTATGGAAAACTTTTTCGTCAATTTTTGAAGGCAAATCCACTATACGCGTCAACGATCACGTATCCAACAATCAACTTAGGTCGTATTTGGCATATTATAGAAAAAGTTTTGGTAATTTTCCCGAAGTTTTCGAAATCATTCTAAAATTTTTAGGTACACACCAAACATTTTCGACACTTATTTATCTTCGATACTTCACTATACTTTTTGATAAACCAAACTTTTTGGAACTGAATTTCCAAAAATCAAATTTTTAATTTCTAAATTTTAAAAAAAAATGGATGCTCAAGATAGAAAAATTGAGGAATTAGAAGTAAGATTTGCTAATAATTACTCTGTGTTGCTTAAGCAACAGGAATGTCTAGCTTTCGCTAATGAAAATTTGGCAAACGTAAAGTCAAAGGTCATTAGCTTAGAAACTAAGTTAGAGATTAGTAAAAAGAATGTCTGTGATATAACGAAAAGATTACGTTCTTGCGAAGATGAGCGAGATAGTGTCTCATCAAAATATCAGATAATCTTAGAGGAACGGAAGACTAGGAAGGAGAAAAGGAAATTCGACATTGTCTTTCAAAATTAAGATCGAATCACCGCTTAGTTTAAAGACAATTACTTCTTTAAGTATGCATCTGATTTGGCTCTCCTATTCCTCTTGGTAGGAAAACGTGCAAAGAAGAAGTTTCAAGCTTAAGCAAGCGAACTTCCACGCTTATTCCCCATCATTATGATGTGAATCGTGTGAATTCTCCAAGTAGGAAGAACATCTCATGTACTAACGATGCTTATAATTCTTTATGTTCTTATCCCTACCTGAAATATTCAGTCGATGTTAAGTCTGAGAAACATCTCATGTGATTGGCCTCGGAGAAAATATTTAAATCTTCTCCGAGCCACATATTCACCTGCGCTGAAACGTCCTTTCCGTGTCAAATTGCTCCTAAATGGGTTCCTAAGTCAACGATTAAGTTAGGT
Source organism: Lindernia subracemosa (assembly GCA_028392965.1). Classification (NCBI taxonomy): domain Eukaryota; kingdom Viridiplantae; phylum Streptophyta; class Magnoliopsida; order Lamiales; family Linderniaceae; genus Vandellia; species Vandellia subracemosa. Next base: position 496,366 of record JAQPCC010000044.1, read on the forward strand.
AATCCCAAATATAGTCGGGTACCTCAAAGTACGTTAATGAATGATTTAGGACTAAAATCTGATGTGACACCTTATATGCTTAACTTGTTTTCTGCTAATCAGGGAGGACCCATCTAAAAATGGGTACCAAAGTCCCGCTAACATTTTGCAGGAGCCCAATCACGTGTGGTAATTCGTCGATGGTTTCTCCACACGCGTGATTGGTATGAGACGAGAGCAACCACAATATTCCAGCATGCACGGTACTCGGGTTGCTCCACATGCATGACTGGTAAGAGACGCGAGCAACCGCATCCCTCATGTAAGGCAATTTGACGTAGTGGCTCCACATACATGATAAAGGGAAACGATGTGAGCAACTACGACTATATGTGGTACATTCTATCTTTTGAATTGAATTGCATAATACTTCATTCATACATATTTTTAAGATAGGTAAATTCTATATATGCATTCCATAGTAAATTTTGGCATGCTTGTCGAGCTGAAAAGACGATATACCTACTTTGAAAACTATAGGATACAATATAGCTATGCATGCTTCAAAAGGACTTTTACTTTCAAATTTTTGCATGCATGCATAAATGAGACGCAATGCGAAATACCCCATTTTATAGGTACATTTTCATTATGCATACAATTTTTAAAATTTTTAAAAATACCTATTTTCTGTAGGAGCGTCAAAAGTAGAAAACGTACATTTTGATATGCTTAGTTTAAAGACAATTACTTCTTTAAGTATGCATCTGATTTGAAAAGAAAAATACGTTATTTCATCACGCTCATTTTTTTGGGAGAAAATCTACATTTTAAACGTGCATGCATTAAGGGGGAGTATCACTTCATATTTTCGAGGGGAGTACATTTTAAAGGGGAGATAAACTCTTACGGTGCACGATTTGAGGGGGAGGAACAACAACAAAAATATATATATATATATATAGATATATAGCTATATAATATAATATAATATAATATAATATAATATATAGTATATTATTCTATTATTAATACAATATATATATATATCTACAAAAAAAGGAAAAAAAGAAAAAATCCTCTCATCATCAAGCTATTCCACCTCCCAAGACGGACTTCAACAAAAAACTCAACCCTCAAGAGTTCAAGAATCTCCAAAAAGGCAAATGTGACTTCATTGCGCTCATACTACGATGCACTCTACCGACCTGCTCCAACTTGCTGATCATGCAGCACTCATCAAAATTGACGAATGCAGGAATTCTAGTTCCTATGGTTCAGTCAAACCAAACTGAACCTAACCCCGAAACGCAACCGAGTGTTAGTGATGATTCATGCGCATAAAAGCCCTATTTGACAATTCTTGACAAGACCACAGAGCCGATGATACACAAATCTCTTACCTCACACAACATTCGGACCATCCCATATAGGTGCAGGTGCTGATTTTTATCAGCTCCCGGGTAGAAGTCGCCTCATTTGGTCCAATGGCGTATGCACAACCGAGCCTTACCCACTCATCGATCTCCCAATAGACCGGTGTTTCAGAAATCACGGGGAACCACGTCTACTATCACCGCTTCACTCGAAAGTGGGAGATATTGAATTATGTGGTACTCAGCTTCACCACCACACTTCCTTGAGCACTCGAGTCTAGTGTGTCCTCACTTTCCGCTTTTCTAATGTCCTCACCACCACACCTCACGGGGAACCACGTCCACTATCTCCGCTTTTCTAATGTCTGATCTTTGTGATCAAGCTAGAACTTCCATAGACACATCTCTTGTAGATGTGATTCCAGGATTGGAAGGAAGTCCTGCCCTTGCAACATCAATACAACAACGGAATCAGGCCATCGTCTCGACCTAGTCTCTAGAACGATGTAAACGGGACGCCTATGTGGCCCCGGTTCTTCAAGCCCTGTCCTCACAGGCCACGTCTCGGAGTTTGTCTCTGAAGGCGTGTCGACGGATTGCCTTAGTGGCTCCGTCTGGTTATTACTATCACAGACCTGTCGTTTGTGTCATTCTAATCTTCCTATACAAGCATGCCGATCTCGTTAACACGAATAGGGGTGTTCAAATTTCGGATAAAACCGAAAAAATCGGCCGAACCGAAATTTTCGGTTATTTCGGTTCGGTTAATTCGGTTTTTTGGCCGGTTTTGGTTTTGTATTTAGGAAATTTCGGTTTTTCGGTTCGGTTTTCGGATTTTAGAAAAAATAACCGAAATAACCGAAAAACCGAAATATATTTAATTATATATAATTTATATTAGACAAGTTTAAAATATTAGAGTTTATGAAAGTGATTAATATTTATAGTGATAATAAAGTCCAACAAAATAATTATATTTTTCATAAAAAATAATTAAAATTACAATGTTTATTTTATAACGCACTATATTATAACATTTAATTCCTATATATATATAGATGTTATAAAAGATAATTCGTGTATATATATATACACGAATTACGCACACATATGAGTAATGTAATTATCATATCATTACTATTTAATTCATATATATATGTAATGCAATTATAACATATATATATATATATATGTGTGTTATAAGAGTTAATTCCTATATATATGTATATATAATACATGCATACATATGAATTAAAATCTTTAACGGTTAACCGAAAAATCGAACCGAAAAAAACCGAACCGAAGTGTAAAAAACAGAACCGAGCCAAATTAAAATGGTTCGGATATTGGATTAGGCATCTGTAAAACCGAAAACCGAAAAACCGAACCGAAATTTGAAAAAACATGACCGAACCGTCCAATGAACACCCCTAAACACGAATCGCCATGAGGGGGAGAAGGGGACACGCACAAACAAACAGGTCGGACCATCCACCAATTTCCGCCGAGCTTACCACTCTGAAGCCAGGCTCCCCTACACTCGATCTGACGAATGTATTTCCAAAGGAGCCTAGGCACATTTTACAACACCCCACGCGTAACTTCTTCCGGAGCCAGACAAGCTTCCTCGAGGCCGTATCAGACAACTTCCTTCGAAGAAGACGAATCCGGCGCCGAGAAGAAGAAGATTAAAGAAGATTTGACGACTTCAAACTACGGAGAAAGACCAGAACATGATGCGTACAAAGTCCAAGATCCACGACATCATCAAAGTCGAATATCAGGGCGTGGATCACTATCTACATCCGGTCTACAGAATATAGCATCAAGTCAAGAGAGTCCTAGCCGAAGAGCATTCAAAGCCTCCGCAAGAAGAGGAGATAACCCTTGTAAGGGGAGAGTGTTAGGGCTGAAGATGTTAACGGGAAGTCTTCGTGACCCCAGTTTCTTATCCGACGGATTGCCTTTGTGGCTCCGTCGGGTTATTACCAAACCTGAGCTCCTACTGTGCCTACCAATGCCATTTCCTTATCCCGACGACGTGATCTTCTTGTCGAAGACGATGCTCCATTTTGACCCATCGCATGACGATCTCCCTAACTCGATCTTCACGAGGGGGAGTAGTACTAAAGCAAAAAATATGGGAGCAATACCACGACGAAAATGCAAGATAGATCAGAAATGCTAAATCCTCAAGCGTCGTCAAAGAATCAAGCGAACACCAGGGACTTCAAAGGTCGAAGTTGCCGCCTCGTGTGCGTCGCTCCAAATCTTAAAGAGAACTTCCCAATAGCAACATAAGGTTGACCAAAAGTAGGGGGAGTTGCGCTACCATCGAAAGGAGAGATCGAACACAAAAAGAAGAAATTCGGCAACCGCCTCGTGTGCATCTCTCAAATTTCTAAAGAGAAAACTCCCAATCCCAAGACAAGGTTGAACAAACGTAGGGGGAGTTTCTCGCTATCAAAGGGAGAAATAGAACACACAAAAAGAGAAAATTCTTCAAGATCCGACAAGCAACCTCAAACACCTTCCGGCATTTACGAATCGAGCTTCAAAAGAAGATTAAGAAGATCTGGAGCCGAGAAGAGAAGATCGAGACACGGTGAAGTTGAAGGAGACACGGTGAAGTTGAAGATTTCCAAAAGAAGAGATCAAAAGACAAGACAAGGAGGAAATTCTTTTAGGACTCAGGCAAACGCACTAAGCCCCACAAAGATAATACATGCCAAATTGAAGATTGAACACAAATGGGGAGATTGTTAGGAATATTTTATTGTGTTCAATTAATTAGAATTATCTTTGTAGTTTAATTATAAAGATTATCATTATAAGAGGCTTAGTGTAATTGGGTTTTGTTAGGGGCCCAAGTATTATATACCAACTTGTGGTATAAATACTAAAACCCTAACATATAATAAAGTGTGTTTTGTATGAAAATCATCTAGAGAGAGCCCCCAACTTCTCAAGAACACACAACACCCCACGTTGATTGAATACTTCCCATCTCAAACGTGGTTAAATCGTTCCCTTTGTTAGATTGTTAGGACGGATTGAGTACCAACAGTTAATAAACCCGCTTTGATACCATGTTGAATTTTGTATCGAAGATATAGATATGAAAATGAAGAGTTTATTTTCTCTTGTTACTGTAAGTACAATTGTCTGCCTATTTATAGATTAATGTCCAAGATTGAATATGATAGACTATTTCTAGTAATGATAGTGTATATTTTTGTCCGTTTAGCTGTGATTGAGTTTGGTATAGATTGATGATGATTTGATATTGATTTTTCGAATTTCTCTTTATTTATCTTGATTCTCCAAATATTCTCTTTAATGCATTGATTCTTCAACAATATATGAAGTTGCTTGCCTATTTTTGCAATATATAATATAATGACCTAAAATCGAAAATCGATATAGTTAATGACTAGGATGTATAGCGCCGATTTAATGATATATCTGGTACTTTTGAGTACCATGTACCCACTCTTCACTTTTTCCATTAGAAATGTATATGAGAACTAAATTTTGACAAATTTTAAGCAAATAAGTATATTTTGATATTTGAAGATTTTAGATCATATCATTGTATTATTATCTAGGTGAAAAAGATGGCTATCTAATGGACTGTTAAAGGTATCTTGGCGATGGGGACACCGGGCAATAAGTATTGCGTCCGGACTTTTTCATACGATTTTTCATCAAATGCAGTTTTGTGATTCCAATTTTTGTAATTATATAAAAAAAAAAAAATATCAAAATCTCGGTGTTATCTATTTTCAGTTTGTATATTTGATAAATGCAAAAATAGGTCACTAACTTCATCTCTTGGAACAAATTAGGTCTCGGATCCTCTTTTTGTCTAGAAAAATAACTCGAAAGTCCTACTCCATATCATCAGACAAGAGCATAGAAAGTATTTCACGCCAGCCAATCAAGACTTCCGACTTATTTCATCGAATAAATAAATAGAGACCCAAATTTATTTTGATGATATATTTTTCGAGTATCAAATACAACTACCCGATATCGAAAATAAAATACAACTACCCGATATCGAAAATAAGTATATTTATTGACCCAAATTTATAACATGTCATATTGTTAGAATCCATTTGTAGTGTTTAGAGAGGAAAATGAATAAACACTAAGTTCTTTTTGCGCTTTTTCGGTCTAGGGTGATAACTTGGTTCGATTTGAACTTGTGTATGTGTCTGTTTGTAAGAAAGGAAAACAAGACTTATTTGTGGAATTTCATAACAAACTCTCCTATGTATCCCTTTCTTCCTCAATAGGAAGGTTTCTACTACAAGAATTTGTTTACACACTACGATATATAACTACCTCACTAGACAATATCTAACTAGACTCCTAGTAACTCACTCAACTGCTTTTTATAATCAGTTGCTATAATAGATTGTTAAATTTCGTTGGAATATCTCAGCGTGAACTTATTTTGATCAACATTAGATTTACAATAAGATTCTTACAGTATACTTCTCAATTTCTAATGAGCTTCTTGACTTCTCACTTTCATAGATTGGGTTTGATGATCTTGAAATGTTGGATTGTGAAAAGGTTTTCTACCGTGTTGAGTCTCTTGTATTTATACTTGACACTCATACGAAGGAGACCGTTACTTGGATGAAGACAAATATCTTTCAAACCGCTCCTAAGTGCGCATTTGATGCAGTTTCCCAAAATAGCTTAGTTGACTTATTTGCGTCTCAACAAGGATATTGATTTATCCTTAACAGGATAAATTACAAGCTAAACGGCTCTTGAACTGTAGCTTTGAAATTAATTCTTGCAGTTTTGTCTTTGTCTTGATTCATATTCAAATTCTGAATACCTGTTTGAGCTCTGAATTCTTGAGCCTAGACTGACTGATCCGAAGTTGATCTTGCAGACCAGTATTTTCTATGTGTTATTCGGTATGTTGTTTAGTTCTCAACTTCAGTCTGGTCATTGTACTTACTCGGTCAATATTCTCAGTAGTTTCTTCATGTTCGGTCCTTAAATTCGGTTTGAACTATTTGTTCCCCCCTTAAGTTTTCTGCTCAGATAATCTTGGTCAGTTTCTTCGATCAGTTCTTCTATTTCAATCTTCGATCGGTCTAATCTCATTATGTTTCAGTTTCAATCTTAAGTTTTGTTTCATCAATCACTAAAACTATGATTAATCAGAATTAATGATCTTTTAACACATATAAAAAGATGACTTCTACGATGAAAATTGATACTAGTCCATCTTCAATAAAAATAAGGGTAAATAGCATATAACTCACTTGTGGTTTAAAAAGTAAGCATCAAAACCCCTATGGTTCGGAAATAACATAAAATCCACTCCTTGTCATTTTTACCCAATAATTGGGGGGTACAATGCTAAGTTTTAGATAAATCACTAAAACTATGATTAATCAGAATTAAGGATCTTTTAACACATATAAAAAGATGACTTCTACGCCGAAAATTCATACTAGTCCATCTTCAATAAAAATAAGGGTAAATAGAATATAACTCACTTGTGGTTTAAAAAGTAAGCATCAAAACCCCTATGATTCGGAAATAACATAAAATCCACTCCTTGTCATTTTTACCCCATAATTGGGGGGTACAATGCTAAGTTTTAGATAAAAAAGGGGATAAGATACTAAGTTTTAGACAACAAAGGGCGTACAGTGCTAACTTTAAACAACATCAGGGATATTGTGCTAAGTTTTAGACAACACGAAGGAGTTATTGTGCAATAAAAAAAATATAAGGTAGTTGTTTGCCTCTCAGTAAAACTTCATGGGTATTACATAATTTACCTTAAAAATAAACATGACATTATCAAATTTTATGCAACTAACTTTAGCTTTTCAAACAAGAAGCACGGAGTTAGGAAAGCATAGTTTCTCCCGTTGTTCTGGACCTGCTGGAAAAACCCAAGATCAGAACGGAATAAAATTTCAAGAAAACGAGGATACAATGTCGTTTTAGTACTAGTGTCTGTGTGTGTTTTTTTTTTCATCATATTATTTTAATTATTTAAATCTAGAAAAATACCTTCCCAAGAGATAGAGGTGTTCAAAATTTAAGGAGCAATTGTTGCTATATCTTTGAACTTTCTATTTCAGAAAAAAAAAAAAAAAAATTGTTCATATTTTACAAAACGTCGGATATACCTAAAACGACTGACTCAGACTCAATTGTCAAAACTTACTATTTAGATATGCCACTAGGCACTATATACTAAAGCACCCTATTTTCGCTTTGATAATTGAAATGTGTGAACACCTAATGATTTAATAGTTTCGGCGCACGTATAAGTCAGTCCCATAAAAATTCTCAAATAAGCTGAAAACCTTATAATTTATCACAAACATAAAAAAAAAGACCTAATTCAAAAAATAAACAAGTCATTTTAAATAACTCTAAATAATCATCTCATTTATATAATATATATTAATTATCTTATAGTTTTGGGTTTTTTTTAACTCCCAAAGCCCTTAAGATAACCTTTTACCTCAATAAAGTTGTAAATAGTTGTTAAAAGAAGGAATAATTATTATTGCACTTAATATCAAGTGGTCCATGTCATGCACGTGATTAATTAGGGATGACCCTACCGAGCTGTAACGTCAGCTTCATCAGTTCAATTCTTGATGATATACGACGCATCCTTTAGCCTAAGTTCTGTCTGAAGCGAATTTAAACTTTACAGTCAGTTATAAGACGACTCCCTCATACTGTGGGACTAATCCTCCTAAATCTTTGTCTCTCGTCCTAAGTCCATACTAAAAATCGAAAATAAAAGACGATAAATGGATTCGATCCCATTACCTTCACGTGGAGATGTCGCCACTTGACCTATCCATTGGGGACGGCAGATCCCAAAGGAAAAACGTACGTTTAAGTGCACCAATAATGATTTCGACAGCAAAATTCTAACCTAGTTTATGGACTGTGCAATAACCAACGAAAACTCATAGTATATATATGCATATGTTACTCCCACATAAACGACACGTATATGGAACGACCCTTTATTTCGGACAAGAATGCAAAATAATAACATTCTCCACAGCAGACAACCAAAGAAAAAAGTTGCAATAATGGCATCAGATCGACGCGCCGTCCCCGCCGAAGAGAAGGAAGCCAAGGTTTACAGAGGGGTGAGGAAGAGAAAGTGGGGAAAGTACGTGTCGGAGATACGGCTCCCAAACAGCAGGGAAAGAATCTGGCTCGGCTCGTTCGCCTCAGCCGAGAAGGCTGCTCGAGCCTTCGATGCAGCCTTGTTCTGCCTCCGTGGGCCCCGTGCCAATTTCAACTTCCCCGACGACCCGCCCCTTATTCCCGAGGCTGGTGGCCTTGGCCCCGAAGATATTCAAGCGGTTGCACAGCACTATGCTAATAGTTATCTCAACGGTATGTCTCCTTTATAAACCTAAATCATCATTTTCATTGATATTGTGTGCTGATAGGACGCAGCAAAGCTTCTCTGTTAGGAACTTCAGTGAAGTGTCAACTAAATTACTCAAGAAAACAACTAAAATGATTTATTTTATGTTAGTTAATTTGATCTTTCTAATTTTTTTTTCTTCTAATACGGCTCTAGAAATATTATCTTAAATTGTGTATAGATCACATTCTTCCGAAAATATTACAAAGTCTTCGTGCATAATATGATGATAACAGATAAGCAGCCGGCGCAACCTGATGGTGCTGAGGCATCAGAATCTCTCAATATCGAAGCGTTGCCACCGTTAGATTCATATGAGGTGGGACCCGCTGATTCGATAGATTGGTCATTTCTTGACATATTAGCATACGATGATGATTATGATGGGATCGATCCGTTCGAGAACGAAGGATTTCACGAGCCAGGCGACATGTATAATGCACATCCACCATATTTTGATTCGAAGAGCGGCCAAGAGAATGAAGAGGAAGAAGGTGGACATGGTGAAGTTCAACATGGAAATTCAGGGTTTTTCCTTTGGAACTTTTAATATTATATTGTCCTGCGCAGAAATGTTCAGCTAAATAAAAATAAATATATCCTATTTTGAGTAATAGTTAACGAATTGGGAGAGACATTTATGCCTCTTATCATATAGTGAAGTGTTTAGGGTATACATTGATATGCTGAATCAATATATAGAGTGTGAATGTACTATATACAATGATTTTTATGATCATTCTCTTTAGTTCTGCCAGATTGTCGTTGATGACGAGTTTGTAATAAAGCATATGATGAATATAATTCCAAGCTTGGAGCTAATCTTGGAATAGGTTTTCATTATTATACCACTAGATATATATCACTTTTATAGTTCATGTTAGCTCTAATCAGCGTAATTACTCTATTTGGGGAGCTTCCATTATCAATTCACTTGGCAATTAATACAATAAATGAACTAGTTTAAACTATGAGAAGTGACTTGGATATGAGAAGATCAGATGGTCATATACAATTTTCTATTATAAAAGCAATTTAGGTTACTTCTATTACCTTTGTTTATTTTTAGTAGTACTCATTTTCTTGAAAAAGTTGTTCTTTAGATTATAAATGTAAGTAGGAAAACCATAGTTATGATCCAAAATTTTGAGCTAGCAAGCATTACTAATGTAGTTCTGAAACGTTTTTCAATTTTTTTTTCTTTTTACGCAAATAAAATACCGTAAAATATTATATTTAGTTTGGAAATTTTTATTTTATTATCTTACCGATCTATAAATTTTGAGAGTCTCCTTATGTTATTCTTGAATAATACAATCTAAAATAAATTAGTTAACATATATTTTACAAATATGTTGAATGACTATGTCATGTCATCAACGAGTTTTAAATATGTTATTTTCAACACTCCTCCTATTGGATTTTTGTCATGAGTATTTGAACCTTTAATATCGATTGATTAACTTTCTTCAAAGTTTAATCAAACAGAGAGAAATATATAGTATTTTACATTTACATATTTTTTATTACAATAAAATTTATTTACGGGCAACTTTGTTTATTTTTTAGCATTTTATTGCATACTTGTTGACTGAGTAATAATTAAGTTATCTTTAATTTCGTTGACTGACTAAGATATTATTTATTTTATTATTAAAATAAGTAACAATACACCGTTGTTTCACTTTCATGATATTTGGCCGAAAAATATACCAAGAGAGCACTTTACAACAAATAAATTCTTTTCTACCAACCATAGAAAAGGTCAGCACTCATGCAGCCGAAATAACGAATAGGTTGATTTATAACATAGTTTGCAGTTAAATGTCACCGACCAAATAGGGAAACATATATACTAAAAACCCAACATATAAATTCAAATAAAATAATAAAAATTCATACATACATAAATCAATGAGCCTTTGCCATGCATTCCCATTGTGGCCTACAAGAGAACTAACTGTTACTCGGTAATCATTACCGAAAGTGCATTCAATATCAACGGTCTTTATCATACTTTACATGCAACTGTTGAAAGCTTAAATGCATGGCCCACGCTCATTGAGTTCTTTTGGGATTATACTTCAATTGTAATTTTACTACTTTGAACAAAAAAGTCCAATTTATTATCATTACATTAATAACGTAGGTAACTGATATTCATCCAATTTTCATTGTTACCAAGATAAACATATATAATTTTTTTTTTTCGAAACGATAGCTTAAATTTCATAATAACAAACGTATAAGGACTAAATAGTCCGACGGGGTCTCTCCGGTAACATCGAAATCCGATAGAGAACAAAAGCTCACAAACTAGCAAAAGCAAATCAAAGCACAACACAAACAAAAAAGAAAAAACCGACAGAAAACGAGACACGTGGTCTTAGACTGAGAACTAAAGAACCTATCACGAAAATGACTATTAAGCCAAATTTACAACACTCATCACTTTCTTCAATCATCGATTTCAATGTCTCAAATTCATCGGACTAGAGCTCCACAATGGGAGAGCAAGCTCCAACAAGCGAGTGAAAACTCCCGACCCTGAGGCCGGGATACATAATCGGTGATAATTGATTGAGTTGACACATTGGACTTATTAACAAATTATTGACCGGATACGTTTTCTTCAAAAATTACAACATCTTCTCTCAAGTCCCAAGGATTTGGATCAAATTTTTAATGGACAAATTTAATTAACCTTAAATTTTCTTCGAAATCCAGTTCAAGCCCTTATCCGAACAATCTATTGGATCAGACAAATAATCCTCAAATATACCATCAGAACCGTCAAAATAAACTCAATATTTTAATCCATAACCCAAAATTTCCCTGCTTATAACTCAATTTTTTTTCGAACCCGTACCCAAATAGGTAATTTTTTCTCTCTCTGCTTGACGAAATCACAACACCCTCTAAAGCAGCAAGAAAACCCACAACCTGCAAAAGCTACTCTTCCTTCCTTCATTAATGGAGGTTGGGGGAGCTCATCTCCTTTATTTTCTCCAACCTATCTTTTTCTATTATTGTTTTGAGCGTCGTCTCCCCGGGTGGGAGGTTTAGTCTCCAAATCTTTGGAAGTTATTTTTCCCTTTCATGGGGCTTTATTCCCCTTTCATGGGGTGTTCTTCCCCTTTTTGGGGTTCTTATCCTTTAAGGAATATCATTGACTGATGGATTTTTTATTCTCATTTTGGGTTGAAAAATTCTTAATCTTTAGGTATTAGGGTTTCAGTGGGATGATTGCACTTTGACCAAAAGAGGCGTCCCCATAAAAATTGAACAGTTGGTGCTCAACGTCCACGGGTGAAAAGCTTTTCGTCTTCGACAGATCTGATTTTAATGGCCACTAGAGTGTAGTGGAAATTTAAGATTAGTTCGGATAGATGTTCATTATAGTTAGATTTGGATGTTTGAATAGTTCATAAATTCGGTTTTTATCTGTATTTGGTTAAATTTGTGTGCTTTTAGATTGTGCCTCTTTCTCTACCGTTATTCTCATTTGTCGCCATAGAGAAACTTTTCGGTTACTTAACCAATATACTTATTTCAATTTGGAAATACAAATCACTATCGTTTGGAAAAAAAATACTCGTAACCTAGACATTCCGCCGGGCTAATCCAGTTCAATTTTTCAAACAACGATATACCGCCGGATCGGTCCATCAAACCCACACCCACGATCGACCGACGATATAAAGTGCCAATCATTAATAGTTTCTCTAACCTATGTGGGATGTTTGATATTCAATAATTCAAATTCAAATCTTTCTTACATTATTCTTGTATAAAAATTGTTACAATTTCTTAATATGTTAATTACATGATTGGTTGACTCGACAATGAGAATTCTTTTCCACGAAATTAAAGAACATAATTACTTGGATTGAAAAGAAAACGAAGAGAACACACTAAAGAATTGTTCCACTTCCATGAGATTATCGGCGGAAGAGATATATACGGCGGAGAGGACAGTTTACAACAGATTCGTCTTTACCACATAATAAGTTAATCAGAAACGTCGCTAACTATTTGAGCAGTATTTTCTATTACAGCCGAAATCATTCATAGTCAAATAGAGGTAGGAAGGAATATTCAGTTGACGCCACCGACCAGATGGGAAATTCTAATAAACGCAAAGTATAGTCAAACAAGAAAGATAACTAATTCACACACACATACATATGTGTGTTCTATTTTCATTGGACCTTAGATTAGCAGTAGATGGCTTTCAACGTCAGCGTATCTGTGATGATCAAGTTCAAATATAACTACTTCGAGCTAGCTATATACATACATATCGATCGTTCAAGATCTTCGTTGAATTTGAGTTTCAACGTAATGTTGAAAAGTCAATACATATATAGAAAAACTCTATTTAAGCTTATATTTGAATTCTTTTTGTTGAATATTCTTGTTTATTTGTAGCCGAAATTGAAAAGATATTTTTTGAACACATATGAAAGAAGTATTGAAGTGCGAAAGGTATGGGAGTGGATTAGGCTTTTCGATATTTATCTTAGATGTTTTTTGCTACGTGCAGTGGAAATTGAATTACATTGACTATATCGTTAAAGATGCGCTTGCACTAAAATATATAAAAAATAGAACATTTTGTTCGATGCAAAATAATAAATCTGAGTCACTAAAAATATCATTTTTTATTTATGATTACTAGATAACTGTTCGACCAATAGCTTGTTAAAGTCATAATAAATTTGGATCTCCGATTTTATTTTCCAACAAAGTTGTTAGGAAAGTAGACCGATGTATTAAACTAAGTTTTTGAAAATTTCTTTTATTGTAAAACACTTTAAATATAAATGAGTAGCAATAATTAGATTTTTTAAAAATATATGAGCAACGAAAGATTAAGCGAGTTTGAGTTTTAAACCAAGTGGAAGATACTCCACTTAATCATCTCATTATCAATTTTGTGGGTCTTTTAAAAGCAATTCAAAACTATGCAAGTTAAAATCGGTATAGTTGAAGCATTTTATCCAATGGTATTATGTATGCTATAAATATGAATGCAATTAACGTACGATTTGTTTATGGAAGTTCAAAGCTAACTCTCCTATGTCTCATATTCTTTCTTTAAAGAAGATACCATTAGAAGACTCGGTTTACACTCTATGATGTACAACCTCCTTAGCTAGACTTCTAAACTCCTAGCACAACCACATCGATAGGCTTTTAGAGTCAACTGGCTTCGGTCACTCTTTAGTCGATCGAAACGTCTCTCTATCGCCAGCTTTTTATAGTCCATCGGTAGAGTTTTCGCACTATGATTCGTATGCCGCGACCATACGAATGTCACACATCTTTTACGTCTTTGTGCGAAGACTACAAACACATAGTTTTACGTCTTTGTGTTAAGACTCCCACTCAACTATTTTACGACACTCATCTATCTATTGGGCGAATGAGGTGCGTGAGTTTGAACACTGTAGCTCAGTCTATCTTTTGTATCTCACACATTAAAAAAGAACTCTCTAGATTTTAAGTTCTTTGACCTTGTTCTTCTCTCTTTGAATGTCTTTATATTATCTCTTGAATCCATGACGTGTATTCTATTTTTCTTGGTTTTTATATATAGCTTCCCGACATGATATAGTCGTTAAACACATTAAAGTAGTCGTTGGAAGCTTTTAGATTGTTCTGATCAACTCTAGTCAAATCTGTCTACATAATTGGTTTGTACTTACTGCAGTATGGCTTGTACATCAGTCCAGTATCTGGTTGACTAGTCATATCGAATTGATCAGTCTAGTATCTGGTTGATTAGTTCAGTATCAGTCCAGATCGAAATCGACCCGTATAAGTCCAGACCGACCAGTCCAAACCAAGTTGACCAAGGGTTGACCGAACTGATATTTTTGCACAGCTCATATTAGACATCTGCTTATTCAATCGAGTTCATCTGCACCTTGATTAAATATGTTAGTAACACAATAATCGGTTTTGTGTTCATCAAAATCGAATTGCTAGATCTTTAAATCCAGATCCAGCAATCTCCCATTTATTATTAACACAAAACTGTAAGATGAGAGCACAAATAAACAAACAAATTTCTCCCCCTTTTAAGAACAAATAAATAGTCATATCGAATTGATCAGTCTAGTATCTGGTTGATTAGTTCAGTATCAGTCCAGATCGAAATCGACCCGTATAAGTCCAGACCGACCAGTCCAAACCAAGTTGACCAAGGGTTGACCGAACTGATATTTTTGCACAGCTCATATTAGACATCTGCTTATTCAATCGAGTTCATCTGCACCTTGATTAAATATGTTAGTAACACAATAATCGGTTTTGTGTTCATCAAAATCGAATTGCTAGATCTTTAAATCCAGATCCAGCAATCTCCCATTTATTATTAACACAAAACTGTAAGATGAGAGCACAAATAAACAAACAAATTTCTCCCCCTTTTAAGAACAAATAAATAGTCATATCGAATTGATCAGTCTAGTATCTGGTTGATTAGTTCAGTATCAGTCCAGATCGAAATCGACCCGTATAAGTCTAGACCGACCAGTCCAAACCAAGTTGACCAAGGGTTGACCGAACTGATATTTTTGCACAGCTCATATTAGACATCTGCTTATTCAATCGAGTTCATCTGCACCTTGATTAAATATGTTAGTAAGACAATAATCAGTTTTGTGTTCATCAAAATCGAATTGCTAGACCTTTAAATCCAGATCCAGCAATCTCCCATTTATTATTAACACAAAACTGTAAGATGAGAGCACAAATAAACAAACAAATTTCTCCCCCTTTTAAGAACAAATAAATCTCCCCTTAAATTTATCAATGATATGTAAAAAAAGGGGGATAAGCTAATTTAATCGTGCAAGAAAAATGTTCAACAACACAATGCATAAGTTTAGCACTTCAGACTCGGGCAGCTCAGAGTCTGAAATTTAGTGAATAAATTACTTTCTTCCACGCAAGACAAGACAATGAATTTTATACCATTCTGACCGTCTTCAAGTCTAGTTTCCATCAAAATTTGCAGACCGGAATTTGGACTTCAGAGCACGAAGTTATTCCATTTCTCGCAAAGTTGCTGTAATTAACGACACACTGAATTTCGACGAATAAACTGCTTTTCTCCATGCAAAACTAGACAGAAAATTAAATACCGTTGCTATTGTCTACGAGTCTAGTTTGCAGCAAAACGTTTAGACTGGAATTTGGACATCTAGCACAATGTGATTCCATTTCTCCCGAAGTTGCTGCAATCTGCCAGAAAATTTCAACTTTGCATGTGTGTTAAACGTGATTTTAAAAATGATTTTTCAAACCCAATGTGATTTAAATTCTATTTCAAGAACAACCCGCTCTGAGATCTTAAATAAGTGCTTGTAGTCTTCGCACAGAGATAGAGTTGTTAGGTAGAACAATATTTTTTGTTTCCACCTTTTAAAGTCGGTACCGCTGAATTTTGGCGGTCTTTCACCATGCATTGGAGCGGAACTCATCATGGGGACGATGGAGGCGGTGGGCGGTGTTGTATTTTGATTTGCTTCCGTTGCCATCGTTTTAAACTCGCTTTAAGAAACGTAAATCTTTTGTTCTTTTCGCTTTTGACTTCAGGTGTTGGATCAACCAGCCTTCTTCATACTTGAAACCAGCCTATAGAGATGTGGTGATAGGGTGTTGAGAGCAGCCTGCTTCTGACCAAACGCTTTCGTTTTTCGATGTTAACAACATCTTTCTGCTCTTGTCGTCACCATCTTGCTTCTAGCAAGAGAAATAAATAGGATTCATCTTCAGATTGTTAGTCAACTCGTACACAAGCTTCTGATAATTCTCCTCGGCTTCAAACATCAAATAAAATTCAGCATACAGAGTGAATCAATGCACAAAGTCGAGGCACGTGATACACGTTATCCTGAAGACGAAATTACCCCGTTAATACCTACGGTTCTAACAAACGTCTCCGAGGTACAACGACTTACGTTTAGTGAATAGCGGTATCTCAACTACACTAAACTCCGACGAATAATACTATTGTGTTAGGACTCCCAAAAGAAAGAACACAAGAACTCTATATGCTATGAGTTTTATAAAATGCAACAAATATTTTTGTAGAATTTTTTATGATAATGAATGATCATCCATGTGGGGGTATATAGATGTAGGGGACCATTGCCAAATGTCATCAAGTACAAATACAACTTTTGGATGTGTCTCCTGATGTAGAGTGGTATCCAACTAATAAGAAAACAAAAAAAAAAAATCAACTTTTTTATTTGTACCTTTTCTATTTTATCAATACACCTTTTTATATGTATTTTTTATATTATTTCATTCACACCTTTTCTAACAAAACAAGCTAAACAAGACACTCTACGGCTTGATTCAAGCTCCAAAAGCTTGGTATAGAAAGCTAGATGCTTACTTGATAAATTCCGATTTCAAGAGGAGCGATATTGAAGATACTCTTTACACAATAAAGAGCAGAGATGAGAGAATCTTGATTATTTCTTTATATGTTGATGACTTGCTCGTCAACGGGGGCAACGTAGAGAAAACGAGGTCGTTCAAGACCGAGATGGAAAGTATGTTTGAGATGTCTGATTTGGGAGATATGCATTACTTTTTAGGAATGGAAATTAAGCAAAACACGAACGGAATTTTCATTTTTTCAGCAAAAGGATGCGACGGAGTTATTGAAGAAGTTCAACATGAAAAATTGAAAACCTGTTTCAACACCTTTAGTTGTTCATGAGAAACTAACTAAAGAAGGTGCCGGGGACATTGCAGATTGCACAACATATCGAAGTCTGGTAGGAAGTCGTTTATATATGACGATCACTAGGCCGGACTTGATGTTTGCAAGCAGTTTTTTTTTTTATCAAGATTCATGCAAGAACTGAAAGAGAAACACATGGAAGCAACAAAACGAGTTCTCAGTTATGTCAAAGGTGCTCTTGATCATGGCATTCAGTTTGTAAGGTTTTTACGATATCGATTGGGCTGGAAGTTATGATGATTCGAAAAGTACTTCGAGTTATGTATTTAATCTCGGTTCTGCTTTGTCTTCTTGGAGCTCGAAGAAGCAGGAAGTAGCAGCACAATCATCTGCGGAAGCTGAGTATATTGCAGTTGCATGTGCTGCAAATCAAGCGATTTGGCTAAGGAACTTGATCGAAGACTTGAGCATGAAACAATCCAATGCGACAGTGATATGGGTCGACAACAAATCTGCGATTTCTGTGGCGAAAAATCATGTCTCTCATGGCAGATCAAAGCACATAAACGTGAATTTTCATGCATTGAGAGAAGCTGAAGCAAATAAGGAGACTAAGCTGCTTCATTGCAACTCAAATGAACAAGTTATTGATGTTTTAACCAAGGCATTGCAGAAAGGAACATTTGAAGAACAAAGATGCATGCTTGCAGTATTTAAGAAAAAACTTAACGAGGAGTGTTAAGTGGGATTAAGTTTTCTCTTAAATACATAATATATTTTGTACTTAGTATTTTGGTTAAGTCAATAGTTGGTGAGATAGAAGTATGGTTCATGTGACGACCCACGCCACTACACTACTGAATGACTCTAAGGACACTAAAAATGCGATTTCACGAAAATAAAACACGTGGTTTCGTTTGAAACTTGTCAACAAAGCCTGAATACGACTAACCAAAAATGAACTCATAAAAATACCAATTTCTCAAAACCCGATAAAATACCTTTATCTTTCAAGATAATCTCCCACAACAACTAAAACAACATAACCAACACAGCTCGACTCGACCATCATAATATACATATATATACGTTGTCCCAAAATATGACAAGACACACTCTAGCGACATATATAAGACAAACCAAACCCGACACCAAAGAAAAAAACCGCTCGCCCACAGGTCGTCATCCATATACACGCTATCTCAAAAGTCTGCGGGAGCTTCAGCAGCTAGCCTCGTAAGAAAATATCAAACAGCATCATCGGGCTCACCTATAACACATGAACTACGTGAGCTAATTGCTCAGTAAGCGAATGTCATAACAGTAATAAACACATGTATGCGATGTATGGAATTATATCGACCTGCGATATAAATTCCTTGATTATGAAACATATGCAACGTGATATGATGAAATGCCGCTGATGCTCTCGAAATCATATACTCGTACTCTCATAATCATACACTCAATATGGGCCCTGAGACCGAATACTACGGTACCGAAGAGCTCAATCAATATCAATGGGCCTATAAATATACTACTGGATGGTCTTTTTCACCCACCCAGAGGTGAAGAGCTCGGTGGACCCTCCTGTCAAAAGGTGGTTTCCTCCCACTACGAGATTCACAAACATATGCTGGATAGTCTTTTTCACCTACCCAACGGGAAGGACTTTTTCACCCTCCCAATAAGGACGTCGTCACGTCAGGCCTATAAGGGCGCCGTACCGCCAAAGGGGAAGAGCTCGGTGGACCCTCCTGTCAAAAGGTGGTTTCCTTCCACTACGAGATTCCCTCGCATACCGTAGCATCGTCTCACCAAAAGAACATGACAATCCTCACATACTCAATAATCGCCCAAAGCGATATAACATGTCAATCCCCAATCCTCACATACTCAACAATCGCCCAAAGCGATATAATATGATCATCAGTACATGAGACCGTGTGCAATATGCAATGCAATACCAAACTCATATTTGAATAGTAACTCATATCGAACTTCATAAATCACGTATCAATGTGCTCAAGATAACAAATAATTCACCACTAATCATATATGTTCATATTTAAAAAAAAAAAAACATATACGACGACTCGCGTCCGAGGTACGGTTATTCATACCGAACAATTTATACCTCTCAAGATACTCAAATCAACATCAAAACACATATATCAAAACATAACAATACACCAAAAACTAGGTTCATGTGTCGTAGTTGCATATGGACAAACGCTTACCTGTCGTCTCAAACGTTGCTATACCGAGTGTGTAAATTGTGATTTCGACCACAAAGCGAGTACACTAGCATGTATATATATACACATACATATGAGCGTAGCTTTAAAATTTTCCTAAACAATAAAAACCTGAACAAGATCAATTAAGAACCATTTAACCATGAAGTTTATCTATCGTACATGGCTATTACATATTAACTTTCTATCTAGTGTGACGACCACCCAACATACAACCAAAACGACCCTAACGACGCTAACTCGAGAAAATAACTTGCGTGAGTTTCGTTTAAAACTCGTCAAAAACCCCTGAAGTAAATCAAAAGATACTCACATCACGAGCATCATAAAACCAAATAACGTCTCAACAAGACAAGCACCAACTAATCACGAATCCCACATACACATCCTGACTCGACCAACACAAGATATACGTAGACTCAAACAAAACCATACGTCAAGACAAATTTACACAACCTCACGATCACACACAACCAAAACATACACATCAGATGCAGCAAAAGAGACTAGCCCGCCACACAGGTCGTCATCCATGTACAGTCCACCTCAAAAGCCCGTGGAAGCTCCAACGACCAGCCTCACCATCTAAGTCACTCAAGCAATGTCATCTCGCTCACCTACAACGCATGAACTATATGAGCTAGAAGCTCAGTAAGTAAAAATCATGCATGCTCATGAATATGCAAATCCTCATCATATGCATAAACTACATGTGACTCGACATCTCAAAATGAATCATCTCTCTCATCCTCTGTCTGGGCCCGTGGCTAAAATACTATGCACCACCAAAAGCTCAATAAATCATCTGACAGTGGCCCACTCTGGGTAGCCAATACTAGGTCTCCCTAGGTCGCTCCTTCCCAGGTCGCCCCTTCTGTCGCGGTCGCCTACGCTGGTAGCCCACGCTGGTAGCCTACGCTAGGTTTCCCTAGGTCGCCCCATCCAGGTCGCCCCATCCAGGTCGCTCCTACCGCATCAATAATATGGCAGTGGCCCACTCCAGGTAGCCTACGCTAGGTCTCCCTAGGTCGCTCCTTCCTAGGTCGCCCCTTCTGCCTCAACATATGACGGTAGCCTACTCTGGGTAGCCTACACTAGGGTCACATACCCTAGGTCGCCCCTGCCTAGGTCGCCCCTTCCGTCGATGGTGCACTAGTAATAACCACATACACCTCAACTGCATGCCAATAATCGGCACATATACATCGCTCCCCGGCGATTACGACTATGCATGCCAACACTCAACAGTACCCAATAATATGCATGCATATGTATATGCCGTGAATGGTATGCTCATGAATTCATGTAGCTCATATGCAAATATTAATCAAACAAATATAACACCTTCACATAAAATCATCGAAACATCGAAGCATGTATATTATAAAACACCGAATACTATGTCCATGCGTCGTAGTTGGATTTTCACTTACCTGTAACTCCGGCTATTATATATTACAGTATGTCCTCTCCTAGTTCAGTCCTAGGCTCTAGCTTATAGCAGCTGCTTTCCCCGAACACCTATTCGATTTTAAAAGAGATGCGGAGATAATAATAGCTTTAGCATTCCCGTATGCTCTAGGAATTCATATCTTATTAAAACTGATTTAAGTTAGTGTTACTTACCAAAAGAGTATTGAGAACCTTGATTATAAATGACACTTGAGTAAAACAAGACTTCCAACACTAGTTTGCATTTCTAGCCCTTTTCTTTTTCTTGTTCTTCTTTTTTTTTGTTCTCTCAGTTCTGAGATGGTGAGAGGGCTTTTAACTTGTTTAACTTTCGTGGCTAAGGGTTTAGAGAAGAGTTAGAATAGGTTCAAGGCGGTGAATGATTTCCTTAAGCATTAAGTTACTAAATTGCAACTAAGGACGGTAAAACTACGGTTTATACCCTTTTTCTTTATAAATTGCAGAACAATAAATAATATTTTGATAAAAATTACCAATACCTCCTTACCAAAATGTTCTAAAAATGGAGTAATTATACACGTGTAATTAGTCGCATTCTAGCGATTAACACGTCTTATTACAACACCGACTCAACAAATCAGATAAAGATTCCTAAATAATTTATTTATTTATATTATTATTATTTATGTAATTTATTTATTTTATTTATTCCTAGAATGATGTCAAATATTAGAGTCTTATATTAGCCAAATAAATCACATCAAGTATGCAACATATAAAAATGCACCTCATATGCAACACCTAAGACTCATATGAATTATGCATATAACCAAACACATAATTCATATTAGTTAGCCAGTATAATGCATGAAATATATTGGCCAATCGAGATATTTGAGGACTCGAGTATTACATCCTCCCCTCCTTAAAAGAATTTCGTCCTCGAAATTCAACTTACCGAAATAGGTCAGGGTATTTAGTTCGCATGTCATCTTCTCTTTCCCATGTTGCTTCTTCTACCGATTGATTCCTCCACAAAACTTTCACCAGCGGAATTTCTTTGTTTCTGAGTTGTTTGACTTCGCGTAACAAAATCTCTACTGGCTTCTCTTCATAACTCAAATCGGGTTTTAAGTCGATCGGTTCGCTCTTCAAAACATGAGTAGGATCTGCAACGTACTTCCGCAACATAGAAATATGAAACACGTCATGTATTTGAGACAACGAGGAAGGCAAATCGAGTCTGTAAGCAACATCACCAATCTTTTCTGAAATTTTGAAAGGTCTAATGTATCTGGGACTTAACTTTCCTTTCTTTCCAAATCGCATCACACCTTTCATCGGGGAAACTTTCAGGAACACCAGTTCATCAACTTCAAATTCTAACGGCCTTCGTTTTTGGTCAGCATAGCTTTTCTGTCGACTCTGAGCAGTTTGCATACTCTGTCGAATTTTTGCTACAACATTCATCGTTTCTCGCACCATGTCAGGTCCAAGCAATGTTTTCTCGCCAATTTCATCCCAATGAACAGGAGATCTACATTTTCTCCCATACAAGGCCTCATACGGTGCCATTCCAATAGTGGCATGATAGCTGTTATTATACGAGAATTTGATCAATGGTAGAAATTTACTCCAATGACCTTTAAAATCTAATACGCAAGCACGAAGCATGTCTTCCAAGGTCTGAATTGTTCGTTCTGATTGCCCATCTTTGAGGATGATAGGCCGTGCTAAAAGATAATTTTGTCCCCATCGCCTTCTGTAAGCTTCTCCAAAAGTTAGACAAGAACCTGGAGTCTCGATCTGAAACTATCGACAGTGGAACACCATGAAGTCGAACTATTTCTTGAATGTAAATTTCCGCATATCGATCCATGGTGTATGCCGAATTAATGGGTAGAAAATGAGCAGACTTGGTTAATCTGTCAACGATTACCCAGATAGCATTGTGTCCCTTTAAAGTCTTTGGCAAGCCAACGACGAAGTCCATCGTTATTCGTTCCCATTTCCATTCTGGAATTGATAGCGGTTGTAACATTCCCGCTGGCCTTTGATGTTCCGCTTTTACTTGTTGACAGGTCAGACATTGATCCACAAATTGCGCTATGTCTTTCTTCATCCCTGGCCACCAATAAAATTTCTGAAGGTCTCGATACATCTTTGTTGTTCCAGGATGTACTGAGTATGGCGTGGAATGTGCTTCAAATAAAATGTCTCTTCGAATCTCATCATTCCCGGGTACGTACAGACGATCTCTAAATCGCAGAACACCATCTTCAAATATTTTTAACTCCGAAGATGTATCTTCCCTGGCATCTTTCTTTACCTTCTGATAGTATTCATCAGTCGGTTGTGTTTGTTTGATTCTGTCCAAAATTGTAGGTTGAAGCGTCAAAGCTGCTAATTTTACTTCAATCTCACCAACGTTGATGACTTCCACATTCATCTTTTGTAAGTCAGCGATTGCAGATTTTTTAATCGAGATAGCAGCTATAGAACTCTGAGTTGTCTTCCGGCTTAGAGCATCACAACAACATTAGCTTTTCCGGGTGGTAGTTGATTACGCAGTCGTAATCCTTGACGAGCTCTAACCATCTTCGTTGTCGCATATTCAGTTCCTTCTGAGTGAAAAAGTATTTCAAGCTCTTATGATCTGTATAGATCTCGCATCGTTCACCGTATAGATAGTGTCGCCATATCTTCAATGCAAATACCACGGCTGCAAGCTCCAAATCATGAGTGGGATAATTCTTCTCATATTCCTTCAGTTGTCTGGAAGCATATGCAACAACCTTCCCATTTTGCATCAATACACAACCTAAGCCGTTCTTCGATGCATCGCTGTATACTGAAAAACCCCCGTTTCCAGTTGGAATTGTCAAGACAGGTGTCGAAGTAAGTCGCTTCTTCAACTCCTGAAAACTCCATTCACACGAATCGGTCCATTGAAATGGAATATTCTTCCGAGTCAACTTTGTCAATGACGAAGCGATTTTCGAAAATCCCTCAATGAATCTGCGATAATACCCCGCTAAGCCAAGAAAACTCCGCACCTCTGAAGGATTTGTTGGCTGGGGCCAATTACTGATTGCTTCAACTTTGCTTGGGTCTACTGATATTCCTGCTCCAGAAATAACATGTCATAAGAACACAACTCTATCTAGGCAAAACTCACATTTCTTGAATTTTGCATAGAGTTGTTTCTTTCTTAATATCTCCAATACGATCTTCAAGTGTATTTCGTGTTCCTCCCTTGTCTTGGAATAAATGAGAATATCATCGATAAACACGATAACGAACTTATCAAGAAACTCCTTGAAGACACGATTCATCAAATCCATGAACGCAGCAGGTGCATTAGTCTACCCA
The DNA here is from genome assembly GCA_028392965.1 of Lindernia subracemosa. Lineage (NCBI taxonomy): Eukaryota > Viridiplantae > Streptophyta > Magnoliopsida > Lamiales > Linderniaceae > Vandellia > Vandellia subracemosa. The sequence goes on from JAQPCC010000044.1 coordinate 520,927, forward strand.
AATGGCATCACTAGAAACTCGTAGTGTCCATATCGAGTGCTGAACGCCGTCTTCGGAATGTCCTCCACCTTTATCTTTAACTGATGATAACCTGAACGTAGATCGATCTTCGAGAATACAGCTGCACCTTGGAGTTGATCGAAAAGATCATCAATTCGAGGCAAAGGATATTTATTTTTGATGGTAACCTTGTTCAACTCCCGGTAATCAATGCAGAGTCTCATTGATCCATCCTTCTTTCGTACAAATAGAACTGGTGCGCCCCATGGTGAAAAACTGGGTTGAATAAAACCTTTATCGAGTAGATCTTGTAGCTGTATCTTCAATTCTTTCAGCTCGGTCGGAGCCATTCGATATGGAGCTTTAGATATTGGAGGTGTACCCGGAGGTAGTTCAATCGAAAATTCTATCTCCCTGTCAGGTGGTAATCCAGAAAGATCATCAGGAAATACGTCTTGATAGTCCTTCACAATAGGTACTTCACTGAGATCGGGTTGAGGTTGTTCCTCTGCTTTTATTGCATAAATGAGATAAGCCTCACAACCATCATCTATCAATCGTTGAGCCTTTAACGCTGATATTTTCGAAATCCTGCTGCCATTTACAACTCCCGAGAAAGAAAAAGGCATTTCTCCCGGTAAATGAAAAGTAACGATCTTTTTGTTGCAGTCAATCACTGCTCCATACTTCGATAACCAATCCATACCAAGGATGATATCGTAATCATTCATTGGGATTACGATCAGATCAGCATATAATTTCCTATCTTCAATCGGTACCGCACACTCTTGAAGAATCTGATTTTTCTGGGTTGAAGCTCCATGAGGAATCGTCACATTGTAATTGAGCTTGGATAGAAGAGGTGTTATACCGAGCCTCGTTATGTACTTAGATGATGCAAATGAATGCGTGGCTCCCGAATCTATTAGTATGGATGTCGGAACATTGTATATAGAGAGTGTACCTGTCACCACTGATGGATTAGCCTCTGCTTCATCGCTCGTAATGGTGAAAACTCTAGCAGGTACTGTCTGTGGCTTTGCCGGACATGTTCTTGCGATGTGACCCAATTTCCCGCATATGAAGCACTTGATAGTTTGGGTGAAACAGTTGCCGGTGTGTTGACGTCCGCACCTTGGGCATATGGGCATCGGGATTTGGGATCTCTCCTGATTTGGATTCGGCTTTGTGTTCGGCTCCCACTGAGGTCCAGGCCTTCCTTGAAAATTCAGTTTCTGGCCTTTGACTACGAACTGCCTCTTTCTGTTGCCTTCGGCCCATTTTTGACCTTGCACAAATTTGCGTTTTGCTTCTTCGGCACGTACAATTCTCATCTCAGCTTGCTCCGCAACTAATGCCCTTTCCGCAACTTGAGCGTACGTGATTCCTTGAATACCAGCCATGTTGACATCTCGGTAAAGTTCCGGTTTCAGGCCTTCAAGAAATCGCTCCACTTTCAGGGCGTCAGTACTCACCATATGTGTTGCGAACCTCGATAGCTGCTCAAATTTGCGAATGTACTCTGCAACTGCCATGGCTCCCTGTCGTAAGTTTATGAATTCATTCATCCTCATAGCACGCACAGGGGCTGTGAAGTATTTGTTTCGGAAGATTTCTTTGAAGCGTTCCCAAGTCATCGTGATTTGATTTTCGATGGCTTTCATTGTGTCCCACCAATGCCCCGCACTACCCCGAAGCATAAAAGTAGCACATAGGACTTTGCTTGCTCGGGAACTCGGCTGTACTGGAACATATTTTCAAGGGTTCTAAGCCAGTCCTCGGCAGCTGTTGGGTCAATAGCATCTTCGAAAACTGGCGGATTGAGTTTTCGAAATCTTTCACCAATGATCTCTACCCTTTCAGCTTTAGATGGATTCTGCTGCTCATTTGAATTCCGCTGTTGGATCAACTCTTGAATTTGCTCGGATTGACGTTGAACAAGTTTAGTAAGTCGGATAATGGCAGTATCTCGCTCATCAGTAGGGTTCACAGTCTCCCTACCCTGACTACTTCCTCCGCTGCTTTCACCTCTAGTACGTACCATGATGCTCACACTTTACCCTGTTAACCCTTTTCGAATAATATGGCCAATAAATTCATGCAACAGAAAATTATTCACGCAATATCATAAAACTTACGAGCAAGGCTGCGCTTCCACACTTTTGAGTTCATGTACATGGATAGTCTACAGAACCTGTAACCGTGGCTCTGATACCAAACTGTGGCGACCACCCCACACATGACCAAAACGACCCTAACGACGCTAACTCGAGAAAATAACTTGCGTGAGTTTCGTTTAAAACTCGTCAAAAACCCCTGAAGTAAATCAAAAGATACTCACATCATGAGCATCATAAAACCAAATAACGTCTCAACAAGACAAGCACCAACTAATCACGAATCCCACATACACATCCTGACTCGACCAACACAAGATATACGTAGACTCAAACAAAACCATACGTCAAGACAAATTTACACAACCTCACGATCACACACAACCAAAACATACACATCAGATGCAGCAAAAGAGACTAGCCCGCCACACAGGTCGTCATCCATGTACAGTCCACCTCAAAAGCCCGTGGAAGCTCCAACGACCAGCCTCACCATCTAAGTCACTCAAGCAATGTCATCTCGCTCACCTACAACGCATGAACTATATGAGCTAGAAGCTCAGTAAGTAAAAATCATGCATGCTCGTGAATATGCAAATCCTCATCATATGCATAAACTACATGTGACTCGACATCTCAAAATGAATCATCTCTCTCATCCCGTGGCTAAAATACTATGCACCACCAAAAGCTCAATAAATCATCTGACAGTGGCCCACTCTGGGTAGCCAATACTAGGTCTCCCTAGGTCGATCCTTCCCAGGTCGCCCCTTCTGTCGCGGTCGCCTACGCTGGTAGCCCACGCTGGTAGCCTACGCTAGGTTTCCCTAGGTCGCCCCATCCAGGTCGCCCCATCCAGGTCGCTCCTACCGCATCAATAATATGGCAGTGGCCCACTCCAGGTAGCCTACGCTAGGTCTCCCTAGGTCGCTCCTTCCTAGGTCGCCCCTTCTGCCTCAACATATGACGGTAGCCTACCCTGGGTAGCCTACACTAGGGTCACATACCCTAGGTCGCCCCTGCCCAGGTCGCCCCTTCCGTCGATGGTGCACTAGTAATAACCACATACACCTCAACTGCATGCCAATAATCGGCACATATACATCGCTCCCCGGCGATTACGACTATGCATGCCAACACTCAACAGTACCCAATAATATGCATGCATATGTATATGCGGTGAATGGTATGCTCATGAATTCATGTAGCTCATATGCAAATATTAATCAAACAAATATAACACCTTCACATAAAATCATCGAAACATCGAAGCATGTATATTATAAAACACCGAATACTATGTCCATGCGTCGTAGTTGGATTTTCACTTACCTGTAACTCCGGCTATTATATATTACAGTATGTCCTCTCCTAGTTCAGTCCTAGGCTCGTAGCTTATAGCAGCTGCTTTCCCCGAACACCTGTTCGATTTTAAAAGAGATGCGGAGATAATAATAGCTTTAGCATTCCCGTATGCTCTAGGAATTCATATCTTATTAAAACTGATTTAAGTTAGTGTTACTTACCAAAAGAGTATTGAGAACCTTGATTATAAATGACACTTGAGTAACACAAGACTTCCAACACTAGTTTGCATTTCTAGCCCTTTTCTTTTTCTTGTTCTTCTTTTTTTTTTGTTCTCTCAGTTCTGAGATGGTGAGAGGGCTTTTAACTTGTTTAACTTTCGTGGCTAAGGGTTTAGAGAAGAGTTAGAATAGGTTCAAGGCGGTGAATGATTTCCTTAAGCATTAAGTTACTAAATTGCAACTAAGGACGGTAAAACTACGGTTTATACCCTTTTTCTTTATAAATTGCAGAACAATAAATAATATTTTGATAAAAATTACCAATACCTCCTTACCAAAATGTTCTAAAAATGGAGTAATTATACACGTGTAATTAGTCGCATTCTAGCGATTAACACGTCTTATTACAACACCGACTCAACAAATCAGATAAAGATTCCTAAATAATTTATTTATTTATATTATTATTATTTATGTAATTTATTTATTTTATTTATTCCTAGAATGATGTCAAATATTAGAGTCTTATATTAGCAAAATAAATCACATCAAGTATGCAACATATAAAAATGCACCTCATATGCAACACCTAAGACTCATATGAATTATGCATATAACCAAACACATAATTCATATTAGTTAGCCAGTATAATGCATGAAATATATTGGCCAATCGAGATATTTGAGGACTCGAGTATTACATCTAGCAAAGCAAAAAAAATAATTTTAAGATGAAGTTGACTTACCGAAATGATAAGAGAACGTTTCTTGAGCTGGGAGGTTTTGTGATGATAATGAATGAATAATTCATGATATAAACTACACTAAGTCGGTTGGGCTTTGGTGAAATTGCAAGATTTATCCCCATTTTTCACTTATTTGCATATTAATATTATATTAATCTATGCAACTTGTTGTAATAATAACATTATTATAATGATAGAGATAGTGTTATTTTGATCATTCAATTAGCATAAAACCTTTGTACTCATGTTAAACACTTTGATATATGTGTTACGCATATGTACCAACTAGACCCGTGTAACTAGTATCTAGCGATTGGCACATATCTTGTCATACAAAACCGACTTAAATAATTGAACTAAAAGGATTTCAAAAATGAATATATATATATATATATATCTATAAATACATATATATATTTTTATTACTACAATTTTATTATCTAATTTTTTTTTTCTAGTACGATGTCAAAATTATAATTTTATGTTAGCTAAGCAACTGCATAAATATGGAACACATAGAATCACATAGCATGCAAAATATTAATTCCATATAATATGCAGAACATGCAAATATTATGATAGCATATCATTCAAATGAGTTAGTGCAAGCAATGCATGATTCATATTGGCCAAACGAGGGTTACGAATTTATTAGGGTGTTATAGTTCATCTCACTCACGTATGGTATGTATGATGCATAAAAAGACTATGGTCTATTGTGTGATGTGAATATTTGAAAACAGGACATTTACACACATATGTTCTTCTTCCCATCATATGTTCTGTTTTATTTATCAATCACCCACTTCCCATGAACTAGCCCCCTTAGCTATTTAGCGATCTCAAACCTTGGAGAGGAGACCAGTCCAGCCTCCATCTTGGAAATCATCTTTCTTATTTCAACTAGGGAATTCAGATTAAAGCGATCTCAACTAGGGAATTTAGAGATCATCGTGTGTGTGCGTGCGCGAAGAATGAATACAAATCCATACTTGGCTCAACTCTAAAGAGACTCTTTCGGGCACCATAGGATCAAAAGAATATTGATTAGGAAACATTTTCGAATTACTAGCTGATTCGACTGTTTCATACCTGCTGATAAAATGGAAGGATCATCTTGAGGACGACTCTTCGTGGGTATCTGAGGATCTGTTTCATACAACCCCCTAAATGGATATTATTGGTTTTAAATTTGTATAGTAAGTTTGAAAATTTATGTTCTATATTTCCGGATCATGTTTAAGGTAGAATGACTCTATTATAAATAATCGGTAATGATGAAATAGAAGAAGTTTTTTTTTTTTTTTTTGAAACAATAGGTTTTCATTCCATAAAATGGTACAAACGACTATGTAACCGAAAGAATCCATATGGTAACAATCCAACATCTAGTAAGAAAAATACAATTCCAAAACACCATCATCAATATGACTATTAATTCAAATTTACTCACAATATCATATTTTTCAATTTTCTCAACCTAGAAACTAAAAAATTATTGATGACTAAAACCCCATAGAGAGGAAAATGACACTCCATAACGGAGACCAACTCCCAAAAGGGAGATAACTACGGACAAAAACAAAGATAATAATATATAATTAAGTAAAAACCTTAAGAAGAAAAATGCCAAATAAGTATTTGCTCCTCGTCTTCACTATAACGAGGATGGTGGAGAGCTTGTTTGGATGAGTCTTCGTCGGAGGTGATGTATTCGTTAAATGTAGTGTCTTGACGATGTATGTAGTCTACTTATTTCTAAAAGTGTCTTTTGTTAGTGACTCACAAATCTGGTTTGAGTATTTCGTCGAAAAGGATGTGAGCTTCATGCAAATGCTCGAACTTCACATAGTAAGTTGATCAAAGCTGTTGAAACAAAGGCGCTGAAATCGAACCTGCGTTTGGGAAATGGGATGTTGCGATGATGCTTTTGGCCTTCTTCGGCTGAGCTTCAACACGGGACAAACCCTAATTTCTGCTTGACAGTGTCTCTGCTTATTTGTCATAAGTTGAATAACCTTACTGAGGTTTCAAAAGGCCACCAAATCCCACCTTTGCCATGATTCGAAATCTTTCAATGAGAGTTTAAGCTCTGTAGAGAAATGAAAACCCCGCTAAAGAGAACGAAAGCCAAGGAGGTAGAAGAAGTTTCAACTGTGGTTTGGACGAAAAAGCTGACATTTTGATGTGCTTGGTGCTGCTCGAGATACATATACCGAATTACATGTTCTTGATGTGTTGCTGCATTAATGTTTTCCAAGTAATTTATATGGTACTTTCTCGTAGAGCTGAAAATTGGGCCGGGTTGGCCCAGCCCGGCCCGGATTTGCGGCCCGCTCGAAAATTACGGGCCAAATCGGGCCGGGTTGATGTTTCTGCGGGCCGAAAATTTATAGGCCCTAGCCTATAGTGATCTTGGTCGGGCCAACCCGGCCGGAGCTCATTGGCCTGATTTTTTTATTTTTAAAATCTAATTTTTAAAAATTGCTTAATTAATCATTATTAATATAATTTATACCTAAGTATTATACACATTAATAAAAGTAAAAAATTCCAAAAAAAATATTATATGCATATAAACAAAATATATTTTCTCTGATCAAATTGAATTTTATAAAATATTTTATGTGTAAATAAAGTAAAAAAAAAAAACAAAACAAATATTTTGGCACGCAGCCCGATGCCCGGTGGGCCTGATAGGCTTAAAAATTTTAGGCCCAAGCACAGTTTTTTTCTGGACGGGCTCAGGCCTAAACTTTAACCTCTACTTTCTCCGTAATCTCTGACATAGTACTTTGGATCTAATAGTCATTTTTGACACAGTGCTTTGGATCTAATCGTCATTTTTTTTCCCTTGAAAATAGTTGTATAGGTCGATCTATAGGTAACTCAGATAGAATCTATTTTATTAAACAAACAAACAAAACAAAAAAAAAAACCACACAGACAAGACACATATTATAGCCCCGCAAATCCAAAAACAAATTGACATTACATTTATATAATTCTTGACAATCAAATTGTTCTAACATCAGAAGGAGGGAGTTAAGGCTCCTCGTTCGCAGAGTTTCGACGGAGAAAAAACGCAATCCCTAACATCAGCAGGGGCAGTAAGTACAGCAATACCTTCGAGGATGAGTCACCGCCCTGATGATTTGTAGAGGAATAAGGGCGGGTAGGGTTTGGTGGCGGGATGTGTTGGCTCGTCGCTGGGATCGTGGAGGAGTCAATCTCACCAACGAAGAGCTCCTTCATCTTCTTGTGGGCCACATTGCTATGCCCAACATCTTCAAAGTCGATCGTAGCATCCTTTCCTAATAATTGTAGGAACGACATAGAGTAGTTTTACATTAGGCGCCAAACATTATTCGTTGTTATGAATTGTTTGTAAGATGTTAGCACTACGTTATTTTTGTTTTTCTTTCTTCTTAGGGCTTTACCAGTTGAAATAAGCATGACTTCTTCTCCTCCGGGATGCTCTTCGATAAATGGCGTCACGTTATAGACCTAAGATAGAAAAGGCACGAGTAGTAGCGTAAGTCATTGCAAGAGTTAGGGGCGGTTAATCATAATACGAGGCTTACTATGAGTTTTCAAATTGGGCATTTTTTGAAGAAAATAAAATTCAATATTATATATTGACAAGGATTTTTACGTGACAACCAAGTACAACCTATCATCCTTTATCTATGTACAACCCATCCTCCTTTATTTACGCTTTGGACGGGCAGCTACAACACTTAAAGTTTATAAAAGGCGCGACTAACAAACAGCTTAAGTCATTGAAGGAGCAGGCAATAGTTTCTTGAATATAGTGAAAGGGATGACATGATCTTTACTGTATTTCAAGCTGTAATAAGAATCAATAATACTACGTGATGATTCACTTACATGATTGATTACGTATTAACATATGATCCTATGTTTGCTTGATACTTAATTATGTGAGTGGTGCTAACAGAAGATGCTCACAATAGCTGAGCACTATAACATTTTTCTATGTCAAGGAGGAATTTTATGGTGCTTACCTATTGTGAGCACCATGTGTGAGCACCACTCACATAATAATAATTAATGTATGATGACGTGGTAATAACGATGTGACAGAATGTGAGTGGTGCTCACAGATAGCACCATAAGATTTCTCTCTTGTCAAGTCACGTTAAGAAAATTTTAAACTACTTATTTACTAAAGTACACATATATATGAATTATGAGAAGAATACAGTTTTACTTCGGCCAAAAATACTATTTAAGAAATTCAAAAAAAAAAATACCTAATTATGGAATTTTGATTTTGCATCATAAATAGTCTAAATGAAAAAGTAGGTTGGTAACTTCATATGGCGGAAAAAGTTTGGATCTTCGATTTTTTTTTTCCAACAAAATAAGTCGAAATTCCTACATTATCGTATGACTTGGAATATTTCCCGCACACATGACTGATTGATTACTTAATTTTGACGATGCAGTATTTTCAAAAAAAAAAAAAAGAACTGGAATTTTTTATTTTAATTTTTTTTAAATCAGTAATATATGTCTGAAGAAAAGACTGCTTTTGTTATTCTGACTATAACAAGCATGTAAGTTAACAAGTGGACTCGACAATTAAATACAAAATAAAAAATCATTTTATTGTATAGAGTTAAACATGATTTCATTTCAATACACATAAAAACATAAGCTTACCTTCCCTGAGATGACAAGCCAGCAGTCATCATGCTTGTTGTGCTTCTGAACCTCTTCAAAGGTATAGACTTTTGCGGCCATTTTCTGAAGCTAAAACCACCGAGGAAGGAGAAGGAATAGTCCAAAGTCAATTATGGTTTGCTTATTGTCTAAAACGATTCTATATATATATATATATATATATATATATATATATATATATATATATAGAACAATAGAGCCATTTGTTCTTTGGTTTGGTTTCTCCTTTATAAAATAAAATAAATATATTATTCAGCCAAAGAATATTGACCAACGAACGAAAGGTACGGACTTATTTATTTTTGTTTGAGCGCATTTATATATATAGATATCAATTAATAAAATTCTAATTAGCAGCCGCAGAGTAGCACACGGAATTGAATTTTGGCGACTCTTAAGTTATGGAAAAATTGAAAATATATGTACACAGTGCCTTAGACTTTGTGAAAGTTTTAATAGTCCAAATAATAGATTATTTTTCCCTTCATTCAAAATATCGCTCGAAGTATTACGAAAATAATAAAATAATGTGTGGATATATATTATTTGGAACGGTGATTAAATAAAATATTGGTAGATAAATTAAGAAGGGAGTTTGAAAAAGATAGATAATATAATATTTTATTTTGTGAATTTAATTTGATAAATTTGCGTTTAAATAGGTAAACTATGTTTTGTAAAATCATACCAAAGTATGGATGAGAAGAAGTATAATTAGTATAATATTTAATTGTTTATAATATTTTATTGTGGACGTTAAATCAACATGAAAACCACCACGCTTTGCTCTGCTGAAGATGAAGAATGTTTATGTCTTTGAAGTTATCTTAGCGGAAATCGTCGATGTGCTAAGGACTGAGAAAGACGTTACTCACATAAAGAACTTGAGCAGCAGAGCAGGGCAATACACATGACAGACACACACAAAACACACAGTAGATGGTGTGATCTCCCTGAGAGTGTAAATCGAAAGCTTGATTGAGCTTGAGATCGATTGAAAACAAGAGTGAGAAGGGCAGTGAGTGTGTAAGAATCTTTGATCAATAATAAACTCGAGTTGGAAGGCCATAGACGTAGGATTCAAACGAATTTACAATACGTAAAACTTGTATTCTATCTATTTACTGTTGGTAAAAGATGTGTGATTTAATGGCCGGATATTTCTCTACAATCGCGTTTGGAGTTCACTTTCCAAAGACAATATTTCGTCCCGAGTAAGACTAGAGAAAGCTGTATTAATTCGTTTGTGAATTCAATCTTTTTGTGTCGAATGTATCTGTGGTTATTTATAACCCAAGTTTCGATCGGTTGTGTCTATTCATAATAGACATAACTTTATCAAGGATGGTGTCTGTTTAATAACAGATGCCACCTTTCGAAATCATGCATACCCTTTCAAGCATGATGGGATGCCCACGGGTGTGGGCCCTGCAAATTTAACAGGCTGTCAGTTCTTGCAGTCCTGTCCACGGCCGTGGGTTTTACCCATGTAGCCGTGGGATGTTACTGCCCGTTTTTGCAGTCGTTCCCACGGCCGTGGGTTTTTACCCATCTGGCCGTGGGATGTCACTGTCCAAAATTTTCCCTTCTTCATGGCCGTGGGTTTTACTCATGCGGCCGTGGGTACAGTCCCCTTGACCCCCGCTTCGTTTTGGGTTCCGAAATAAAACGTTTTTCGAGCGTGCACTCCGCACCTCCTAACTCGGATACGTTTTACGTCCCAATTACACTAAAATATATAACAATCCTCCACCATTTTAGTGCAATTCCTTTAAGACAAACAACACACAAACAAAACTTATGCGTAAATGAAAATATCATAAAAGATTGAATTTCCATCTTAGTACACTACACATTCCAAATACTCGAGAAGATAGGGTGTTCTACGAGTTGAACCCTTCGACCCATTTGAATACATGAAGATAATGCACACACAAGCATTCAGAATACACAAACTAAACCCGACACTATTATAAGCCTTGTGTCCATATTCATTCATGAATGTACGTAAACTAAGTCCAACATTTCTTGAAGCGGCAAAACTTCACATTCACATAGGTAGCTTCTTTCTTCGTGCATCTGCACCTGCACTTTTTCAAAGAAGCTATTAAGATTTTACTTCAACCTACCGTCTTGCAGATCCGAGTACATATCTCGGGATGATATGAAAAATATTATGTGCTCCAAGTTCTAAGTGTAAGCTTTCCAGATTGAATTCATGCTCTAATTTTTAAATCAGAGGGGAATTGGGTATCTTACCATTAGAAATTATATGGACTTTAATCCCATCCCTATTGCAGATTTGTTGACCAAATCTCTAGCCAACCCCTTCGTCAAGTGGTCCGCTAAATTTTGTTGCGATCTAACATAGTCAACAGATATCACCCCATTCGTGATTAATTCACGAATCATGCTGTGTCTAACGCCTAACTGTCTCGACTTTCCATTGTACATGTGACTATAAGCCTTTGCCAAAGTGGCAGAGCTATCACAATGGATTGAGATAGGTGATATAGGTTTAGGCCACAACGGAATCTCATAGACTAAATTTTTCAGCCATTCTGCTTCTTTAGTAGCGGCCGCTAGCGCAACAAATTCAGATTCCATCGTCGAGTTCGTGATACAAGTTTGCTTCTTAGAAGCCCACGAAATTGCACCTCCTCCAAGCAAGAATACCCATCCGCTTGTCGAGGAATGATCTTCCGGATTCGAGATCCAACTGGCATCACAATATCCTTCTAGAACCGAAGGTGAGCCAACGTAATATAAACTATAATTTATAGTCTTCTTTAGGTACTTAAGCACCCGCCTTATTGCTTGCCAATGATGTGTACTTGGATTACTAGTAAACCTACTAAGTTTTCCTACATCATACGCAATATCCGGCCTTGTGCTCGTCATGGCATACATTAAAATCCGGGAATTTTATCGGTTTTGGCTATTATAATAATGGAATGTTTATGTTGAATTTAAATAAAATGCGTTCTTACAATAATTCTGCATTCATGACATGTTCTAAAGTTAATGATTCGGTGCTTTGGCATGCTAGACTAGGACATGTTCACTATAGACGAATTTATGAAATGTCAAAGGAAGGATTAATACCACCTTTCGATATTAATTCTGAAAAATGTAAGACTTGCATGCTGACTAAGATCACGAGGCAGCCTTTTCATAAGGTGATGCGCTCCTCGGAAATATTAGAACTTATTCATAGTGATTTATGTGATTTGCATGCTACTCCTTCGTTAGGTAACAAAAGATATTTTGCTACGTTTATAGATGATGCATCTAGATTATGTTATGTTTATTTGTTGCATAGCAAAGATGAAGCATTAGAAAAATTTATGATTTATAAGAATGAAGTTGAGTTGCAACAAATTGCCATGATCAAACGACTCAGAACGGATAGAGGTGGTGAATACTTTAATCCGACCTACTTTCAATCGGTAGGGATTATTCACGAGACTACAGCTCCATATACACCACAGCAAAATGGTGTATCTGAGAGAAAGAATAGAATCCTGAAAGCGATGGTAAATTCCATGTTATCGTACTCTGGATTGAGTGATGGATTCTGGGGTGAAGCTATGTTGACGGCTTGCTATTTGCTTAATAGGGTTCCAAATAAAAGGAACAAATTGACTCCTTATGAACTTTGGTTTAAAAAGAAACCAATGCTAAACTATCTTCGAGTTTGGGGTTGTCGGGCTGTTGTAAAACTTCCCGAACCCAAGAAGAAAAGTTTAGGTGAAAGAGGTATAGATTGTATCTTTATTGGATATGCTGAGCATTCCAAGGCCTATAGGTTCTATGTAATCGAACCTAATGATTCTATTTCGGTTGACTCCGTGATTGAATCGAGAGATGCAATATTTGATGAGAATCGTTTCTCAAGTATACCTAGACCTAAGGATGTGATTTCAATCACAAGTGGTAAGGAGGAAAAATATGACTTGACTAGTAATAAGTCACTTGAACTTCGGAAAAGAAAAAGGGAAAGAAAACCGAACTCGTATGAACCAGATTTTCAGTTATATTTAATTGAGGGTTCTAGGGATGAGGTTTCGACCCAATACCTATATTGCTATAATGTTGAGGATGATCCAAAAACATTTGACGAAGCAATGAAGTCTCAGGATGTTGCTTTTTGGAAGGAAGCAATTAATGATGAGATGGACTCTATCATGGGAAATAACACTTGGGTGATATCCGATTTACCACCAGGTTGCAAACCTTTAGGTTGTAAATGGATCTTCAAAAGAAAGACGAGAGTCGATGGAACTATTGAAAAATTCAAGGCGAGACTAGTCATTCAAGGGTTTAAACAAAAACCGGGAATTGACTATTTCGATACGTATGCACCTGTTGCACGTATCTCGACTATTAGATTGTTGATTGCATTGGCAGCTATTCACAATCTTGTAATTCACCAAATGGATGTGAAAACTGCATTCTTGAATGGTGACTTAGATGAGGACGTTTATATGAAACAACCTGAAGGCTTTATCATGCCGGGAAATGAAAACAAGGTGTGTAAACTTGTTAAGTCCTTGTATGGATTGAAACAAGCACCTAAGCAGTGGCATCAAAAGTTTGATGAAGTGGTCTTGTCCAACGGGTACAATTTGAACCAAGCGAACAAGTGCGTATACAACAAATTTGATAACTCAGGTAACGGAGTAATCATCTGTCTGTAAGTTGATGACATGTTGATCTTTGGCACAGATCAGAAACAAGTCGATATGACTAAAGAATTTTTGTCATCTAGATTCTCCATGAAAGATATGGGAGAGGCTAACGTTATCTTAGGTATTAGGATTAAACGTGAAAACAAAGGAATTTCGATTACACAGTCTCATTATATTGAGAAAGTATTAAAGAAATTCAATTGTTTTGATTGTACTCCCGTGAGTACTCCTATGGATACAAGTATGAAGTTGTAGCCTAATAAAGGTGATCCAATTTCTCAGCTTGAGTATTCTAAGGTGATTGGATGCTTAATGTATGCCATGACGAGCACAAGGCCGGATATTGCGTATGCTGTAGGAAAACTTAGTAGGTTTACTAGTAATCCAAGTACACATCATTGGCAAGCAATCAGGCGGGTGCTTAAGTACCTAAAGAAGACTATAAATTATAGTTTATATTACGTTGGCTCACCTTCGGTTCTAGAAGGATATTGTGATGCCAGTTGGATCTCGAATCCGGAAGATCATTCCTCGACAAGCGGATGGGTATTCTTGCTTGGAGGAGGTGCAATTTCGTGGGCTTCTAAGAAGCAAACTTGTATCACGAACTCGACGATGAAATCTGAATTTGTTGCCCTAGCGGCCGCTAGTAAAGTATTCACCACCTCTATCCATTCTGAGTCGTTTGATCATGGAAGTTTGTTGCAACTCAACTTCATTCTTATAAATCATAAATTTTTCTAATGCTTTATCTTTGCTATGCAACAAATAAACATAACAGAATCTAGATGCATCATCTATAAACGTAGCAAAATATCTTTTGTTACCTAACGAAGGAGTAGCATGCAAATCACATAAATCACTATGAATAAGTTCTAATATTTCCGAGGAGCGCATCACCTTATGAAAAGGTTGCCTCGTGATCTTAGTCAGCATGCAAGTCTTACATTTTTCAGAATTAATATCGAAAGGTGGTATTAATCCTTCCTTTGACATTTCATAAATTCGTCTATAGTGAACATGTCCTAGTCTAGCATGCCAAAGCACCGAATCATTAACTTTAGAACATGTCATAAATGCAGAATTATTGTAAGAACGCATTTTATTTAAATTCAACATAAACATTCCATTATTATAATAGCCAAAACTGATAAAATTCCCGGATTTTGTCAATACAAACTTGTCTGATTCAAACACCTGCTTGTAACCACATTTGTTCAAGACAGGACCAGACACTAAGTTCTTACGCAACTTTGGTACGAACAAAACATTACTTAAAGTAATAGCTTTTCCAGAAGTAAATTCTAACACTACACTTCCTACGCCAACTATTGGAGCACTTGACTCGTTGCCCATATGTAAAGCAGATCCATCTTCAACTGGTCGAAAGTCTTTAAACCAGCCTCGATCTTTACATGCATGAGTTGTGGCACCCGAGTCAATCCACCATGCTTCATCATCATCCTGCACATAAAATGCCTCAGGATTGAACGATACATAATGTATTACAGAATTAAAACAAACGTTTAAATCCTGACCTTGTTTAGGGTTAGGGTTTTTAGGCCCTTCACCCGAACTGTTTGCTCCGTTGGTGTTCTTTGTTTGACCACCGCCTTTTACCCGGCAATCCTTTTTGAAATGACCAGGTTTTCCACATTTGCAACAAGCCGCTTTAGGCTTTTTGTTGAAACCTCCATGGCTATCACCATTACCCTTGCGTTTCTTATTAAACTTGGGACGCTCCTCCACCATGTGAACACTTGATGTTCCAGCACTACTTTTTCCCTTAGGTTGGTCATTTTCCTGCGTCCTTAGAGATTCCTCTATACACAAATGACCACCCAATTGCACCAGAGATAATTCCTCCTTTTTATGTTTGAGAGTGTGCTTGAAATCTTTCCATGATGGTGGCAACTTATCGATTATACTCGAAACAGATATTGCCTCATCCATCACCAGTTTGTGTTGAGCGAATTGACCAAGAATACGAAGTAGTTCGTTGGATTGCTCCATCACCGGTCTCGTATCTATCATCTTATAATTATTAAAATTGCTAACCAGGAATTTTTTGCTTGAAGCATCTTCTACCATGTACTTTGCTTCGAGATCATCCCACAGGTCCTTAGCAGATTCAAAATTCTGATAGATATCGAATAATGAATCCGACATCCCGTTCAGAATATGACCCCTGCATATGTAGTCATCGTTCTCCCATTTGCTCCTCCTTCGGGCAGCCTCCAACGTTTCATTTTCTACGATCTCTGGCATGGGCGTACTCAACACGTACACCACCTTGAGGGTCGTCAGAAGGAAGTACATCTTCTTTTGCCAGCGCCGGAAATCCACCCCCTCGAACTTGTCGAGTTTGCAGATTTTTGTAGTCATGTCTCTCACAGATTCAGCCATCGAAATCAGCAGATTATTGTCTTTGTTTGTTGGTAAAAGATGTGTGATTTAATGGCCGGATATTTCTCTAGAATCGCGTTTGGAGTTCACTTTCCATAGACAATATTTCGTCCCGGGATAAGCCTAGAGAAAGCTGTATTAATTCGTTTGTGAATTCAATCTTTTTGTGTCGAATGTATCTGTGGTTATTTATAACCCAAGTTTCGATCGGTTGTGTCTATTCATAATAGACATAACTTTATCAAGGATGGTGTCTGTTTAATAACAGATGCCACCTTTCGAAACCATGCATACCCTTTCAAGCCTGATGGGATGCCCACGGGTGTGGGCCCTGCAAATTTAACAGGCTGTCAGTTCTTGCAGTCCTGTCCACGGCCGTGGGTTTTACCCATGTAGCCGTGGGACGTTACTGCCCGTTTTTGCAGTCGTTCCCACGGCCGTGGGTTTTTACCCATGTGGCCGTGGGATGTCACTGTCCAAAATTTGCCCTTCTTCATGGCCGTGGGTACAGTTCCCTTGACCCCCGCTTCGTTTTGGGTTCCGAAATAAAACGTTTTTCGAGCGTGCACTCCGCACCTCCTAACTCGGATACGTTTTACGTCCCAATTACACTAAAATATATAACATTTACTATTCCAATCATCAAACTCGAATTCATACTGTGAATCTCAATCAAACAACTGTTCGATAATATATCTATATTCGTTGCTAAGATAAATCTGATTCAATCCTAACATTTATAATCAGATATTCGAAAAAATATTTTGAGTCGATAATTATTGGACTTTATTAGATAAGATTTGATTCATTTTATTTTCGGTGACCCCAGTGCATTCTCAATCAACCGACTATATATTTGCGCCACATACTTTGAGATGAGACTAATTCTTCGGATTAGGTGAGCAGATCCCGCTTTCCAACCAACAGTGACAGTCAAATGTCCCTTAGGATCGAACGTGGGACCTCTGATTAAAATATCCACGTGTCTATCCACTAGATCACCACTTCTTACACTTCTTGCTATGTGGTACATTGTCTTTGAAGTCTTCTACTGAGATAAACTCGATAGGATTAATCAAATCAAAGATGCTTTTGTTATTTAGACTGTTGGGTATCAAACTCACTCTCACATCGGATAATTCGAAAGTGGATCATTTGTATATAAGCTTGCGGGTTACTCCCTCTAATTGCCAATTGGCTTTTAGAGTGGAACCCGACAAGGCTTATATGGTTGGGCCGGTTTGGGATTGATTCGATCCTTTACATAGACAACCACCAAACACTAGGCGAAATTAAGTTATCCGAGCAAATCAAAGAAGAAGAATAAGCCCATTTTTGTATATTCGAACGAGTATTCTTCGTAAGGTTTCGTTCATTCTAAAATCAAAACTTTCTTATTGCTCTTTTACTTCATCCTTTTCCTTGGCCACAAACCAAATCCCTACTAAGTTTTATATTGAAAAAATAAATTTACAAAAGAACTGTAAACCCACACACTGGTTTTTTTCACAGTGGGATAGCATTCTCAGCAACACTATTTCACGGCTCAACATGAATACTGAGCGAAAATAAAAAATATAAAAGCATAAACAAGTGTTTTACAACATCGATCAGTGAAGGGTATGTGTTGAGAATGACTGAGCCAAAACTCAGAAAGGACGATGAAGAATACAACTGAACATGTCTGATTCGATCAAATGTTAATTTAAAGTTCTAATGGAGAAAAGAAAAGACAAGACCTAACTGATAAACGTACTGTCAGACGTTTGTTCTAGTTAGAATTAGGTCATATTTGAGTCCATCATCGTCGTTATGCATATATAATCGTCCTATTCACACTTATTTGATGTTGAAGGAACATAGACTAGCATATGGAGCGAGCTGAGTGAAAACAAGAGCAAAAACCCGAAAAAACAACATTCACGGCCACTTGCAAGACCTGTCACGGCCGTGAATAGAAGCTGAAAGGCAAGGAAGCTCGCGGAAACCAGTCACGGCCACGAGCATGACATGTCACGGCCGTGACACGATGGACTAAGTAGGAAGCAACTCGCGGAAATGATTCACGGTCAACTGCACCAAGAGTCACGTCCGTGAACTAACGAGAATACCTGCAGAAACCGTTCACGGCCGCGTGCATCATGTGTCACGGCCGTGATGTGAAGAGTTTAAAGGACAGTCCTCGCGGAAATCTGTCAAGGCCACGTGCAAGACTAGTGACGGCCGTGAACTATAGAGGAGAAACCAGCCAGGCTCGCGGAAACTGTTCACGGGAACGTGCATAATGTGTCACGGGCACGTGCAGACTTGTCACGGCCGTGATCGAGGCAAGGGAAAGCAGTGTTGCTCGCAAAAAATGTTCATGGCTTGGTCAAGGAGGTGTCACGGCCGTGAAGGTGACCATCGAATTCAAAATCCCGAAATCTCAGGGATGTCACGGCCGTGACGGACGTGGTGCGTGGCCATGAAGCTGACGGGATGCTATAAAAGCCCAATTTTGAAGCTCTAAAACAGGACTATTCTTCCCCAAAATTAGATCTAACGACATTGAGGACGAAAATAGAGAAGTACGCTGAATCAAACTGGGATCTTTAGATAGGGAATAGTTTGTGTATTCCTCGTCTTGGTTTCCTATTAATTTCGTTGTATCTCTTTACAGTATGAGTAGCTAATCTCTTTGCGTGTTTGGGATGAGATGAACGTTAGAGTAATCGTATGTTGGACGTTAACTCCTAGTGAACACATGTATCTGATTATTTGTCGTTTATGAATATGTTCTTTCGATTCAATATGTCTATGTGTTGAGTTGATCACCACTTTGATATGTCTATGTATCTCTGTGGCATTGGTAGATCGTAAGGGCGAAAGTTAAACAACGATTGGGCCTTTCGTAAACGTTAGGGTTGACTTTAGGGCAAAAGCAAATAGACAACCCTCGATATCAGTAATATACAATTTAGATCCTCTTAACCATCTAGGGCGATAGAAAATTCGGGAGTGAGTAGGAAATTACTGCGATTTAATCGATGTTTTCGTGGAAACGATTGTGCATGATTTGACCTGCGAAATCTATCGGGATTCGAACCCCGAACACCTTTTCTTTATCTGAAGTTCATCATTATTTGTCGTATCTTGAGTTCTTAATCATGTTGGATTGAGTTTGCGTAGTTAGTTCATCTTAAATGAAGTTTGATTATTTAGGTTAAATATCGAGTCGATAGCTTAGTACTAGTAGTTTCATCTATTCCTCGTGTTCGATACTCGGATATTCGCTAGAGGTATTCTACAAACCATAGGTACACTGCCTATCGTGCGTTGCTGTAGTTTTACGTATTCGTTTTATTTATTACTTGACAACTTGCACGAGACTTTACAATTCATTAACCATGCTGCGTAGTGATCAAGTTTTTGGCGCCGTTGCCTGGGATAAGATTGATAGTAGGAAAACCCTAGTTCGGTAGTTTAGCCACTTTTATTTTATTTCTGTTTAACTTTATTATAAGTAATATTATCATTTCTTACATTTTGGTTGTGTCGTCTACCTAGCTAACCTCTTTCATGATTGACACGCTCGAATACTAGCAAGTGTACTAGGTCGTGCAAGAAGTAAAACGGACGAAGTTCGAGTATCGATCCACGAAGACAACTCGATTTATTCTAAGAAAATATTCTTTTTCCTAATTTAGACTAAAATATATTTTTCTGATTCTTTTGAAGATTTGATTAACGATTAATTAAAAGAGAACGCAAATAAGAAAACAAAAGCGAAATAAGTATAATGGTTTGAAATCAATCAACGAAAGCGTGATCAAGACACATGCTCGGCACAAATTACTCCTACGTCGTCATGCAATCGATTCTATCTAATCAACATGAATCTAAGTCAAGGTAGAGTTTCCTAACACAATCGCTACCCGTTTGTCCCGCAATAGCGATCCTATGCGATAGAAAACCAATCCCTATATGTCTATATGACTGTAGTTTCTACGCATGCATTAAATATCTATGAAATTCCCCGAGTTTAAACGCTTTCAGCGCCTAAGATCTCAGAAACCACACATACGAAACCAAATTCCATGTCTGGTCGGTTTTACGCAGTGGTGTTCGATGCTTATTGTTCTAACCGGTCTAATCATTTTGTCCGTCTCATAAACCAATCAAATGTCATGCATATGTTGATCAGGCACACGCAAGTAATAAACTCAAGCAAAGAACACATAACATGACTCATGTGATTAAATAAAATACGAATAGCATTAATACTTAGTCATAATTCGGCCTAACACGACTTAATCACAAAAGATCTCAGCTTAGCATATTAATAAACGAAATCAACAACGAATTAAAAGAAAACAGTTTTGAAAATGAAATATTAAAGAGATAAAATTCTTCCCCTCACGGTGTCGATTTGTCGCGTGTGGGTGTTCGCTGCCCTTCCCTATCTAGTATCGCAGCTTTCTGCCGTAGAAGCCGTCTGCGACGCTGCCCCCAATCCGTTTTTCTCCCAGCCGTGTGTGATGGAAGGTGACTGCTTGGAGGTGTGCGTGATGATGTCTGAGAGGTGGCTGCTTCGGGAGGTGGCTGCTTAGGCTGGGAGGTGCCGTGTGGTGAGAGGTGGCAGCTTGGCTAGAGAGGTGCGCTTGAGGCTATGAATCAAGAGGTGGCTGTTTGGATGAGGTTTGTGCTTGATTCTCCTCAGCCGTATTTGATCGTAGGTGATGGCCTTGAGGGTTTTTCTTGTGTGTGTCTCAGATCTTGCGTGACGGCAGCCGTGCGTGAGGAGAGGGTTGATGAGAGCTGCTTGGTAGGATCTTCAACGTGTATCTCACTCTCAAGGAAATAAAGATCTTCATCACTGATTCTTTCTTCCATTCTTTGATCTCCACTTAAGGAAATAAAAATATCCTCCACCTTTATTCTCTCATCTTCTCTTTCCATGTTTACAGCCTTTCCATATATCAGTAATTGGTAAATTACAAAGCTGCTACAATACTCCTGAAAATTGCGAAAGGACCCCAAGACTCCCAAAATGATCATAACTCCCCGTTTTTTCTCGTTTTTGCTGCAATATCTATCAAATAATAAATAACACGCAAACATAAGATATTCGAGAATATTTAAATAGATAACGACCAAATATGCAAATTTACGGGTATAAAAATCACGTAATATCCTAACTTATCAACAACCCCCAAACTAGCTTAGATCGTCCTCGATCATAAAATCGAAACAAGATTAAATCAAGTTAGGATTGCACAACATCATCAAATGAGTCACTCCTGTTTTATCTCAGAAAATAAAAGCACAATAAGTCGAGATCGTCATCAACTAATGAATGATTCAGGCAAAACACGAAACATGAAGTGATAGTTCGTAATCATATCACATCAACAAAGATATTTCCAGAATTCTAACACGTATCTCTCAACAACTCTCACATGAATCGCTCAAGTCACTCAAAGTGTTTTATGAGATATGTATCAAAACGCTCAATTCACAACATAGAAAGATATTACTCTAAGCTTGCAAATATATCACGTCGCAATAACTTAGTTAGAAGTCATGTACGAATCAAAGGGTCTTTTATCAACGGTTGTAATGGGGCTTGGGTTAAAGAGGTATGTCATATAGGATAAGTCTGAGGATAACCCGTACTCTCATATTAAGGTGTTCTTAACCGTCACCGTCAATGGAGTTCCGAACGATATGGTCAAGCTCATGCTATTCCCGTTTTCTCTTAAGGATAAGGCGAAAGATTGGTTGGAGTTATTACCGCCTAGATCCATAGCATCATGGGACGAGCTGCGCAGCACATTCATCGGTCATTTTTTACCGCAGTCAAAGGTGTTGAGGTTGAAGAGTGAAATCTCATTATTTCATCAGAAGGACTCAGAAAATCTCTGTGAGGTATGGGAGCAATATAAGACGTTGCTGAAAAAGTGCCCGCAGCATGTTATGTCGAAGGCTGCGATAATCCATAGATTCCACGAAGCACTTAATGATCAGATGATTCATATGCTTGATGGAGCTGCAAACGGAGGCCTCGTGAAACTTAATGCCACTGATGCGTGGAACTTAATCGAAGAATATTCGAAAAATAGTTTCATGAGAGGCAATTCTAGAATGAAGGTGCCAGGAGTTTTTGAAGTAAGTGGGGACACGGCGATGAATGGTAAGTTCGAAGCTCTTCAACAACAAGTCGCCACTACTCAGACCCAGCTTCAGACGATGATCATTGCCTTATTACCGAATGTTATTCAACCACCGTCTGTTAATGCCGTAATGACACCACCGACCATTGTACCTTCTCAACAAATGATGTACGTTCCTTTATGCGGCAAGTGTGGTGCAGCTCACAAAACTGCAAAGTGTCAGGCTATGCCCTCGTTGGAGCACGTTGATTACATGGGCAACTATTAAGGCCAGAGGAGTTTTCAGCATAGGGCACAACCAAATCTATCCTACGGCAATCAAGGGCAGCACGTACAGAGGACGTTAGGATTCCAACTAGGACCGCCGGGATTCCAATCTGGAGCATCCAACATTCAATATCAACAACAGGCCAATCAAGGTTCGGGATCCAACAATATGACGGAGATGAAAGGAATGATGATGACGCTCCTGTCTTACTTTAACAAGACCACTCAAGCCCACGAGAGTCGACTGACGAGGATGGAGGATCATTTTGAGACCATTTATGTACGGACCCAAAACACGGATGCCTCGATAAAGCAGTTGGAGCAGCAAGTAGGCCAGCTAGCCAGACAGATCGCATGGCGAACTCCGGGTTCACTGCCAAGTTACACTGAAACGAACCCGAAGGAGCACTGTAAGGCTGTAACATTAAGGAATGGGAAGGAATTACAGATTCAAGAGCCCATCAGGAAGAATCTTGCGGAGCAGAACGATGTTGAACACCATGAAGAAGAAGAAGTGATGCGACACGAAGGTGGAACGATGGAGAAAGAGGAGGCGAAAGAACCGAAGGAGAAGGAGATCTCCCGACCGCCGGTGAAACCTTACGAGCCAGAAATTTTGTTGGTAGCCTTTCTATCCTAACAATCTAACTTAGGGACGATTTAACCACGTTTGTAAATGGGAAGAATTAACTCACGTGGGGTGTTGTGTTCTTGAGGAAGGTTGTGAGCTTCTCTCTCTAAAAATACTCTCTCTAGATAGAGTTTCACACAAAACATACTTTATTGTGTGTTAGGGTTTTAGTATTTATACCACAAGTTGGTATATAATACTTGGGCCCCTAACAAAGCCCAATTACACTAAGCCTCTTATAAAGAGAATCTTTATAAATATACTACAAAGATAATTCTAATTAATTGAACACAATAAAATAATCCTAACGTGTCTTGAAGCTCACCGTGTCTTGATCTTCGCTTCTCGGCAACGGATCTTCCTTCAAGTCTTCTCTTGAATCTTGTCTCGTAAATGCCGAAAGGTGTTTGAAGTTGCTTGCCGGATCTTGAAGAATTTTCTCTTGTTGTGTGTTCCATTTCTCCCTCTCATAGCGAGAAAACTCCCCCTACGTTTGTTCAACCTTGTGTTGGAATTGAGAAATTTTCTCTTTAGAAAATCGGAGAGGTGCACACGAGACGGTTGTCGGATTTCTTCCTTTTGTGTCTAATCTCTCCTTTCGATAGTAACGCAACTCCCCCTACTTTTGGTCAACCTTATGTTGGAATTGAGAAGTTCTCTTTGAAATTTGGAGAGACGCACACGAGGCGGCAACTTCGGTCTTTGAAGTCCGTGGTGTTCGCTTGATTCTTTGACGACGCTTGAGGATTTAGCGTTTCTGATCTATCTTGCACTTTCGTCGTGGTATTTCTCCCATTTTGATTTAGTACTACTCCCCCTCATTAAGATCGAGTTGGGGAGATCGTCATGCGATGGGTCAAAATGAAGCATCATCTTGGGAAAGAAGATCACGTCGTCGGGACAAGGAAATGGCGTTGGTAGGCACAGTAGGAGCTCAGGTTTGGTAATAACCCGACGGAGCCACAAAGGCAATCCGTCGTATAAGAAACTCGGGTCACGAAGACTTCCCGTTAACATCTTGAGTCCTAACAATCTCCCCCTACAAGGGCTATCTCCTCTTCTTGCGGAGGCTTTGAATGCTCTTTCGACTAGGACTCTCTTGTCTTGACGCTGTATTATGTAGACCGGATGTATATAGTGATCCATGCCCTGATATTTGACTTTGATGATGTCGCGGATCTTGGACTTTGTTCGCATCTTGTCCTGGTCTTTCTCCGTAGTTTTAAGCCATCAAGTCTCCTCCAATCTTCTTCTTCTCGGCGCCGGATTCGTCTTCTTCGAAGGAAGTTGTCTGGTTCGGCCTCGAGGAAGCTTATCTGGCTCCGGAAGAAGGTACGCATGGGGTGTAGTGAAATGTGCCAAGGCTCGTTTGGAAGTACATTCGCCAGATCAAGTGTAGGGGAGCCCGACTTCAGAGTGGTCAGCTCGACGAAAATTGGTGGGTGGTCCGACCTGTTTGTTTATGCGTGTCCCCTTCTCCCCCTCATGGCAATTCGTGTTTACGAGATCGGCATGCTTGTATAGGAAGATTAGAAGGACACAAACGACAGGTCGGTGATGGTAATAACCAGACGGCGGAGCCACTAAGGCAATCCGTCGACACGACTTCAGAGACAAACTCCGAGACATGGCATGTGAGGACAGGGCTTGAAGAACCGGGGCCACATAGGCGTCCCGTTTACATTGTTCTAGTGACTAGCTAGAGACGATGGCCTGATTCCGTTGTTGTCTTGATGTTGCAACGGCAGGAGTTCCTTCCGATTCTCGAAGCATGTCTAAGCAAGATATGTCTACGAAATTTCTAGCTTGATCACAAAGATCAGGTGTTAGAAAAGTGTATGTGTCCTAGAAAATATAATAATATATGGAAAGTGAGGACACACTAGACTCGAGTGCTCAAGGAAGTGTGGTGGTGGGGCTGAGTACCACATAATTCAATATCTCTTGCTTCCGAGTGAAGCGGTGATAGTAGATGTGGTTCCCCGTGATTTCTGAAACACCTGTCTTTTGTGAGACAAACGAGTGGCTAAGGCTCGGTTGTGCACGCGCCGTTGGACCTATTGCGGCGACTTCTACCCGGGAGCTAATAAAATTAGCACCTGTACCTATGGGGGTTGGTCCGAATAATTTGTGAGGTGAGGGAATCATGTAGCGTCGGTCTTTTCAAAAGATTTTAGTAGACGTGGCTATTTCTTCGTGATTCGACTGACTCTCGGTGATGTTCCGGGGTTAGATTCAATTGGGTTTGACTGAATCGTAGGAACGAAGTATCCATGCATCCGGTAGGAAGTAGTGAGTGCTGCTTTGTTTGTCAGCAAGCCGGAGCAGGTCGGTTGAAGCGAGCACCGAGATTTGCATTTGTAGCCACCATCGCCTTTAGAAAAGAGTTGACCGTTGTAGGCTCGAGATTCGTCTTTTAAAGTCCATCTTCGGAGGTCGGAGGTAATCTCTATGAAGCTTGATGATGAGGAGAGAAGATTTTTCTTTTTCTTTTCTTTTTTTTTTGGTTCTTTTTTTTTGTATATATATATATATTAATCGTTATTAGTAAAATATATTTTTATACTATATATTATATGGATATAATATATATATTTATTGTATTAGTAATATATATTAGTATGTTATATATTACATATATATATTATTCCTTCCCCTCAAATCATGCTTCCTAAAGTAACTTGCTCCCCCTCAAAAGATGCATGGTAAGTTCGAAAAATCTGTAAAATCTCTTTCCCTAAATTCACGTATTTAAAGTTCGCTCCCCCTAAAAAATGTAATTATTGCCCCCTTTTAAGAAAATAAGGAACACTTCTCTTTTAAAAAAATAAAAGAGTAGCTCCCCCTCAAATTAAGCTCATAGAAAAAAATGGTATTTATCATTTCCGTGCGTAATATGCAGTTTAAATTTTAAAGTTTTGAAAATGCATATTTAAAATGTACCGTTTTGATAAATAGGTATTTTTCAATTCAGTTCGTATGCATATGCAAATTAAAATTTTGAAAATTTGATTAAGATACACATAATTATAATATACCTATCTTAAAAATATGTATGAATGTGGTATTATGCAATTTAGTTCAAAAGATAGAATGTACCACATATAGTCGTAGTTGCTCACGTCGTTTCCCTTTATCATGTATGTGGAGCCACTACGTCAAATTGATATACTTGAGGGATGCGGTTGCTCGCGTCTCTTACCAGTCATGCAGGTGGAGCAACCCGAGTACCGTGCATGCTGGGATGTTGTGGTTGCCCTCGTCTCGTACCGATCTTGAGTATGGAGCAACCATCTTCGGATTACTACTCATGACCAGTGTTTTGTGGTTGCTCTCGTCTCATACCAATCACGCGTGTGGAGCAACCATCGTCGAATTGCCACACGTGATTGGGCTCCTACAAAACTTTAACGGGACTTTGGTACCCATTTTTGGATGAGTCCTCCCTGATTAGCAGAAAAAAATTTATGCATATAAGGTGTCAAATCAGATTTTAGTCCTAAATCATTCATTAACGTGCTTTTAGGTACCCGACTATGTTTGGATTACCTAACTTAATTGTTGACTTAGGAACCCATTTAGAAGCAATTTGACACGGAAGGAACGTTTCAGCGTAGGTGAATGTGGGTCTCGGAGAAGATTTAAATATTTTCTCCGAAGCCAGTCGCATGAGATATTTCTCAGACTTAACATCGACTGGATATTTCAGGTAGGGATAGGAACATAAGGAATTATAAGCATCGTTAGTACATGAGATGTTCTTCCTACTTAGAGAATTCACACGATTCACATCAAAATGATGGGGAATAAGCGTGGAAGTTCGCTTGCTTAAGCTTGGAACTTATTCTTTGCACGCTTTCCTTTCTCCTTCCTAATATTGTTTTGTTCCACAGCATTTTTACGCAAATTACTTTTACTTTTCGATTCAGTGTCTGTTAGGAATCTTTAGTAGTGTCCTTTGATATTTATAAGTGTTAGGAATATTTTATTGTGTTCAATTAATTATAATTATCTTTGTTGTGTATTTATAAAGATACTCTTATAAGAGGCTTAGTGTAATTGGGCTTTGTTAGGGGGCCCAAGTATTATATACCAACTTGTAGTATAAATACTAAATCCCTAACACATAATATAGTGTATTTTGTGTGAAAATCATCTTTAGAGAGAGAGAGAGCTACCCAATACCTCTCACGCACACACACCCCACGAAAATCAATTCTTTCCATATTCAAATGTGGTTAAATCGTTCCCGATGTTAGATTGTTAGGATAAAAGGCTACCAACAATTGGTATCAGAGCCAGGGGACCGCACCGGTGTGGGGGGGGGGGGAATGTTAGGTATGGGACTAATGTTCCCTCGAGCCGGTCAAATCCGCGACTCTTAAACCCACCTCTTCAGTAGCAATACTGAGGAATCCCACACCGGTGAGGCATGAAAAACCACTGAATCCACTCATAGTACGGTGTGGTTCGAGGATGAACCAGGCAGAAGCTGGTGGGCATGTGACACCCGGGACCGATGAGGGCGGGGAGTGATCGCCGGTGCAAAGGTGCACGGACAATGAGCGGCTCCTGGCAGGCTTCTAGGTCGGGGCCGATGAGGGCGGGGAGTGATCGCCGGTGCTAAGGTGCACGGACAATGAGCGGCTCCTGGCAGGCTTCTAGGTGGAGGGGTACATGAATGAATCGGTTCCATATCCGAATGAGAGTGGTTAAGGAAGGGTATAAGAGACTTGATAAGTGCTATTCATACCACCAAGGTGCACCTTCCTTTTCGGGAGCCCATCCATAAGAACTTCAAAGTTAAGCGTGCTTGACTTGAAGTAGCACTGGGATGGGTGACCCCCTTGGGAAGTTTGCTCATGTGTGTGTGAGTGAGGACAAAGCACACTGGGAAGGCTAGTGGTGGTACAGTGAGGATAGACTATCAGTCTGTATGCGGTGGGACCAATTCCACATGTCCCGGTACACGATCCAACAAGTGGTATCAGAGCCAAACGCGTTAGGATTTGATAGATTTTTCTGAAAATTTTGGGATTTTTAGTGTTCTTGAGCTCGAAATTTTCGGCCTTAGATCTTGAGTTTCTTTTGGGCTTATTTTACTGATTTTGCAAGCTTAAGAGCTAAATAGGTTGTTTCCGAGTGATTTTAAGTATTTACCCAACGATTTTCAGTAGATTTGAGTGAGATTTAGGTAGAAATCGCACAGAAAACTCGTCATTTTTTCTACAGATATGAATTTCGGGTAGATGAATGTAATAGTGCCCAGATTTTCGGCTGATTCTATCCGATTTTCACTGATTTTTCTCGTCACTCGTAGATGAATGTAATAGTGCCCAGAAAATTCGGCGTATTTTTACATGAACTTCGAATTATTGCCCGATTTTCATCAGCCGAATTTCCTGCACGGCGAAAATTAGTACTTACCCGATTTCCATCACCAGAATTTCGTTTAAAATTCTCGGCGATTTTCAAGTTTTCGAGCAGACCCAAATTCGGGCAGAATAACCCGAATTTGCCCATTCTCGGCGAATGTCTGATTTTCGGACTGAATTATCCGAATTCGGGCAAATCATCCAAATCAATATACCCGAATTTCTACCTACCCGAAAATTCTTAGTATTCGAATTTCCAAGCATACCTTTAGATTTTCGGTCAAAGTCTTCACCCGAGAATTCACTGTTCTTGATCACTCACTCTTTCAAAAATTACACTTAAACGTTTTCGATTACCCAAAATTTTTCGCCCCCCCGGAATAAAAAGGCTTTAAGTAGCAAATTTTTTTTTATACATCATTTGATAGAGAAAAATTTTCTAAGTCCAACGGACATAGTCTATTTTACACTTTTTTTCGAAATTTTTCAAAATAAATTTTCCGGGCCCAAAATTTTCGGTATAGAAAACTTTTTCGTCAATTTTTTAAAGCAAATCCACTATACGCGTCAACAATCACGTATCCAACAATGAACTTAGGTCGTATTTGGCATATTATAGAAAACGTTTTGGTAACTTTCCCGAAGTTTTCGAAATCATTCTAAAATTTTTTAGGTACACACCAAAAATTTTCGACACTTATTTTCTTCGATACTTCACTATACTTTTTGGTAAACCAAACTTTTCGGAACTGAATTTCCAAAAGCCAAATTTTTAATTTTTAAATTTTAAAAAAAAATGGATGCTCAAGCTAGAAAAATTGAGGAATTAGAAGCAAGATTTGCTAATAATTACTCTGTGTTGCTTAAGCAACAGGAAGATCTAGCTTTCGCTAATGAATATTTGGCTAACGCAAAGTCAAAGATCATTAGCTTAGAAACCAAGTTAGAGATTAATGAAAAGAATGTCTGCGATATAACGAAAAGATTACGTTCTTGCGAAGATGGGCGAAATAGTGTCTCATCAAAATATCAGATAATCTTAGAGGAACGGCGTATGCTTTACTTTCAGATGTAAATTTTAGAGAACGCCAGTGCAAAAAGAAGTCAAGCAGATAAAAATCCTTCTTCTAACTTAGTGTCTTTAGGGGAAAATAATTTACATTCTAATAAACCTACTTCTTGTTGGGAAATTCCTGAGGTTCCTAGTAAAATTGCAGAATTAAATGCAACCTTGATATCAGAAAGAGTAGGTTTTCGAGCGGAAACGAAAAAGCTTTTAGAGGAGATTTTATATCTCAAACATTCCCCGTCTTTACCTGTTTCCAATGATCTTTCAAAAGATACATCTTCCTCGAAACAGGTGAAGAAAAGCATCCTTGTTCCTAAAACTGAGAAAGCTTTTACTAGTAATTCTAAGTCAACTTTGACTGGCACATAAACGATAGGTAAAAGCCTTAAGCTTAATACTTCCAAGGAACAGAAAATTAGGAAGGAGAGAGAAAAATCGCCATTGTCTTTCAAAATTAAGGTCGAACATGTTCAAGATTTTCCCTCTCCTATTACTCTTCAAAGGAAAGCGTGCAAAGAAGAAGTTCCAAGCTTAAGCAAGCGAACTTCCACGCTTATTCCCCATCATTATGATGTGAATCGTGTGAATTCTCCATGTAGGAAGAATATATCATGTATTAACGATACTTACAATTCTTTATGTTCTTATCCCTACCTAAAATATCCAGTCGATGTTAAGTCAGAAAAACATCTCATGCGACTGGCTTCGGAGAAAATATTTAAATCTTCTCCGAGACACACATTCACCTGCGCTGAAACGTCCTTTCCGTGTCAAATTGCTTCTAAATGGGTTCCTAAGTCAACAATTAAGTTAGGTAATCCCAAACATAGTCGGGTACCTAAAAGCACGTTAATGAATGATTTAGGAATAAAATTTGATTTGACACCTTATGTGCCTAACTTGTTTTCTGTTAATCAGGGAGGACCCATCCAAAAATGGGTACCAAAGTCCCGCTAACATTTTGCAGGAGCCCAATCACGTGTGGTAATTCGTCGATGGTTGCTCCACACGCGTGATTGGTATGAGACGAGAGCAACCACAAAGCCCCATCATGAGTAGTAATTAGAAGATGGCTGCTCCATACTCATGATCGGTACGAGACGAGGGCAACCACACATTCCAGCATGCACGGTACTCGGGTTGCTCCACATGCATGACTGGTAAGAGACGCGAGCAACCGCATCCCTCTCGTATGGTACCTTGAAGTTGCTCCACATACGTGATAAAGGGAAACGACGTGAGCAACTACGACTATATGTGGTACATTCTATCTTTTGAACTGAATTGCATAATACCACATTCATACATATTTTTAAAATAGGTAAATTCTATATATGCATTCCATAGTAAATTTTGACATGCATATCGAGCTGAAAAGACAATATACCTACCTTGCAAACAATAGGGTACAATATAGCCATGCATGCTTCAAACGGACTTTTACTTTCAAATTTTTGCATGCATGCATATATGAGCCGAAATGTGAAATACCCTATTTTATAGGTACATTTTCATTATGCATACAATTTTAACATTATCGAGCTTAAACTTTCAAGTATGCATATAAGCTGAATCGCAAAAAATTACCTATTTTCTGTAGGAGCGTCAAAGGTAGAAAACGTACATTTTAATATGCTTAGTTTAAAGAAAATTAATTCTTCAAGTATGCATCTGAACTGAAAAGAAAAAGACGTTATTTTCATCACGCTCATTCTTTTTGGGAGAAAATCTACACTTTAGGCGTGCATGCATTAAGGGGGAGTATCATTCCATATTTTCGAGGAGAGTACATTTTAAAGGGGAGAAAAACTCTTACGGTGGTGCACGATTTGAGGGGGAGGAACAAAAAAAATATATATATAGATATATAGCTATATAATATAATATAATATAATATAATATAATATAATATAATATATAGTATATTATTCTATTCAATATATATATATATATGTATCTACAAAAAAAAAAAAAAAAAAAAAAAAGGAAAAATCCTCCCATCATCAAGCTATTCCACCTCCCAAGACGGACTTTAACAAAAAGCTCAACCCTCAAGAGTTCAAGAATCCTCAAAAGGCAAAGGTGACTTCATTGCGCTCATATTACGATGCACTCTACCGACCTGCTCCAACTTGCTGATCAAACAACACTCATCAAAATTGACGGATGCAGAAATCCTAGTTCCTATGGTTCAGTCAGACCAAACTGAACCTAACCCCGGAACACAATCGAGTGTTAGTGACGATTCATGCGCATAAAAGCCGCCCCTATTTGGCAATTCCTGACAAGACCACAAAGCCGATGATACACAAATCCCTTACCTCCCACAACATTCGGACCATCCCACATAGGTGCAGGTGTTGATTTTTATCAGCTCCCGGGTAGAAGTCGCCTCATTTGGTCCAATGGCGCATGCACAACCGAGCCTAACCCACTCATCGATCTCCCAATAGACCGATGATTCAAGAAATCACGAGGAATTACGTCTACTATCACCGCTTCACTCGGAAGCGGGAGATATTGAATTATGTGGTACTCAGTCCCACCACCACACTTCCTTGAGCACTCGAGTCTAGTGTGTCCTCACTTTCCATATATTTTTATATTTTCTAGGACATACACACTTTTCTAACGCCTGATCTTTGTGATCAAGTTAGAACTTCCATAGACACATCTCCTATAGATGTGATTCCAAGATTGGAAGGAAGTCCTGCCGTTGCAACATCAATACAACAACGGAATCAGGCCATCGTCTCTAGAACGATGTAAACAGGATGCCTATGTGGCCCCGGTTCCTCAAGCCCTGTTCTCACAGGCCACGCCTCGGAGTTTGTCTTTGAAGTCGTGTCGACGGATTGCCTTAGTGGCTCCGTCTGGTTATTACCATCACCGACCTGTCGTTTATGTCCTTCTAATCTTCCTATACAAGCATGCCGATCTCGTTCACACGAATCGCCCTCAGGGGGAGAAGGGGACAAACATAAACAAACAGGTCGGACCACCCACCAATTTCCGCCGAGCTTACCACTCTGAAGCCAGGCTCCCCTATACTTGAATGGAACATTCCAAAGGAGCCTCGACACATTTTACAACACCCCACGCGTACCTTCTTCCGGAGCCAGACAAGCTTCCTCGAGGCCGAACCAGACAACTTCCTTCGAAGAAGACGAATCCGGCGCCGAGAAGAAGAAGATTGGAGGAGACTTGACGGCTTAAAACTACGGAGAAAGACCAGGACAAGATGCGAACAAAGTCCAAGATCCGCGACATCATCAAAGTCAAATATCAGGGCATGGATCACTATCTACATCCGGTCTACATAATACAGCGTCAAGACAAGAGAGTCCTAGTCAAAAGAGCATTCAAAGCCTCCGCAAGAAGAGGAGATAGCCCTTGTAGGGGGAGATTGTTAGGACTCAAGATGTTAACGGGAAGTCTTCGTGACCCCGGTTTCTTATACGACGGATTGCCAACAATAAGTCTTGGGTCTATTTTGTTAGGACTCAAGATGTTAGGATAAAAGGCTACCAACAATAAGTCTTGGGTCTATTTTGTAATTAGTAGTTTTGGGACTAGTTTGGGATTTTGTAATAGTCTTAGGAAAGGGCCTTAATATACCAACTCATGTGGTATATAAGGCCCCATTTGCCCTTCTAGGGTTCTCATCTAAAGAATTTCAAAAAGCTAGCCACCTTGTACCTTCAAGTAAGAAACACACATTTTACACACACTCAAGGTGTAGCTCGAGTTTTAAGTTTAATCTCATCTTTTGATCCTTGTTTGGTAACAAAAGGACCAACAAGTGGTATCAGAGCCTAACATGGATCGATCACATGATTTGAATCCAGTTTCGCTCGATTCCGACGTGATTTGAAAGAGTATTTCCATGAAAACTATTTTCGATTTTTTTGTCCTTTTCGGGTGATTTTGTGCTCTTCTTGCTGTTTTTGTGCCCTTAGGGACTTGATAGATTGTTCTTCAGTGATTCTCTACTCTTTTAAATCGATTTCAGCCAAGTTTGAGTAAGATTTGAGTCAAAATCGTGTATGAAACTCGTATTTTCTGGTACAGAGGTATTTTTCGGGTAGATGAATGTAACAGTGCCCAAAAATTCGGCTCATCTTCCCGAAATATCTTCAACGAGCCGAAAAGTTAGTCGAAAATAGTCATTTTCGGGCAACTAAACTTCAAAATCCATCCGAATTTGGAAAACTCTCGGCGAATTTTCAAATTTCGGTCAAAGTTCAAGTTTCGGTCAAAGTACACCCGATTTTCAAATTTCGGTCAAAGTTCTACTTTCGGTCAAAGTATACCCGATTTTTTTTTCAATTTCGGCCAAGACATTTAATTCTCAAATTTCGATCAAGGACTACCCGATTCTTGAAATTCAGATTATTTTGCACGGATCTTCTTTTCAGTCCTGCCCGAACATTATCTTGCCCGAACTCTGCTTTACTTAGTATCTGCCCGAAAATTTTACAATTCTCGGACAGATAGACGCAATTGCCATAAAATACCCGAATTCGATACTCATTCGATTTTCAGTAGCATTACTCGAATTCCCAACTAAACTGTTGACCTAAAAGTCAATACTCGAATTTCACTACTCTCGTTATTTGACCTATTCAATTTACTTCTACTCGAAAGTCAATTGACAATACTCATAGTAGTTTCTAAGTTTTAATCTTTTAACATCACGATTCAAAAACTTGGAAAACTCCAATCTTGTTCGGTCAAATATTTCTTACACAAACTTTTCTAAACTCTCAAATACAATTGTTCGAAACTAACTATTCATCTCGCAGATCACCTACACGTTACGATCATTACCAAACAACAACATGGACGCCTACGCGATAGGATCTGACATTCGTCCCCCAATGCTAAGATGGGGCGAATATGGCATCTGGAAAAAACCGTTTCATCAATTTCATTGAAGTCAAAGACGGCGA
Source organism: Lindernia subracemosa (assembly GCA_028392965.1). Classification (NCBI taxonomy): domain Eukaryota; kingdom Viridiplantae; phylum Streptophyta; class Magnoliopsida; order Lamiales; family Linderniaceae; genus Vandellia; species Vandellia subracemosa. The sequence continues at coordinate 555,569 of JAQPCC010000044.1, forward strand.
CCTCGCCGATGATATGCTCTCTTCGATCTACGACGGACCAGCCCAATTCTGGACCGTTGTTGAAGCTCAACCCAATGCAGCCCCTCCAATCTTGGAGAGAAGAACCCTCAAGCATCCCAGTCGCTACACTGACGCTGAAAATGTACGAGCTAGAGCTGACAAACTCGCCAGAAACTATCTCCTCCAATCCCTTCCAAATGATGTATACATCCAGGTGGACAGCATGTCCACTGCCAAAGAGATTTGGGACGGAGTCACAAAGATGATGGTTGGGACGGAAGTCAGCAACTTGTCCAAGAGATCGAGCACTCTCACAGCCTATGACTCCTTCAGAGCCAAAGAAGGGGAAGAAATTCGAGGCACTTACCTTCGTTTCCTCACCATCGTCAATGAGATGAGGAAGATCAACATCCAACGATCGAACTTCGAACATAACATCAAATTCCTCTCCACACTTCAACCCGAGTGGGGCATAATTGCTGTTCTGATCAAACAACAGAACAAAGATCTGGATGCCATGGACATACATTCCCTTCACGACAATCTCTCTCAATACATCGAATACGCGAAGGAAATCAAAAACGAAGGAAAGGCAAAAACTGAGGTGGAACATGTTGCTCTCGTGACCAACAAATCCACTAACAGAAGCTCGAAAGCATCTAAGGGAAAACAAGTCGTCTTATCCGACTCCTCAAACAGCGCTGACTCTAACTCTGGCTCTGACGAAGAACTCAACGACCTCAAGAAGCAAATAGCTATGCTGTCGAAGATGATGAACAAGAAATTTCCCAAGAAATCATCATCATCCTACAATCAACAACGAACATCCAGCATGAAACAAAAAGCCATCGCTCCCGAGGAACATGAGACTAAGGAAGCTGAAGCCCCTAAGAAATGCTTCAACTGTGGGAAGCTAGGTCACTTTGCTAAGGACTGTTACAGACCTAAAACAAAGGACTCTGAGTACTACAAGAGAAAGCTTCAGTTCTCCCAAAAGAAAGATGCGGGGATGGTGCTGGTTGCTGAAGAAGAGGAATGGCTTGAGGACACTTCAGACGAGGAGACGAATGAGAAAGCTTTCATGGTCAAGATCAAGGATGGTGACTCGGAGGACGAAGCGGTTGGCCCCAGCTCCAATGACCCTGATCTCCCCGGCTCTGACTCGGAGGTATACACTCCATCCTCAAATGATTTCACTGAATTGAACCATAGGACATGCAAACTCTCCATGCAATGTAGGGATTACATAGAACTAAAACGAAAATTCGACAATAATTATTCCTTACTAAACACACAACAGGAAGAGATAGCTATTCTTAGGGAGTCATTAGCCAATGCAGAGTCCATAACTAAAATCTTAACAAATAAGGTGGAAGATAGTGAAAAATAGATTAGCAATGTTAGTAAAATTTTGAAGGAAAACGAAGAAGAACGCGTAAACGTCTCTTCTCAATATGACTTGATCACCAAAGAAAGATTTAGACTCTATAAAAAGGTCAGAGAATTGGAAGACCTCCTCACCAAAAGTGGTCAGACCGATCAAACCATCTTTCTCAACCAACCGAAGGATGTAGAATTCTACGACCCTCGTGAAGGTATAGGATTCCGAAGTAAACATAACCCTTCGAAAGATGAGGTATATTTCCTATATGACATCAGACATCTAGGTCTAACTCTGAAAACACTTATGCCTTTCGTCGAGTCATCAGAAGTAAATGAGACGAAAGATAAGAAAAGAAAAAACAAAGAATGGACCCAAATTGCATTTAAGTATGCAGATCTGAATGATAGCTATAAGACTAGAATCATTCCGCTGACTACAGACTTTGTCTCACCTTTCGGTCCCGAAAATCAGGAAAGTACTTCCGAATAGGCCAAACCCATTTATTCATCGATTTACATACCAGAAATAATTCGCAAAATAGGCGATCTAACTGCTTCTCTGGAATCTGAAAGGAAAGCCTTTTCGGAAGAAAGAACCACTCTCTTAAGTAAAATTTACACTCTTGAAAACTTTCCTGATGTTCACAAACCTTCCACTTCTCACTCTGTCCTCAAAACTTCTACATATGTAGATAAGAGTACAGAAATCAAGTCTCCTTCGTCTCACTTAATCACTCGTACTGACTCTGTTAAGCTTGTGACAATAGGCAAAAATTTGAGAGACAGAAAGACGAAGAAGGTCGCTCCGGAACGAGTGAAGACAAATCTCTGGGTTCAGAAGAAGAAGCTACCTTCAAAACCTGTCTCTCCAGTTTCTAATTGTTTTAACTTTCCTAAGCAATTGTCTTGTAATATCGCAGACTGTAATTCTCTATTTTCCACCAAAACTCCTAGGAATTGTCCGAACTATTTTGATGCATTTCCACGTTCTCATTACAATCGATCTCGCAAAAAGGCGCATACTATCACTTCCTCCCTCTCTAATCCTGCATCACCCACGCGACATAGGCCATCGCGAAAGACAAAAAGGAAGAGATACGCCACACCCGAAAATGAGAACAAAAACAAACACAATAAAGAGCCCAAATGTAAGCAACTATGGATTCCTAAGTGTTTACTGCACCAAATAGACAATAATCAAGTCTGGGTTCCTAAGTCAATCGTTAATCAAACCGATTTGATACTCAACATAACATCAATACTATTGGATCCATTTTCTGCCATGAATACTAGACCCGTCCTCAAACGGGTTCGTAAGATAACCTAACTTGTTTTTCAGGTCCGACATGTGTGGTACTTAGACTCAGGTTGCTCCTCACACATGACTGGAAATAAAGAACTGTTGAGCAACTTCATCGAGGGCTATCTCGAAAAGGTCTACTTCAGAAACGGCGACTCTGCACCTATGCTAGGAACAGGCAACCTTATCCATGACAGACTCACCATCAAGGGAGTATCGTATGTCGAAGGGCTAAGCTACAACCTATTCAGCATTGGACGTTCCTGTGACAAAGGATTTCAAGTTCTCTTCGAATCCAACAAATGCAGCGTCATCGATGATAAAGGGTCAAAGCTGCTCACTGGTCACAGAAAGACAAATCTCTACTCCATCGACCTGAAGACAATCGACCAACCTGCCTCATCTCTCGCGCATCTCTACATCAGAATGATCTATGGCATCGGCGGCTCTCACATCTCAACTTCAAGGATCTGAACAAGCTCCGCTCAGACAACTTTGTCAAAGGACTTCCCTCATTCCGATATCACAAAGAGCATCTTTGCTCGGCGTGCGAAATGGGAAAAATGAGGAAAGCATCCCATCACACCAAACACACAGCTTCGACCACAAGACCTCTTAAGCTCATTCATATGGACTTATGCGGACCAATGGGCACTCAGACTATCAATGGACGAAGATATGTGTTAGGAATATTTTATTGTGTTCAATTAATTATAATTATCTTTGTTGTGTATTTATAAAGATTCTCTTTATAAGAGAGGCTTAGTGTAATTGGGCTTTAGGGGGCCCAAGTATTATATGCCAACTTGTGGTATAAATACTAAAACCCTAACACATAATAAAGTGTATTTGTGTGAAAATCAAAGTGAGCCCCCAACCTCTCAAGAACACACAAGCACCCCACGCCAGCTTCATTCTTCCGATCATCAAATCGTGGTAAGATCGTTTAAATCTTTGTTTAGTTGGATATCTAGGCCTTACAAGTGGTATCAGAGCCAAACGCGCTCAGATTTGAGTGAAAATCTTCGAAATACTTTTTTGGTGTTCTTCGTGTTCTTCAAAAAAATTTCGAAAATTTTGATATGTTTTGGTATTTTTGTGCTTGATTGAGTGTTTAGGAGTTAGGATATAGGTGTTTCGATCTTTACCCAGGGCTAATTTGATTAATTTTGTGTTTGGGGATCGAAAAATAGGTTCAGTGTTCTCGCAGAAAAGTTTTCGGACCGAAAACCCACTGCGAAAACCTATTGCGAAAACCCACTTCGAAAACTCACGCTGCGAAAACCAGTGAGAAAACTTTTAGTGTGTGAGAAGTGTGTGAGAAAACTCACTTCGCAAACCTCCACTGCGAAAACCTTTTTTTTTTTCCACTTCGCAAACTTTTTTTGTTGGCTTCGCAAACCTCCTGCGAAAACCACTTGCCTCTCCCCCACTTCGCAAACCTCCCACTTCGCAAACCCAAGTAATTAATATATTTATATATATATATATTAATTAATTTATCTTTCAGTTTGCGCATCCAAACAAAAAAAAAAAAAAACAAAAGTTTTCGCACCATCTCAGGTTTTCGCATCACATTTAAAAAAAAAAAAAAGAAAAAAAAAAAAAAACAGTTTTCGCATCCTATTTAAGTTTTCGCATCCTATTTAATACTCAGTTTTCGCATCCTATTTTTTATTAAAAAAAAAAAAAAAAAAAAATCTCAGGTTTTCGCATCCTTATCAAATAAAATAATAATAATAATAAAAAAAAAAAAAAAAAAAAAAACTAAAACTAACACTAGTAATGATTAGGTAATCATTAGGTTAAAAATAAAATAAAAAAATAATAAAATAAAAATTTACATCCAGTTTTCGCATTCGGTTAAAAAAAAAAAAAAAAAAATTGGTTTTCGCACCCTTAAGAAAAAAGGTTTTCGCATCAATGTGAAAAAAAAAAGTAAATTAAAAAAATGAGGTTTTCGCACCCTTAAAAAAAAAAAAATTGGTTTGCGAATCAGTTTTCGCACCCAAGCTAAAAAAAAAAAAAAAAAAAAAAATCTCTTTGGTTTGCGAATCAGTTTTCGCACCCAAAAAAAAAAAGAGGTTTGCGCATCAGGTTTTCGCACTGACCAGGTTTTCGCATCCAAGTTTTCGCACCGTTCAGATTTTCGCACTGAGCACTTCGAAAACCACTGCGAAAACTTTTGAGGGCATTTTCGTAATTTTCCAGTTTTCGAACCCAAAAGTTGTCGAACCCACTTCGAAAATCTATTTTCGCACTCCTAACAAGAAATCTATTTTCGCAACAGCTCACTTCGAAAACCTAAGATTCTCGAAACAACACTTCGAAAATAAGTTTTCGCACTATATTTCGAAAATATTTTTCGCACTCATATCGAAAATTTAAATTTTCGCACCCAAGCACTCCGAATATTTATTTTCGCATCTTATCACTTCGAAAACTTGATTTTCCTAACACATACCGAAAATCAAATTTTCACATACCCCTTATCGAAAATAAATTTTTGCATATCATAACACATCCAAAACATCATTGGCAAATTATAGATAAGTTTGATAAATTTCCGAAGTTTTCGAAATCACCTCAAAAGTTTTTCGGTATACACCAAAAATCTTTTCGGTACCCAAAATTTTCGATACTTCACAATATTTCTCGATAAATCAAACTTTAGGTGCAGAAATTTTTAAAAGCCAATTTTTTATTCCAAAACATCATTGGCACATTATAGAAAAAGCTTTTGGTAACATTTTCGAAGTTTTTCGACATCACTTTAAAACTTTTCGGTACACACCAAAAAGTTTTCGAGACTTAAAATTTTCGAAACTTCACGACTTTTATCGACACACCAAAACTTTTCGGAGCTGAATTTTTCAAAAGCCAAAAATTATCAAATCTACACAACGCGTTAACGATCGCGTATCCAACTAAATTAAAAAAATAGTAATATTTTAAAATTTTAAAAATCATGGATTCTACTTCCGCAACTTCTGAGATGAGCTTTGACGAGAGTGATTTATATAAAGCTTTTCTTTCTTTGAAGGAAGATTATAAAACCATGCGTCGTGAGCATAAACATGAACGTAGGACTACCCAAGCGTTAGAAACTAAGTTAGCTAGTGCACTAGAAACTATTTCTAGTCTTGAATCAAAATTAGCTAGCTCAGAAACAAACGTTTGTGAGCTAACCAAGAACCTAAATTCCTCTAAGCTAGGCCAAACTCAACTTATAAGTCTCGAAAAGACTATAAGTGAGTTAGAAAGTAGACTAGACAATAATTACAAATGCTTAGTTAGGAGTTTAGAAGAAAGAGGTCGTCTTACTTGCCATTTAGAAAACGCGCGTGAGAAAATCACTAATCTTGAATCTCAAGAAGTAAAATTAAAAGCTCAAATTAGTGAACTAACAAATAAATTAAACAATTGCGAACTCGAACGCAATAATTATCTGTCTAATTTGAGCAATTCGCGGAGTAGTTTTAAACTTTCATTTGAGGAACGCAGTAAATTGCACTCTAAAGTTCATCACTTAGAGGGCATCCTTGCGAAAAAGGGTCAAACAAACCAAAGTTCCTCTAAAGACTTAGCGTCCAACGGGGAAAATAGTTTACATTCTAATAAACCTATCTCTTGTTGGGAAATTCCGGAGGTTGCTAGTAAAATTGCAGAATTGAACGCAACTCTGGAATCGGAAAGAGTAGGTTTCCGAGCAGAAAAGCAAAAACTCTTAGAGGAGATTTCTAATCTCAAAAACTCCCCATCCTTACCTGTGTTAAATAATCCTTCTAAAGAAATATCTTCCATTAAACAGGATAAGGGAACGCAAACGGACGCATTTGTTCCTAAAATTAAAAAGACTTTTACTAATAATTCTAAGTCAACTTTGACTGGCGCAGAAACGAAAAGTAAAAGCAATACATGTAAAAATGCTAAGGAACAAAAGAATATTAGGAAGGAGAAAGGAAAATCGACATTATTTTCCAAAACCAAGGACGACATTGCTAAAGATTCTCCTTCTCCCGCTCCTACCAAAAAGGAAGTTCCTAAAGAAGAAGTTCCAAGCTCAAGCAGGCGAACTTCTCAAACTTCCAAAATCTCTCATTCTTTAAAGAATGATAGAGATGGAATTGCTTACACGCACAAAAATGCTTATTATTCTAGTAAGCAAAAGTCCATCAAAAACCATCATTATAGAGTGAATGATGTGAATTCTTGTAGGCAATACGACTCATCATCTGATGACGCATATAGTGCGATAAGCTCGTATTCATACTTGAAATACCCGGTCCAGATTAAGTCTGAAAGACACCTTCTGCGACTGGCTAGGGAGAAAATCTTCAGATCTTCTAAACCTAGACACACATTCACCGGCGCTGAATTGTCATTTCCCTCTAAGGTTCACCAAACTTGGATTCCTAAATCAGAAATCAAATTAAATAGGACTTTAAATGATGATTTAGGATGTATATCTGAACCAAATGTGCATAAATTGTTTTCTGCTAATCAGGGAGGACCCATCCAAAAATGGGTACCAAAGTCCCGATAATGCTTTGCAGGAGCCCAATCACGTGTGGTAATTCGACGATGGTTGCTCCACTCGCGTGGTTGGTATGAGACGAGAGCAACCACAAGACCCCGGTCATGAGTAGTAATTAGAAGATGGTTGCTCCATACTCATGATCGATACGAGACGAGGGCAACCACAACTTCCAGCATGCACGGTACTCGGGTTGCTCCACATGCATGACTGGTAAGAGACGCGAGCAACCGCATCCCTCACGTATGGTACTTTGAAGTTGCTCCACATACGTTATAAAGGGAAGCACGGTGAGCAACTACACCGTAGGTAAATTCTATATATGCATTTCATAGTAAATTTTGGCATGCATATCGAGCTGAAAAGACAATATACCTACTTTGAAAATAATAGGGTACATTATAGCTATGCATGCTTCAAAAGGACTTTTACTTTCAAATTCTTGCATGCATGCATACCTGAGCCGAAATGCGAAATACCCTATTTTAAAGGTACATTTTCATTATGCATACAATTTTAAGATTTTCGAGCTTAAATTTTCAAGTATGCATATAAGCTGAATCGCAAAAATACCTATTTTTCAAAATGGTACATTTTAAATATGCATTTTCAAAACTTTCAAATTTAAAATGCATATTACGCACGGAAATAATAGATACCATTTTTTCTATAAAATGAGCTTAATTTGAGGAGGAGCTACTATTTTATTTTTAAAAGAGAAGTAACCCTTAATCTTTAGAAGGGAGCTATAATTATATTTTTGAGGGGGAGCAAACTTCAAATATGTGAATTTAGGGAAAGAGATTCACATCGAACTTTCCACGCATCTTTTGAGGTGGAGCAATTTTATTTTTGGAATCATGTTTTGAGGGGGAGGAATAATATATAATATGCATATACTATTATATATATACTAATATATATTACTAATACAATATATATTATATCAATATAATATATAGTATAAAAATATATTTTACTAATAACGATTAATATAAATATTATATCCATATAATATATAGTATAAAAATATATTTTACTAATAACGATTAATATATATATATATACAAAAAAAAAAGGGCCATCAATATTTAAAAAAAAAAAAAAAGAAGAATGTTCTCTCCTCTTCATCAAGCTTCATGGAGATTACCTCCGACTTCCGAAGATGAACCTCAAAAGAAGAATCTCGAGCCTACAACGGTCAACTCTTTTCAAAAGGCGACGGTGGTTAAAAATGCAAATCTCGGTGCTCGCTTCAACCGACATGCTCTGGCTTGCTCACAAATAAAGCAGCACTCACAATTCCTACCGGATGCATGGATACTTCGTTCCTACGATTCAGTCAAACCCAACTGAATCTAACCCCGGAATATCACCGAGATTCAGTCGAATCACGAAGAAACAGTCACGTCTACTAAAACCTTTTGAAAAGACCGACGCTACATGATTCCCTGTCCTCACAAATTATTCGGACCAACCCCCATAGGTACAGGTGCTAATTTTATTAGCTCCCGGGTAGATGTCGCCGCAATAGGTCCAACGGCGCGTGCACAACCGAGCCTTACCCACTCGTCTGTCTCACAAAAGACAGGTGTTTCAGAAATCACGGGGAACCACGTCTACTATCACCGCTTCACTCGGAAGTGGGAGATATTGAATTATGTGGTACTCAGCCCCACCACCACACTTCCTTGCGCACTCGAGTCTAGTATGTCCTCACTCCATATATTTTTATATTTTCTAGGACACATACACTTTTAAACACCTGATCTTTGTGATCAAGTTAGAACTTCCGTAGACATGTCTTGCTTCAACATGATTCGAGGATCGGAAGGAAGTCCTGCCGTTGCAACATCAAAGCAACAACGGTTTCAGGCCATCGTCTACGAGCATAGCTCCTAGATCGATGTTAACGGGAAGTCTTCGTGACCCCGGTTTCTTACACGACGGATTGCCTTTGTGGCTCCGTCTGGTTATTACCATCACCGACCTGTCGTTTGTGTCCTCCTAATCTTCCTACACAAGCATGCCGATCTCGTTAACACGAATCGCCATGAGGGGGAGAAGGGGACACGCATAAACAAACAGGTCGGACCACCCACCAATCTCCGCCGCGCTCACCACTCTGAAGTCGGGCTCTCCTGCACTTGAATGGAACATTCCAAAGGAGCCTAACACCCCACGCGTACCTTCTTCCGGAGCCAGACAAGCTTCCTCGAGGCCGAACCAGACAACTTCCTTCGAAGAAGACGAATCCGGCGCCGAGAAGAAGAAGATTGGAGAAGACTTGACGACTGCCTTAGTGGCTACGTCAGGTTATTACCTAACCTGAGTTCCTACCAACGCCATCCTTATGTCCCGACGACGTGATCTTCTTGCCAAAGATAATGCCTCATTTTGACCCATCGCATGGCGATCTCCCCAACTCGATCTTCATGAGGGGGGGTAGTACTAAAGCAAAATGGGAGCAACACCACGACGAAAGTGCAAGATAGATCAGAAACGCTAAATCCTCAAGCGTCGTCAAAGAATCAAGCGAAACACCACGACGAAAGTGCAAGATAGATCAGAAACGCTAAATCCTCAAGCGTCGTCAAAGAATCAAGCGAACACCATGGACTACAAAGATCGAAGTTGCTGCCTCGTGTGCGTCTCTCAAAATTTCAAAGAGAACTTCCCAATCCCAACATAAGGTTGACCAAAAGTAGGGGGAGTTGCGCTATTATCGAAAGGAGAGATCGAACACAAAAAGAAGAAATCCGGCAAGCGACTTCAAATCCCTTCCGGTATTTACGAGTCGAGCTTACAAAGAAGATTAAGAAGACGCGGTGCCGAGAAGCGCAGATCAAGACACGGTGAGCTTGAAGATCTCCAAAAAGAAGAGGTCAAAAGACAAGACAAAGAGGAAATTCCTTTAGGACTCAGGCAAATGCACTAAGCCCCACAAAGATAATCCATGCCGAATTGACGATTGAACACAAAGGGGGAGATTGTTAGGAATATTTTATTGTGTTCAATTAATTATAATTATCTTTGTTGTGTATTTATAAAGATTCTCTTTATAAGAGAGGCTTAGTGTAATTGGGCTTTGTTAGGGGGCCCAAGTATTATATACCAACTTGTGGTATAAATACTAAAACCCTAACACATAATAAAGTGTATTTGTGTGAAAATCAAAGTGAGCCCCCAACCTCTCAAGAACACACAAGCACCCCACGCGAGCTTCATTCTTCCGATCATCAAATCGTGGTAAGATCGTTTAAATATTTGTTTAATTGGATATCTAGGCCTTACAATATGTATTGGTGATAGTGGACGACTTCTCGCGCTTCACTTGGACAAAGTTTCTCCGAACGAAAGACGAAACAACAGATCTTATTATCGAATTTGTGAAGACAGTCCAGAACCTCTACCAGCTAAACATCCAGATAATCAGAACTGACAATGGGACTGAATTTAAGAACATGAAACTCGGCGATTTTTATGCATCGCTATGTATCACCCAACAGTTCTCAGCAGCGAAGACACCCCAACAAAATGGTGTTGTCGAGCTCAAAAACAGGACCCTGGTTGAGGCAACAAGAACTCTCCTAATCCATTCTGGACTACCGCACTTCTTGTGGGCCGAAGCACTAAACACAACATGCTTCACTCAGAATCGTGCATCGCTTCTCAAGAAATTCAACCGAACTCCATACGAGATGGTAAACCGTAGAGTGCCAGACGTCTCATTCCTCAGAGTCTTCGGATGCAAGTGCTATGTTGTCAACGAACGAGAAAATGGGGGCAAACTTCACCCGAAGGCATTCGAGGGCGTACTTGTAGGGTACTCGACAAACTCCAAGACCTATCGAGTATAACTAAAAGAGAGAAGGACTATCATGGAAAGTATTAACGTCACATTTGACGAAGTAGATCAAGTGGCTTCTGTACCAATCAGTCCAGAACCCGGACTTCTACGAGAGTTGACTAAAGATCAACCCAGCACCTCTTCAGTGGGCCCGTCTTCAAAGACCCATACTTCAAGCGACGAGGATCTTGATCTGCTGTTTGAGCACCTATGTCTAAGACCTCCGCTACCCACAACTACTGTTCCTTCTGAAGCCCCAAGCAATGATAGCTCGCCTCCAACAATGGAAAATCTTCACATCGGAGACGATACTGAACCGACAACTGACACAGATATCATTGCTAGCTCAGAAGCCGACACCTTTCCATCTATTGACTTTCAAGCTGAAGCATCTTCAGTGTTGGGAATCCCCGTAGGGGCCCGAGGCCCTCGTTCCTTGAACGGTGGAATTTTAAAACTTTAAGGGATTCCTGCCCTTCCCTTGGACCGCTCGGTAATAACACGAGAACATAAGCACGAAAAGAAGAGTTTTAGCCATTATACCTTGACGAATATCGATGAAGGTGGCTAGCTACGAACCCTTCTATTCCCCGGGATGTTGTATCCCTCTCCTAGCACCTTTACGCGCACGAACGGGGCAAGAGCGTCACGCTGCACCTTACAACGTCACAACCGAACCTTGCTTTGAGGCGGCTAGGCAGCGAGGTCGGTGGAGCCTCCTCTTCACACGCGGCAGCCGAGAGCGAGATGGAGCGAGTGAGAGAGAGAGACGAAAGAGGGAGGAGAAAGTTAGGGTTTTTCTCTTTTCTTTTTCAAGAAATGACTTAGGGTTTAATCCAAAAATAAAAACCCTTATATACCCTATTAGGGTTGGCCGAATTTAGCATGGAGTGGGGAGAAAGTTTCTCACCCACTCCAAGTCATGCCAAGTCACTTGTTGACTTGGTCTTGACTCTTTTGAATTTAAATTCAAAATTCAAATTCAAAACAATATTAAAATAAATAAATTAATATTTATTCTATATTTAGTATATTTAAATATAATATCCAATATATATATTTAATTATAATTTTCGAAATTAATACTATATTAAAATCGAAAATCATATATATATCTAATATATATATATTATTTAATTCCAAATTAAATATTATTATTTTTTCTAAAACAATAATATAGATTTAAGTCACATTTAAATCATATACTAAATATTAAATATCCAATATAATATTTCCAAAATATTTCGTGAGGTGAAAAGACCATTTTGCCCCTCACGCGATTTTACTACATTTTTCGGCCATTTAGGATTTCGGCCAAGCCCCAAACCCTAATCTCTCAATCCAGGCCGCAACCTGCTCTATTCTCATACTGACGTTGTGTCGGTTGCCCTTTTTAAGCCCGACCCTCTTGGTTTGTCTCAACCGGCTCTGGGAGGAATCCAGGAGTTCGGTATTCACCTAGTCAGCCCCGTGGTACCGAATCGATCCCGAGTTTGTCCCGACTATAGGTATTATTCACGAACCGACTATATATTATTGTGCTACGTACAAACCCTTTAAGTTTGTCCCGGTCGAGTGAAAGTCACGCGTAGTCGAACTTACAGGACTCGACTCTATGATGTTCGTGTCGGTGACATTTACCAAACTGCCCTCCACGACCTTCGTGAGTCAGTTATATGCTCTGGCCAGAGGCTTACGTAAATTCCCACACATCGAAACTGCATAGGACGTTAACCTTGAATTTAATCAAGGCCGTAAATCCCGCTCAGCGGTATAACCGGCAATCACGTCGAAAGGTCAAGACCGCATTTCGCCGCTGACCCATGCTACATGCAATTCGGGCTTAGCAAACTAGTGACAATCAAGACCTTAAGACCAACCCCGAGTTAACCGTTTCGGTCTAAGGTTCACGTACACTACTATAGTCAATCTATCGATCAGCGACTTTACCAGCGTGTGATCGTTCGATTACGAGTTAGTGCCCAAATACAACAATCCCCTGATTCGTCTTGTATCAATGTCACGAGCTCCCACTTCCCAAGTGAATGGTTGGCACAATCATTTTGGACCCATCGACAGACAAGTCGTACTCGTCAATCCAGTCGCCCTACTGGAGACTAAGACTTGTGGACTTAATTTAATATTACAGTATGTCAGCTTACTGGTGCCCCCTCTCTGTCCCCACAGAATCAGTAACTGAACTGTAAATATTGGGGTTTTATTAATTCGTCTTATTACCCGACTGCAAGGTTAATTTATTTAGACGAAATAATAATCTGCCTTTGTATTGTTTGTTATGCTAAAATCGACAATAAACAAACAATAATAATTTCATTATGAAATAATTCAATTACAAATGTTAAACACATCAAAATTACACAAGTGCCCTCGTACTATCTAATCCTCGTACGACATCTAGGGCATAAACCTCAACAATCTCCCACTTGCACTAATGCCACGCGCTATAGTATCTCAACCCCATTTTATCGAGGTGACGATCTAGCACTGCCTGAGACAATGGCTTCGTGAACGGGTCCGCCACATTTTCTCCTGGCGATCTTCTGCACAGCGATCGAGCCATTCTCAATGAACCCACGTAACACGTGGTATTTGCTCTCTATGTGCTTGGACTTACTGTGAGCACGGGGTTCCTTAGCTTGTGCGATCGCTCCGCTATTGTCGCTCCACAATGGTAACGGGCGATCCACTATGCTAGGTACCACCTGCAGTTCTGCTAAAAACTTGCGTATCCAAACACCCTCCTTGGCAGCTTCTGAAGCCGCTATATACTCCGCCTCAGTGGTGGAATCAGCAGTCGTGCTTTGCTTGGAACTTTTCCAAGTTACTGCGCCACCATTGAGCGTATATACAAAACCCGAAGTAGACTTTCGGTCATCCACATCTAATTGGAAGTCCGAATCCGTATAACCATCTACCTCTAATTCTCCTGGGCCGTAAATCAGTATCAAGTCCTTAGTCCGTCTAAGGTACTTCAGGACTGTCTTTACTGCCGCCCAATGTTCCTTACCAGGGTTCGCCTGAAACCTACTCACTACGCTCACAGCGTACGCTATGTCTGGTCGCGTGCAAAGCATCGCGTACATCAGGCTACCCACAGCTGAAGCATAGGGGACTCCACTCATCTCTACCGCATTGCGAGGAGACATAGCCTTTGAGAGATGAATCCCATGCCTCATAGGTAGGAACCCTTTCTGGGAGTCGTCCATCTTAAACCTTTTAAGGACTTTATCTAAGTAAAGGGCCTGGGATAAGCTAATTGACCGTTTCGCCCTACCTCTAAATAGGCGTATTCCTAAAATATAGGTCGCTTCTCCCAGGTCTTTTATAGAGAATTCGGTTTGACCTCTGCAAGCATCCCAATGTCGTTTCCTATCAAAAGGATATCATCTATGTACAATACTAGAAACGACACCTTGCTCCCATTGGCTTCTTGTAAACACTGGGCTCATCTTCGTTCTTTATGAATCCGTAGTTCTTAACTACTTCATCGAACCGAAGATTCCAACTCCTTGAAGTTTGTTTCAGTCCATAGATGGACCAATTCAGCTTGCATACTTTTTGAGCATCTGCATCTGACGTAAAACCTTTGGGTTGTTCCATATAGATCTCCTCCTGGAGGAATCCATTCCGGAACGCGGTCTTTACGTCCATCTGCCAGATCTCGTAGTCATAGTATGCTGCTATCGCAAGCATAATGCGAATGGACTTTATCATCGCGACTGGTGAAAAGGTCTCCTCATAGTCAATACCCTCTTTTTGACTATATCCTTTCGCTACAAGCCTAGCTTTGTACGTTTCCACCTATCCGTCAGATCCAATATTCTTCTTGTAACTTTTTCACAAAGGCGGGGCAACCCCAGACCTTAATGTGATTCAGACTTGCCTTACGATTATGCCAAGCTTCGTAAGGGATCCTGTCGGCAGAACGGGTAGGTATCCTGTTAAGGATATAGGCTGCTGTCTCTAAAGCATAACCCCATAAGGAAATGGGGAGATCTATGTAACTCATCATCGACCGAACCATATCCAAAAGTGTTCGGTTTCTTCGCTCGGCTACGCCATTTAATTGTGGCATACCGGGAGGTGAGAACTGTATAACGATGCCATTTTCTCTGAGAAATGCATCGAACTCAAGGCTCATGTACTCGCTGCCTCGATCTGATCGAACGACTTTAATGACCTTGCCAGTTTGCTTCTCCACTAACGCCTTATACTCTTTGAACATTTCAAGAGCTTCGGACTTTTGTCTCATCAAATAGACAGTCCCGTAGCGGGACTGATCGTCTGTAAACGTAATGAAGTAGCGGCAATTACCTCGGGCCGTCACTCTAAACGGTCCGCATACATCAGTGTGGATCAAACCCAACACTTCTGTGGCCCTAGGAAAAGTCCCTGTGAATGGTGACTTGGTCATTTTGCCTAGGATGCAAGACTGACAAGTTGGGATCGGGCCTGACTTAGCTATGCGAATCAGGCCGTCCTTTTCCATCTTGTCAATCTTTGCTTCCCCAGCGTGACCTAGTCGAAGGTGCCATATGTATCGTTCGTTCGACCCCGTCGACGAGTTGGTAATTTCATTTAAGTTCTACCTTATCTTTTAGATTGACGTAATATAAACCATTTATTAACGTCGCATTTCCAACGTTTTCATTTCTAAAGCAAAGTACTAAACAATGCAAAGATGATAAAAGCAAAGTCTTCGATCCCACGTGCGTCGCTGCAACACTATGTCCGCTGCCAACGTTGATCGAGACCTCACCAGCTCGAAGCTTCCTACTTCGTTCCAGACCCTGGTTCAAAACACAAATATGGGAGCTAGCCCCTGAGTCAAGTATCCATGAAGTAGAATACACAGAACAATTAGCCTCGAAAACTAATTGCTTACCTGAAGCGTCAGAAGACGCCTTCAGCTTAGGACAGTCGCGCTTCCAGTGACCCAACTGCTGGCAATGGACGCACTTGTCAGTGGACTTCGCGCCCGACTTTACAGCCTTCTTGGATTTCGCCTTCTTGGCGATTCTACCCTTTGGCCCGCTGTGCTTGCTCGGCTTCTTCTTCGACCCCTTTGACCGAGTAGTCGCAACAAGCGCCACCTCCTTGCCCTTACCCTTATCGTTGCGATACTGAGTACTGGCTGCAACCAACTGATTGATCAGGTCAGGTATCGAATACTCCCGATTGTTCAGGTTGTAGTTCACCACGAACTGGTGGAAGGACGGTGGGAGGGACTGTAGTATGACGTCAATCTTTACCTCGTGAGGCAAACCAAACGCCAGCGCATCCAATCGCTCCATGTACTCATTCAGCTTCAGTAAATGAGCATGGACATCACCACCCTCTGCGAGCTTTGTGTTGAAGAGACTATGCATGATGGCATAGCGAGCGCTCCTAGACGACTCACCATAAAGCCCAGCTAAATGCACCTGTATCTCTTTAACACTCATGAACTCATGTTGACGTTGTAGCTCTGGGCTCATAGCCGATAGCATGTAGGAGTGGACCTTTCCAGCATCCTCAACCCACTTATCGTGGAATTGCAGGTCTTGCTCTGTCGAATCAGCATTAGGAGTCAAAGGCTCCTCGATGTCCAAGACATACTCCAATTTTTCCAATCTGATGACGATCCTCAGATTTCTTAGCCAATCAACGTAGTTTGGTCCTATGCGTGCGGCCAGGCCTGGCCAGACCAGCGCCTACGCGTGGCCGGCCAGCGCCGCGTGGTCAAGGCAGCGTGCTGCGCGCTTATGCGCGCGGCCCGCCTAGGGCACCGCACGCTCCACGCGCGCGGCCAGCTCTTCCAAAAGCTTTCGTTCGGGCTTCGTGCTCATAGTCCCGTGACTTAACCGAGCCTAAGGCTCTGATACCACTGTTGGAAATCCCCGGTAGGGGCCCGAGGCCCTCGTTCCTTGAACGGCGGAATTTTAAAACTTTTAGGGATTCCCGCCTTCCCTTGGACCGCTCGGTAATAACACGAGAACGTATGCATGAAAGTAAAGGGTCTTAGCCATAATACCTTGACGAAAATCAATGGAGATGGCTAGCTTCGAACCCTTCTATTCCACGGGATGTTGTATCCCTCTCCTAGCACCTTTACGCGCACGAACGGGTCAAGAGCGTCACGCCGGCACCAATACAACGTCACGACCGAACCTTGCTTGAGACGGCTAGGCCAAGGCTCGGGCATCACCCACTTGACGCTGGCAGTGCGCGGCTCGAGAGAGAAAGAGGGAGAGAGATGAGATAGAGAGAGATCGAGAGAGAGGAGGAGAAAATTCTTATTTCTTTCTTTTGCCTTTTTCGAAAAATGACTTCGTTTTGTTTTCAAAAACAAAACCCTATTTATACTAGCGGTATATGGCCGAAAATAGTAAGTTGGGTGGAGAAAAATTCTCACCCACTTTTTCATACCAAGTCTCCTTTCCTTACTTGGTCTTTCTCTTTTGAATTCAAACTCAAATTCAAATTCAAATTAAATATTAAATAAACTAATATATATTCTATACTTAGTATATTTAAATATATTATATCCAATATAAATATTTAAATAATTTTCGAAATTATACTATATAATAAATCGAAAATTATATATATATCTAATATATATATCTTATTTAATTCCAAATTAAATATTATTATTTTTCTAAAACAATAATAAAGATTTAAATCACATTTAAATCATATACTAAATATTAAATATCCAATATAATATTTCCAAAATATTTCGTGAGGTGAAAAGACCATTTTGCCCCTCACGCGATTTTACTACATTTTCGGCCATTTAGGGTTTCGGCCAAGCCCAAAACTCTAATCTCTCAATCCAGGTCCCATCTTGCTCTATTCTCATATTGACGTTGTGTCGGTTGTCCTTTTTAAGCCCGACTGTCTTGGTTCGTCTCAACCGGCTCTGGGAGGAATCCAGGAGTTCGGTATTCACCTAGCCAGCCCCGTGGTACCGAACCGATCCCGAGTTGAGTAGAATATGTATTATTCACGAACCGACTATAGATTATCGTACTACGTATAAACCCTTTACGTTTGTCCCGGTCGAGTGAAAGTCACGCGTAGTCGAACTTACAGAACTCGACTCTATGATGTTCGTGTCGGTGACATTTACCAAAACTGCCCTCCACGACACTCGTGAGTCAGTTTTATGCTCTGGCCAGAGGCTTAGGTAAATTCCCACACATCGAAACTGAATAGGACGTTAACCTTGAATTTAATCAAGGCCGTAAATCCCGCTCCGCGGTATAACCGGCAATCATGTCGAAAGGTCAAGACCGCATTTCGCCGCTGACCCATGCTACATGCTATTCGGGCCTAGCAAACTAGTGACAAATCAAGACCTCAAGACCAACCCCGAGTGAACCCTTTCGGTCTTAGGTTCACGTAGACTACTGTAGTCAATCGATCGATCAGCGACTTTACCAGCCTGTGATCGTTCGATTACGAGTCAGTGTCCGAATACAGACAATCCCCTGATTCGTCTTGTATCAATGTCACGAGCTCCCACTTCCCAAGTGAAAGGTTGGCACAACCATTTTGGACCCGTCGACAGACAAGTCGTACTCGTCAATCCAGTCACCCTACTGGAGACTAAGACTTGTGGACTTAATTTAATATTACAGTATGTCAGCTTACTGGTGCCCCCTCTCTTTCCCCACAGAATCAGTAACTGAACTGTAAATATTGGGGTTTTCTTAATTCGTCTTATTACCCGACTGCAAGGTTAATTTATTTAGACGAAATAATAATCTGCCTTTGTATTGTTTGTTATGCTAAAATCGACAATAAACAAACAATAATAATTTCATTGTCAAATAATTCAATTACAAATGTTAAACACATCAAAATTACACAAATGCCCTCGTACTATCTAATCCTCGTACGACATCTAGGGCATAACCCTCAACAATCCTGTCGGCAGAACGGGTAGGTATTCTCTGATGGAACTGCAGGTCTTGCTCTGTCGAATCAGTATTAGGAGTCAAAGGCTCCTCGATGTCCAAGACATACTCCAATTTTTCCAATCTGAGGACGGTCCTCAGATTTCTTAGCTAATCAACATAGTTTGGTCCCACCAAACAATGTTTTTCCAAAAGTACGGATAATGGGTTTGTCATCGGATAATGGATTTGTCATCGTATAATGTTTTTCCTCTGAAACAACTGTTGGGAATCCCCCTAGGGGCCCGAGGCCCTCGTTCCTTGAACGGCGGAATTTTAAAACTTTAAGGGATTCCTGCCTTTCCCTTGGACCGCTCGGTAATAACACGAGAACATAAGCACGAAAAGAAGAGTTTTAGCCATTATACCTTGTCGAATATCGATGAAGGTGGCTAGCTACGAACCCTTCTATTCCCCGGGATGTCGTATCCCTCTCCTAGCACCTTTACGCGCACGAACGGGGCAAGAGCGTCACGCCGGGACCTTAAAACGTCACAACCGAACCTTGCTTTGAGGCGGCTAGGGCAGCGAGGTCGGTGGAGCCTCCACTTCACACGCGGCAGCCGAGAGCGAGATGGAGAGAGTGAGAGAGAGAGGCGAGAGAGGGAGGAGAAAGCTAGGGTTTTTCTCTTTTCTTTTTCAAGAAATGACTTAGGGTTTAATCCAAAAATAAAAACCCTTATATACCCTATTAGGGTTGGCCGAATTTAGCATGGAGTGGGGAGAAAGTTTCTCACCCACTCCAAGTCATGCCAAGTCACTTGTTGACTTGGTCTTGGCTCTTTGAATTTAAATTCAAAATTCAAATTCAAAATAATATTAAAATAAATAAATTAATATTTATTCTATATTTAGTATATTTAAATATAATATCCAATATATATATTTAATTATAATTTTCGAAATTAATACTATATTAAAATCGAAAATCATATATATATCTAATATATATATATTATTTAATTCCAAATTAAATATTATTATTTTTTCTAAAACAATAATATAGATTTAAATCACATTTAAATCATATACTAAATATTAAATATCCAATATAATATTTCCAAAATATTTCGTGAGGTGAAAAGACCATTTTGCCCCTCACGCGATTTTACTACATTTTTCGGCCATTTAGGATTTCGGCCAAGCCCCAAACCCTAATCTCTCAATCCAGGCCGCAACCTGCTCTATTCTCATACTGACGTTGTGTCGGTTGCCCTTTTTAAGCCCGACCCTCTTGGTTTGTCTCAACCGGCTCTGGGAGGAATCCAGGAGTTCGGTACTCACCTAGCCAGCCCCGTGGTACCGAATCGATCCCGAGTTGAGTACGAATAGGTATTATTCACGAACCGACTATAGATTATTGTGCTACGTATAAACCCTTTACGTTTGTCCCGGTCGAGTGAAAGTCACGCGTAGTCGAACTTACAGGACTCGACTCTATGATGTTCGTGTCGGTGACATTTACCAAACTGCCCTCCACGACCATCGTGAGTCAGTTATATGCTCTGGCCAGAGGCTTAGGTAAATTTCCGCACATCGAAACTGCATAGGACGTTAACCTTGAATTTAATCAAGGCCGTAAATCCCGCTCAGCGGTATAACCGGCAATCACGTCGAAAGGTCAAGACCGCATTTCGCCGCTGACCCATGCTACATGCAATTCGGGCTTAGCAAACTAGTGACAAATCAAGACCTTAAGACCAACCCCGAGTTAACCGTTTCGGTCTAAGGTTAACGTACACTACTATAGTCAATCTATCGATCAACGACTTTACCAGCGTGTGATCGTTCGATTACAAGTCAGTGCCCAAATACAGACAATCCCCTGATTCGTCTTGTATCAATGTCACGAGCTCCCACTTCCCAAGTGAATGGTTGGCACAACCATTTTGGGCCCATCGACAGACAAGTCGTACTCGTCAATCCAGTCGCCCTACTGGAGACTAAGACTTGTGGACTTAATTTAATATTACAGTATGTCAGCTTACTGGTGCCCCCTCTCTGTCCCCACAGAATCAGTAACTGAACTGTAAATATTGGGGTTTTATTAATTCGTCTTATTACCCGACTGCAAGGTTAATTTATTTAGACGAAATAATAATCTGCCTTTGTATTGTTTGTTATGCTAAAATCGACAATAAACAAACAATAATAATTTCATTGTCAAATAATTCAATTACAAATGTTAAACACATCAAAATTACACAAATGCCCTCGTACTATCTAATCCTCGTACGACATCATCTTTGGCTCGACGGACGCCAGACTCTGCAGAAACTTGGGAGATTTGATGAAGCAAAAGTTTGAAATGAGTTTGATGGGAGAGCTAAGTTTCTTCTTAGGCCTTCAAGTCAAACAACTCCATGATGGAATCTTCATCAACCAGTCCAAGTACGTTCATGACATCCTCAAGAAGTACAACTTGGACAACTCCAACACTGACAGTACTCCTATGTCTCCTTCATGCAAACTAGATGCAGATACCTCAGGGAAACCCGTCAACCAAACCACGTATCGAGGCATGATAGGATCATTACTCTACCTCACGTCCAGTCGGCCAGATATTATGTTCGCGACATGTCTATGCGCCTGCTTTCAAGCTGATCCAAAGGAATCCCACATGCTAGCAGTAAAGAGGATCTTCAAGTACCTCAAAGGAACCCCGAACCTCGGCCTATGGTACCCCAAGGACTCAGACTTCCGTCTTGTTGGCTACACGGATGCAGATTATGCGAGATGCAAGCTGGACAGGAAAAGCACCTCCGTAACCGCTCAATTTCTAGGGGGTAAACTCGTAAGCTGGTCATCTTGAAAGCAAAACTGCGTATCAACTTCTACGGCGGAGGCAGAATATGTCGCCGCTGCGAGTTGTTGTTCGCAAATTTTGTGGATGAGAACCCATTTACGAGACTTTAGCATTTTACTTAATAACATTCCCATTTTTAGCGACTCTAAGAGTGCAAATATAACTTGCAATCATGTACATCATTCACGCACAAAACATATAGACATTAGGTATCACTTTATTAAGGAACATGTGGAGCAAGGCACAATCGAAATGCATTTCGTAAACACCGAGCTTCAACTTGCTGACCTATTCACGAAAGCATTGGATGATAAACGATTCCAATTCCTCGTGTCTAAGTTAGGCATGTTGAATCGGGATCCATAATCGATTGTGCCTCAAAGAACCTTATTTAGTGTACATAGATGTCATTCATGATTATCATTAACTGTAACAGCCCGCTCCCGGGACCTGTGGGGTTGGGCCCACTGCACTTCATTGATTGTCTGGCCCCACTGTATCGCCACTAGCCTTCCAGCGTGCTTTGTCCTCACTCGCACACACCCTGAGCTACTTCCCAGGGGGTCACCCATCCCAGTGTTACTTCAAGTCAAGCACGCTTAACTTTGAAGTTCTTATGGATGAGCTCTCGAAAAGGAAGGTGCACCTTGGTGATATGAGTAGCACAATCAATTCTCTTATATCATTCTTTTTGACTTGACACGCCCATACATTGCCAGTCTCAGAATCCTTCTCATTCGGATGTGGAATCGGTTCATTCATGTATCCCTCCGCCTAGAAGCCTCGTCGGGAGCCGCTCCTTGTCCGTGCTCCTCTTTGGCACCGGCGATCACTCCCTGACCTCATCGGCCCCGGGTGTTACATGCCCACCAGCTTCCGCTTGGTTCGTCCCCGAACCACATCATACTGGAAGAGGTTGTGCTCTGATACCATTCAGGTGTGTCACATAGTTCACGTAACAGCATAAACCCAAAGCACATAGTCACGTAAGTCAATTATTTATGTGTTGTAGTTGAAATTCCCACTTACCTGGAGTCCTTGATTACTTATCTTAGCAGTCCTGTGAATTTCCTAATCTTTCGATCCTTATACATGAAAATATTATTATGTCAGTGCATTAGTTAAGTTAAATAATTAAAAAAGTTTTCGAATTACCCAAATGTTAAAAATTGCATTTATATTGAAAATATGCAAGTTTTCGAAATTTTATTCGAAAATCAATTAGTTTCAAAAAATCCTTCCAGGCCCGCGAAAACAGGTTTTCGGCCCGAAGTTATCTCTCATGCGCAAAACTTTTCTGGCCCGCGAAAACTAAATTTCGGCCCGCGAAAATCTAAAATCGACCCGCGATGTCTCATGGTTCGCGAAAGACTTCAGCCCGCGAAAACTGGCTTTCGGCCCGCGAAAACTAGTTTTCGGCCCGTATCTATTTCTTATTCGCGAACTCTCTGGCCCGCGAAAACAGGTTTTCAGCCCGCGAAAACCTTTCTCTCTCACGATTTGCAAAATAACTGGCCCGCGAAAATCCTTTTCATTTTTAACAGTGACTAGCGAAAAGATCAATTCGCGAACAACAAGTCGCGAAAAGCTTTGGTTCGCGAAACCTAATAAAAGTAGCGAAAAACTCCACTTCGCGAAAGGTGGCGAAAAGTTTTTGGTGAACAGTTCCGCGAAACACTAAGTGGCAAAAAGTTACCTTGCGAAAACCATTAAACCTTGCGAAAAACACATTATTCATTCGAAAACCTCTAAACTTTCTATCAAAATATTATTTTCTAGAACATGATGAACATCATAAGTTTTTTAAAACATGCTCAAATCTTTTGAACATCAAAACTTATATATAAAACATGAACACATGAAATATTCATGCTTGTTATAACATGCTAAATCATAGCTAAAAACATAAAACTCATATTAAGAATTTATACCTTTTTTCAGCTTAAAGATGATCACTGTACTCTTTTTCTCCTTATTCTTGGTTTCGAAAGTTTGCAAATGAATGATTTTCTTTCTTCTTCATTCTTATCTTATGTTTGCGTGTGATAGTGAACAAATTACAAGGATTAGCTAGTACTTATCTCAACCCATGTAATATATTATTTTATTGTTTATCTATTTATTATATATATATTTTATTTTTATTTTATTATTATTATATTTTTTTTCGAAAATCCTAAATTCCAAATACTCGCACTCTCATATCTCAAAATTTTCTATTTTCAACTCTGTTCAGTCTTTTGAAAAATCCCTTATTTAAATTCGAAATTCTTCTAAGTCCCAAGTCTAATTTTCTAATAAGTTAGTTATCACATAAACACCAACATATACATATAAACACATAATATGTAGTCGTATAAACACATATTATGCATGCAAATTTATTGGCCAACTTACGCGCGGAACTCGGGTATTACATTCTCTCCCCCTTAAAAGAATTTCGCCCCCGAAATTATGCCGGTTGAAATAATTCGGGGTAGCGACTTCTCATATCATCTTCTCGTTCCCAAGTAGCTTCTTCTGTCAATTGGTTCTGCCACCGCACTTTAACTTAGGGAATATTCTTATTTCGAAGTTGTTTCACTTCGTGCATCAAAATCTCCACTGGTCTTTCGTCGTAGCTTAAATCTGGCTTGAGTTGTTGGTGATGAAATTCGTTTCTTAATATATGATTTGAGTCTGCGACATACTTTCTTAGCGTTGATATGTGGAAGACATCATGAACTTGTGATAGTGAGGCTGGTAATTCTAACTGATATGCTACTTCGCCGACTCTTTTAAGTATTCTGAACGGACCAATGTATCTCGGACTTAATTTTCCTTTCCGCCCGAATCGTTTTACGCCTTTCATCGGGGATATCTTTAAGAATACCCAATCGTCCACTTTGAATTCTAACGGTCTCCGTCGTTGATCCGCATAGCTCTTCTGTCTATTTTGTGCCGTTCGCATTCTCTCTCGAATTTTTGTTACAGCTTCGGTCATTTCTCGGACCATATTGGGACCCCATATTGCTCGTTCGCCAACCTCATCCCAATGTATTGGAGATCTGCATTTGCGTCCGTACAAAGCTTCATACGGGGCCATTTCAATCGTTGCGTGATAACTATTGTTGTAGGAGAACTCGATCAATGGAAGGGATTTGCTCCAGTTTCCCTTGAAATCAAGAACACATGCCCCGCAACATATCTTCCAGGGTTTGTATGGTTCGTTCCGACTGTCCATCCGTTTGAGGATGATAAGCCGTACTAAATGAAAGTTTAGTCCCCATAGCCTTCTGCAGGCTCATCCAAAACTTGGACAGGAACCTCGAGTCTCGATCTGAAATGATTGAAGACGGGATCCCATGGAGTCGAACGATTTCTTGTATGTATAATTCAGCGTATCGGTCCAAGGGAAAAGTCGAGCTGATGGGTAGAAAATGGGCAGACTTTGTCAATCGATCGACGATTACCCAAACGGCGTCGTGGCCTTTCACAGTCTTCGGCAAGCCGACGACGAAGTCCATCGTAATGTGGTCCCACTTCCATTCAGGTATTGGTAGAGGTTGCAACATTCCCGCCGGTCGTTGGTGCTCCGCTTTGATTTGTTGGCAGGTCAGGCATCGATTCACAAATATCGCAATGTCTTTCTTCATTCCTGGCCACCAATAGTTCGTTCGTAGATCTCGGTACATTTTTGTAGTTCCTGGGTGCACTGAATATGTAGTAGCGTGCGCCTCCGTCATTACCGTTCTTCGCACTTCTTCGTCGTTAGGCACATATATACGGTTTTTGTAGTACAAATTTCCATCTTCGCGTATAGAAAGGTCAACTGATGTTTGCTCATTCTGTGCGCCTTTTATTTTCAGGTAGAATTCATCTTTTTCTTGCGCCTTTCTAATTTGCTCCAATAAAGTGGGTTGAAGGGTCAGTGCTGCCAATTTTGTTTCGACTTCGCCCAAATATACTATCTCCACCTCAAGTCGTTGTAACTCAGTAGTCACAGCTTTTCGGCTTAGCGCATCAGCAACTACATTCGCTTTGCCTGGGTGGTAATTGATTACGCAGTCGTAATCCTTAACAAGTTCCAGCCAACGTCGCTGCCTCATATTCAGCTCTTTCTGGGTGAAGAAATATTTCAGGCTCTTGTGGTCTGTGTAAATTTCGCATCTTTCCCCGTATAGATAATGCCGCCAAATCTTTAGAGCGAAAACCACTGCGGCAAGTTCCAAGTCGTGTGTCCGGTAGTTCTTCTCGTATTCCTTC
Source organism: Lindernia subracemosa (assembly GCA_028392965.1). Lineage (NCBI taxonomy): Eukaryota > Viridiplantae > Streptophyta > Magnoliopsida > Lamiales > Linderniaceae > Vandellia > Vandellia subracemosa. Next base: position 581,654 of record JAQPCC010000044.1, read on the forward strand.
AATTGCCGAGAGGCATATGCTATCACCTTCCCGTTCTGCATTAGCACACATCCTAGGCCATTCTTCGAGGCATCGCTATAAACTGAGAATCCTCCTGTCCCTGATGGTATTGTAAGAACTGGGGCCGAGGTGAGTCGTCTTTTCAATTCTTGAAAATTTTGCTCGCACGATTCGTTCCAATGAAAAGGAGTATTCTTCTTTGTTAACTTCGTCAATGTTGAGGCGATCTTCGAGAAGTCTTTGATGAATTTTCTGTAATACCTTGCCAGGCCAAGAAAGCTACGTACTTCCGTTACGTTAGTTGGTTGAGGCCAATTATTAATAGCCTCGATCTTGCTTGGATCTACTGAGATCCCAGCTCCCGAGATGACATGCCCAAGAAATGCAACTTGTTTCAACCAAAACTCACATTTCTTGAACTTAGCGTATAACTGCTTTTCTCGTAATATATCAAGGACGACTTTCAAATGTCGTTCATGCTCCTCCTTTGTCTTAGAATAGATTAGAATGTCATCGATAAATATGATGACGTACTTGTCCAAAAATGACTTGAACACTCGATTCATCATGTCCATAAATGCTGCTGGCGCATTAGTTAGCCCGAAAGGCATAACTAAGAATTCATAGTGTCCATACCTCGTACTAAAAGCGGTCTTTGGAATGTCTTCTTCTCGAATCTTCAACTGGTGATATCCTGATCGCAGATCTATCTTCGAAAACACCGTCCATCCTTGCAATTGGTCAAATAGGTCGTCAATCCTCGGCAGAGGATACTTGTTCTTTATGGTGATCTTGTTTAGCTCTCTATAATCAATACACAATCGCATCGATCCGTCTTTCTTTCGCACAAACAGAACTGGCGCTCCCCATGGAGAAAAGCTTGGCTGAATGAATCCCTTCTGTAATAATTCGTCCAGTTGTTCCTTTAGTTCTTTCAACTCCGTTGGAGCTAATCGATAAGGAGCCTTTGAAATTGGTGCCGCTCCGGGTATCAGGTCGATGGTGAATTGAATTTCACGATCCGGAGGAAGTCCTGGTAAGTCTTCAGGAAAGACGTCAGGAAATTTTTGCACTACTGGAACCTCTTCCAGCTTTGGGGACGAGCGTTCCGCCGATGTTATAGCGGAAACAAGGTAGGCTTCACATCCTGCCTTGATCAAGCGTTGCGCCTTCAATGCTGTTATCATGAAAATATTTCTGCCTTTGTTCGTTCCCGTGAAAGAAAAGGGTTCGACTTCTTCTATATTGAACGTGACTTCCCTTCGGTTGCAATCGATGACTGCTCCGTACTTCGATAACCAGTCCATTCCAAGAATCACTTCGTAGTCGTTCATTGGAATAACTATCAAATCTACGGGCAGTTCTCTATCGTGGATTAATACCGGGCAGTTCCTCAAAACTAAATTGGTTCGAGTTGCAGCTCCATGCGGAATGGTTACGTTATATTCACATTCGGATTGTTGAGGTGTAACCCCGAGTCTCACCACGTAATTAGATGATGCAAATGAATGCGTGGCTCCTGAGTCTACTAAAATGCATGTCGGGGTTTGATGAATAAGTAGGATACCTGCCACCACTGATGGGTTGTTCTCCGCCTCCTCTGAAGTTAGGGTATAAACTCGTGCTGCCATGATGGGTGGTCTGGTTTGTCCTGCAGCTCGGCTCCCAAATGTGTTTTCCGGGCATTGTCTTGCAAAATGTCCAGGATTCCCACATTTGAAACAGTTATTAGTCTGTGGAAAGCAGTTGCCATAATGTCATTTCCCACAGCTCGGGCAGTTTGGAATTGGTGCGGAAAACCTTGCCTGCGTCGGGTTTGGTGGAGGTTGTCCAGGCCTGTTCTGAAAGTTTGGCCTCGCACCTTTCGAGACAAATTGTCGCTTTTGATTCCCTCCGCTCCACTTCGTTCCTTGCTCAAACTTCCGTTTTGCCTCTTGCGCCCGGATGATTCTAGTTTCGGCCTGTTCGGCCACCAATGCTCGCTCTGCAACTTGTGCATATGTAGCTCCTTGAAGTCCAGCCATGTTTACATCCCGATATAACTCTGGCTTCAGGCCCTCAAGGAATCGTTCAATTTTCAGCGCGTCCGTACTCACCATGTGAGTCGCAAACCTCGATAATTGCTCAAATTTTCTGATATACTCAGCCACCGTTATCGTCCCCTGTCGGAGATTGATGCATTCGTTCATGCGCTGGGCTCGCACCGGGGCAGTGAAATATTTGTTTCTGAACAGCTCCTTGAAGCGTTCCCAAGGCATCATAATAGGGTCCTCGATTGCTAAAATAGTATCCCACCAATGTCCCGCATCTCCTCGCAACAGAAAGGCGGCACAAAGCACTTTCTCTTCCTCGGGAATTCGGCTATACTGAAACATGCTTTCAAGGGTCCTTAGCCAATCTTCGGCAAACGTTGGATCGTTTGCGTCTTCAAAAGTTGGAGGATTGAGTTTGCGAAACCTCTCCCCCACTATTTCAATTCGTTCTACCTGAGGGTGTCCACTGCTTTGCTGTTTCTCCGTATTTCGTTGCTGAATTAATTCTTGAATCTGGGCGGATTGCTGACGGACTAATTCTGTGAGTTGAAGGACAGTTGTGTCGCGATTATCGATAGGTGTTGCGGGTTCCTTGCCTCTATCGGCATTCCCACTGCTTTCACCTCGCGTTCTTACCATTTTCTCTCTTACCCTGATAGTTCCGAAGGCCAATAAATTCATTCAACACAAGAATTCACAAGAATATAAAACTTACTAGCAAGGCCGCTTCCATGCTTTTGAGTGTGTGTACATGAACAGTCTACAGAACCTGCAACCTGGCTCTGATACCATTTGTAACAGCCCGCTCCCGGGACCTGTGGGGTTGCATACGAGTTGTAAAATAATGCAGCTAGGTAAACTTTAGCACCCGCCACACAGGTCGCATCCATGTACACACCACCCTCAAAAGTTGCTGGAAGCTTTCAAAAGACTAGCCTTGCCAACAAGGCGATCACGTACCGTGGTCGCTCGCACCTACAACACATAATATAAGGGGTGAGCTATGAAGCTCAGTAAGTAGGAATATGCAATGTCGTGTACTTGTGAAACCCCGCAAAGGCATCCGCGCCAATGCCTCTCTACTCTTTTAGAGTCAGATTCAATCTCACATCTCACATCTCTCAGGGCCCTCGGCTAATCTTACTATGCACCATACAGAGCTCATATCCCATATGGATAAATATGACAGCGACCCACGCTGGGTAGCCTACGCCACGTTTCCCTGGGTCGCTCCTTCCCGGGTCGTCCCCTCTGCCATGCGGTAGCCTACGCTGGTAGCCCACGCTGGTTAGCCTACGCTAGGATTTCTTCCTAGGTCGCTCCTTCCCAAGTCGCCCCTTCCAGGTCGCTCCTCACCGCCAACAGGGCAGTTGCCTACGCCAGTTAGCCTACGCTAGTCATAACTAGGTCGCTCCTTCCTGGGTCGCTCCTCTTGCCTCGATATATAAAATATCCGACGACGCACCACGCCGTCATGGTGCCATAGAAGTAGCCCTGACTCAACTGCGAGTCGACATCAAATGCCTATATCGGCAAATATCATTCGCCTTCAGGCGATATGTTCAGTGCATACTCATCTCACGTAAACTCTCACAAGTGTTTCGTGCATGCGCCTGATTATGCCATGTAAGTTATACTGAAAATACATACAATTCAGGTGTGTCACATAGTTCACGTAACAGCATAAACCCAAAGCACATAGTCACGTAAGTCAATTATTTATGTGTTGTAGTTGAAATTCCCACTTACCTGGAGTCCTTGATTACTTATCTTAGCAGTCCTGTGAATTTCCTAATCTTTCGATCCTTAATCATGAAAATATTATTATGTCAGTGCATTAGTTAAGTTAAATAATTAAAAAAGTTTTCGAATTACCCAAATGTTAAAAATTGCATTTATATTGAAAATATGCAAGTTTTCGAAATTTTATTCGAAAATCAATTAGTTTCAAAAAATCCTTCCAGGCCCGCGAAAACAGGTTTTCGGCCCGAAGTTATCTCTCATGCGCAAAACTTTTCTGGCCCGCGAAAACTAAATTTCGGCCCGCGAAAATCTAAAATCGACCCGCGATGTCTCATGGTTCGCGAAAGACCTCAGCCCGCGAAAACTGGCTTTCGGCCCGCGAAAACTAGTTTTCGGCCCGTATCTATTTCTTATTCGCGAACTCTCTGGCCCGCGAAAACAGGTTTTCAGCCCGCGAAAACCTTTCTCTCTAACGATTTGCAAAATAACTGGCCCGCGAAAATCCTTTTCATTTTTAACAGTGACTAGCGAAAAGATCAATTCGCGAACAACAAGTCGCGAAAAACTTTGGTTCGCGAAACCTAATAAAAGTAGCGAAAAACTCCACTTCGCGAAAGGTGGCGAAAAGTTTTTGGTGAACAGTTCCGCGAAACACTAATTGGCGAAAAGTTACCTTGCGAAAACCATTAAACCTTGCGAAAAACACATTATTCATTCGAAAACCTCTAAACTTTCGATCAAAATATTATTTTCTAGAACATGATGAACATCATAAGAACTTTAAAACATGCTCAAATCTTTTGAACATCAAAACTTATATATAAAACATGAACACATGAAATATTCATGCTTGTTATAACATGCTAAATCATAGCTAAAAACATAAAACTCATATTAAGAATTTATACCGTTTTCCAGCTTAAAGATGATCACTGTACTCTTTTTCTCCTTATTCCTGGTTTCGAAAGTTTGCAAATGAATGATTTTCTTTCTTCTTCATTCTTATCTTATGTTTGCGTGTGATAGTGAAAAAATTACAAGGATTAGCTAGTACTTATCTCAACCTATGTAATATATTATTTTATTGTTTATCTATTTATTATATATATATTTTATTTTTATTTTATTATTATTATATTTTTTTTCGAAAATCCTAAATTCCAAATACTCGCACTCTCATATCTCAAAATTTTCTATTTTCAACTCTGTTCAGTCTTTTGAAAAATCCCTTATTTAAATTCGAAATTCTTCTAAGTCCCAAGTCTAATTTTCTAATAAGTTAGTTATCACATAAACACCAACATATACATATAAACACATAATATGTAGTCGTATAAACACATATTATGCATGCAAATTTATTGGTCAACTTACGCGCGGCACTCGGGTATTACATTAACTCTATGTTTTTATAGTGTGCATAAATTGAGGGGGAGCTTCACTGCTTTATTTAAGGGGAGTGTTTGAAAGATGTTGGAAGTATTTTATAGTGTTCAATAATCAAGTTATCTTTGTCTAGGGACTTAATTGTAATATATGTATAGTTAGGGACTAGAATGCAAATATACCAATATTGATTGGTATATATAGGGCAAGTGTGTGTAAAATACACACAACTTGAGTTTAGCTTTCTCTCACTAGAAACACTTTCTCTAATCCCTATCTAAGCTAGGGTTAATTGTAGAGAGAGAAAGAGGATAATTGTAGAGAAAGTGTGTGATTAATGAAGATTTGATTGATTTAATCCTAAAGCTTCCGCTCGCATTATCATCGAGGTAAATCTATCGAATCTATGCTCGAGTTCATATCGTTGGATGTTAAAAACGGACCTAACAATTGGTATCAGAGCCAAATTCGTTGTTGAATTGACCAATTTTTGTTGCTGAATTTTTTTTCGTATGATGTTCTTCACAAAAAAAAAAAAAAAAAAAAAGAAGCATTTTTCGCATGCTACAGTGATTTGAGCTGAAATGATGATTGATCTGTGATTTTTGTATGATACTGAGCGAAGTCTTTTCGCAACACTGATTATCTTGACTATATGCTTAATCGAATGCTAATTCTGAATTGAATTGAGTTGTGTCGATCGAACTATTTTTTTAACCTTCAAACTGTTATTCGCTAAATTGCTAAATTGAACTATATTTTGGTTTCTATTGTGTTAATCGAGTGTTTTAGATGATTACCCATTCAATTTCGATTGATTAACTGTGCTTTAAGTGATAATTTGAGTGTTATTTGAATAATTCGCATTATACTCTCACGTTTTCGCACCAAATAGAAGTTTTCGCACCATTCAAAGTTTTTCGTATCAAGCTTTATTTTTCGCATGACACTGTTTTCGTATCAGCTTTCGCATTGACCAAAATTTTCGTATCTCTCACATTATAAAATTTTTTCGTGTTGACTTTTCTTTTTCGTCATACGAAAAACGTTAGATACGAAAAACTTGATTTTCGTACGAAAATTCTAATACGAAAAACTTCCCATACGAAATTTGTTTTTACGAAAATATTCTTGAAAGTTATATTGATACGAAAATAAATCAGTTTTTGCGTACGAAAAATATTCATACGAAAAAGTCATTTAATAAACATACAATTTTATCGTACGACAAAGTACTGATCCGAAAAAAAAAAAAAAATTTCATCCGAAAAATAAATCTTTTTTTCTCGCACGCTACTGTTCATCCGAGAAAAAAAAAAATCCTATACAAAAAATAAAACTTTTTTCGCACGCTGTTCATACGTGAAAAAATATTTTTCTCGTACGAAAAATATCTCATACGAAAACACCATTCAAAAATTTTGATAAGAAAAACATTTTTCGTACGAAAACATATACGAAAAACAGTTTTCGAACGCTACAGTGAGAAAACATTTATCATACGAAAACATATACGAAAAACATTTTTTTGTCGTACGAAAACATACGAAAAATTTTCAAAGTTTTCGAACGCTACAGTGGATACGAAAACTTTTATCGTCCGAAAATCTATACGAAAAATATTTGTGATACGAAAACCTTTACTAAAAAATTTTCGTATGAATATTTTATTATTTCTTTAAAGTTTTCGTATCCCCTCTCATACGAAAAACTCTTATAATACGAAAAAATATTATCTACACATGCGAAAACTTATGATGGGAAAAAGATTTTCGATACCGCAAAGCTTTCGATAGTTTTAGGTAGCAAAAAAAAAAAAAAAAGATTTGAACTTAAAAAGATTCGATACCGCAAAGCTTTCGATAGTTTTTTGCAGATTCCAAAAATGGGTACCAAAGTCCCGATAATTTCTTTTGCAGATTCCCGATCATACATCGTAAATAGACGACGATTGCTCCACATGTATGGTCGGTATGCAATGATGAGCAGTCGCACAAGACCCCGACACGTGTGGTATTCGGTTTGCTCCACACACGTGATCGGTTTGTGACGTGAGCAAACACACCAAATCAAGGCTATTCCAAAGCTCTTGATTTGACATTGTTTTTAGTTTTATTTTTCTGTTCAATAAAAAAAAAAAAAAAAAAAATAAGATGCCATAAAAAAAAGGGGAGAAAAAGAAAAATAAGGCCATTAAAAAAAAAAAAATAAGGCCATAAAAAAAAAAGAAGAAAAAAATAAAAATAAGGCCATAAAAAAAAATTAATTAAAAAAAATAAGGCCATAAAAAAAAAAAAAAAAAAAAAAAAAAAAAAAGAATATTTTTTTTTGAGCTTCAATATTTAAAGAAGGCCGAGCCAATCTCAAATTGTAAAAGCCACTTGAGTTTTATTTTGGGGGAGTCAAACTCTATATTTACATAATATTCGGTCTTCATATTCTATATTGTTTTTATTTAGGGGGAGTGGATCGATAGAAAAGGTGCAAGAGCTTCAAAACAGCGTATTACCGTAGTTTTATTATCAAAAGCGCATACGTTTTAGGAGGAGTGATACTCATAAGCGCATACTTAAAAGGCGCACATTTTAAAGGGGGAGTGATACTTCATTTACTAAAGGCGCTTGACCTGAAAGAAAGTAATATGCAAATTTCTACAAGAAAGCACATGTTTAGGGGGAGCAAGAGCATCATATTTGAAATAGCACATCTATTTAGGGGGAGCAAGGGCATCATATTAGAAATAGCGCAACTATTTAGGGGGAGTGTTACAATGAAAAGGCGCTAGAGCTTAAGGGAAGAATGCCCAGAATACAAACTTCATGCTTTTAAGAGGGAGTGCTACCTAAATGTCAATAAAACACATGGACACAAAAGAGTTGTTCACATACCTGTTCCAAAGGTTCAGTCGACCCAACTGATCCTAACCCAGGAACAAACCCCGAGTGTATGTGAGGGTATTGAGCGTATCACGATGACATCCTTACAACTCAACCACAAACTATCCGGACTACAACCAATATAGGTACATGACTGATTTATCAGATCCCGGGTAGAAGACGCCTCATCTGGTCCAAAGGCGCATGCACAACCTTCCTCCGCTACTCATTTGTCTCCCAAAAGACATATGTTTCAATATATCACGGGGAACCGCATATGCTATCACCGTTTCATTTGGAAGCGGGAGATATTGAACAAAGTGGTCCACAGCCCCACACCACGATTTTTCTTGAACACGTAAATGTCTAGTGTGTCCTCATAGCCTAAATATTTTTTCAATTTTTCTAGGACACATACATTCTTTTACACACATATTGCAGGTCTACGTGACCATGCCAGAACTTCTGTAGACGCATCATTAAATGATGTGCTTCTATGATCAGAAGGAAGTCCTGCCGTTGGAACATAAAAACAACAACGGTAGCAGGCCATCTTCTGGAGCACGACTCTAGAATGATGTCAACGGGTTGCCTATGTGGCCCCGTAGTCCCTTCAAATGCAAGTCTGTGTGACTTTGCATCAACGACCAAGAGTGACATCTAGGGATGTTTCACGATGATCGGTCGTCTGTCCCGTTTTCCGGTACTTCATCCGGAATTCAACGCCAACACGTTCAGCGAACACTCTGGTTCACCTTGTTCACACAGCATGACGATACAAATGAATCGCCATGAGGGGGAGAAGCATATCAGGGAGGCCAAGCACGTGAACTTATTAAAGAAGCCAAGCTTTCAACGCACGTGCTGAACCACAACAAACAAGACCTCTCTCCATGGTTCGAGCGTACACGACAAGTCAATGCTGATGATCCGCGCGACTCTTACATATGCAAGAAGGTGACGAATATTCAAGTTGCAAAAGAAGAAGATGAGGGTGCATGTAAATAGGGGGAGACTGAAGATTCTCCAGACGCTCTCAGATATTTCTTCAAACAGCAACAAAGACCGTGTCAAATTCGAAGTTGAGCACAAAGGGGGAGATTGTTGGAAATTATTCTGTTGTGTTCAACTGATGATGAAGACTGAAGATTCGAGAGACAAAGACAACCGAAGCTTCAATTATAATTGAACACTAAGGGGGAGATTGTTGGAAGTATTTTATAGTGTTCAATAATCAAGTTATCTTTGTCTAGGGACTTAATTGTAATATATGTATAGTTAGGGACTAGAATGCAAATATACCAATATTGATTGGTATATATAGGGCAAGTGTGTGTAAAATACACACAACTTGAGTTTAGCTTTCTCTCACTAGAAACACTCTCTCTAATCCCTATCTAAGCTAGGGTTAATTGTAGAGAGAGAAAGAGGATAATTGTAGAGAAAGTGTGTGATTAATGAAGATTTGATTGATTTAATCCTAAAGCTTCCGCTCGCATTATCATCGAGGTAAATCTATTAAATCTATGCTCGAGTTCTTCATTGGATGTTAAAATCGGACCTAACAAAAGATTTGCATAAATTGAGGGGGAGTTTGAAATTTTCATAAAATTTTCTGTGCAAAAATCGTATAATCATTGAGCATTAGGAAATTTTAACGATACTGATTTTCGGGTCCCAAAAATATCTTGATTTCACGATTTCGGGTCATTTGAAACCTTTTGGACTTAAACTACACAGTTAATTTTTGCCCGAATCTTGACTCGGCGAATTTTATCCAAAATACCCGAATTTTAAAAACACCCGAAAATGTACAGTCAAGTATTATTTATACACAGTCTCCCCGAATTTCAGCATTCTCACTTCATCTTCCCGAATCTTCCACAATACGAAAAAAAAAAAAAAAAAAAACCTCCCGAATCTCAAAATCGAAGCTCACGATTCTCACTCCCAACTGCATATTTCTTAAAAACCCTGCATATACCCATTCATCTTTGGTAAGAACGACTTCATTTCTGCAAATTTTACGTTCTTTTTGTTAGGAATATTTTATTGTGTTCAATTAATTATAATTATCTTTGTTGTGTATTTATAAAGATTCTCTTTATAAGAGGCTTAGTGTAATTGGGCCTTGTTAGGGGGCCCAAGTATTATATACCAACTTGTGGTATAAATACAAAAACCCTAAAGTGTGTATTGTGTGAAACTCTAACTAGAGAGAGAAAGTGAGCCCCCAACCTCTCAAGAACACAACACCCCACGCCAAGCTTCGATTCTTCCCATCCAAGTCGTGGTAAACTCGTTTTAATCTTTGTTTAGTTGGATATTCTAGGCCTAACAAGTGGTATCAGAGCCACGCGCGTTAAAATTTGAGTCAAATTTTTCATTTTATTTTTCGGTGTTCATCACATGTTCGAAATTTTTCGAAAAATTTGACATGTTTTGGTGTTTTTGTGCTTGATTTAGTGTTTAGGAGTTAGAATATACATGTTTTGATCTTTACCCGGGGCTAATTTGATTAAATTTTGTGTTCGGGATCGAAAAATAGCTTATTTTGTTCGCAGCTACAGTAACTTTTCGCTGCTACAGTGAAGTTTTCGGTGCTACAGGAAAGTTTTCGGTGCTACAGTGCTGCAGAAAGTTTTCGGTGCTACAGTAGTTTTCGCAGCTACAGTTAAAAAAAATAAAAAATAAAAAATTAAAAAATAAAAAGTTTTCGGTAGGTACCGTAGAAAGTTTTCGTAAAAAAAAAAAAAAACGTTTTCGGTAAGCACTGTAGAAAGTTTTCGCAAGAAAAAAAAAAATTTAATTAATTACAGCTTTGCCATCGAAAACTAAATAAATAAATAAATAAAAAAAAAATCAAACTTTTCGGTACTAAAGTTTTCGAAAAAAATAAAAATAAAAAAATAAAAAAATTCAAACTTTTCGGTATTAAAGTTTTCGAAAAAAAAAAATATAAAAAAAAATAAAAAAAATTCGGTATCATATTTACAACTTTGCCATCGAAAACCAAAAAAAAAAAAAAAAAAAAAAACTTCTCGCACTCTTCAGGTTTTCGCATGTATTAAAAAAAATAATAATAATAAAAAATTAATTATTAATAAATAAATAAATTAAAATATTAATAAAAGCTCGAAAATTACTATTCTTCCGAAATCACATCGAAATTTTTTTTCGATTTACACCAAAAAGTGTTCGGCACCTAAAATTTTTCGAAACTTCACATTATTTATCGAAAAACCTAACTCTTTGCCACATTCTAGAAAAGTTTGATAAATTTTCGAAGTTTTCGACCTCACTTCAAAACTTTTCGGTACGCACCAAAAAGGTTTCGACACCTAAAATCTTTTGGAACTTCACAATAATTTCTCGATAAATCAAACTTTTCGGCACTAAACTTTTAAAAGCCAATCTTTATATTTATTTCAAAAACTTTTTGGCATATTGTAGAAAAAGTTCTTGGTAACATTTTTGAAGTTCTTCGACATTTCTTCAAAACTTTTCGGTACACCCCAAAAAGTTTTCGACACTTAAAATTTTCGAAACTTCACAACTTTTATCGACACACCAAAACTTTTCGGAACTGAATTTTTCAACAGCCAAAAATTATCAAATCTACACAACGCGTTAACGATCGCGTATCCAACTAAATTAAAAAAAATAGTAATATTTTAAAATTTTAAAAATTATGGATTCTACTTCCGCAACTTCTGAGATGAGCTTTGACGAGAGTGATTTATATAAAGCTTTTCTTTCTTTGAAGGAAGATTATAAAACCATGCGTCGTGAACATAAACACGAACGTAGGACTACCAAAGCGTTAGAAACTAAGTTAGCTAGTGCACTAGAAACTATTTATAGTCTTGAATCAAAATTAGCTAGCTCAGAAACTAACGTTTGTGAGCTAACCAAGAACCTAAATTCCTCTAAGCCAGGCCAAACTCAACTTATAAGTCACGAAAAGACTATAAGTGAATTAGATAGTAGACTAGATAATAATTACAAATGCTTAGTCAAGAGTTTAGAAGAAAGAGGTAGTCTTACTTGCCATTTAGAAAACGCGCGTGAGAAAATCACTAATCTTGAATCTCAAGAAGTAAAATTAAAAGCTCAAATTAGTGAACTAACAAATAAATTAAACAATTGCGACTCGAACGCAATAATTATCTGTCTGATTTGAGCAATTCGCGGAGTAGTTTTAAACTTTTATTTGAGGAACGCAGTAAATTGCACTCTAAAGTTCATCACTTAGAGGGCATCCTTGCGAAAAAGGGTCAAATAGACCAAAGTTCCTCTAAAGACTTAGCGTCCAACGGGGAAAATAGTTTACATTCTAATAAACCTATTTCTTGTTGGGAAATTCCAGATGTTGCTAGTAAAATTGCAGAATTGAACGCAACTCTGGAATCGGAAAGAGCAGGTTTCGGAGCAGAAAAGCAAAAACTTCTAGAGGAGATCTCAAATCTCAAAAATTCCCCGTCCCTACCTGTCTTAAATTATCCTTATAAATAAATATCTTCCATTAAGCAGGATAAGGCAACACAATCTGACGCCTTTGTTCCTAAAACTGAAAAGACTTTTGCTAGTAATTCTAAGTCAACTTTGACTGGCACAGAAAAGATAGGTAAAAGCCTTAAGCTTAATACTTCCAAGGAACAGAAAATTAGGAAGGAGAAAGGAAAATCAACATTATTTTCCAAAATTAAGGTCGAACATGCTCAAGATTTTCCCTCTCCTATTCCTCTTAAAATGAAAGCGTGCAAAGAAGTTCGAAGCTTAAGCAAGCGAACTTCTACGCTTATATCTCATCATTATAGAGTGAATGATGTGAATTCTTGTAGGCAATACGACTCATCATCTGATGACGGATATAGTGCGATAAGTTCGTATTCATACTTGAAATACCCGGTCCAGATTAAGTCTGAAAGACACCTTCTGCGACTGGCTAGGGAGAAAATCTTCAGATCTTCTAAACCTAGACACACGTTCACCGGCGCTGAATTGTCATTTCCCTCTAAGGTTCACCAAACTTGGATTCCTAAATCAGAAATCAAATTAAATAGAACTTTAAAGGATGATTTAGGATGTATATCTGAACCAAATGTGCATAAATTGTTTTCTGCTAATATGGGAGGACCCATCCAAAAATGGGTACCAAAGTCCCGATAATATTTTGCAGGAGCCCAATCACGTGTGGTAATTCGACGATGGTTGCTCCACACGCGTGATTGGTATGAGATGAGAGCAACCACAAAACCCCGATCATGAGCAGTAATTAGAAGATGGTTGCTCCATACTCATGATCGGTACGAGACGAGGGCAACCACAACTTCCAGCATGCACGGTACTCGGGTTGCTCCACATGCATGACTGGTAAGAGACGCTAGCAACCACATCCCTCATGTATGGAAATTTGACGTAGTCGCTCCACATACATGATAAAGAGAAACGACGTGAGCAACTAGGACTATATGTGGTACATTCTATCTTTTGAACTGAATTGCATAATACCACATTCATACATATTTTTAAAGTAGGTAAATTCTATATAAGCATTCCATAGTAAATTTTGGCATGCATATCGAGCTGAAAGGACAATATACCTACTTTGAAAATAATAGGTTACAATATAGCTATGCATGCTTCAAAAGGACTTTAACTTCCAAATTTTTGCATGCGTGCATACATGAGCCGAAATGCAAAATACTCTATTTTATAGGTACATTATCATCATGCATACAATTTTAAGATTTTCGAGCTTAAACTTTCAAGAATGCATATACGCTGAATTGCAAAAATTACCTATTTTTCAAAATGGTACATTTTAAATATGCATTTTTCAAAACTTTAAATTCTAAATGCATATTACGCACGGAAATGAAAAATACCTTTTTTGTAAAATGAGCTTAATTTGAGGGGGAGCTACTCTTTTTTTTTAAAAAGAGAAGTGACCCTTATTTCTTTAGAAGGGAGCTATAATTATATTTTTGAGGGGGAGCAAACTTCAAATATGTGAATTTAGGGAAAGAGATTCACATCGAACTTTCCACGCATCTTTTGAGGGGGAGCAATTTTATTTTTGGAAGCATGTTTTGAGGGGGAGGAATAACAAAATATATATAATATGCATATACTATATTATATATATATACTAATATATATTACTAATACAATATATATTATATCAATATAATATATAGTATAAAAATATATTTTACTAATAACCATTAATATATATATTATATCCATATAATATATAGTATAAAAATATATTTTACTAATAACGATTAATATATATATATATATATACAAAAAAAAAAGGCCATAATAAAAAAAAAGAAGAATGTTCTCACCTCTTCATCAAGCTTCATGGAGATTACCTCCGACCTCCGAAGATGAACCTCAAAAGAAGAATCTCGAGCCTACAACGGTCAACTCTTTTCAAAAGGCGACGGTGGTTAAAAATGCAAATCTCGGTGCTCGCTTCAACCGACATGCTCTGGCTTGCTGACAAATAAAGCAGCACTCACCACTTCCTACCGGATGCATGGATACTTCGTTCCTACGATTCAGTCAAACCCAACTGAATCTAACCCCGGAACATCACCGAGATTCAGTCGAATCACGAAGAAACAGTCACGTCTACTAAAACCTTTTGAAAAGACCGACGCTACATGATTCCCTCTCCTCACAAATTATTCGGACCAACCCCCATAGGTACAGGTGCTAATTTTATTAGCTCCCGGGTAGAAGTCGCCGCAATAGGTCCAACGGCGCGTGCACAACCGAGCCTTACCCACTCGTCTGTCTCACAAAAGACAGGTGTTTCAGAAATCACGGGGAACCACGTCTACTATCACCGCTTCACTCGAAAGCGGGAGATATTGAATTATGTGGTACTCAGCCCCACCACCACACTTCCTTGCGCACTCGAGTCTAATGTGTCCTCACTTTCCATATTTTTATATTTTTTAGGACACATACACTTTTAAACACCTGATCTTTGTGATCAAGTAAGAACTTTCGTAGACATGTCTTGCTTCGACATGATTCGAGGATCGGCAGGAAGTCCTGCCATTGCAACATCAAAGCAACAACGGTTTCAGGCCATCGTCTACGAGCATAGCTCCTAGATCGATGTTAACGGGAACTCTTCGTGACCCCGGTTTCTTACACGATGTATTGCCTTTGTGGCTCCGTCTGGTTATTACCATCACCGACCTGTCGTTTGTGTCCTCCTAATCTTCCTACACAAGCATGCCGATCTCGTTAACACGAATCGCCATGAGGGGGAGAAGGGGACACGCATAAACAAACAGGTCGGACCACCCACCAATCTCCGCCGCGCTCACCACTCTGAAGTCGGGCTCCCCTGCACTTGAATGGAACATTCCAAAGGAGCCTAACACCCCACGTGTACCTTCTTCCGGAGCCAGACAAGCTTCCTCGAGGCCGAACCAGACAACTTCCATAAAAGAAGATGAATCCGGCGCCGAGAAGAAGAAGATTGGAGAAGACTTGACGACTGCCTTAGTGGCTACGTCAGGTTATTACCTAACCTGAGTTCCTAGCAACGCCATCCTCATGTCCCGACGACGTGATCTTCTTGCCAAAGTTAATGCCTCATTTTGACCCATCGCATGGCGATCTCCCCAACTCGATCTTCATGAGGGGGAGTAGTACTAAAGCAAAATGGGAGCAACACCACGACGAAAGTGCAAGAGAGATCAGAAACGCTAAATCCTCAAGCGTCGTCAAATAATCAAGCGAACACCATGGACTACAAAGATCGAAGTTGCTGCCTCGTGTGCGTCTCTCAAAATTTCAAAGAGAAATTTCCAATCCCAACATAAGGTTGACCAAAAGTAGGGGGAGTTGCGCTATTATCGAAAGGAGAGATCGAACACAAAAAGAAGAAATCCGGCAAGCGACTTCAAATCCCTTCTGGCATTTACGAGTCGAGCTTACAAAGAAGATTAAGAAGACGCGGTGCCGAGAAGCGAAGACCAAGACACGGTGAGCTTGAAGATCTCCAAAAAGAAGAGGTCAAAAGACAAGACAAGGAGGAAATTCCTTTAGGACTCAGGCAAATGCACTAAGCCCCACAAAGATAATCCATGCCGAATTGACGATTGAACACAAAGGGGGAGATTGTTAGGAATATTTTATTGTGTTCAATTAATTATAATTATCTTTGTTGTGTATTTATAAAGATTCTCTTTATAAGAGGCATAGTATAATTGGGCTTTGTTAGGGGGCCCAAGTATTATATACCAACTTGTGGTATAAATACTAAAACCCTAACACATAATAAAGTGTGTATTGTGTGAAACTCTAACTAGAGAGAGAAAGTGAGCCCCCAACCTCTCAAGAACACAACACCCCACGCCAAGCTTCGATTCTTTCCATCCAAGTCGTGGTAAACTCGTTTTAATCTTTGTTTAGTTGGATATTCTAGGCCTAACACTTTTCCTTTGATTTCGGCAGATTTGCGTAAAAGAGACCTCGACATTCGGACGTTTTTCGGGAGAAATTTGAATTTCTGCCCGAAAATCCACTGTAGACTCACTGTGCTTTTCGCCGAAATTCATTTACCCGATTTTTAACTCGGCGAATTTTCACTGAAGATGATCTCTGACTCTACCCGATTTTCACTTTAAAACTTTCGGCGAAAACTTCACTGTTGCAAACACTTCATTTCGCCCGAATTATTTCCGATTTTCATTACCCGAATTTTCACTTAATATCGGAGACGACTTTTTGATAGGATTATTTTATTGTGTTCAATTAATTAGAATTATCTTTGTAGTTTATATATATAGATTATATTTAAAAGAGGCTTAGTGTAATTGGGCTTTGTTAGGGGCCCAAGTATTATATACCAAAATGTGGTATACTTGAACCCTAACACATAATAAAATGTGTATTGTGTGAAAATTCTCTAAAGAGAGTGAGAGAGAGCCGCCTCCCAACCGAGCTCAAGAACACGCACATAATCACCCCACGAGCTTCGATTCTTCCCATCCAAATCGTGGTAAACTCATTAAATATTTGTTTAGTTGGATATTCTAGGCCTTATAAGTGGTATCAGAGCCAAACGCGCTCAGATTTGAGTAAAAATCTTCGAAATTTTTTTTTGGTGTTCTTCGTGTTCTTCAAAACAATTTCGAAAATTTTGACATGTTTTGGTGTTTAGATGCTTGATTGAGTGTTTAGGAGTTAGGATATAGGTGCTTCGATCTTTACCCAGGGCTAATTTGATTAATTTTGTGTTTGGGGATCGAAAATTGGGTTGAGTATTTTCGCAGAAAAGTTTTCAGACCGAAAACCCACTGCGAAAACTCACTGCGAAAACAGGTGAGAAAACCTTTAGTGTGTGAGAAGTGTGTGAGAAAACCCACTTCGCAAACCTTTACTGCGAAAAATCCAACTGCAAAAACCTTTTTTTTCCTCTACTGCGAAAACTTTTTTTTTCTCTCCACTTCGCAAACCCAAGTTTTCGCATCATATTCTAATAAAAAAAATAAAAAATTAATATTTAATTATTGTTACTGTTGAAGTTTTCGCACCCAAGTAAAAAAAAAATAAAAAAATAATAAAAAAAATAAATTAATTGGGTTTGCGAATCATTTTTCGCACCGAAGTAAGAAAAAAAACACAAAAAACAAAAAACAAAAAAACAAAAAAACAAAAAAAAAAAGGTTTTCGCATCCAACTTTTCGCAACAAGGTTTTCGCACTGTTCAGGTTTTCGCATCAATGAAAAAAAAAAAAAAAAAAAGAGTTTTCGCACCGTTCAGGTTTTCGCAATGAGCACTTCGAAAACTCCACTGCGAAAACTTTTGAGGGCATTTTCGTAATTTTCCAGTTTCCGAACCCAAAAGTTTTCGAACCCACTTCGAAAATCTATTTTCGCACTCCTAACAAGAAATCTATTTTCGCAACAACTCACTTCGAAAACCTAAGATTTTCGAAACAACACTTCGAAAATAAGTTTTTGCACTATATTTCGAAAATATTTTTCGCACTCATATCAAAAATTTAAATTTTCGCACCCAAGCACTTCGAAAATTTATTTTCGCATCATATCACATCAAAACTTTTTTGGCAAATTCTAGATAAGTTTGATAAATTTCCGAAGTTTTCGAAATCACCCCAAAAGCTTTTCGGTATACACCAAAAATCTTTTCAGTACCCAAAATTTTCGATACTTCACAATATTTCTCGATAAATCAAACTTTTCGGTGCAGAAATTTTCAAAAGCCAATTTTTTTGTTATTACAAAACATTTTTGGCACATTATAGAAAAGGCTTTTGGTAACATTTTTGAAGTTTTTCGACATCACTTCAAAACTTTTCGGTACACACCAAAAAGTTTTCGACACCTAAAATTTTCGAACCTTCACGACTTTTATCGACACACCAAAACTTTTCGGAACTGAATTTTTTCAAAAGCCAAAAATTATCAAATCTACACAACACGTTAACGATCGCGTATCCAACTAAATTAAAAATTTAAAATTTAAAAAAAAAATGAATTCTATTTCCGCAATTTCTGAGATGAGCTTTGACGAGAGTGATTTATATAAAGCTTTTCTTTCTTTAAAGGAAGATTATAAAACCATGCATCGTGAACATAAACATGAACGTAGGACTACCCAAGCGTTAGAAATTAAGTTAGCTAGTGCACTAGAAACTATTTCTAGTCTTGAATCAAAATTAGCTAGCTAAGAAACTAACGTTTGTGAGCTAACCAAGAACCTAAATTCCTCAAAGCTAGGCCAAACTCAACTTATAAGTCACGAAAAGACTATAAGTGAGTTAAAAAGTAGACTAGACAATAATTACAAATGCTTAGTTAGGAGTTTAGAAGAAAGAGGTAGTCTTACTTGCCATTTAGAAAACGCGCATGAGAAAATCTCTAATCTTGAATCTCAGGAAGTAAAATTAAAAGCTCAAATTAGTGAACTAACAAATAAATTGAACAATTGCAAAATTGAAAGCAATAATTACTTGTCTGATTTGAGCAATTCACGGAGTAGTTTTAACATTTTATTTGAGGAACGCAGTAAATTGCACTCTAAAGTTCATCACTTAGAGGGCATCCTTGCAAAAAAGGGTCAAACAGACCAAAGTTCCTTTAAAGACTTCGCGTCCAACGGGGAAAATAATTTACATTCTAATAAACCTATCTCTTGTTGGGAAATTCCAGAGGTTGCTAGTAAAATTGTAGAATTGAACGCAACTCTGGAATCGAAAAGAACAGGTTTCCGAGCAGAAAAGAAAAAACTTCTAGAGGAGATCTCAAATCTCAAAAATTCCCTGTCCCTACCTGTCTTAAATAATCCTTCTAAAGCAATATCTTCCATTAAACAGGATAAGGGAACGCAAACAGACGCCTTTGTTCCTAAAATTAAAAAGACTTTTGCTAATAATTCTAAGTCAACGGTGACGAAAGTAAATACGCATTCTAAATCACCTTTGACTGGCGCAGAAACGAAAAGTAAACGAAATAAGTGTAAAAATACTAAGGAACAAGAGAAAACTGGGAAGGAGAAAGGAAAATCGCCATTATCTTTCAAAATTAAGGTCGAACATGTTCAAGATTTTTTCTCTCCTATTCCTCTTCAAAGGAAAGCGTGCAAAGAAGAAGTTCCAAGCTTAAGCAAGCGAACTTCCACGCTTATTCCTCATCATTATAGAGTGAATGATGTGAATTCTTGTAGGCAATACGACTCATCATCTGATGACGCATATAGTGCGATAAGTTCGTATTCATACTTGAAATACCCGGTCCAGATTAAGTCTGAAAGACACCTTCTGCGACTGGCTAGGGAGAAAATCTTCAGATCTTCTAAACCTAGACACACGTTCACCGGCGCTGAATTGTCACTTCCCTCTAAGGTTCACCAAACTTGGATTCCTAAATCAGAAATCAAATTAAATAGAACTTTAAAGGATGATTTATGATGTATATCTGAACCAAATGTGCATAAATTGTTTTCTGCTAATATGGGAGGACCCATCCAAAAATGGGTACCAAAGTCTCGATAATGTTTTTTGCAGGAGCCCAATCACGTGTGGTTATTCGATGATGGTTGCTCCACACGCGTGATTGGTATGAGACGAGAGCAACCACAAAGCCCCGATCATGAGTAGTAATTAGAAGATGATTGCTCCATACTCATGATCGGTACGAGACGAGGGCAACCACAACTTCAAGCATGCACGGTACTCTGGTTGCTCTACATGCATGACTGGTAAGAGACGCGAGCAACCGCATCCCTCACGTATGGTACTTTGAAGTTGCTCCACATACGTTATAAAGGGAAGCAGTGTGAGCATGTGGCGCCCCCACGCCACACTTACTACCCTACTCATTTACGATACTAGCTTACGTGACTATCGATACTATAGGATGCAAAGTATGCGCAAATGCGTATAAATTTTTATTTTTATTTATATATATGAAAACCATCCCATACAAGCCAAAAATCATAGTTGGGATCCTAATTACATTCGACTTGTTCAATAACGCAGCAAGGTAAACTCTAACACCCGCCACACAGGTCGCATCCATGTACACACCACCCTCAAAAGTCGCTGGAAGCTTTCAAAAGACTAGCCTTGCCAACAAGGCCATCACGTACCGTGGTCGCTCGCACCTACAACACATAATATAAGGGGTGAGCTATGAAGCTCAGTAAGTAGGAATATGCAATGTCGTGTACGTGTGACACCCCGCAAAGGCATCCGCGCCAATGCCTCTCTACTCTTGTAGAGTCAGACTCAATCTCACATCTCACATCTCTCAGGGCCCTCGGCTAATCTTACTATGCACCATACAGAGCTCATATCCCATATGGATAATTATGACAGCGACCCACGCTGGGTAGCCCACGCCAGGTTTCCCTGGGTCGCTCCTTCCCAGGTCATCCCCTCTGCCATGCGGTAGCCTACGCTGGTAGCCCACGCTGGTTAGCCTACGCTAGGATTTCTTCCTAGGTCGCTCCTTCCCAGGTCGCCCCTTCCAGGTCGCTCCTCACCGCCAACAGGGCAGTTGCCTACGCCAGTTAGCCTACGCTAGTCATAACTAGGTCGCTCCTTCCTGGGTCGCTCCCCCTGCCTCAATATATAAAATATCCGACGACGCACCACGCCGTCATGGTGCCATAGAAGTAGCCCTGACTCAACTGCGAGTCGACATCAAATGCCCATATCGACAAATATCATTCGCCTTCAGGCGATATGTTCAGTGCATACTCATCTCACGTAAACCCTCACAAATGTTTCGTGCATGCGCATGATTATGCCATGTGAGTAATACTGAAAATACATACCATTCAGGTGTGTCACATAGTTCACGTAACAGCATAAACCCAAAGCACATAGTCACGTAAGTCAATTATTTATGTGTTGTAGTTGAAATTTCCACTTACCTGGAGTCCTTGATTACTTATCTTAGCAGTCCTGTGAATTTCCTAATCTTTCGATCCTTAATCATGAAAATATTACTATGTCAGTATATTAGCTTAAGTAGCTATAAATGTTTTTCGAAAACTTTAGACCTGTTACAAAAAAATAGGTTTCGAACATCTCAGTAAAACAGAAATTACTTTCCAAAACCCTTCCAGGCCGCAAAAACCATCAGGCCCGCGAAAAGCTCGCGAAAACTTGACCTGCGAAAACCTTTTTGAACCTGGCGAAAACTTTTCTAAGTGGCGAAAAGCTTTGGTTCGCGAATCCTAAGAAAAGTAGCGAAAAGCTCCACTTCGCGAAAGGTGGCGAAAAGTTCCACTTCGCGAATAGTGGCGAAAAGTTTTTAAACCTTTTGGCGAAAACCTTAGCGAAAAGTAAAGTTAGCGAAAATCTTTCTCGCTAAGTATCGAAAAGTTTACTTTGTACTGTAGCTAGCGAACACAGTAACTGGCGAAAAGCTTTTACATTAAGTGGCGAAAAGTTTTGGCGAACAGTTACGCGAAACACTAAGTGGCGAAAAGATTTTTGAACAGTAACTAGCGAAAATTACTTTGAAAAATTATTTTTCGCCACTTAAGCTGGCGAAAACCTACCTTGCGAAAACCTTAACTTGCGAAAACTTTAAGCCTGCGAAAACTTTTCTTTTCGTCATTTAAGTTGGCGAAAACCTTTAAACCTGCGAAAACCATTAAACCTTGCGAAAAACACACTATTCATTCGAAAACCTCTAAACTTTCGATCAAAATTATTATTTTCTAGAACATGTGAATATCATAAAAATTCTAAAACATGCTCAAATCTTTTGAAAATCAAACACATATATAAAACATGAACTTATGAAGTTTTCATACTTGTTAAACTTATACTTGCTAAATCATAAAAACGTAAAAGTCATGGTAAGAGTTCATACACTTTCCAAGCTTAAGAATGATCTTGTTCGTTCTCCTTATTCTTAGTTTCGAATGAATAAATGATATTTTATTTTTATTATTTTTTTCTCGAAAATCCTAAAATCCAATACTCGCACTCTCATATCTCAAAATTTCTATTTTCAACCCTGTTCAGTCTTTTGAAAATCCCTTATTTAAATTCGAATTCTTCTAAGTCCCAAGTCTAATTTTAATAAGTAGTTATCACATAAACACCAACATATACATATAAACACATAATATGTAGTCGTATAAACACATATTATGCATGCAAATTTATTGGCCAACTTACGCGCGGAACTCGGTATTACATTCTCTCCCCCTTAAAAGAATTTCGCCCCCGAAATTATGCCGGTTAGAATAATTCTGGGTCGTAGCGACTTTCGATTTCGTCTTCTCGTTCCCAAGTAGCTTCCTCTGTCGATTGGTTCTGCCACATCACTTTAACTAAGGGAATATCTTTATTTTGAAGTTGTTTCACTTCGTGCATCAGAATCTCCACTGGCCTTCCTTCGTAGCTAAATCTGGCTTGAGTTGTGATGAAGAATTTCATTTTAATACATGATTTGAGTCCGCGACATACTTTCGTAGCGTTGATATGTGGAATACATCATGGAGTTGTGATAGCGAGGCTGGTAATTCTAACTGATATGCTACCTCGCCGACTTTTTTAAGTATTCTGAACGGGCCAATGTATCTCGGACTTAACTTCCTTTTCGCCCGAATCGTTTACGCCTTTCATTGGGGATATTTTAAGAATACCCAATCGTCCACTGCAAATTCTAACGGTCTCCGTCGTTGATCCGCATAGCTCTTCTGTCTACTTTGTGCTGTTCGCATTCTTCTCGAATTTTTGCTATGGCTTCGGTCATTTTTCGGACCATATCGGGACCCAATATTGCTCGTTCGCCAACCTCATCCCAATGTATTGGAGATCTGCATTTGCGTCCGTACAAAGCTTCATACGGGGCCATTTCAATCGTTGCGTGATAACTATTGTTGTAGGAGAACTCGATCAATGGAAGGTATTTGCTCCAGTTCCCCTTGAAATCAAGAACACATGCCCGCAACATATCTTCCAGGGTTTGGATGGTTCGTTCTGACTGTCCATCGTTTGAGGATGATAAGCCGTACTAAATGAAAGTTTAGCCCATAGCCTTCTGCAGGCTCATCCAAAACTTGGACAGGAACCTCGAGTCTCGATCTGAAATGATTGAAGACGGAATCCCGTGGAGTCGAACTATTTCTTGTATGTACAATTCACGTATCGGTCCAAGGGAAAAGTCGAGCTGATGGGTAGAAATGGGCAGACTTTGTCAATCGATCGACGATTACCCAAACGGCGTCGTGGCCTTTCACAGTCTTCGGCAAGCCGACGACGAAGTCCATCGTAATGTGGTCCCACTTCCATTCAGGTATTGGTAGAGGTTGCAACATTCCCGCCGGTCGTTGGTGCTCCGCTTTGATTTGTTGGCAGGTCAGGCATCGATTCACAAACATCGCAATGTCTTTCTTCATTCCTGGCCACCAATAGTTCGTTCGTAGATCTCGGTACATTTTTGTAGTTCCTGGGTGCACTGAATATGTAGTAGCGTGCGCCTCCGTCATTACCGTTCTTCGCACTTCTTCGTCGTTAGGCACATATATACGGTTCTTGTAGTACAAACTTCCATCTTCGCGTATAGAAAGGTCAACTGATGTTGCTCCGTCTGTGCGCCTTTGATTTTCAGGTAGAATTCATCTTTTTCTTGCGCCTTTCTAATTTGCTCCAATAAAGTGGGTTGAAGGGTCAGTGCTGCCAATTTTGTTTCGACTTCGCCCAAATACTATCTCCACCTCAAGTCGTTGTAACTCAGTAGTCACAGCTTTTCGGCTTAGCGCATCAGCAACTACATTCGCTTTGCCTGGGTGGTAATTGATTACGCAGTCGTAATCCTTAACAAGTTCCAGCCAACGTCGCTGCCTCATATTCAGTTCTTTGGGTGAAGAAATATTTCAGGCTCTTGTGGTCTGTGTAAATTTCGCATCTTTCCCCGTATAGATAATGCCGCCAAATCTTTAGAGCGAAAACCACTGCGGCAAGTTCCAAGTGTGTCGGGTAGTTCTCGTATTCCTTCAATTGCCGAGAGGCATATGCTATCACCTTCCCGTTTTGCATTAGCACACATCCTGCCCATTCTTCGAGGCATCGCTGTAAACTGAGAATCCTCCTGTCCCTGATGGTATTGTAAGAACTGGGGGCGAGGTGAGTCGTCTTTTCAATTCTTGGAAATTTTGCTCGCACGATTCGTTCCAATGAAAAGGAGTATTCTTCTTGTTAACTTCGTCAATGTTGAGGCGATCTTCGAGAAGTCTTTGATGAATTTTCTGTAATACCCTGCCAGGCCAAGAAAGCTACGTATTACGTTGGTTGGTTGAGGCCAATTATTAATAGCCTCGATTGCTTGGATCTACTGAGATCCCAGCTCCCGAGATGACATGCCCAAGAAATGCAACTGTTTCAACCAAAACTCACATTTCTTGAACTTAGCGTATAACTGCTTCTCTCGTAATATATCAAGGACGACTTTCAAATGTTGTTCATGCTCCTCCTTTGTCTTAGAATAGATTAGAATGTCGATAAATATGATGACGTACTTGTCCAAAAATGACTTGAACACTCGATTCATCATGTCCATAAATGCTGCTGGCGCATTAGTTAGCCCGAAAGGCATAACTAAGAATTCATAGTGTCCATACCTCGTACTAAAGGCGGTCTTTGGAATGTCTTCTTCTCGAATCTTCAATGGTGATATCCTGATCGCAGATCTATCTTCGAAAACACCGTCGAGCCTTGCAATTGGTCAAATAGGTCGTCAATCCTCGGCAGAGGATACTTGTTCTTTATGGTGATCTTGTTTAGCTCTCTATAATCAATACACAATCGCATCGATCCGTCTTTTTCGCACAAACAGAACTGGCGCTCCCCATGGAGAAAAGCTTGGCTGAATGAATCCCTTCTGTAATAATTCGTCCAATTGTTCCTTTAGTTCTTTCAACTCCGTTGGAGCTAATCGATAAGGAGCCTTTGAAATTGGTGCCGCTCCGGGTATCAGGTCAATGGTGAATTGAATTTCACGATCTGGAGGAAGTCCTGGTAAGTCTTCAGGAAAGACATCAGGAAATTTTCGCACTACTGGAACCTCTTCCAGCTTTGGGGACGAGCGTTCCGCCGATGTTATAGCGGAAACAAGGTAGGCTTCACATCCTGCCTTGATCAACCGTTGCGCCTTCATGCTGATATCATGAAATATTCCTTTGTTCATTCCCGTGAAAGAGAAAGGGTTCGACTTCTTCTATATTGAACGTGACTTCCTTTCGGTTGCAATCGATGACCGCTCCGTACTTCGATAACCAGTCCATTCCAAGAATCACTTCGTAGTCGTTCATTGGAATGACTATCAATCTACGGGCAGTTCTCTATCGTGGATTAATACCGGGCAGTCAGTCCGCAAACTAAATTGGTT
This sequence comes from Lindernia subracemosa, assembly GCA_028392965.1. Lineage (NCBI taxonomy): Eukaryota > Viridiplantae > Streptophyta > Magnoliopsida > Lamiales > Linderniaceae > Vandellia > Vandellia subracemosa. Next base: position 607,608 of record JAQPCC010000044.1, read on the forward strand.
CGAGTTGCAGCTCCATGCGGAATGGTTACGTTATATTCACATTCGGATTGTTGAGGTGTAACCCCGAGTCTCACCACGTAATTAGATGATGCAAATGAATGCGTGGCTCCTGAGTCTACTAAAATGCATGTCGGGGTTTGATGAATAAGTAGGATGCCACCATGATGGGTTTGTTCTCCGCCTCCTCTGAAGTTAGGGTATAAACTCGTGCTGCCATGATGGGTGGTCTGGTTGTCCTGCAGCTCGGCTCCCAAATGTGTTTTCCGGGCATTGTCTTGCAAAGTGTCCGGGCTTCCCCATTTGAAGCAGTTATTAGTCTGTAGAAAGCAGTTGCCGAAATGTCGTTTCCCACACCTCGGGCAGTTTGGAATTGGTGCGGGAAACCTTGCCTGCGTCGGGTTTGGTGGAGGTTGTCCAGGCCTGTTCTGAAAGTTTGGCCTCGCACCTTTCGAGACAAATTGTCGCTTTTGATTCCCTCCGCTCCACTCGTTCCTTGCTCAAACTTCCGTTTGCCTCTTGCGCCCGGATGATTCTAGTTTCGGCCTGTTCGGCCACCAATGCTCGCTCTGCAACTTGTGCATATGTAGCTCCTTGAAGTCCAGCCATGTTTACATCCGAATAACTGGCTTCAGGCCCTCAAGGAATCGTTCAATTTTCAGCGCGTCCGTACTCACCATGTGAGTCGCAAACCTCGATAGTTGCTCAAATTTTCTGATATACTCAGCCACCGTTATCGTCCCTGTCTGAGATTGATGAATTCATTCATGCGCCGGGCTCGCACGGGCAGTGAAATTTGCTTCTGAACAGCTCTTGAAGCGTTGCCATGTTTACATCACGATATAACTCTGGCTTCAGGCCCTCAAGGAATCGTTCAATTTTCAGCGCGTCCGTACTCACCATGTGAGTCGCAAACCTCGATATTGCTCAAATTTTCTGATATACTCAGCCACCGTTATCGTCCCCTGTCTGAGATTGATGAATTCGTTCATGCGCTGGGCTCGCACCGGGGCAGTGAAATATTTGCTTCTGAACAGCTCTTGAAGCGTTCCCAAGGCATCGTAATAGGGTTCTCGATCACCAAATAGTATCCCACCAATGTCCCCACCTCTCGCAACAGAAAGGCGGCACAAAGCACTTTCTCTTCCTCGGGAATCGGCTATACTGAAACATGCTTTCAAGGTCCTTAGCCAATCTTCGGCAAACGTTGGCGTTTGCGTCTTCAAAGTTGGGGATTGAGTTTGCGAAACCTCTCTCCACTATTTCAATTCGTTCTGCCTGAGAGTGTCCGCTGCTTTGCTGTCTCTCTCGTATTCGTTGCTGAATTAATTCTTGAATCTGGGCGGATTGCTGACGGACTAATTCTGTGAGTTGAAGGATAGCCGTGTCGCGATTATCGATAGGTGTTGCGGGTTCCTTGCCTCTATCGGCATTCCCACTGCTTTCACCTCGCGTTCTTACCATTTTCTCTCTTACCCTAATAGTTTCCGAAGGCCAATAAATTCATTCAACACAAAATTCAAGAATATAAAACTTACTAGCAAGGCCGCTTCCACGCTTTTGAGTGTGTGTACATGAACAGTCTACAGAACCTGCAACCGAAGCTCTGATACCACCCTGTGGCGCCCCACCCACACCTACTACCCATTTACGATACTAGCTTACGTGACTATCGATATAAGTCAACACCCGCCACACAGGTCGCATCCATGTACACACCACCCTCAAAAGTCGCTGGAAGCTTTCAAAAGACTAGCCTTGCCAACAAGGCCATCACGTACCGTGGTCGCTCGCACCTACAACACATAATATAAGGGGTGAGCTATGAAGCTCAGTAAGTAGGAATATGCAATGTCGGTACGTGTGACACCCCGCAAAGGCATCCGCGCCAATGCCTCTATACTCTTGTAGAGTCAGACTCAATCTCAACATCACATCTCTCAGGGCCCTCGGCTAATCTTACTATGCATCATACAGAGCTCATATCCCATATGGATAATTATGACAGTGACCCACGCTGGGTAGCCCACGCCAGGTTTCCCTGGGTCGCTCCTTCCCAGGTCATCCCCTCTGCCATGCGGTAGCCTACGCTGGTAGCCCACGCTGGTTAGCCTACGCTAGGATTTCTTCCTAGGTCGCTCCTTCCCAGGTCGCCCCTTCCAGGTCGCTCCTCACCGCCAACAGGGCAGTTGCCTACGCCAGTTAGCCTACGCTAGTCATAACTAGGTCGCTCCTTCCTGGGTCGCTCCCCCTGCCTCAATATATAAAATATCCGACGACGCACCACGCCGTCATGGTGCCATAGAAGTAGCCCTGACTCAACTGCGAGTCGACATCAAATGCCCATATCGGCCAATATCATTCGCCTTCAGGTGATATGTTCAGTGCATACTCATCTCACGTAAACCCTCACAAATGTTTCGTGCATGCGCATGATTATGCCATGTGAGTAATACTGAAAATACATACCATTCAGGTGTGTCACATAGTTCACGTAACAGCATAAACCCAAAGCACATAGTCACGTAAGTCAATTATTTATGTGTTGTAGTTGAAATTCCCACTTACCTGGAGTCCTTGATTACTTATCTTAGCAGTCCTGTGAATTTCCTAATCTTTCGATCCTTAATCATGAAAATATTACTATGTCAGTATATTAGCTTAAGTAGCTATAAATGTTTTTCGAAAACTTTAGACCTGTAAAAAAAAAATAGGTTTCGAACATCTCAGTAAAACAGAAATTACTTTCCAAAACCCTTCCAGGCCCGCAAAAAACCATCAGGCCCGCGGAAAAGCTCGCGAAAACTTGACCTGCGAAAACCTTTTTGAACCTGGCGAAAAACTTTTCTAAGTGGCGAAAAGCTTTGGTTCGCGAATCCTAAGAAAAGAGTAGCGAAAAGCTCCACTTCGCGAAAGGTGGCGAAAAGTTCCACTTCGCGAATAGTGGCGAAAAGTTTTAAACCTTTTTGGCGAAAACCTTAGCGAAAAGTAAAGTTAGCGAAAATCTTTCTCGCTAAGTATCGAAAAGTTTACTTTGTACTGTAGCTAGCGAACACAGTAACTGCGCGAAAAGCTTTTACATTAAGTGGCGAAAAGTTTTGGCGAACAGTTCCGCGAAACACTAAGTGGCGAAAAGATTTCTTTGAACAGTAACTAGCGAAAACTTTACTTTGAAAAATTATTTTTCGCCACTTAAGCTGGCGAAAACCTACCTTGCGAAAACCTTAATTGCGAAAACTTTAAGCCTGCGAAACTTTTCTTTTCGTCATTTAAGTTGGCGAAAAACCTTTAAACCTTGCGAAAACCATTAAACCTTGCGAAAAACACACTATTCATTCGAAAACCTCTAAACTTTCGATCAAAATTATTATTTTCTAGAACATGATGAATATCATAAAAATTCTAAAACATGCTCAAATCTTTTGAAAATCACAACACATATATAAAACATGAACTTATGAAGTTTTCATACTTGTTAATACTTAATACTTGCTAAATCATAAAAACGTAAAAGTCATGGTAAGAGTTCATACCCTTTCCAAGCTTAAGAATGATCTCTGTTCGTTTCTCCTTATTCTTAGTTTTCGAATGAATAAATGGTTATGATTCACTTTCCTCTAACTCTTATTCTATGTTTGCGTGTAATAATAAACAAATGACAAGGATTAGCTAGTACACGTGTGATTAACCTATGTAATATATTATTACTTTTATTTATCTATTTATTATATATATATATTTTATTTTTATTATTTTTTTTTCTCGAAAATCCTAAAATCCAAATACTCGCACTCTCATATCTCAAAATTTTCTATTTTCAACCCTGTTCAGTCTTTTGAAAATCCCTTATTTAAATTCGAAATTCTTCTAAGTCCCAAGTCTAATTTTCTAATAAGTTAGTTATCACATAAACACCAACATATACATATAAACACATAATATGTAGTCGTATAAACACATATTATGCATGCAAATTTATTGGCCAACTTACGCGCGGAACTCGGGTATTACAGAGCAACTACACCGTAGGTAAATTCTATATATGCATTCCATAGTAAATTTTGGCATGCATATCAAGCTGAAAAGACAATATACCTACTTTGAAAATAATAGGGTACAATATAACTATGCACGCTTCAAAAGGACTTTCGCTTTCAAATTTTTGCATACATGCATACATGAGCTGAAACGCGAAATACCCTATGTTATAGGTACATTATAATTATGTGTATGTTAATCAAATTTTTAAAATTTTAATTTGCATATGAATACGAGCTGAATTGAAAAATAGCTATTTTTCAAAATGGCACATTTTAAATATGCATTTTCAAAACCTTAAAATTTAAAATGCATATACGCACGGAAATTATAATACCATTTTTTCTATAGAATGAGCTTAATTTGAGGGGGAGGGAGCTACTATTTTATTTTTAAAGAGAAGTGAGGCTTATTTCTTTAAAAGGGAGCAATAATTATATTTTTTGAGGGGGAGCGAACTTCTAATACGTGAATTAGGAAAAGAGATTTACAGATTTTTCGAACTTACCACGCATGTTTTGAGGGGGAGCAAGTTCTTTTAGGAAGCACGTTTTGAGGGGGAGAAATAAAATATATCTATATATATAATATAAATATACTAACATATATATTACTAATGACGATTAATATATATTATATCCATATAATATATAATATACTAATATACATATTACTAATAACGATTAATATATATATATATCCAAAAAAAAACCTAGAAGAGCAAAAAAAAAAAAAAAAAAAAAAAAAAAAAAAAAAAAAAAACTTCTTTCCTCGTCATCAAGCTTCATGGAGACCACCTCCGGCCTTCGAAGATGGACATCAAAAGAAGAATCACAAGCCCACAACGGTCAACTCTTTTCAAAAGGCGACGGTGGCTACGAATGCAAATCTCGGTGCTCGCTTCAACCGACCTGCTCCGGCTTGCTGACAAACAAAGCAGCACTCACTACTTCCTACCGGATGGATGGATACTTCGTTCCTACGATTCAGTCAAACCCAACTGAATCTAACCCCGGAACATCACCGAGATCAATCGAACTACGAAGAAACAGCCATGTCTTACTAAAACCTTTGAAAAGACCGACGATATATATAATTCACTTACCTCACAAATATTCGGACCAACCCCCATATGTACAGGTGCTAATTTATTAGCTCCCGGGGTAGAAGTCGCCGCATTAGGTCCAACGGCGCAAGCACAACCGAGCCTTATCCATCGTATGTCTCAAAAGACAGGTGTTTCAAGAAATCACGGGGAACCATGTCTACTATCACCGCTTCACTCGGAAGCGGGAGATATTGAATTAAGTGGTACTCAGCCCCACCACCACACTTTCTTGCACACATCGAGTCTAGTGTGTCCTCACTCCCCATATTTTTAATATTTTCTAGGACACATACACTTTTATAACACCTGATCTTTGTGATCACGTCAGAACTTTCGTAGACATGTCATTTTAAGACATGCTTCGAGGATCGGAAGGAAGTCCTGCCGTTGCAACATCAAAGCAACAACGGTTTCAGGCCATCGTCTCGAGCTAGTCTCTAGAACGATGTAAACGGGACGCCTATGTGGCCCCGGTTCTTCAAGCCCTGTCCTCACAGGCCACGTCTCGGAGTTTGTCTCTGAAGTCGTGTCGACGGATTGCCTTAGTGGCTCCGTTTGGTTATTACCATCAACGACTTGTCGTTTGTGTCCTTCTAATCTTCCTATACAAGCATGCCGATCTCGTTAACTCGAATCGCCATGAGGGGGAGAAGGGGACACGCATAAACAAACAGGTCGGACCATCCATCAATTTCCGCCGAGCGTACCACTCTGAAGCCGGGCTCTCATGCACTTGAATGGAACATTCCAAAGGAGCTCGGCACATCTTACAACACCCCACGCGCACCTTCTTCCGGAGCCAGACAAGCTTCCTCGAGGCCGAACCAGACAACTTCCTTCGAAGAAGACAAATCTGGCGCCGAGAAGAAGAAGATTGGAGGAGATTTGACGACTGCCTTAGTGGCTCCGTCAGGTTATTACCCAACCTGACTTGTCGTTTGTGTCTTTCTAATCTTCCTATACAAGCATGCCGATCTCGTTAACACGAATCGCCATGAGGGGGAGAAGGGGACACGCATAAAAAAATATGTCGGACCATCCACCAATTTCCGCCGAGCGTACCACTCTGAAGCCGGGCTCTCCTACACTTGAATGGAACATTCCAAAGGAGCCTTGGCACATTTTACAACACCCCACGCCTACCTTCTTCCAGAGCCAGACAAGCTTCCTCGAGGCCGAACCAGACAACTTCCTTCGAAGAAGACGAATCCGGCGCCGAGATGAAGAAGATTAGAGGAGACTTGACGACTTCAAACTACGGAGAAAGACCAGGACAAGATGCGAACAAAGTCCAAGATCCATGACATCATCAAAGTCAAATTTCAAGGCATGGATCACTATCTACATCCGGTCTACAGAATATAGTGTCAAGTCAAGAGAGTCCTAGCCGAAGAGCATTCAAAGCCTACGCAAGACGGGGAGATTGCTAGGACACAAGATGTTAACGGGAAGACTTCGTGACCCCGGTCTCTTATCCGACGGATTGCCTTTGTGGGTTCGTCGGGTTATTACCAAACCTGAGCTCCTACTGTGCCTACCAACGCCATCCTCCTGTCCCGACGACGTGATCTTCTTGCCGAAGACGATGCTTCATTTTGACCCATCGCATGACGATCTCCCCAACTTGATCTTCATGAGGGGGAGCAGTACTAAAGCAAAATGGGAGCAATACCACGATGAAAGTGCAAGATAGATCAGAAACGTTAAATCCTCAAGCGTCGTCAAAGAATCAAGCGAACACCACGGACTTCAAAGATCGAAGTTGCCGCCTCGTGTGCGTCTCTCCAAATCTCAAAGAGAACTTCCCAATTCCAACATAAGGTTGACCAAAAGTAGGGGGAGTTGCGCTACCATCGAAAGGAGAGATCGAACACAAAAAGAAGAGATCCGGCAAGCAACTTCAAACACCTTCCGGCTTTTACGAGTTGAGCTCCAAAAGAAGATTAAGAAGATCTGGTGCCGAGAAGCAAAGATATGACAAGGTGAGCTTGAAGATCTCCAAAAGAAGAGGTCAAAAGACAAGAGAAGGAGGAAATTCCTTTAGGACTCAGGCAAATGCACTTAGCCCCACAAAGATAATCCATGTCAAATTGAAGATTGAACATAAAGGGGGAGATTGTTAGGATTATTTTATTGTGTTCAATTAATTAGAATTATCTTTGTAGTTTATTTATATAGATTATATTTAAAAGAGGCTTAGTGTAATTGGGCTTTATTAGGGGCCCAAGTATTATATACCAAAATGTGGTATAAATACTTGAACCCTAACACATAATAAAATATGTATTGTGTGAAAATTCTCTAAAGAGAGTGAGAGAGAGCCGCCTCCCAACCGAGCTCAAGAACACGCACACAATCACCCCACGAGCTTCGATTCTTCCCATCCAAATCGTGGTAAACTCATTAAATATTTGTTTAGTTGGATATTCTAGGCCTTATATTTGTTGAGTTCCCATCAACTCTATTTCCTTGTCCCGACGACGTGATATTCTTGCCAAAGACGATGCCTCATTTTGACCCATCGCATGACGATTTTCCCAACTCGATCTTCATGAGGGGGAGTAATACTAAAGCAAAATGGGAGCAATACCACGACGAAAGTGCAAGATAGATCAGAAACGCTAAATCCTCAAGCGTCGTCAAAGAATCAAGCGAACACCACGGACTTAAAGATCGAAGTTACCGCCTCGTGTACGTCTCTCCAAAGTTCAAAGAGAACTTCCCAATTCCAAGCTAAGGTTGATCAAAAGTAGGGGAAGTTGCGTTACTATCGAGAGGAGAGATCGAACACAAAATGAAGAAATCCGGCAACCGCCTAGTGTGCATCTCTCAAATTTCCAAAGAAAAAACTCCCCAATCCCAACACAAGGTTGAACAAACGTAGGGGGAGTTTGGCGCTATCAGAGGGAGAAATGGAACACACAAAAAGAGAAAATTCTTCAATATCCGGCAAGCAACTTCAAACACCTTCCGGCATTTACGAGACAAGATTCAAGAAAAGACTTGAAGGAAGATCCGTTGCGGAGAAGCGAAGATCGAGACACGGTGAGCTTGAAGATCTCCAAAAGAAGAGATGAAATGACAAGACAAAGGAGGAAATCCTTTTAGGACTCAGGAAAACGCACTAAGCCCCACAAAGATAATCCATGCCAAATTGAAGATTGAACACAAATGGGGAGATTGTTAGGATTATTTTATTGTGTTCAATTAATTAGAATTAACTTTGTAGTTTATTTAAATAGATTTTATTTAAAAAGAGGTTTAGTGTAATTGGGCTTTGTTAGGGGCCCAAGTATTATATACCAAAATGTGGTATAAATACTTGAACCCTAACACATAATAAAATGTGTATTGTGTAAAAAACTATCTAGAGAGAGAGAGCCACACAACCTCTCAAGAACACACAACACCCCACGTTGAGCTCACTTCTTCCGATCTTCAAATCGTGGTAAGATCGTTTAAATATATGTTTAGTTGGATAATCTAGGCTCTACACTTTTCAATGAAATGTTGACTGTTTGACTTATTGACCGAAAATCAAATGCTTACCCAATTTTCAAACTTGCCCGAATTATACTTAGGCGAAAAATTGACTTGCCCGAATTTTTAAAACGAAATCGCCGCTGATTTTCCCGAATTTAACACTCAATCGCAAATTTGCTAAGTCAATTCTTTTAAGTCCATTCGAAAAATCTTCACTAGGTCAAAAATATTTCTAAGTCCAAATCTCACAGTCTTTGCTTAAACTTATTCATTTTTTTTGGACTCTGAGATGAAATGGGGCCCTGTTAAATTAATTATATGTTCTATGCGCTAACAACTTTTCATATCTATTTCAGAACAAATATGGTGCGTACGATTGATGAGATCTTCCCACAAGCAAACTGGGCACCTCGTCTCCCAAACAACCTAGAACTAGATTTCGAGACGACCAACTGCCCCGATCCCATTATATTACAAATCCTACGCAACCACTCCCTAAACACCGCCCTCTCAATAACTGAGTACGTCCCAGAAGTGTACGTTCAGCAATTCTGGGACACTCTAACCAATCTCACACCACGACCAAATCCATCCACACTCACCGCCCAAATAGACCGAACCCCAGTCGCACTCACTAAAACCCTCATCCGTTCCCTCTTCAATCTGCCCTTCACCCTAAACTTCGACCCTCACCCCAGTGAAGAGGACCTCAAACGAGATTTTCTCTTCATGGGCTACAAACCAAATGTCCACAACACCATCCACCTTTTAGACTTCACCGCCAAGGACATTCCCCAACCTTGGCGGACCCTCTTTCTTATAGACAATAAATGCCTCTCACCAAAACACAGCTGTCCCGACAGATGCAACCGCAACATTCTCCTAATCTTCCACGGCATCGTATTCAACAAACGATACGATGTCGTCCAACTAATATGGGCGGACCTGTTGGACCAATTACGAAGACGGGACCTCCCATCAACAAAGAAAGTTCTACCATACCTAAGGTGGCACTTCATGGACACGCTTCCTGCGATCGAGACAAACCGCCAAAGCTCCGGTCTCTCCAATCGTCAAAGACAAAATTCGACCGAGACGCCATGGCCATCCCCGACGACCTGCTGCGCCTCGCCAACTCAACCAACCCGATCGTAGCCACCTACCTACGGGAAAACAGACCTGAAGGTATTCCTATGGTCCAACACATCCCAGTTGGACCTAACCCGGGAATCAGCCTACCGACAGCCTCAAGTATAGGTCTAGGAAGCGCCGCATCCCCCGCTCGCAAACAGAAGAAAATGTCCAAACGGGATGACGTAAGCCGCCAACAGGAGCGTCGCAAGAAACAAAGAAGCGACAGAGCTCCACCGCCCATCAGTCCACAAATCACCCGGACCGAATCCTTAGGTACAGGAGACGACCTTCTCGTCTCCCGAGTAGAAGTCACGGCATCGGGTCCAACCGCGCACATAACCGAGCCTAGCCACTCAACCATCTCTCAACAGATGGTTGTTTCACTTGCTCATGAGGAGCCACGTATGCCATCACCTCCTCGCTCGGAGGAGATTGATGTTGAAATAAGCAGTCCCTCACCTCAGACTGCACCTTTTTTGAGCACCTTCGGTCTAGTGTCCTCACCACCCAGATTCTTTCCATTTTCTAGGACACATACACCTTTCTCTGCACCGCCAGATCTTGGCGATCTGGCCAGAATGCTCTTCGATGTCTCCTGGCTGGATACCAGTCAGGGACAGAGCGGAAGTCCCTCAGCAACCAATATCACTACCGCTGCTATGGGCCATCGAACCGAGTCTATCTCGGTTTCGATGCCAACGGTGAGCCTTAGTGGCCCCGGCACCTCGGTTATCATGACGACGGAACGCCATCGTGGCTCCGTCTCGTCATTTTCCCCGTTCGTGACGGCGACTGCCCTCGAGACACGACTACAAGACTTTGGCAAGACGTTAGAAGAGCAAATCCTAACCAAAGTCTACCAAGCGCTGGAAGGCTCGTCTCGAGACAAAGGCAAGACCCCAATCACCGCCACACACCCTGCTGCTTCACTTCCGCACGAAACAGCAGCCCCCAATGCAGAACCCGGCCGGTGGGATTTTCCAACCGAAGAACTCCACGACATCCTCCTAGCCCGGCTTCAGAGCGCCACTCATCTGAATGAGCGGGAGCTGGAGATCAAACGGCGGCTCGAGACACCGCTCTCATGCCGTGGCGAGGCGGAGGCGGAGGCTCGACCACACGATGACCAGAAGATGAGGGTCATCCCGAGGGGGAGAAGAGATAGAGCACGACACTACAACCCCCGACGCAGCAGCTCACCCAAACCACTACCACCCAAACTACATCCACTACCCAAACCACCCAAAAGGGGCTTCTTCATCTCAAAAAGAAGCTTCCTCACCAGCCCACACTACCCCAGCCACTACAAGCCTCTCATCACCTCAATCCTCAGCCAGAAAAAGCCCACCTCTGCCTCATCAACCAGCTACCATCCAAAGTCCATCAGTTGACGAGCCAAGAACAATCGAAGAACTCTACAACCCTCATGATGTGGTTTAGAGATACATCCTCAATGAAGACTGGCTGCGTCAACCAACCACTCCCGAACTAACCAAGAGCTTAATGGAAAATGCCAGACAATTCCTGAAGAAGGCGGCCATAAGTTTAGTTCGGATAGAGGAGGAGGACCTTGAGGAAGGCGAAGACTGCAACGCCGAAATACCAGAACTTCCCGAGCTTGTCCAACACAGAGTGGTGGACATGGACGATCCTCCAATGAAATCCAGAATTGGAGAAGAGCTGAACCTGCCTTGGAAGAATGCAAAGATCGTGGCACCATTCCAAGAAGAAATTCGTAAACGAATATGGAGAAAGGAGGATCAGCTCAAGAAGCTGAATGAGCTGGAGCTGAGGGGCATGACCCATCTCTCGGAACAAAGAGCCAACCTGTACCTGCTAAGTCTTCGTCGAAGACTTATGTTCGAGGGAAAAGGAAATGACCTAGAGGCCCTCTGAAGAGAAGAGAAGAAGAGGCCAAGGATTTCGAAGATGACGGGTGTTCGGACGGACTTCTTCTGCTCTATAGCCTTCCCTATCTACCAAATTCAAAGATATGATGGAATGGTGGAAGAGCTAAATGAAGCAGATCTCGCCTATCTCATATTAGAAGACATCGACAGGATGGTCGGAACTTTCCAGATGATAGACACCCTCCAGAACCCCGAATTCAAGCTGGGCTACAACACGCTGAAGAGATTCATGCTGCGCCAAATCAAATACGCTGCATCGCACGACCTTCAAATGGCGCTCGAAAGCAACCTCAAGAAGGTGAATCTCACAAAGCCCTCCTTCGAAAGCCCCGAATCTGAAGATTTCGGTGAAGGCCACATCTTTGATGGAGAAGAACCATCAGTGGTCTACATCAACTATAAGGGCAACAAGAGGTTGATGAAGACGTCGGAAATTTCGAAATTCTCCGACGGAACCCTCCTGATCATACAAGACAAATTAAAGAGAATCTTGGAGGGATTAAGTACTGAGGAGTATGAAGTTCAAGCTAAGTTCGAAAAGATGATAGAGATAATATCTTACAAGCTTGGACATCGTAGATGGATACGTGCGTACGAGTACAAATTAGGATTCAGAAGATCCTTTTACGAGCTGGTGAGACCCAAGAAGAAGAAGACGTCTAAGCGAAAAGGACACTAAGGGGGAGATTGTTAGGAATCTTTAGTAGTGTCCTTTGATATTTATAAGTCTTGGGTCTATTTTCTAATTAGTAGTTTTGGGACTAGTTTGGGATTTTGTAACAGTCTTAGGAAAGGGCCTTAATATACCAACTCATGTGGTATATAAGGCCCCATTTGCCCTTCTAGGGTTCTCATCAAAAGAATTTCAAAAAGCTAGCCACCTTGTACCTTCAAGTAAGAAACACACATTTTACACACACTCAAGGTGTAGCTCGAGTTTTAAGTTTAATCTCATCTTTTGATCCTTGTTTGGTAACAAGAGGACCAACAGTGTCAGCCAAAGGTGATTTAGAAGGTGTATTTGCTTTCGTCACCGTTGACTTAGAATTATTAGTAAAAGCTTTCTCAGTTTTAGGAACAAGGATGCTTTTCTTTGTTTCCTTCACCTGTTTCGAGGAAGATGTATCTTTTGAAAGATCATTGGAATCAGGTAAAGACGGGAAATTTTTGAGATATAAAATCTCCTCTAAAAGCTTTTTCTTTTCCGCTCGAAAATCTAATCTTTCGGATTCCAGAGACGATTGCAATTCAGCGATCCTACGAAGAGTCATCGGAGTATCACATGGAGTAGGTTTTTCAGAATGTAAATTATTTTCCCCGAAAGACACTAAGTTAGAAGAGAAATTTTTATCTGCTTGACTTCTTTTTGCAATAGCGTTCTCTAAAAGTTCAATCTTAGAGTAAAGCATACGCCGTTCCTCTAAGACACGATTTCGCATCTTCGCAAGAACGTAATCTTTTCGTCATAGCACAGACATTCTTTTCACTAATCTCTAACTTAGTTTCTAAGCTAATGATCTTTGAATTTGAGTTAGCCAAATCTTCATTAGCGAAAGCTAAACATTCATGTTGCTTAAGCAACACAGAGTAATTATTAGCAAATCTTGCTTCTAGTTCCTCAATTTTTCTAGCTTGAGCATCCATTTTCTTTTAAATTTAAAAATTAAAAATTTTGCTTTTGGAAATTCAGTTCCGAAAATTTTAGTTTTTTCAAAAAGTATAGTGAAGTATCGAAGATAATAAGTGTCGAAAATTTTTTGTGTACCTAAAAATTTTAGAATGATTTCGAAAACTTCGGGAAAATTACCAAAACTTTTTCTATAATGTGTCAATAACGACCTAAGTTGATTGTTGGATACGTGATCGTTGATGCGTATTGTGGATTTGCCTTAAAAAATTGACGAAAAATTTTTCTATACCGAAAATTTTGGGCCCGGAAAATTTATTTTGAAAAATTTCAAAAAAAGTGTAAAATAGACTATGTCCGTTAGACTCGGAAAATTTTTCTCTATCAAATGATGCATAAAAAATTTTGGGTGATCGAAAACGTTTAAGTGTAATTTTTTGAAGAGTGAGTGACCGAGAATTGAGACTCACCGTTTTCAATTGAGAACGGTGAATTCTCGGGTAAAGACTTTGACCGAAAATCTAAAGGTATGATTGGCAATTCGGGTACTAAGAATTTTCGGGTAGGTAGAAATTTGGGAAGACTGATTCGGATGATTTTCTCGAATTCGGATAATTCAGTCCGAAAATCAGACAATCGCCGGGAATGGGCAAATTCGGGTTATTCTGCCCGAATTCGGGTCTGCCCGAAAACTTGAAAATTGCCGAGAATTAAAAACGAAAATTCGGGTGCTGGAAATCGGTTAAGTACTAATTTTCGCCGTGCAGGAAATTCGGGTGATGAAAATCGGGCAAAAATTCGAAGTTCGGGTAAAAATACGTCGAATTTCATACAGTCACTCGAAAATCAATGAAAATCGGGTAGAATCAGCCGAAAATCTGGGCATTGTTTCATTCATCTACCCGAATATCATATCTGCAGAAAATATGATGAGTTTTCAATGCGATTTTCTACCTAAATCTCACTCAAATCTACTGAAAAGTTTTGGGTAAACACTTAAAATCACTCGAAAACAACCTATTTAGCTCTTGAGCTTGCAAAATCAGTAATATAAACTCAAAAACTCAAGAACAAGGGCCGAAAATTTCGAGCTCAAGAACCCGAAAAATCCCAAAATTTTCAGAAAAATCACTCAAATCCTAACATGTTTGGCTCTGATACCACTTGTTGGTAGCCTTTCTATCCTAACAATCTAACTTAGGGACGATTTAACCACGTTTGTAGATGGGAAGAATTAACTCACGTGGGGTGTTGCGTTCTTGAGGAAGGTTGGGAGCTTCTCTCTCTAAAAATACTCTCTCTAGATAGAGTTTTACACAAAACACACTTTATTATGTGTTAGGGTTTTAGTATTTATACCACAAGTTGGTATATAATAGTTGGGCCCCTAACAAAGCCCAATTACACTAAGCCTCTTATAAAGAGAATCTTTATAAATAAACTACAAAGATAATTCTAATTAATTGAACACAATAAAATAATCCTAACAAATTCTTTATCCAGCTAGGCTGAGGAAAGATAGGGACGAGGAGCAGTTTGGTAAATTTATGATTATGTGTAAGCAACTTCATATTAACTTACCGTTTGTTGAAGCTATTACGCAGATGCCTCGTTTCGCTAAGTTTTTGAAGGACTTGCTCACGAAAGGAAGGAAGCTCGAGGATGTCTCTACTGTATGCTTACGAGGAGAATGCTCGGCTATACTTCAGAGCAAGATGCCGAAAAAGATGAAGGATCCAGGGAGTTTTACTATCCCTTGTCTTATAGGAGATGTAGTCATTGAGCGTGCGTTGGCTGACTTAGGAGCGAGTATTAATCTTATGCCATACTCCATGTTTAAGCGGTTAGGCTTAGGCGAACCACGACCCACGAGGATGTGTTTACAATTAGCAGATAGATCAGTAAAGTCTCCTCGTGATATTGTTGAGGATGTCTTAGTCAAAGTAGATAAATTTATTATTCCCGCTGATTTTGTAATTCTAGATATGGAGGAAGATGAGAATATTCCACTCATTCTAGGTAGACCATTCTTAGCTACAGGTAAGTCCATGATAGACGTTAGGAATGGAACTTTGACTTTGACAGTAGACGGTGAGAAAGTAACATTTAACATGACAGACTCTATGAAGAATACCAATGAGCATGATGATAAATGTTACTACTTAGACGCTGTTGATTATGATTTTCTGTAGGTCCTAGAATATCCAACTAAACAAAGATTAACACGAGTTTACCACGATTTTATGATCGGAAGAATGAAAGCTCGTGGGGTGCTTGTGTGTTCTTGAGAGGTTGGGGGCTCACTTTGATTTTCATACAATACACTCTTATTATGTGTTAGGGTTTTGGTATTTATACCACATTTTGGTATATAATACTTGGGCCCCTAACAAAGCCCAATTACACTAAGCCTCTTATAAAGAGAATCTTTATAAATACACAACAAAGATAATTATAATTAATTGAACACAATAAAATATTCCTAACAATATCCCCCTTTGTGTTCAATCTTCAATTCGACATGGATTATCTTTGTGGGGCTTAGTGCATTTGCCTGAGTCCTAAACGAATTTCCTCCTTGTCTTGTCTTTTGACCTCTTCTTTTGGAGATCTTCAAGCTCACCGTGTCTTGATCTTCGCTTCTCGGCACCGCGTCTTCTTAATCTTCTTTGTAAGCTCGACTCGTAAATGCCGGAAGGGATTTGAAGTCGCTTACCGGATTTCTTCTTTTTGTGTTCGATCTCTCCTTTCGATAATAGCGCAACTCCCCTTACTTTTGGTCAACCTTATGTTGGGATTGGGAAGTTCTCTTTGAAATTTGGAGAGACGCACACGAGGCAGCAACTTCGATCTTTGTAGTCCATGGTGTTCACTTGATTCTTTGACGACGCTTGAGGATTTAGCGTTTCTGATCTATCTTGCACTTTCGTCGTGGTGTTGCTCCCATTTTGCTTTAGTACTACTCCCCCTAATGAAGATCGAGTTGGGGAGATCGCCATGCGATGGGTCAAAATGAGGCATTATCTTTGGCAAGAAGATCACGTCGTCGGGACATGAGGATGGCGTTGGTAGGAACTCAGGTTAGGTAATAACCTGACGTAGCCACTAAGGCAGTCGTCAAGTCTTCTCCAATCTTCTTCTTCTCGGCGCCGGATTCGTCTTCTTCGAAGGAAGTTGTCTGGTTCGGCCTCGAGGAAGCTTGTCTGGCTCCGGAAGAAGGTACGCATGGGGTGTTAGGCTCCTTTGGAATGTTCCATTCAAGTGCAGGGGAGCCCGACTTCAGAGTGGTGAGCGCGGCGGAGATTGGTGGGTGGTCCGACCTGTTTGTTTACGCGTGTCCCCTTCTCCCCCTCATGGCGATTCGTGTTAACGAGATCGGCATGCTTGTGTAGGAAGATTAGGAGGACACAAACGACAGGTCGGTGATGGTAATAACCAGACGGAGCCACAAAGGCAATCCGTCGTGTAAGAAACCGGGGTCACGAAGACTTCCCGTTAACATCGATCTAGGAGCTATGCTCGTAGACGATGGCCTGAAACCGTTGTTACTTTGATGTTGCAACGGCAGGACTTCCTTCCGATCCTCGAATCATGTCGAAGCAAGACATGTCTACGGAAGTTCTAACTTGATCACAAAGATCAGGTGTTTAAAAGTGTATGTGTCCTAGAAAATATAAAAATATATGGAAAGTGAGGACACACTAGACTCGAGTGCGCAAGGAAGTGTGGTGGTGGGGCTGAGTACCACATAATTCAATATCCCCCGCTTCCGAGTGAAGCGGTGATAGAAGACGTGGTTCCCCGTGATTTCTGAAACACCTGTCTTTTGTGAGACAGACGAGTGGGTGAGGCTCGGTTGTGCACGCGCCGTTGGACCTATTGCGGCGACTTCTACCCGGGAGCTAATAAGTTAGCACCTGTACCTATGGGGGTTGGTCCGAATAATTTGTGAGGAGAGGGAATCATGTAGCGTCGGTCTTTTCAAAAGGGTTTAGTAGACGTGACTGTTTCTTCGTGATTCGACTGAATCTCGGTGATGTTCCGGGGTTAGATTCAGTTGGGTTTGACTGAATCGTAGGAACGAAGTATCCATGCATCCGGTAGGAAGTGGTGAGTGCTGCTTTATTTGTCAGCAAGCCAGAGCATGTCGGTTGAAGCGAGCACCGAGATTTGCATTTTTAACCACCGTCGCCTTTTGAAAAGAGTTGACCGTTGTAGGCTCGAGATTCTTCTTTCGAGGTTCATCTTCGAAGGTCGGAGGTAATCTCCATGAAGCTTGATGAAGAGGAGAGAACATTCTTCTTTTTTTTTTTTTATTATGGCCTCTTTTTTTTTTTAAATATTGATGGCCTTTTTTTTTTTTTTTTTTTTATATATATATATATATACTAATCGTTATTAGTAAAATATATTTTTATACTATATATTATATGGATATAATATATATATTAATCGTTATTAGTAAAATATATTTTTATATTATATATTATATGGATATAATATATATATTAATCGTTATTAGTAAAATATATTTTTATATTATATATTATATTGATATAATATATTGTATTAGTAATATATATTAGTATATATATAATATAGTATATGCATATTATATATATTTTGTTATTCCTCCCCCTCAAAACATGCTTCCAAAAATAAAATTGCTCCCCCTCAAAAGATGCGTGGAAAGTTCGATGTGAATCTCTTTCCCTAAATTCACATATTTGAAGTTTGCTCCCCCTCAAAAATATACTTATAGCTCCCTTCTAAAGAAATAAGGGTCACTTCTCTTTTTAAAAAATAAAATAGTAGCTCCCCCTCAAATTAAGCTCATTTTATAGAAAAAATGGTATCTATCATTTCCGTGCGTAATATGCATTTTAAATTTGAAAGTTTTGAAAATGCATATTTAAAATGTACCATTTTGAAAAATAGGTATTTTTGCGATTCAGCTTATATGCATACTTGAAAATTTAAGCTCGAAAATCTTAAAATTGTATGCATAATGAAAATGTACCTATAAAATAGGGTATTTCGCGTTTCGGCTCATGTATGCATGCATGGAAGAATTTGAAAGTAAAAGCCCTTTTGAAGCATGCATAGCTATAATGTACCCTATTATTTGCAAAGTAGGTATATAATATTTTCAGCTCGATATGCATGCCAAAATTTACTATGGAATGCATATATAGAATTTACCTACGGTGTAGTTGCTCACGCTGCATACCAGTCATGGTTGTGGAGCAACTACCGGAATACCAACCATGCTGGGAGATGTGGTTGCCCTCGTCTCGTACCGATCATGAGTATGGAGCAACCAGCTTCTAATTACTACTCATGATCGGGGCTTGTGGTTGCTCTCGTCTCATACCAATCACGCGTGTGGAGCAACCATCGTCGAATTACCACACGTGATTGGGCTCCTGCAAAACATTATCGGGACTTTGGTACCCATTTTTGGATGGGTCCTCCCATATTAGCAGAAAACAATTTATGCACATTTGGTTCAGATATACATCCTAAATCATCCTTAAAAGTTCTATTTAATTTGATTTCTGATTTAGGAATCCAAGTTTGGTGAACCTTAGAGGGAAATGACAATTCAGCGCCGGTGAACGTGTGTCTAGGTTTAGAAGATCTGAAGATTTTCTCCCTAGCCAGTCGCAGAAGGTGTCTTTCAGACTTAATCTGGACCGGGTATTTCAAGTATGAATACGAACTTATCGCACTATATGCGTCATCAGATGATGAGTCGTATTGCCTACAAGAATTCACATCATTCACTCTATAATGATGGGAAATAAGCGTGGAAGTTCGCTTGCTTAAGCTTGGAACTTCTTCTTTGCACGCTTTCCTACTAAGAAGAATAGGAGAGGGAAAATCTTGAGCATGTTCGACCTTAATTTTTGAAAATAATGTTGATTTTCCTTCCCCTTCCTAATTTTCTCTTGTTCCTTAGCATTTTTACGCGTATTGCTTTTACTTTTCGTTTCTGCGCCAGCCAAAGGTGACTTAGAATTCGTATTTGCTTTCGTCACCGTTGACTTAGAATTATTAGTAAAAGTCTTTTTAATTTTAGGAACAAAGGCGTCGGTTTGTGTGCCCATATCCTGCTTAAAAGAAGATTTTTCTGTATAGAGTTCATTTAAGACGGGTAGGGACGGGGAATTTTTGAGATTAGAAATCTCCTCTAGAAGTTTTTGCTTTTCTGCTCGGAAACCTACTCTTTCCGATTCCAGGGTTGCGTTCAATTCTACAATTTTACTAGCAACCTCTGGAATTTCCCAACAAGAGATAGGTTTATTAGAATGTAAACTATTTTCCCCGTTGGACGCTAAGTCTTTAGAGGAACTTTGGTCTGTTTGACCCTTTTTCGCAAGGATGCACGCTAAGTGATGAACTTTAGAGTGCAATTTACTGCGTTCCTCAAATAAAAGTTTAAAACTACTCCGCGAATTGCTCAAATCAGACAGATAATTATTGCGTTCGAGATTCAATTATTGTTCTTCTAAAGTGAATAATATGAGTCTAGGAGGTAGGAAATACGACACTTCTATACTTCATACTATTGATTCTATAAGCTCGTATTCCTATCTCAAGTACCCAGTACAAGTCAAATCTGAAAAACTAAACAGGTATGGACTCCTAAACTAAAATATTAATAAGTAGTCCAAAGCAACAGTGGATACCTAAGTCCAAGACTACTTTACATGCTAATTTCATACTTGAATCATTTCCGCATCTATGTTTATCTGCTAATCAGGGAGGACCCGTCCAAAAGTGGGTACCAAAGTCCCGATAATTTGTTTTGCAGGATCCCGATCATACATGGTAACTTGACGATGACTACTCCACATGTATGGTCGGTATGCGACGATGAGCAGTCACACACATTCCCGACATGTGTGGTATACGGTTTGCTCCACACACGTGATCGGTATGCAACGTGAGCAACCACACCAAATCAAGACGTATCCGAAACGTTCTTGATTTGTGTTCGTATATATATATATATAGATATATATATATAAATATATATTATTAATAAATATATATATATATATATAGGCCATAAGAAAAAGGGCCTTAAAAAAAAGGAGAAAAAGAAAAGAAAAAGGCCATAAAAAAAACAAAAAACAAAAACCATAAAAAAAAATATGAAGAAAAGAGGGGAGCTTTAGTTCAACAAGAAGACTTGACTTTATTAGCAATAGGCGCACGACTTTCATAGCCGTTAGTTAATCTTTAGTATTGCTATTCAAAGGAAGTCTGATGTATCAATGTTAGCGATTACGTTTTTTTCTAAGGTGTTAAGTCTTCATATTCTTTATATATTTTTTAAGTATATAGGGGGAGTGGATCGATAGAAAAGGCGCAAGAGCTTCAAAAGAGCGTATTACCGTAGTTTTATTGTAAAAAGCGCATATGTTTTATGGGGAGTGATACTCATAAGCGCATACTTAAAAGGCGCACATTTTAAGGGGGAGTGTTACTTCAATCACAAAAGGCGCATAACATGAAGGAGAGTAATATGCAAAAATTTACAAGAGCGCACAAATTTAGGGGGAGTAAGGGCATCATATTTGAAATAGCGCAACTATTTAGGGGAAGTGTTACCATAAAGAGACGCTAGAGCTTAAGAAGAACAATGTCCTGAAGAAAAACTTCATGCTTTGAAGGGGAGTGCTACCTAAAGTAAAAAAAAAATGCATGGACACAAGAGAGTTGTTCACATACCTATTCCAAAGGTTCAGTAGACCCAACTGATCCTAACTTCGGAACAAACCCCGAGTGTATGTGAGGGTATTGAGCGTATCACGATGAAATCATTACAACTCAACCACAAACTATCCGGACCACAACCAATATAGGTACAGGACTGAGTTTATCAGATCCAGGGTAGAAGACGCTTCATATCGTCCAAAGGCGCATGCACAACCCTTCCTAGCTACTCATTTCTCTCTCTAAAGACAGATGTTTCAATATCTCACGGGGAACCGCATATGCTATCACCGTTTCATTTGGAAGCGGGAGATATTGAACAAAGTGGTCCACAGCCCCACACAACGATTTTTTTTCTATCCACGTAAATGTCTAGTGTGTCCTCATAGCCTAAAAGTTTTATAATTTTCTAGGACACATACATGTTTTAACGCAGGTCTACGTGACCATGCCAGAACTTCTGTAGACGCATCATTAAAATGATGTGCTTCTATGATCAGAAGGAAGTCCTGCCGTTGCAACATCAAATTACAGCAACGGTGTCAGGCCATCCTCAAGAGCAAGACTCTAGAGAGATATCAACGGGTTGCCTATGTGGCCCCGTAGTCCTTTCAAATGCAAGTCTGTGTGACTTTGCATCCACAACCAAGAGTGACATCAAGGGATGTCTCACGATTTCGGTTGTCAGTCTCATTTCAGGTGCTTCATCACGCTTTCAAATGACAACAAGCACCGCGCGTCCATTCTGTTTCACCTTGACAAGACAGCATGTCGATTCAAATGTCTCCAATCGCCATGAGGGGGAGATGATGTCATGACAGGGAGATGTATATCAAGGAAGGCCAAGCACGTGAACTCATTAAAGAAGCCAAGCTTACATTGCATGTGCTGAACCACAACAACCAAGACCTCTCTCCATGATTTGAGCAAATACGACGAATCAATGCTGAAGATTTGAGCGACCACGATGCATACAAGAAGGTGACAAAAATTTAAGTTGCAAGAAGAAAAAGAGGGTGATTGTATATAGGGGGAGACTGATGATTCTCCAAAGCCCTCAGCTATTTCTTCAGACAGCAACAAAGATTGTGTTAAATCAACAGTTGAGCACAAAGGGAGAGATTGTTGGAAATTATTTTGTTGTGTTCAAATGATTATGAAGACTGAAAATTCGAGAGACAAGGACAAGCCGAAGATGATAATGTCGCTGAAATAGTCAACGACACAAGGATTCTGACCGAGAAAGTAGCAAACCTAATTCAGGCAAGGCTTGACTTACGAAATGCTATTAGAAGCTATGATGTAGCACTCGGCTTCAGAAAATCCTTCTATGCCCGACAAAGATAGCCATATTCATCAACGAAGAACACAAAGGGGGAGATTGAAGAAGACATTTTTAGTTGTGTTCTATTTGTAAGCTATCTTTAGTATTGGGCCAAGTGTGTAAATATATATTAGTATATGGACCTACTTGTAAATATACCATAAATATGGTATAAATAGCTAGAGTAGCTTGTATAGGTCCACACAATTCATATTTCCAAGCTTTGAATGAACACACTTGATATTATATGAAAAATCTTGGCTTGAAAAACACTCTTCTCTCATTGCTAATTACCTTCAAACCCTAATTGATCCAATCTTCAAGGTAATTCATCATAATTGAGTGTTAATTCTTTCGTGGATGTTAAAAACGGACCTAACACTATCGTAGATTTATTAAAGATTTTTCTAAAATTACACGACCTATGTCTAAGTTACTTGAGAAAGATGCTCCTTTTATTTTTTACGATGAATGTATGTATGCTTTCACTTTACTTAAGGAAAAGCTTATTTCTGCACCTATTATGGTAGCCCCCGAGTGAGAGCTTCCTTTCAAACTAATGTGTGATGCCAGTGACTACGCAGTAGGAGCAGTGTTAGGGCAGCGAAGGGACAAGCATTTTCGGCCTATCTATTATGGAAGCAAGACGTTGGATGCAACTCAATCCAACTACACAACCACCAAAAAAAAGCTCCTTGCTGTCGTGTTTGCTTTCGAAACATTCAGGTCCTATCTTTATCGAAAGTTATCGTGTTTACTGACCATTCTACTCTTAAGTATCTGTTAGCGAATCCAGACACCAAGCCACAGTTAATCAGGTGGATCTTGCTTCTTCACGAATTTGACATCGAGATTCGAGACAAGAAGGGTGCAGAAAATGTGGCGGCGGATCACCTTTCTCGACTGGAGGAGTCCTAGATACAGAACGATAATAATAAGGGAATGCATGATGCATTTCCCGACAAGAACTTGTACGCCATTCGGGAGGTGGGTGAGGTCGTACCTTGGTTTGCCGATTTCGCTAACTATCTTGTTGCAAGGATTTTACCAAAGGTGTACTCTAGTTATGTAGGTCACCAAAACCCAGCAACCCTCGGGATTTATATGGATTTTGCTCTCTTCTCTCTTTTATGTGTTTTCGTTGATCGAACAGTGAGAGAGAGAGAGAGAGGTGGCGGCTGCCCCTTTTTCTCAAGTGGAGATTTCTTTCAATTGAAGGATAATTACAAGTGGAAGCCCTAACCCACTTTTATGCTAATATTTTGGCATAATTACACTTTTGGTCCCTAGACAAACTAAACATCTAATATAATGAGCCTAAGTCTAAAACAACAATACAAATAAATATTTCAAGTATACAAAGACCCAAAAGACTAAAAGAACACAACTAAAAATATTCCTAACATTCTCCCCCTTTGTGTTCTTCATCTTTTGTCTTTAAGTCTTTGAGTGATGTGGCGCGGCTCTATCTTCTCCTCTGCATGTAGAACGAGCTCATGAAACCCGTAGGAGATTCATGTGAGTGATTTGTTGCTCTGTCTGTGTAGAAAGTTTGCGATAGTCGTCTTCGATTTTTGTGATCCTTTCGCTGATCAGTTTTAACGTACCATCGCAGAATGTTGGAATCTCAGACATCTTGAGTAGCCTTTTCTCGTTCTTCTTGTTGAGGTTTAACGTACCATCGTACCAAATCACCTTGAACTCTAGGTATCTGATACTACCTAGGTCCTTTTCGTATACTTGTACTCTTGTTGAAAACGGGGCGACTTTTCTTTGAACAAGTTCTTTTGGTCTTCCGCACGTGCCGGCACACGGAGAATCCATGAGTTACTTGTTTTGTCGCTCCGCCTCAACTTTGATAGCCCCCTCATATTTAGTTGATCAAGCATCTTCATTCTATCCGGCTTCCTCCAGATCTTTTGACACGTGTCCTCGATCCATGGTGCTGCTAAGTCCAGCTGTCTATCCACGGCTTCGCCTAACACATAGATAGTTTTGAGAGACTGTTTGAAGGTCTTGCGATGTTTGAAAATTATGAATTTCGCCTCGGCTTCAAACTCTCTACGTTTGGTCCATGATTCCTCGAGGATATAGTTGTCGATGATCTGGTGCGGATTTTGATATGAGTGTGCACCGGAAGTAATAGAAAATATGCTTTGTCGTCGTTGTTCGCTCTGGGCTTGTTGTTGTTGTCTAGACTTGGACTCGAATATCTTTGTTTTCGCTTGTCTGGGGCTGTGTTGGTGGGTTCGGGTGCTTTCCTCTACCCTTTGTTGTGCTCGATGTTCTATGTCTCTTCTCCCCCTCACGACGGTCGTCATCACGGTCGCCGTGTCTTCTTTTGAAGAGGGATGATCATCTTGGCACATGTCTGATAGATCCGTTCTCCTGGGGCCGTTGAGACTGCAGAGGTATTCGAGAATCAGTTGTTGACCCTCCGTTAAAGTGTCGACAGTCTTCAACCGCATGAGGAAGCAAGTTGTAGCTCGTGAAGAGGTATGGTCGGGATCGATAAAGCGAGCTAATGTTCGGGGATGTGGGATATGTGGAGCAGGTTCCGTTTGAAGTACCAGAGGTGAAATGGTGGTGGTGGAGTGGTTTGAGTAGTTTGTGGATGAGAAAGATCGAGGTGGATAGGGTGGTGGAGATGGTTTGGCGTTTGCTCAGGAACGGAGGAGAGTGTGTCTTCGACTGGGTTCGTCCTGTTGTCCCGAACGGCCACCATAATATCTTCTTTGAATTTTGTGGCGACGGACTCCAGGGCTTGGTTGAAGCGCTCCTCCGTCACAAAGCGGGTATCACCACCGGGGCCATTAAGGCGCTCCGTTTGCACACGACGTGTGGCTTGAACTTGGTTCAAGACTTCCGACCGGTCCTCGTAATCCACCCATTTGGGTAGACACTCTGGTCGTTGACGGTAAATCACACAGACTTACTGGGGGAGGTGTAAAACCGGGGCCACTTAGGCTTCCCGTTGACATCGTTCTAGAGTCGTGCTCCAGAAGATGGCATGATACCGTTGTTGTAATTGATGTTGCAACGGCAGGACTTCCTTCTGATCATAGAAGCACATCAATAAAAGATGCGTCTACAGAAGTTCTGGCATGGTCGCGTAGACCTGCACTGTGTGTATAAAATAATGTATGTGTCCTAGAAAAATGGAAAACATTTAGGCAATGAGGACACACTAGACATTAAAGAGCTCAAAAAATACGTGGTATGGGGCTGTGGACCACTGAGTTCAATATCTCCCGCCTCCGAATGAAACGGTGATAGCATATGCGGTTCCCCGTGAGATATTGAAACACTTCTCTTTAGGGAGACAAATGAGTAGCTAGGAAGGGTTGTGCATGCGCCTTTGGACCTTATGAGGCGTCTTCTACCCGGGATCTGAAACAATCAGTCATGTACCTATATTGGTTATGGTTCGGATAGTTTGTGGTTGAGTTGTAAAGATTTCATCGTGATGCGCTCAAATACCCTCACATACACTCGGGGTTGTTCATGGGATAGGTGCAGTTGGGATTTACTGAACCATGGAACAAGTATGTGAACAACTCATTGTTGTCCATGCACTAATTTCCTAAGATGACACTCCCCCTCAAAGCATGAAGTTGTGTAAGACACTCTCTTTGAAGCTTAGGCGCTATTTAGGTATCACTCCCTCTATACATTTGCGCTATTCTTAATACCATGTCTTTACTCCCCCCAAATTTATGCGCTTTTTGAGAAATTTCATATTACTACCCTTCAAATCAGGCGCCTTATGATGGATGTGATACTCCCCTTTATATGCGCCTATTACGCTAATGACTATCACTCCCCCTGAAGTGTATGCGCTCTCTCTCCCTTTTTTTTTAAGTAATACGCTCTTTTAAACTGTTTGCGCTCTTTTTCCACTCCCCTAACTAAAATCAGAAAAGAATGTAAGCGCGAGTGAGAATAAGTCTTACTTCCTGTGAAAAGCAAGAGTAAAGAATATGAAGTCTGACTCCTTAGAAATTTATGCGCTTTGTGAAATTCAAATCGGCCTTCGTTAAAATGGTATCTTTTTCAATTTCGTGTGCAATATGCATTTTGAATTTTAAAGTTTTGAAAAATGCATATTTAAAATGTACCACTGTGAAAAAGGTATTTTTCAATTCAGCTCGTATGCGTATGCAATTTTAAATTTATCGGAAATATTTTTTTTTTTCATAGCAAAATTAGAATATACCTTTGTGTTGTGAAAATACCGAAAACATTAAATGTTACAGTTACGAAAATATTTTAAACATGAAATATGTGTAACTGCGAGATTTGAAGTGCAAAATTTTTCAGTATTAATTTTTGAAAGGTGGCAAGACTCAAAATTATTTAAAACATATAGGGAATTTTTTTTTTCAAAAAATAATTCACGATAATTTCGAAAACTCCCCCTGAATGAAAAGTTCGAATTTTAAGTTCGGTCTTGCTCCCCCTCAATATTTAAAAAATTTTCAAAATAATGCTCCCCAACAATATTTTGAAGTTAATTTTACTCCCCCTCGATTAATGTCCCCGAGTTTTAAGAAATATTATTTTAAAACTCTTATAAATTTTCTAGAGGCACATAATCGAGGTTTCTCCCCCTACGTTAAAGCATATCTCGAAAAAGAAAATTCATACCCTCCACTTGAGCTTTATTTTAAAACTTTTATTTATTTAAAATAAAATAAAATATACGTTACCAGACCAGGTTCTGAACTGACATGTTCAGAAGCTTTGCTAGAGTAGGCTCGGGTCCTACTCCGCTTTCATGTAGAAGCCTTCATCGTGAACGGACGGGTCCCGAACTGTTGTATCCGGGAGCCTTGCGGTTGCTCGTCATCTCATACCCACCATGTATGTGGAGCAACCTCTGTTACCACACCTGATGGGACTGCAAAACAACTAAGTTTTTGGTACCCAGTTTTGAGTGGGTCCTTTATCGTTGTTAGTAGAAATGCACATTCTAGATGAGGAGGCCAAATCAAATTTGACGTCAACCTTTACAGGAGTCTTTGATTTAGGCATCCACAGTTGCCTTTGTGTATTCTTAGGAATCCACGTGTAGTTTAGTTTGGCCGAGTGTGGGGACAATGAATTTGATCTAGGAATGGTGCGTTGTAATGCAGTCTTTTCATCACTTCTTCGTGAGTGATCAAATATGTTAAACGGTGAGAAGAAGGATGAAGAATTTCAAAATTTTCAATATTTTCATCACGACTATTGCTTTCAAATAAAAGTTTTGAAAAAGAAGAGTCATGGCAATAGTCGTGTTCTTGTTTAAAAGATGTTCTCCCTGAAAAGAATTTATTACTTTAAAAGAGTTTTGAGGTTGTGGAATTAGAGGGTGATGCGTTCTTCTTTAAAAAGGAATTCTCCCTCGTCCATTTCCTCCCGTTTTGGAGTTAAAAACACTCTATCTAAATGGACTTTGGAGTTTTCTTAGTTGCTGAAAGATTCTTCATCTCGGAATCTGATCAAGAAGTTGCCTATTTTGTTCTATTAAAGCTCTCCTTTCAGCTGCAAAACTTTGTCGTTCAGACTTCAAAGTTATGCTGCGGTCTGCAAATTTCTCAGTAATTGCCGGAATATATGGAGCGGAAGCACTTGTCTAGGCAGTTAGAGAATTATTAAACTCATTTGCTCTATACGAGAGATTGTCCTCCAATAATTGAATTTTGGAGAGTAATTTCACTCGTTCCTCATAGAGCCAATTATATTTTGCAGACCACGCACCTCGCTCACACTCAGAGGTATCTAGGCTTTTGATTAGATCTCTAATTTGGGTCTCAAGATGTACACCTTGAGATTCCAATTTCGAGACATTTTCTTCAGTATTAATCGAACGTGTCATTTAACATCCCTTTTCTATGAGGTTCTGAGTATGGACACGTTGATTGTTTTCTAGCCTAGATTTTAACTCATTGACTGTTTTATTCCTGTTCAGTTCACTGGTAGACAATTCTTTAGTATGCTCAATAATTTATAAATCATATTTTGCTACCTTAGATGATAAACAATCAATGATTTCGTGTGTCTCTTTTAGCTGCATCTCAAGGATTTCCTCCTTTTGATGACTACTTAGATCACACTTACTCTTTGCTTGGGATCCTTCAGGCCTTTTGCCCTTTAAAGATCTTTGCTAAGTTCATTCAAAGCAATGATACACTTAAAGAGTTCATTTTTCAAGTTGGAAGAGTTTACCTCTGAGTCAGATGAAGCGAAGTCCTCCACTTTTCTTTCGAAGCATCCATATATTTTTTAATTTATTTTATGAGGGTTGCTAGGCTTGGATCGACGTGTTAGTTGAGTAGGTCTAAACGAATTTTGGTTCGAGCAGTTAAAAGAAAGAATCTAAGTATTGTTGCCGAGAAGTTTTATACCGAAAAGTTCTAACTTTTGCTCATTGAAAATTTTCAAAGTGTAAGTTTTCGCAAAGAAGAAAAAAAAATTTTCATAAAAAGATAGCTCATCGTAAAAAATTTCGAAACAGTGAAATGCCGAAAAGTTCCTAAGGTGAATACCGAAAACTTTTTCTGTACCGAAACGTTTTAGTGTCTAATCCGAAAACTTTTGAGTTTCGAGTGTCACAGAATGCCAGAACTTTTTGAAAAAAAATTTCGAAGATTTTTACGAAATTGAAACAGTTAAATACCGAAAACTTTTTTAAAGTCATTTGTGAAAACTTGTAAGAGTAATACCGAAAACTTTCTATGAAGTAGATAACCCTCGGTTAAACAGTACTGACCCGAAAAGTTTTGTACCCGAATTTTTTTTTATTATTATTTTTTTGAAAACTTTTCGGCTGAACAGTACATGAACAGTACCGAAAAGACTTATACCGAAAACTTTTCGGTTGAACAGTACCGAAAAGATTTTTTTTATTTAATTTTTTTATTATTATTATTTTTTTTTATTTTTAATTTAATTTTTTTTTTTATACCGAAAACTTTTCGGATGAACAGTACCGAAAAGTCTTATACCGAAAACTTTTCGGTTGAACAGTACCGAAAAGATTTTTTTTTATTATTATTTTTTTATTATTTTTTTTGTATACCGAAAA
Organism: Lindernia subracemosa; assembly: GCA_028392965.1. NCBI lineage: Eukaryota > Viridiplantae > Streptophyta > Magnoliopsida > Lamiales > Linderniaceae > Vandellia > Vandellia subracemosa. Next base: position 637,023 of record JAQPCC010000044.1, read on the forward strand.
CTTTTCGGATGAACAGTACCGAAAAGTCTTATACCGAAAGCTTTTCGGTTGAACTGTACAGAAAAGTAATTTTTTTTTTTTTTTTAAAAAGTTTTCGGATGAAAAGTAGTACCGAAAAGTACTGTAGCACCGAAAACTTGTGCGCATGAATAGTAGTACCGAAAACTACTGTAGTACCGAAAACATTTTTTTTTTTTTTTTTTTTTTTCGTATCGAAAGTTTTCGGGTGAACAGTAGTACCGAAAACTACTATAGCAACGAAACCTTTTTTTTTTTTTTTTTTTATCAAAACTTTTCGGATGAACAGTAGTACCGAAAAGTACTGTAGCGCCGAAAACAGTACCGAAAAGTTTTTTTTTTTTTTTCTTTTTTTTTTTTTACCGAAAACTTTTCGGATGAATAGTAGTACCGAAAACTACTGTAGCAAAATCATACTGTAGCGCCGAAAACCCCTAATGCCGAGAACTTATTCCTACAGACTTAAATATTTCTGGTACCGAAAACATAAGTTCTAGTACCGAAAACATAAATCTGGGTTTAAAAATTAGCTCTAAAACTTCTTAAAGTGCTGTAAACAGCTTGTTTTGAGTTCAAAAGATAAAAATCAGTGAAAGAACACTCACAATTCCATCTCAAACCCAAAGACGAAGCAAAAACAATTTTAAAAGGCTCAACAGTTCGAAAATGGGTTTGAAGAAAAAGACAACAAAACTTCTAAAAATTGAACCAAAAATCCGTTTAGATACCTTGCTCGTTAACACGGTGGCTCTGATACCACTTGTAGGTCACCAAAACCTAGCAACCCTCGGGATTTATATGGATTTTGCTCTCTTCTCTCTTTTATGTGTTTTCGTTGATCGAACAGTGAGAGAGAGAGAGAGGTGGCGTCTGCCCCTTTTTCTCAAGTGGGGATTTCTTTCAATTGAAGGATAATTACAAGTGGAAGCCCTAACCCACTTTTATGCCAATATTTTGGCATAATTACACTTTTGGTCCCTAGACAAACTAAACATCTAATATAATGAGCCTAAGTCTAAAACAACAATACAAATAAATATTTCAAGTATACAAAGACCCAAAAGACTAAAAGAACACAACTAAAAATATTCCTAACAAGTTAGCAAAAGAAGAAATTCTTTTCTGATTTGAAGTATTACTTTTGGGATGATCCGTTTCTTTTCAGGAGATGTGCAGATCAGGTTATTCGTAGATGCATTTCATTCCTCGAGACATTAATGATTATCGACCACTGCCATAGAGGACCAACCGGAGGCCACTACGCAGCCAATCGAACTGGTCAAAAAGTGCTAGAGTACGGTTTTTATTGGCCGACGATCTTTAAGGATGCTCATAGGTACGTTGACCATGTGATCAATGTCAACGAACAAGTAATATTTCTAAACGCGATGAGATGCCACATAATTTTATCTTAGTATGTGAGGTGTTCGATGTGTGGGGCATCGACTTCATGGGACCATTTCCTAGCTCTTATAATAATAAGTACACCATAGTCGTTGTCGAGTCCAAGTGGGTCGAGGCGCAAGCTTTACCCACGAACGATGCTAGGGTTGTCGTTACGTTCTTGAGAGCTCTATTTTCACATTTTGGTTCACCTAAATGCATTATTAGTGATAGGGGCACACATTTTTGCAACACTCAATTTGCACAAACCTTAGAGAAGTATGGTGTTAGGCACAATGTTTCCACCCCATATCATCCCCAAGCCAGTGGTCAAGTAGAAGTAGTGAACCGTGAGCTGAAACGTATCTTAGAGGAAACTATAGATGGAAATCATCGAGAATGGGCGAATAAGCTAAATGATGCACTTTGGCATATAGGACTGCATATAAGACATCGATAGGCACCAATGCGTGTCACCTGCCGATCAAACTAGAGCACAAAGCCTATTGGGCAATTAAGTCCTTGAACTTTGACTTGGGAAAAGCCGACGAAGAGCGGCAGCTCCAAGTCAATGAGCTTGACGAATGGCGTTTGTCGGCACATGTATATCATGATAAGAAAATTAAGCATAATAGAGAATTTCAAATAGGTGATCAAGTTCTTCTTTATAATTCCCGCCTTAGACTATTTCTTGGTAAGTTGAGGTTCACGCTGGTCTGGACCGTTTACTGTTACTCGTGTTTTCTCTTACGGTACTATCCAGATTTGCAGCAATGAACATGGTACTTTCAAGGTGAACGACCAACGATTGAAGCACTACTTCGGGGGCAAGAAGGCGACGAGTTAGAAGGAAGTAATGTACCTCGATTTCCAACTCTGACGAGGGACATGTACGCCTGGCTCATGACATAAAAGAATCGCTTCTTAGGAGGCAACCCAGGTAACTGCATTTATTCATTTAAAAAAAGGGAGGGGGGGGGGGGGGGGCGCGTGAATGTCCTCACGGCCGTGACAATGTCGAGAGACCTCCCAGCCTTCATTCACGGCCATGGACTTTCTTATTCACGGCCGTGAATACCTCGATCAATCTTAATACCCTTGCAGTTGTTGTTCATGGCCTAAGACGTATGTCTCCACGACACGGCCGTGAACATGTCGAGGGGTTTGAGCACCCTCGCAGTTGCTGTTCACGGTCTAAGATGTATGTCTTCACGGTCTAAGATGTATGTCGAGGGGGGGGGGGGGGGGCGCGTGAATGTCCTCACGGCCGTGACAATGTCGAGAGACCTCCCAGCCTTCATTCACGGCCATGGACTTTCTTATTCACGGCCGTGAATACCTCGATCAATCTTAATACCCTTGCAGTTGTTGTTCATGGCCTAAGACGTATGTCTCCACGACACGGCCGTGAACATGTCGAGGGGTTTGAGCACCCTCGCAGTTGCTGTTCACGGTCTAAGATGTATGTCTTCACGGCCGTGACCTCCAAAAAAAAATAAATAAATAAATAATAATAATAAAAATCTTAAAACCACAAACACACTCACGCATACATAACCCACACGCACTCTCTCTCTCTCTCTCTCTCTCTCTCTTATACCCACCCGCACGCACACCCTACCACACACACAAACTCACGTACACACCGCCCACCTCCGGCGGGCAACCACCGCACCCACCGGCGCCACCCTCACCCCTCCCACATACACTCTCAATTCACATTAAGGGCCAAAGTATGGATTTCTATCATAAATCCTAATTTTCGAAAATTAGGAGTTTTTGGTTAATTGTTTCGATTTTTTATTGAATTCATCGTTTTAATAGCTTTCTTAGGATTGAGTGATGCTTGTGAACTTGTTTAGATATCTAGTATTGCTATTATTTTGATTGATTCCGTTCTCACATGATGAGCCTTTCTTGTGTTCGATAAAATGCCTCATCCATGTTCAAAAGCATCAATGAGAGTTTTGTGCACCATATGTTTGAAAGCCATGATTTCTTTTTGAGAATGTTTAACATTTTAATGATGTGTGCGGATGAATATTGCAATCTATTATTGTTTATGTTGCCTTCGAAACTCTTAGCATCGTTAAAGCACGTTCTTGACATGTCCTATGCATAGTTCTAAATTAATACTTGTGAGAAATTCACGTCTAAGAATTTTGGTCGAGTCTGGCTGGCTAATACATGAGTCTCATCGCGCACTCACTCCTGTTTTGTAGGTACAATAATTCGTAAAGGATCATCCCGTGCGAGCTCTTCACGTATTGGACCTTCTAGCCTGCCATCGCCTCGACGAAGGCGAAATTAGCAAACGTTGTTGGAGCAAATGGCGATCTTTACAGAAGACCACCAAAAAGATCGCTACAGAAGATTGAGTGGCCTGAAGTTCTACCCAACCGACAAAATCGACTATGCCACACTGGCGGATTGCAATATCAACGAGCAAGTCAGACACTATCTTTCTACAAGCAGTTGGGTAGATCTCTTCAATATCGACGAGATTGCATACAAGGAACTCACTCTTGAGTTCCTCGCTACTTTCTCGTTCGACGATTATGACCCGAGGCGTTCCGTCAAATTCCGAGCATTTAATAGAGAAAGGAACATCACAGTTGACAGACTTTGCGAAGCTTTGGGCCTGCAAGTTCTGAATTATGAGAAGGGCCATGCAAGCTATTTAGACCACTATGAAGTGGTTCTAAAGGAAGATGAGGCGAGACAAGCACGATGGCGTGAGCTTTTACGTCCCGACGAAGCACCCTATAGTGTCAAGACCTCGAAGGCTTCCTCCTTACACCGCCCTGGACTAAGGTACATCCGCCGCCTTCTATCTACCTCGGTCACTTGGTATATGGCCTGAGAATGCACCCGATATGGAGGTCGTGGGCGGACGCAACCCATTGAAGGCGGTGATGCTCAAAAAGATGCAAATGTTGAAGAAAGCGTCGGGCACACACACGCACTAATAGGGTCTATGAGTGGGAAGACATCTACCGTGGACAGACCGATCTAGGTGATGACGACTTCCCGCAGCCATTAGCCATCGGGGACCCATTACCGTTCCAGCCGGACACCGCTAGGGCCCTGGGCCATCTAGCGGTGCCGGTTACTCTTCCTACGACTATGGCGTTGGACCATCTAGCGGTGCCGGTTACTCTTCCTACGACTACGGCAGACCATCTGGAGTAGCCCCCTATGCCACGACTTCGGACCTCGACGCGCTTCGCCAAGAGATGATGCGACGCCAGGACGAGGATCGCCACCTCCTACACGAGCTGAGGTAGCATCAAGACGAAGATCGTAGACGTCAAGACGAGGACAGGATGCATAACGAGGAGGCCCATCGCAAGTATAGGGAGGACTTAGCGCATTACGAAGACGAAATGCGTAAACAAGATGATGCACTGACAATGTTACGGGCAGCAATAGATGCCATTGATCATCTCTCGTGTCGTGCCTCCCGGCAACCTCCAACACCACCTCCAGGAGTCTAAATACGTTATTTCTTTTCTTTTCTTTTTATTATCTATTATTATGATGTCGAACTTTTTATTTTTCCTACGTTTGTGTAATTACGACTATGATGCCTATTATGCCTATTATTATTACTATAATTTCCTTTTGCATTTTATTCCTTCTTTTAGTATTCTCTTAGCAGGATACGTGTTCACGATAATAAGCCGTCTACGCACATACGAAGCGACTGTAGTCTCATCCACCAATACGCGCCAGACTCTCGCACATCCTGTATGTCGGTCAAGGAAGTTTACGTTTTTCAATAAATTTTACTTTTCATATGTTCTTCTATCATTACGTTGAGGACAACGTAAAGCTCAAGTATGGGGAGGGGATTTATGTAAACTACGTGAACCATATATTTTATGTGCATGTTTATTTGCTTCTTATATTAAGGGTAGATCGCATGTTAACAAATTTTTGTGAGTAATTTAGGGAACGCATGTGGGTGGCTGATTCCTTTATGCATGAATGAGTGATGTTATGAAAGGCTTGTACGCATAACCCTGTGCCCACGGGCATTTTTTTTGTGAGATTTTTTTAGCCTTAGAGTTTTTTGCTCATTTCGTTGGTTGTGTGAAGTAGTGTATGGTTTACGTCTCTCTAGAACTTACTTGTGTGATACGTGTTGAAACTGCTCAAGGTGTGATGGTGTGAAAATGAGGAAGGCAATAGGAAATAAGTCCATAACCAAAGTTCCCAACCACGACTGATCACCGTAGTTAGCTACTTTGAGCCTACTCCTATTTATTCGTTAGACCCGAAGAATATGAAATCGCTGAACATCAAAAAGTCTACAGAGATCACCTAACCTGATTGATAGTGGAAGTGAAAGCTGACTGCCTGAGTGGAAAAGCGTAGTCCGGCTGTGGAAGAAGAAAGAAGCTAAGAACTCCTCCACTGATAATCTCTCATCCTGATAAATCGAGAGAAGAGGATCTTAGAAAGATACTGAAAACTTCTCCTTCGATAATCCCTCACCTTATTAAAGACAAGGGAAGAGAAGCTCGGGAATCCAAAGTTACTACGAACCCTTCCTACGATAATCTCTTATACCCATAAGTACAAGAACTTCGCATGATTGAAAAGGTGGAAGAGAAGAAGGGCTATCCCAAAGAAAAAGAATGATGCAGAATTCTAAGGCGGCAAGAATAATCACGATGATATGCAGAACGCTATCAAACGACAGCACGAGGCCAACACGACCGCTGCGATCTACTTGATGAAGTACATCCGCGATATAAAGTCAGCTGAAACCCTACAAAACTCGAATAAGACCTTCTGATTTGTACCTTAGCATTTACTAGTGGATTTACCATATACCTGCAAGATTATGGTAGAGAATAGACTATTGCATGAAGTGAGAGAATTTACCGACATGTTATCCTATACACTTGAGTGATTCGAGTGAATTCCTGCGAGGTATGGGCCTCAATTAGCTTTACTAAGGGCATTCGTGCATTAGATGTTAGCTTTCCGAGTGGATCAATTTCCAAGCACGCAGATCCCTATGAACTGCAAAGGAGGACGGACGTGAAAGCTGAAGAGAGGGAGCTAAGACCCTCAGGAAAGGACGGACAAGCCAGTCGAAATAGGTCCATGGAAGAACCCAGGGGACCTGAGGTCTATGGATCCCAGAGGACCTTGTAAGTTGACTGTCGGGACGTAATAACCTGGATAAGGATTAAGGGAACCAAAAAGGGAATAAATCAAGAAAATCTGCAACTGTCTGGCTCCGTACAGGAAAAAAGGAGTCTGAAGAGGGGACCAGGTAACACGTGTAGGCTGCCCATTGGAGGACATTATCTGACAGAAGTACAGAGCCTGCTACAGTGTCACGCATGTAGGAGCCTCAGACTGTGTCCGACAGTACGAAGGCAGGTCCCTCCAGCTGACTTTGACGAGAAGGATCAACAAAAAGATGAGAAATAGCTTAGATTGATTATTATTAACGCAATACTTCACTTTTTACACACACTAACACACCAAGAACATACACACAAGCGTTCTCTAGCTATTTTCATGTTTCTTCTTCTTTATTCTAAATCTGTAACGATCGAGAGATGGGAGCTGAGTGTGTAATCCTTCAATCATAGTGAAAACCATCTTTGGACGGCCCGTGGACGTAGGATTCTCGAGAATCCAAACCACGTACATTGTTGTCTTCGTGATTTTATCTTTTCTTTTCTGCTTTTCTGCGTTTGGAAGCCTAAAATCGAACCGAAACTCAAGCTATATCTCGTCTTTTCCGCTACCGTATATTTCCCGAACCTAAAATCTTGTTGATCGGGACCACACCCGTATCAATGCATTTTAACTTGAACGATGAGATGTAAAAAATCCTGTTATAATTTCTATTCTTTTCCTCTGTTCTAATTTGCTTGAGGACAAGCAGGAGCTTAAGTATGGGGAGGTTTGATAAACGTATTGTCATACGTTTGTTCTAGTTAGAATTAGGTCATATTTGAGTCCATCATCGTCGTTATGCGTATATAATCGTGCTATTCACAATTATTTTGATGTTGAACGAACATAGACTGGCATATGGAGCGAGCTGAGCGAAAACAAGAGCATAAACCCGAAAAAATAATGTTCACGGCCACTTGCAAGACCTATCACGGTCGTGAATAGAAACTGAAAGGCAAGGAAGCTCGTGGAAACCAGTCATGGCCACTAGCATGACATGTCACGGCCGTGACACGATGGACTAAGTAGGAAGCAACTCGCGCAAATTATTCACGGTCAACTGCACCAAGAGTCACGGCCGTGAACTAACGAGATTACCCGCAGAAACCGTTCACGGCCTCGTGCATCATGTGTCACGGCCGTGACGTGAAGAGTTTAAAGGAAAGTCCTCGCGAAAATCTGTCACAGCCATGTGCAAGACTAGTCACGGCCGTGAACTATAGAGGAGAAACCAGCCAGGCTCGCGGAAATTGTTCATGAGAACGTGCATAATGTGTCACGGCCGTGAATCATGAGGGAGAACTCAACTTTGCTCATAGATAAGTGTCATGGGCACGTGCAGACTTGTCACGGCTGTGATCGAGGCAAGGGAAAGCAGTGTTGCTCAAGGAAAACGTTCTCGGCTTGGTCAAGGAGGTGTTACGGCCGTGAAGGTGACCATCGAATTCAAAATCCCGAAATCTCAGGGATGTCACGGCCGTGACGGACATGGTGCGTGGCCGTGAAGCTTATGGGATACTATAAAAGCCCAATTTTAAAGCCCTAAAACATGACTATTCTTCCCCAAAATTAGATCTAACGACATTGAGGACGAAAATAGAGGCTGAAGACCCTGGAATCGATCTCTTTAGATTTCTAGATGCAAGATAAGGAGCTTCGATGCGTAATCATCGAAGGGCCGAATAAGTACGCGGAATCAAACTGGGATCTTTAGATAGGAAGGAGTTTGTGTATTCCTCATCTTGGTTTCCTATTAATTTCGTTGCATCTCTTTACACTATGAGTAGCTAATCTCTTTGCGTGTTTGGGATGAGATGAACGTTAGAGTAATCGTATGATGGACGTGAACTCCTAGTGAACACATGTATCTGATTATTTGTCGTTTATGAATATATTCTTTCGATTCAATATGTCTATGTGTTGAGTTGATCACCACTTTGGATTCAATATGTCTATTTGTTGAGTTGATCACCACTTTGGATTCAATATGTCTATGTGTTGAGTTGATCACCACTTTGATATGTCTATGTATCTCTGTGGCATTGATAGATCGTTCAGGGCGAAAGCTAAACAACGATTGGGCCTTTCGTAAACGCTAGGGTTGACTTTAGGGCCTTTCAGATTTCGTGATCTTGCCCGAATTTCTTCATGCTCGAACCTTGTTTTTAATCTGCCCGAAATTTTACAATTCTCGGACAGATTTACCCGAATACTATCAATTCCCGAATTTCATACTAATTCGATTTTCAATAGTGTTGCGCGAATTTCAAACTGAACTGTTCTTCTGAAAGTCAACACTCGAATTTTACTACTCTTGTTATTTGACAAACTCAATTTAATTTTACTCGAAAGTCAATTGACAACCTTTTTAAGTAGTTTCTAAGTCCAAATTTTTAAACTTTACGCTTCAAAGACTTTGAAAACTCTCGTCTATCTCGGTCAAAAAAAAATTACTTACCCAAACTTTTTTTACTTGTCAATATAATTGTTCGAAACTAATTATTCATTTCACAGATCACCTACACGTTACAATCATTACCAAACAAAATGGACGCTTATGCGATAGGATCGAACATTCGTCCCCCAGTGCTCAGATGAGGCGAGTATGGCATCTGGAAAAATCGTTTCATCAACTTCATTGAAATCAAGGACGACGACCTCGCCGATGACATGCTCTCGTCAATCTTCGACGGACCAGCTCAATTCTGGACCGTAGTTGAAGCTCAGCCTAATGCAGACCCTCCACTCTTGGAGAGAAGAACCCTCAAGCATCCCAGTCGCTACTCCGACGATGAAAAAGCACGGGCTAGAGCCGACAAACTCGCCAGAAACTACGTCCTACAATCCTTTCCAAATGACGTATACATCCAGGTGGGCAGCATGTCCACTGCCAAAGAAATTTGGGACGAAGTCTCAAAGATGATGGTTGGGACAGAAGTTAGCAACTTGTCTAAGAGATCGAGCACTCTCACTGCCTATGACTCCTTCATAGCTAAAGAAGGGGAAGACACTTACCTTCGTTTCCTAACCATCATAAACGAGATGAGGAAGATCAACATCCAGCGATCAAACTTCGAGCACAACATCAAATTTCTCTCCACACTTCAACCCGAGTGGGGCAGAATTGTTGTTCTGATCAAACAACAGAACAAAGACCTGGATACCATGGACATTCACTCCCTTCATGATAACCTCTCTCAATACATTGAGTACGCGAAAGAAATCAAAAACGAAGGAAAGACAAAAACTGACGTGGAACCCGTTGCTCTCGTGACCAACAAATCCACCAACAGAAGCTTGAAGATATCTAAGGGAAAACAAGTCGTCTTATCCGACTGTTCAGACAACTCTGGCTCCGACTCTGAATCTGACGAAAAACTCAATGATCTCAAGGAGCAAGTGGCTATGCTATCGAAGATGGGGAAATCATCATCCTCCTACAACCGACAACGAATTTCCAGCGGGAAACAAAAAGCCATCACTCCCGAGGAACATGAGTCTAAGGAAACTAAAGCTCCAAAGAAATGCTTCAACTGTGGGAAACTAGGTCACTTTGCAAAGGACTGTTACAGACAAAAAACAAAGGACTCTAAGTACTACAAAAGAAAGCTTCAGTTCTCCCAAAAGAAAGATGCGGGCATTGTGCTGGTAGCAGAAGAAGAGGAAGGCTTGAGGACACATCGGACGAGGAGATGAATGAAAAAGCCTTCATGGTCAGGAGCATGGACAGTGACTCAGATGATGAAGCGGTTGTCTCCGGCTCCAATAGCACAGATCACTCCGGCTTCGATTCAGAGGTATACACTCCATCCCCAAAAGACTTCACTGAATTGAAACATAGGATACGCAAACTTTCCATGCAACGTAGAAATTACACAGGATTAAAAAGAAAATTCGACAATAATGCCCTACTTAATAAACAACAGGAAGAAATAGCTATCATTAAGGAGTCATTAGCCTATTCTGAGTCTATAGCAAAAACCTTAACTGAAAAGGTAGAAAAAGCGGAAAACAGGTTAGCGATGTCAGTAAAAACCTGATGGAAAGCGAAGAAGAACGTGTAAACGTTTCTTCTCAATACGACTTGATCACCAAAGAAATAGTTAGACTCTATAAAAAGGTCAAACAATTGGAGGACCTCCTTACCAAAAGAGGTCATACCGATCAAACCATCTTTCTCAGCCATCCAAAGGATGTAGAATTCTACGACCCTCGTGAAGGTCTAGGATTTCAAAGTAAACATAACCCTCCGAAATATGATATTTACCCCCTATATGATATCAAACATCTAGGTCTAACCCTGAAAATGCTCATGCCTTTTATCGAGTCATCAAAAGTGATTGAGTCGGAAGAAAAGAAAATGAGAAACTAAGAATGGGCCAAAATTGCATTTAGTTATGCAGAGTTGAACAATAGCTATGGAACTAGAATCATTCCGCTGACTACAGATTTTGTGTCGCCTTTTGGTCCTGAAAATCAGGAAAGTACTTCCGAACAGGCCAAACCCATTTATTCATCCATTTACATTCCAGAAATAATTCGTAAAATAGGCGATCTGGAATTTGAAAGGAAAGCCTTTTCCAAAGAAAGATCTATTCTCTTAAGCAAAATTTATACTCTTGAAAACTTTCTTGAATGTGTTCAAACCTTCTACTTCTTATTCTGTTTCCAAAACATCAACGTGTAAAGACATGAGAACACAAATCAAGTCCACTTCGTCTCACATAAACACTCGTACTGACTCTGTAATGCATGTGGCAACAGGCAAAAATCTGAGAGCCAGAGAGACGAAGAAGGTTGTTTCAGGACGAGTGAAGGATGCGAACATCTTTGTTCCAAGGAAGAAGCTACCTTCAACACTTGTTTCCCCTGCTTTCAATTGCATTGCATTTCCTAAGCGATCATCTTGTAATATCGCAGACCGTATTCCACTACTTTCTACAAAAACTCTTAGGAATTGTCGTGACTATAAGGATGTACTTCCACGTTCCCATCACATTCAATTCCGCAAAAAGGCGCATACTATCCCTTCCTCCCTTTCTAATGTTGCATTACCTATGCAATATAGGCAATCGCGCAAGGCAAAAAGGAAGGGATACACCACATCCGAAAATGAGAACAAAAACAAGCACAATAAAGTGCCGAAATGCAAGCAATTATGGATTTCAAAATATCTACTGCACCAAATAGGCAATAATGAAGTCTGGGTTCCTAAGTCAATCATTAAACAAGACGACTTAGAATTCAACATAACTACAACAATATTGGATCCATCTCCTGCCATTGATAAAGGACCCGTCCTCAAACGGGTACCTAAGCTCACCTAACTTGTTTTGCAGGTCCGTCATGTGTGGTTACTTAGACTCAGGTTGCTCCTCACACATGACTGGAAATAAAGAGCTGTTGAGCAACTTCACCGAGGGCTATCTCGGAAAGGTCTACTTCGGGAACGGCGATTCTGCACCTATGCTTGGAACATGCGACCTTATCCATGACAGACTCACTATCAAGGAGGTACCGTATGTCGAAGGGCTAAGCTACAACCTATTTACCATCGGACGCTTTTGTGACAAAGGCTTCATGGTTCTCTTCGAATCCAACAAGTGTAGCATCATCGATGATAAAGGGTCGAAGCTTCTCACTGGCCACAGAAAGACAAATCTCTACTCCATCGACCTGAAGACAATTTGACCAACCTGCCTCATCTCTCGAGCTTCTCTACATCAGAATGATCTTTGCAATGGCTCTCACATCTCAACTTCAAAGATCTGAACAAGCTCCGCTAAGACAACTTGGTCAAAGGACTTCCCTCATTCAGGTACCACAAAGAGCATCTCTGCTCGGCGTGATGCAGAAGCTGAGTACATTTCAGGACAACAGAAAATGTAGAAACATTCAATTTAAAGATCTAGCAATTTGGTTTTGATAAACACAAAACTTATTATTGTATTACTAACGTATTTAATCAAGTGTGCAGAAGAGCTCGGTTCGAAAAACAGATATCAAATATGAGCTCAGTGAGAAAAATTGATTCAGTCAGCCCTTGTTCAATTCGGTCAACGAACGTGAAAATATGGGCAAACTTGATCCGAAAGCGTTCGACGGCGTACTTGTAGGATACTCGACAAACTTCAAGACCTATCGGGTCTACCTAAAAGAGAGAAGGACTGCATGGAAAGCATCAATATCACGTTTCACGAAGTAGACTATTTGAACTGGTCAATCCGGTCTGGATTGGTCAGTATGGACTGATACTGGTTGGTTTCGGTCTGGACTGATCGGTTTCAGTCTGGATTGGTAGTTAGCTGGTCAACTAGATATTGAACTGATCAACTCGCTCTGGACTGGTCAACCAGATACTGGACTGAAGTATAAGCCTTTCTGCACCAAGTACAAGCCATATATGCCAACAACTTTGATCAAAGTTGAGCAGAACAATCCAAAAGCTTCCAACGACTCTTTTAATGTGTCTAACGACTACATGATGGTTGGAAGGCAAAAATATAAAAAAACGTATATACGAAAAATATTTGAATGAAATACTGCTAGCTTCTACCATGTGATGTATTCATTCGGAGGCATTATTCGAATAATAAATTATTTGTATGGATTGAAGTATGCACATTACTAGGTACATTGTTTAAACTAATCTGTTCATTTATCTATATCCACAGTTGTGATATGAAAATAAACCAACAGCAACTAAAATTTTTTAACCAAATACAAAAGTGAAAATTCACAATTCAAAACATAATTCAACCAAAATAAAAAATGAAAACTCAAATTCTAACATAAGCAGCTCATACTCAACAACGTCATAAAGCAGTTTCATACGTTTAGAACAATCGAAAATATCATGAATCTCAACGCCATTATTTTTAACTTGAACGACGCCATTCTTCATCATCTGCATTCGCAAATAATTAAAAGTGAATTTTAACATTGAAAATAAAAAAAAATACAATTATATACCTCATTCATTAGGTGGATGATTGAAGATTAATCACTTGGTATGTTTTTTCACCCTACAATAAAACATAGAAAAAGAATATATTCACGATTATATCCATGAACAAAAAATACTGTGCTAAGAAACTTTGATACTTACCTTCATCTTTTTCTTCACGCCATGCATATGTCTAAGCTAATCACCTCCACAAAGTAGAGCTTGTACGGTGTCCGGGGAAAGTGATGAACGATAAGAATCTATTACTCTTGTTCCGGCGCTAAATATCAGCGGCCATCCTAGACAATATTGGATATTGCATTCGATTCATCTTCCACCAATCTAAAAACGAAAAATCTTTGGGAATCTCGTCCTTCCTCAAACGATTCTTTTCCAAGTAGTCGACCAATTCAGATTTTTTGACCTCAGAAGTCTCCACTTCCGCACAATATGCATCAAAATCATCCCATTTATACATAAAGTTTTGTTGGCCACTACTCAGCATCCCTAGATGAACCAATACCCTCAGAATTTGAAGCGGTTACTCCTTTACTAGCATATTCCGCAACATATTCATCATACAGACTATTGAGAACTTCCTTCACCTTAAAAATATTCTGTTGTGCATCACTATGAGAATATAGCCTAGGGAAGCAAAATTCAAGTGAAAGCATTTTTTTTTGTGGGATCAAGCACAGCACCAATAGCCATCAACAAATTACAATTACCCCAATAATTGTCAAACTTTATTTTCATCTTTCCAACCGATTCCCGAACAAATAAATCTTCAGCATTCACATTATTGTCCAATGTTGACTTAATTTTTTGAACTTCTTGAAGAAACAAATTTGAAGTAGGATACTCGCTACCTGAAATGATATGCGTGGCTGTCCAAAATCCCTCCAAAAGCAAGCAGATCTTCCGAACTTTCTCCCATTCTTCCTCTCGTGGGCAACAATCATAAAATGGATCGCGCTCTTTGAACATATAAAACGCATCTTTGAACTTCAACGCACAAGTCAACATCTCAAACGTGGAATTCCATCGAGTTTTACAATCATGAATCAACTTTCTGTCTTTCAATTGCAATTGTTGCACGCATTCCGTGAATTGCATCCATCTTGAATCTGAGCGGTTCACATATTCGACACTTTCTCGTACATTGCTAATAATGCCTTCAATTGCTCCAAGACCATCTTGAACACAAAGGTTCAAAACATGGGCACAACATCGAACGTGAAATAGACTTCCTCCACAAGATAATTCTTTGGTTTTCTTGATCGTCTCTTTCATCCTCTGAATAGCCACGTTGTTGCTAGAAGCATTATCAACTGTCACAGTAAATACCTTGTTTTCAATGCCCCACTCTTTCATACATTTGAAGAGGAAATCTGAATACCTCCTCTAGGCGGTGGAACATTAACAAAGCTTAAAACTCTCTTTTGAAGCTTCCAATTAGAATCAACCCAATGTCCCGTCACCACCATGTATTCGATCTTTTGATTTTTAGATTTCCAACAATCTGTCGTCAAAGAAATGCGATCAGCAGCCTCAAGATTCTTTTTCAGCACCTTCTTTTCAACTTCATACACTTTCACACAATCAGTTTTGCACGTATTTCTGCTAATTTTCTGCGATTCGGGATTTCCCGTCTTCGTCATCAAATTAAATCCTTCCTCATCCAAAATAGTAAATGGATGTTCGTGCATCATAATCCAATGAGCTACTACCTCCCTCATTTTCTCCATGTCGAATTTTCCCGAATGCACGATAGGAAGGCGTTGAGATGTAGAATCAACCGGCATGAAGTTCAACTTCGAATATTGTCCACTCTCATGCAATGTGATAGAGAGCAAGAGCAAGGGCTGAGGCCCATATTGGTTTATCGAAGGCGGGAACGGGCTTGAGCCCACTGTTCGTGAGCTAAAGATTATTAGCATTTATTATTATTATATTTCCTATAAATAACGCAAATCTTCTTATTAATTATTAGCATTTATGATTGATTATCTAGAATCACGTCTTTTATTAGTATCGTAGTAGAGTTTATAAATAGGCATAAACCCTTCTGTAATAATCATCTTATCATATAATAAAGAAGGTTATTAGCCTAAAGGCTTTGGGCAACGGATTTTCCGTTGATTTGGATTTCTGTTCTTATCAATTGGTCCGACCTGCCGGATCCCGTTCCCGCCGGAATGACGAGATCGACAAGCAATCGTTTGGATAATCTGGAGGCCGATCATGCCGACGCAAGGTGCGAAGCTAGACGCACAAGGTGCGAAGCTGGACGCACACGGTACGCAATTGGCTAAAATCGCGGCGTCCTTGGCTGCGTTGTCAAAGGTGATTTTGAAGTCATCGGAGGAGAAGACGGAGGCATATGTTATCTGGTGTTTCTCTGCCTTCAATAACCTCTCTATTTAGTTTCATCTTCTACTAGAAATTTAAAAGGAAGAAACTTTCCTGGTGCTTTTCTTTAGCTTGCAAATATAGTTTTTCTAAAGCTGATTCCTTGTGCCATGGATGAGTATGCAGTTAAATGTCGGCGATGAAACTAAAGAGAGTCTCAAGCGTTATGTGGAGAAAAGAATCGAAAGTTCCCAGAATGGAGAAAGATCGAAAGCAGAAGCTATTGAAAAAGAGGATTCAAGTGCACCAGGTGCTGCTTCAAACAAAGATTCCTCGATGCCTTCCTCTGATGAACTGGAAAAGGAGGAAAACCAGGTGGATAATAAAAATCCGGATGCTGCCAATTTTGGTATTGTTACCAATGCAGATCGAGAAGCAGACCTCGAAGCTCTTGAAAAGATCACTAGTATGATAGAAGAGAGGTTGAAGAATAAGCCAATACCGCCTCCTCCCCCGCCAAGGGATGGTGGTGCGTCAAGCAACATAAATTCAGAACATTCTGGGTCACGGGACAGGGACTTCACGAGCAAGGTGACGCCGCCCGCAGATGATCAGGCACGTGGGGGCGCTGCCTTGGCGCTTCTGCCGTGTTTGAGGGGATAGATCCGATTGGGTGGATAGCACGGGTCGAACAACAGTTTGAATTGAACGGCACCCCGCCGGGAAGGAAGGTGGCGGCAGCTGGGGTTGCCATGGACGGAGCTGCGTTGCACTGGTTGACATGGATGAAAGCGCGAAAGCCTAAAATTTCATGGGACGAGTTCACGCAGGCATTGGTGGCGCGTTTCGATACGCGATTTAAGGGTAGCAAGTTTGAGAGGCTGTCTGGAGTCCGACAAACTGGCACCGTGGAGGATTACATCTCTGTATTCGTCCAATTGGTGGGTCAAGTTCCGAGACTATCTGATGCACATTATTTGGGCTATTTCATGAATGGGTTAAAGGGTCCAATTCGGGGATCATTGCGGCTGCTTCGTCCAAATGATTTGGAGACGGCAATGGAACTAACCAGAGATATTGAGGATAATCTATCCTTTCAGACTGGAAGACGAGGGAGTCAGACCTTTAGTGGGTTGGGAATACGATCGGGAAATTTTTCGAGACTACCTGGGGGAAGTAAGGCGACGACAGGGAGCGGTAGTGCGCGAGATTCGACCGTCAGTTTCTCTAAATCGACTGGACAATCCTTGGGAACGAATTTGGGGTCGTCCGAACAATCCACTGCCCGTTCTCGATTCACTCGACTTCCACCGAGAGTACTAGAGGACCTGAGAGCGAGGGGACTATGCTTTAAGTGTAAGAAGCCTTTTACGTCGGGGCATGACTATCCGTTCAAACAGCTGAGAGTGATGTTGGCTGAGGAGAACGAAGAGTTGGATCTTCAACAGTACGAGTATTGTGAGGTGACGGGGCAGGAAGAAATGCATGAAGAACATGTGGGTTCAGATGAAGAAAGTGGTGATCTTCCGATTTACTCCATGGCCGGAATCTTCAGCCCACGCACTATGAGGCTTCGAGGCGTCGTGGGAGGATGCACGGTGACGATACTGATTGATAGTGGCGCAAGCCACAATTTCATTTCCTCATCATTGGTCGCTTTACTGCGACTGAACCCGGACAAGACGGGCAAGTTCGGGGTACAGTTGGGAGACGGGCATAGACAGGAGTCGGAAGGGGTGTGTAGGCAGCTACCTATCTCGTTGCCGGGGTGTGATATCAGAGCGGACTGTTATGTGTTCGCTTTAGGCGGGGTCGACCTAATTTTGGGAGTTGCATGGCTTGCCACGCTGGGGGAAGTCCGCACGAATTTGGAAACTCTAACCATGAGTTTCGAGTGGGGTGGAGATCGAGTGGAGTTACGGGGAGATCCGACAATGTGCTGAAATTTGGTGAGCCTTCGCACCCTGATCAAGCAGGCGCATTGGATGATATTCTCAAGCAGCATGGCGAGGTGTTTGCGGAGCCACGGGGGTTTCCCCCACGCCGCGCGACGGACTACCGCATCGAGTTGACCCCGGGGGCGAAACCCGTGTCCGTTCGGCCTTACAGATATGGCCACTTGCAGAAGGATGAGATTGAGAAGTTAGTTGACGAGATGTTGCGAGCGGGTATCATTCGGCCGAGTTCGAGCCCATTTTCGAGCCCGGTCCTATTGGTTAAGAAGAAGGATGGCAGTTGGCGTTTCTGTGTGGATTATCGTGAGTTAAATAAGTCCACTGTGCCCGACAAGTATCCGATCCCGATGATACAGAAGATGCTGGATGAATTAGCAGGAGTTGTTGTGTTCTCCAAGATAGATTTGCGCTCTGGTTACCATCAAATTAGGGTGGCCGGATCGGACATCCACAAGACCGCATTCAGGACACACAACGGGCATTACGAATTTCTGGTAATGCACTTTGGCTTGACGAATGCCCCGGCTGCATTTCAGTCCACAATGAACGACTTGTTTCGCCCGTACCTGCGGAAGTTTGTATTGGTTTTTTTTTACGACATATTGGTCTACAGTCGGTCTTGGGCGAACCATCGAGAAGAGTTGAATCTGGTACTGCGCATCTTAGTAGAGAATCAGTTCAAAGCTAATTGGAAGAAGTGTGCCTTCGGGTGTCTCAAGGTGGAGTACTTAGGGCATGTTATATCTCATGCCGGGGTGGCAATGGACCCGGCTAAAGTTAGCGCTGTGGTAGATTGGCCGAGACCTCGTTCATTCCGTGAGGTTCGGGGGTTTTTGGGGTTGACGGGATATTATAGGAGGTTTGTAAGAGAATATGGCCTTATCGCTCGCCCCCTCACGGCTCTTTTGAAGAAAGATGCTTCTTTTCGTTTTCTATGGCCATCAGATGCCGAGGAAGCATTTCAGCGCCTTAAAAAGGCATTGACCGAGGCACCTGTGTTAGCTATGCCTCAGTTTGATCGCCAGTTCGTAGTGGAGTGTGATGCTTCGGGCACGGGCATCGGGGCAGTGCTTATGCAGGAGCGGTGACCTATAGCATATTTCAGCAAATCCTTAACGGATCGCACCCTTCAAATCAGCCTACGAGCGGGAAATGATGGGACTGGCCTTGGCCGTTCAACATTGGCGGCCATATCTCATTGGGCGGCGGTTTGTGGTGCGCACGGATCATCGAAGCCTCAAACACCTCCTCACTCAGCGTATAGCAACGCCATCGCTGCAGGTTTGGGTAGCGAAATTACTCGGGTACGATTTTGTGATCGAGTATAAGACGGGTATTTCAAATGCTGCGGCAGATGCCCTCTCACGAAGGGGGGAGGAGGCCTCGTTGGTGGTCATCAGTTGCCCGGAGTGGTTGGGAATGGCTGATGTGGCGGAAGAGCAGCGTAAGGACGACTTTGTGCGATCTATTATACGGGCATTGGAGGTTGAACCCAGTTGTAAGGCGAACTTCGAGCTATTGGGGGACCGAGTATTCTTTAAGGATCGTTTGGTGCTGGCCTCCAACTCCAAGTGGATTCCTCGTCTGTTAGAGGAGTTTCACGATACACCAGAAGGGGGACATGCAGGGGCCTATCGAACCTATAGAAGGCTGGCGCTAAACGTGTATTGGAAAGGGATGTTTCGTCGGGTACAAGATTTTGTCACCCAATGCTTGATTTGCCAAAAGGCCAAATACGAAGCGATGTCACCAGCGGGATTGCTACAGCCGCTGCCCATTCCAGAATTGATTTGGGAGGATATTTCAATGGATTTTATCACATGCTTACCCAAATCAAGGCGGTATACGTCCGTTTTGGTGGTTGTCGATCGCTTGTCCAAGTACGGGCATTTTTTAGCGCTCAAACCGCCCATTACCGCGCGTTCTGTGGCCGAAGTGTTTGCTAAGGAAGTAGTGCATTTGCATGGGATTCCACGCTCGATTGTCAGTGATCGTGACTCTCTGTTTGTTAGTGCAGTCTGGAAGGAGTTTTTTTCATTATCCAGAACACAGTTGAAGTTTAGTACGGCGTATCACCGGAAATGGACGGCCAAACAGAGGTGTTAAATCGTGTGGTGGAGACTTATTTGCGTTGGTTTACTTGTGAGCAACCGAAGCAGTGGTTAAGATGGCTTTCGTGGGCCGAATATTGGTATAATACTGCGTTCCAAACAGCTGCCCGAGTTACCCCATTCGAGATTGTGTACGGGAGGCCACCGCCCACTATTCGCAGATTTTTGCCCGGTGAAAGTAGGGTGGCTGCCGTTGCCGATGCCCTAGGGAGCCGGGACGCCATAATGGTGCGCCTGAAGGGTAATTTGGAGAAGGCACAACAAAGTATGATCAAGCAGGCTAATAAACATCGTCGAGAGGTGGAATTCCAGGTTGGCGATAAGGTATTCTTGAAGGTGAGGCCCCATAGACAGTCTACGGCATTTCGCCAGCCTTATCACAAGTTGTCACCTAAGTTCTATGGGCCGTTTTCAGTTGAGGCGCGCATAGGATCAGTGGCATACAAACTGTCCTTGCCATCCACCAGTCGCATACATCCCGTTTTTCATGTGTCACAGGTGCGGCGGGTGGTGGGAGACCATCCCGTGGACGCAAAATTACCGGAAAGTTTTGAGTTGCCAGTTGAGCCGTTGTGGGAACCCGAGGAGGTGCTAGCGTGGCGAAAGGGACGAGAAAATGGCGTGGAGGAAGAGCAACTGTTGGTCAAGTGGGTGGGGCAGTCGAGTGATGATGCTACTTGGATGAGTAAAACTAATTTGCAGAGCCAGTTTCCAAATTTCAACCTTGAGGACAAGGTTGTTTCGAAGGAGAATGGAGTTGATAGAGAGCAAGAGCAAGAGCCGAGGCCCATATTGGTTTATCGAAGGCGGGAACGGGCTTGAGCCCACTGTTCGTGCGCTAAAGATTATTAGCATTTATTATTATTATTAACGCAAATCTTCTTATTAATTATTAGCATTTATTATTGATTATCTAGAATCACATCTTTTATTAGTATCGTAGTAGAGTCTATAAATAGGCATAAACCCTTCTGTAATAATCATCTTTGTTGGGAATCCCCATAGGGGCCCGAGGCCCTCGTTCCTTGAACGGTGGAATTTTAAAATCTTTTAGGGTCTTAACACGAGAACGTATGCACGAAAGTAAAGGGTCTTAGCCATAATACCTTGACGAAAATCAATGGAGATGGCTAGCTTCGAACCCTTCTATTCCCCGGGATGTCGTATCCCTCTCCTAACACCAAATGCGCACGAACGGGGCAAGAGCGTCACGCCGGCAAAAATACAACGTCACGACCGAACCTTGCTTGAGACGGCTAGGCCAAGGCTCGGGCAGCACCCTCTTCTCGCTGGCAGCGCACGGCTCGAGAGAGAAAGAGGGAGAGAGACGAGATAGAGAGAGATCGAGAGAGAGGAGGAGAAAACCCTTATTTCTTTCTTTTGCCTTTTTCGAAAAATGACTTAGTATTTTTTCAAAGTGAAAAATCCCCTTTTATGCCCTAGGGCTTGGCCGAATTTTTCAAGTGAACTGGGGAGAAAAATTCTCACCCACTTAAGCATACCAAGTCACTTGTTGACTTGGTCTTTCTCTTTTGAATTTAAATTCAAAATTCAAATTCAAATTAAATATTAATATTAATTAATATATATTTTCTATATTTAGTATATTTAAATATATAATATCCAATATAAATATATTTAATAATTTCGAAATTAATACTATATTAAAATCGAAAACTATATATATATCCAATATATATATTTTATTTAATCCCAAATTAAATATTATTATTTTTCTAAAACAATAATAAAGATTTAAATCACATTTAAATCATATACTAAATATTAAATATCCAATATAATATTTCCAAAATATTTCGTGAGGTGAAAAGACCATTTTGCCCCTCACGCGATTTTACTATATTTTCGGCCATTTAGGGTTTCGGCCAAGCCCAAAACCCTAATCTCTCAATCCAGGTCCCATCCTGCTCTATTCTCATATTGACGTTGTGTCGGTTGCCCTTTTTAAGCCCGACTCCCTTGGTTCGTCTCAACCGGCTCTGGGAGGAATCCAGGAGTTCGGTATTCACCTAGCCAGCCCCGTGGTACCGAACCGATCCCGAGTTGAGTACGAATAGGTATTATTCACGAACCGACTATAGATTATCGTACTACGTATAAACCCTTTACGTTTGTCCCGGTCGAGTGAAAGTCACGCGTAGTCGAACTTACAGAGCTCGACTCTATGATGTTCGTGTCGGTGACATTTACCAAAACTGCCCTCCACGACACTCGTGAGTCAGTTTTATGCTCTGGCCAGAGGCTTAGGTAAATTCCTGCACATCAAAACTGCATAGGACGTTAACCTTGAATTTAATCAAGGCCGTAAATCCCGCTCCGCGGTATAACCGGCAATCACGTCGAAAGGTCAAGACCGCATTTCGCCGCTGACCCATGCTACATGCAATTCGGGCCTAGCAAACTAGTGACAAATCAAGACCTTAAGACCAACCCCGAGTTAACCCTGTCGGTCTAAGGTTCACGTAGACTACTATAGTCAATCGATCGATCAGCGACTTTACCAGCGTGTGATCGTTCGATTACGAGTCAGTGTCCAAATACAGACAATCCCCTGATTCGTCTTGTATCAATGTCACGAGCTCCCACTTCCCAAGTGAATGGTTGGCACAACCATTTTGGACCTGTCGACAGACAAGTCGTACTCGTCAATCAAGTCACCCTACTGGAGACTAAGACTTGTGAACTTAATTTAATATTACAGTATGTCAGCTTACTGGTGCCCCCTCTCTGTCCCCACAGAATGAGTAACTGAACTGTAAATATTGGGGTCTTATTAATTCGTCTTATTACTCGACTGCAAGGTTAATTTATTTAGGTGAAACAATAATCTGCCTTTGTATTATTTGTTATGCTAAAATCGACAATAAACAAACAATAATAATTTCATTATCAAATAATTCAATTACAAATGTTAAACACATCAAAATTACACAAATGCCCTCGTACTATCTAATCCTCGTACAGCATCTAGGGCATAAACCTCAACAATCTCCCACTTGCACTACTGCCACGCAGTCCGTCTAAGGTACTTCAGGACTGTCTTTACCGCCGTCCAGTGTTCCTTACCAGAGTTGGCCTGAAACCTACTCAATACGCTCAAATCGTACGCTATGTCTGGTCGCGTGCAAAGCATCGCGTACATCAGGCTACCCACAGCTGAAGCATAGGGGACTCCAATCATCTCTTGTCTTTGTACCTCGTTGCGAGGAGACATAGCCTTTGAGAGATGAATCCCTTGCCTCATAGGTAGGAACCCTTTCTTAGAGTCGTCCATCTTAAACATTTTAAGGACTTTATCTAAGTAAAGGGCCCGGGATAAGCCAATTGACCGTTTTGCCCTATCTCTAAATAGGCGTATTCCTAGAATATAGGTCGCTTCTCCCAGGTCTTTCATAGAGAATTCGGTCGAAAGCCAAGCTTTGACCTCTGAAAGCATCCCAATGTTGTTTCCTATCAAAAGGATATCATCTACGTACAATACTAGAAACAACACCTTGCTCCCACTGGCCTTCTTGTAAACACAGGGCTCATCTTCGTTCTTTATGAATCCGTAGTTCTTAACTACTTCATCGAACCGAAGATTCCAACTCCTTGAAGCTTTTTTCAGTCCATAGATGGACCGATTCAGCTTGCATACTTTTTGAGCATCTGCATCTGACGTAAAACCTTTGGGTTGTTCCATATAGATCTCCTCCTGGAGGAATCCATTCAGGAACACGGTCTTTACGTCCATCTGCCAGATCTCGTAGTCATAGTATGCTGCTATCGCAAGCATAATGCGAATGGACTTTATCATCGCGACTGGTGAAAAGGTCTCCTCATAGTCAATACCCTCTTTTTGACTATACCCTTTTGCTACAAGCCTAGCTTTGTACGTTTCCACCTGTCCGTCAGATCCAATCTTCTTCTTGTAGATCCATTTGTTCCCGATCGGTCTAAAACCATTGGGTAGGTCTACAAGTGTCCAAACCTGGTTTGAATACATAGAGTCCATGTCGGCCTGCATAGCCTCAAGCCACTTGAGGGAGTCTGTACTGGTAATTGCCTGGTCGTAGGTGACGGGATCGTCCCCGACGCATCCCTCAATCGCAGCATCCCCATGCTCGACGTGTACCATACCATATCTCTCAGGCATTTGAGATATCCTACTAGACCTGCGCAATTGCGGCTGAGCCAGGTTTTCTGGAACGTCGTCTAACGACTCTGTAACAACTGGAGTTGATTCGTCGCTTAACTCACCAAGAGTTATTTCACGCCCTTTACCGCCTTCGCTAACGAACTCTTCTTCCATAAAGGTGGCGCGTAAAGCGACAAACACCATGTGTTCGTCTGGAACGTAAAAGTAGTACCCCATTGAGTCCTCGGGGTATCCGACGAATCTGGCCATAATCGATCTTGATTCTAACTTGTCTGTCTGTAACTTTTTCACAAAGGCGGGGCAACCCCAGACCTTAATGTGATTCAGACATGCCTTACGATTATGCCAAGCTTCGTAAGGGATCTTGTCAGCGGAACGGGTAGGTATCTTGTTACGGATATAGGCTGCTGTCTCTAAAGCATAACCCCATAACGAAATGGGGAGATCTGTGTCACTCATCATCGACCGAACCATATCCAAAAGTGTTCGGTTTCTTCGCTCGGCTACGCCATTTAATTGTGGCGTACCGGGAGGTGAGAACTGTATAACGATGCCATTTTCTCTGAGAAATGCATCGAACTCAAGGCTCATGTACTCGCCACCTCGATCTGATCGAACGGCTTTAATGACCTTGCCAGTTTACTTCTCCACTAACGCCTTATATTCTTTGAACATTTGAAGAGCTTCGGACTTTTGTATCATCAAATAGACAGTCCCGTAACGGGACTGATCGTCCGTAAACGTAATGAAGTAGCGGCAATTACCTCGGGCCGTCACTCTAAACGGTCCGCATACATCAGTGTGGATCAAACCCAACACTTCTGTGGCCCTAGTAAAAGTCCATGTGAAGGGTGACTTGGTCATTTTGCCTAGGATGCAAGACTGACAAGTTGGGGTCGGGCCTGACTTAGATATGCGAATCAGGCCGTCCTTTTCCATCTTGTCAATCTTTGCTTCCCCAGCGTGACCTAGTCGAAGGTGCCATATGTATCGTTCGTTCGACCCCGTCGACGAGTTGGTAATTGCATTTACAGTTTCTACCTTATCTTTTAGATTGACGTAATATAAACCATTTATTAACGTCGCATTTCCAACGTTTTCATTTCTAAAATAAATATGGCAAATATTATCAATAAATCGAAACTCATAACCAAGTCTGCTCAAAACAGGAATCGAAATAATGTTCTTAAGCCCCTTGGGCAAAACCAAAACATCAGAAAGTACTAAACAATGCAAAGATGATAAAAGCAAAGTCTTCGATCCCACGTGCGTCGCTGCAACACTATGTCCGCTACCAATTGATCGAGACCTCAGCAGCTCGAAGCTTCCTACTTCGTTCCAGACCCTAGTTCAAAACACAAATATGGGAGCTAGCCCCTGAGTCAAGTATTCATGAAGTAGAATACACAGAATAATTAGCTTCGAAAACTAATTGCTTACCTGAATCGTCAGAAGACGCCTTCAGCTTAGGACAGTCGCGCTTCCAGTGACCCAGCTCCTGGCAATGGAGGCACTTGTCAGTGGGCTTCGCGCCCGACTTTACAGCCTTCTTGGATTTTGCCTTCTTGGCGATTCTACCCTTTGGCCCACTGTGCTTGCTCGGCTTCTTCTTCGACCCCTTGGACCGAGTAGTCGCAACAAGCGCCACCTCCTTGCCCTTACCCTTATCGCTGTGATACTGAGTACTGGCTGCAACCAACTGATTGATCAGGTCAGGTATCGAATACTCCCGATTGTTCAGGTTGCAGTTCACCACGAACTGGTGGAAGGACGGTGGGAGGGACTGTAGTATGACGTCGATCTTCACCTCGTGAGGCAAATCAAACGCCAGCGCATCCAATCGCTCAATGTACTCATTTAGCTTCAGTAAATGAGCATAGACATCACCACCCTCTGCGAGCTTTGTGTTGAAGAGACTATGCGTGATGGCGTAGCGAGCGCTCCAAGACGACTCCCCATAAAGCCCAGCTAAATGCACCTGTATCTTTTTAACACTCATGAACTCATGCTGACGCTGCAACTCTGGGCTCATAGCCGATATCATGTAGGAGTGGACCTTGCCAGCATCCTCAACCCACTTATCGTGGAATTGCAGGTCTTGCTCTGTCGAATCAGCATTAGGAATCAAAGGCTCCTCGATGTCCAAGACCTACTTAAATTTTTCCAATCTGGGGACGATCCTCAGATTTCTTAGCCAATCAACATAGTTTGATCCCACCAAACAATGTTTTTCCAAAAGTACGGATAATGGGTTTGTCATCATATAATATAGAGTAGAAAATAAACTGCAGAAAGAAAAACAGATAGTTAGGATTTGAAGTGTTTAATCAGACTAAAATAGGACTTTAATTTTTCGTCTGACTCCCACTATTTTTCTCGAAATCCTGTCTCCCGTTAGGAATTTCGGAAACCTCGTTGAGTAGTTTCATAGTGGCGTTGATTTACCCGCACTGCATCAAACTAGCCTCAACTTAACAGTTTATTGGTATATTCGATCAGCCAGGTTCGTGTCCCACACGATTCTGTCACACAGAAGGTTCAACGAATTTGTCTCAGTCAGGGTCCCTCGGCCTGTAACTCAGACATCTTGGGAATGACTGTACAAGTGCTACCTATCAACGTCCTGCTAACCTTCCACTTTTGAGTGAACTTCGCCTCCGTAGGATAACACTTTGCGGGAGGACGAAGAGTGGTCGGTGAGCGGCATTATAAAAAATGCATCCAAAAACGTTCACGTCAAAGACGAGGGTTTTAGTGCCGTAACTCGGTCAACCGAAACCGTACCCCTAAGTCGTAACGTTTTTGGACTTGATAAAAGACAGGAGCCCCGCCCCTTTACTCACTTGATATTTTAAAGTCTAACTTCAGGAGAATCCTCACAGATAAGAACGAGCACATTATGCACGATATCACGTTCGAAACCAACACGCACATAATAGACTTTAATAGTAAACCTAGTTTCAACATATTAAAGTAAATGTGAAAGATCGGGGATATTTCTAGTTCTATCCTATTTGTACAAAAAGAAAAACTCTAAGTCTTCGCGCTTGTCTCGAACGGACACCTCGGCCACCGTCTTGTTCGTTCGTCTCGTCTCGATTGTCTCTCGTTCGGCCGTCAATCCTGTACTACTATAGCCTATGGCGGGGGGATCTTTCCCTAAAACAACAAAGCTTGTCTTTCTAAAAAAAACTGTACACTACAACCCGGGGGGGACCTTGTCACCCTTAACATCTCACCCAGTAAAAACAGAACCTAATCCCCAATCAATCACCACGTTATTCATATATAATATGCATCACGACAATTTTACACAGATCCGAGCCTAAATCCACATTTGGGCTTTTATCAGATTTGTGCCAGGCCCATTGGGCTTCGAGGCTTGACCGCGCAACCCTATTGCGACCGAGCCAGCACCGCCCTACGCGGCCCGACCAAGTGCCGCGCGCGCCTGCCTCGTGTGCTGCGCGCTGCGTGCGCAGCCAGGCCAGGCCGCGCGCTGCGCACGGCCCTGCCCAAGGTGCCGCGCGCCTGCGCGCGCGGCCTTGCAGTGCCGCGCGCCCATACGCGCAGCCAGCCATGGGCCGCGCGCCCATGCGTGCGGCCAGGCCTGGCCAGACTAGCGCCTACGCGCGCAGCCCGCCTAGGGCACCGCGCGCTCCACGCGCGCGGCCAGCTCTTCCAAAAGCTTTCGTTTGGGCTTCGTGGTCATAGTCCCGTGACTTAACCGAGCCTAAGGCTCTGATACCACTGTTGGGAATCTCCGTAGGGGACCGAGGCCCTCGTTCCTTGAACGGCGGAATTTTAAAATTTTTAGGGATTCCCGCCTTCCCTTGGACCGCTCGGTAATAACATGAGAACGTATGCACGAAAGTAAAGGGTCTTAGCCATAATACCTTGACGAAAATCAATGGAGATGGCTAGCTTCGAACCCTTCTATTCCCCGGGATGGCGTATCCCTCTCCTAGCATCAAATGCGCACGAACGGGGCAAGAGCGTCACGCCGGCACCAATACAACGTCACGACCGAACCTTGCTTGAGACGGCTAGGCCAAGGCTCGGGCAGCACCCTCTTCTCGCTGGCAGCGCGCGGCTCGAGAGAGAAAGAGGGAGAGAGATGAGATAGAGAGAGATCGAGAGAGAGGAGGAGAAAACCCTTATTTCTTTCTTTTGCCTTTTTCGAAAAATGACTTAGTATTTTTTCAAAATGAAAAATCTCCTTTTATACCCTACGGCTTGGCCGAATTTTTCAAGTGAAGTGGGGAGAAAAATTCTCACCCACTTAAGCATACCAAGTCACTTGTTGACTTGATCTTTCTCTTTTGAATTTAAATTCAAAATTCAAATTCAAATTAAATATTAATATTAATTAATATATATTTTCTATATTTAGTATATTTAAATATATAATATCCATTATAAATATATTTAATAATTTCGAAATTAATACTATATTAAAATCGAAAACTATATATATATCCAATATATATATTTTATTTAATCCCAAATTAAATATTATTATTTTTCTAAAACAATAATAAAGATTTAAATCACATTCATATACTAAATATTAAATATTCAATATAATATTTTCAAAATATTTCGTGAGGTGAAAAGACCATTTTGCCCCTCACGCGATTTTACTATATTTTCGGCCATTTAGGGTTTCGGCCAAGCCCAAAACCCTAATCTCTCAATCCAGGTCTCAGCCTGCTCTATTCTCATATTGACGTTGCGTCGATTGCCCTTTTTAAGCCCGACTCTCTTGGTTCGTCTCAACCGGCTCTGGGAGGAATCCAGGAGTTCGGTATTCACCTAGCCAGCCCCGTGGTAGCGAACCGATCCCGAGTTGAGTACGAATAGGTATTATTCACGAACCGACTATAGATTATCGTACTACGTATAAACCCTTTACGTTTGTCCCGGTCGAGTGAAAGTCACGCGTAGTCGAACTTACAGAACTCGACTCTATGATGTTCGTGTCGGTGACATTTACCAAAACTGCCCTCCACGACATTCGTGAGTCAGTTTTATGCTCTGGCCAGAGGCTTAGGTAAATTTCCGCACATCGAAACTGCATAGGACGTTAACCTTGAATTTAATCAAGGCCGTAAATCCCGCTCCGCGGTATAACCGGCAATCACGTCGAAAGGTCAAGACCGCATTTCGCCGCTGACCCATGCTACATGCAATTCGGGCCTAGCAAACTAGTGACAAATCAAGACCTTAAAAGCAACCCCGAGTTAACCCTTTCGGTTTAAGGTTCACGTAGACTACTATAGTCAATCGATCGATCGGCGACTTTACCAGCGTGTGATCGTTCGATTACGAGTCAGTGTCCAAATACAGACAATCCCCTGATTCGTCTTGTATCAATGTCACGAGCTCCAACTTCCCAAGTGAATGGTTGGCACAATCATTTTGGACCCGTCGTCAGACAAGTTGTACTCGTCAATCCAGTCACCCTACTGGAGACTAAGACTTGTGGACTTAATTTAATATTATAATATGTCAGCTTACTGGTGCCCCCTCTCTGTCCCCACAGAATCAGTAACTGAACTGTAAATATTGGGGTTTTATTAATTCGTCTTATTACTCGACTGCAAGGTTAATTTATTTAGACGAAATAATAATCTGCCTTTGTATTGTTTGTTATGCTAAAATCGACAATAAACAAACAATAATAATTTCATTATCAAATAATTCAATTACAAATGTTAAACTCATCAAAATTACACAAATGCCATCGTACTATCTAATCCTCGTACGGCATCTAGGGCATAAACCTCAACAATCTTATCATATAATAAAGAAGGTTATTAGCCTAAAGGTTTTGGGCAACGGATTTTCCGTTGATTTGGATTTCTGTTCTTATCACAATGCAATTATTCACTTTGCACATGTCTTTCGATGCCTAAGAAGGCTTGTTGTAGCTCCCGACTTAGTCAACGAAAACAGCCCCCGACAATAATTACATCTACCCTTCTTCACCCCTTCCACTGTCACAATCTCAAAATCGTTCCAAACCTCTGATGTTTTTTTCTTTTATTTGTCTGAAACCCCTCTTGTTCTTCTACAGTGTGCATTGCCTTGTGTTTGTGTAGTATTTGCCCCGGTGGAATTCAATTCCATTTTTTCCATTGCTTCATTTTCTCTTTGCATTCCGCTATCGACTTGATTGCTTTCCGCAACACCGCTTCCAGCAGTGAGTGGAATAGATGACTGCTCCATTGCAAATTAATATTCTAAAGTGTGGGACTGTAAAAAAAAACGAAATTTTTTTTAGCACGAATCCAATGCTAACAAGAAATTCT
Source organism: Lindernia subracemosa (assembly GCA_028392965.1). NCBI lineage: Eukaryota > Viridiplantae > Streptophyta > Magnoliopsida > Lamiales > Linderniaceae > Vandellia > Vandellia subracemosa. The sequence continues at coordinate 667,466 of JAQPCC010000044.1, forward strand.
CAACAATGGTAACAAGAATAAAACTGTTTCGCTATCCAAAAAGAAAGCTTTTCTAATGACCTAATCGACATGGAAACAACAAATCGAACCTAATCTATATTCACGATTCTGAAAAACACACAATAAAATTAAATACCTAATTGTTTGTGGAATTTTTGCCCAAGAGATGAACGTGAACGAAAGCTGCTTGATTCGCGATTGAACTGGTGGATTTGTGGAATGAATCGGGCCACCGTTGTGTGTGAGTGTGGTGTAGTGACGATGGTGAGATGTGAGAGACGGCTGTGTGTGAGGGTGGTGTAGTGACGATGGTGAGATGTGAGAGCGGGACGATGGTGAGTGAGATGTGAGAGAAGAGAAGACCAAATGAAATTAAATTTAGGGTTAATTACGAGTATTTTAGACTTTATAATTATAATATTAAAATAATATAAAAAAATATATTTGGGCTCGATAATTCAGCTCGAGCTCGGCTCGGCTGTTAACGAGCGACCGAACTCGAATCGAGCTTTGATCGAGCTGTTTGCGAGCGGCTTGGCTCGTTTACACCCCTAATCTCAGTCATTAAACTTTGATTAAATGTGAAGTTTTGAAAAGGTTTTCACAAAAATAAGTTAATTGAAAAATTAAGAGTAAGGGGTGCAGATTTGAATGAAAAGAATAAATAGGGAGTGCTTTGCAATTAAGGCAATAAAACTTAAATAAATGCAAAGGCTAGAGAGCCCTAGGTATTTGCAGCAGATATCGTTCGCATAGCCGGCGAGAGGGCAAGGATCAAAATTCTACGTAATTCGTTCTCAAGGTAGAGTTTGTCCTCGTTTTATTCCTCCTCTATCGACGAATTTATTCTTTATCTGTCTATAATTTGTAGGGTTCTCTAATTCGTTGTGTTTTTTGTTTGGTTGTTTTTTCTTTCCGAAAATATTTGCTTATGATATTGATTATCCTTTAGGGTTTCGAGGTGGTTTAGCTTTGATTTAGCGAAGATGAGGCCTGTTTTCTGTGGGAACTTTGAGTATGAGACTCGACAGTCGGATTTGGAGCGGCTTTTCTCCAAATACGGACGAGTTGAACGCGTCGACATGAAATCTGGTAACATGTCCTCTGACCTTTGAGATTTTCTGAAGATTTCAGGCGCTACTATCTATTTATTAACTTCGAATCATAATTGAGAATTCCATATTTGATTTTGGATCCCTTATGTGGTTTTGACATTACACTAATTTCTTGTTTAGACCCTCGCCTATAGCATTCATTGGATTCGCTTATATTGATCTGGCTATTAAACTACTTCCATTACACATATTCATGTAGTTCTTCTGTTATTACCGTTTTTTTTTTTTTCGTCTTTGGTCACTCTTTTTGTATTTTTATCATTAGTTAATTAGTCAGAAATGTTCCTAATTTAAGTTTTGAAACTTTACTTGTGTTGCTATATGCTAGTTATTTCGTCTTCATTAAGTGTTTGAAAATCCTTTATGATTGTATGATTTTAATGGTGCCTAGTTGGTTCTATCACTCATTGGGCTTTTATTGGTTGCTTTGCTCTTCTAGTATTTTCCATTTGATGCAGCGGTCGTTTGATTTGAGATGTTCTTACCTTGCATAGGTGTTATATTTCATAACTGTAGTTTCGATGAACATGAGCTGTTTTTAGTGGCAAATTTGGAGTACGCGTAAAAATCAGTTTTTTCTCCGAATCTGAGGGCCACGTGTCTTAGATATATTATGCTCATTAAATGGAAAAAAAATCATTAATTGAAAGTAAAAGGATATGAAGGAGACTGTTAATCGGTATCATAAGACCTCCATATAAAGTTTTTGTTTTGACGCAGGGACATTTGCTAAGGGAATGAACTTCTGTATTGGCTTGACACCTCTTCATTAAAAATTTAGTGCAGAGGCATCATTATTTGTGCTTACCTGCTCTCACACCAAAAGATGGAATGTCTACATCTCAATCGCCTAATCTTATACTTTCCTTTTTATCAATGCATAGAGTTGCCTCACCAGAATGGAAATGGTGGGGAATGAATTCTCATGGCATTCCTTCCTCAATTCTGATCTGGGATCGATGTTGTCAGTTCATCATGCAATGTGCTCCATCTTTCGTGTTAAGGAGGTCAATGAATATCATCATGCCTTGCCTTGCCTTCCATCTTTTATGTTAAGGAAATCAATGAGTATCATCAACATGCCATGCCTTCCATTTACTGATCTCGTGCTGTGAATTGGTGAATCATGAATGTGCTGAAAAACATGCTTGGCAATGTCTACCACCAAACTGTCACTACGATATAGTCTTGTTCCTGCGTTCATCACTATCTACCTTTCTTTACATCATCCTGAAAGGCTGTATCATCATTACTTTCATCAGAACCTCTTACCTTGCAGGTTTTTGTATTTTATTTATCTGGCAGGATATAATGTTTTTTAACATAGAAAATCAAACTGTTCACCGCAAGGATGTAATAATTTAATGTTCAACCATATTTTCAATGCTGAGGTGCTCTTTCGTCCAGGGTTTGCTTTTGTTTACTTTGAGGATGAACGTGATGCCAAAGATGCAATCCACGCTATTGACAACATGCCTTTTGGTCGTGATCGGCGAAGGTTGTCTGTTGAATGGGCCAAGGTATCATTTTTCAGATATTGATTCAATCAAACGATGAAAATGAAAAAAATATTATGTTTTCATGTAATGTTTGCCTCAGAGCTACTGTTGTCAGCATTAATCGGACTTGGCTTCTTCAGCTCCATTAAACAGTTCATCCAGTATCAATGGGGCATTTATTTGGAACTTATCATCTTGCTTGTCTTTAATCCCGTCAGGGTGAACGCGGAAGGCACGGTGATGGAAGGGGATCGAACCAGAGACCCACTAAGACCCTTTTTGTGATTAACTTCGACCCTGTACAAACCAGAGCCCGCGACATAGAAAGGCACTTTGAGCCTTATGGGAAGGTTGTGAACGTACGCATTCGTAGGAATTTTGCATTTGTCAGTTTCGAAACCCAAGAAGATGCCACTAAAGCTCTCGAGTGCACCCACATGAGGTGTGAATCTCTTTAACACAGGCCGGCACGTGCAGTGCACATTATAGACTCACGATTACTGTTGTGGTGAAAATTTGCAGTAAGATTCTAGACAGGGTTGTCTCGGTTGAGTATGCCCTAAGGGACGATGATGAGAAGGGTGGAATAGGCGTGAGCCCCAGAATGGATTATGAAAGGCGGGGAGGAGGAGGAGGTGGAGATGTTCCTTATCGGAGATCTCCCAGTCCAAGATACCGCAGGAGCCGTCCTAGTCCGGATTATGGGCGGGCTCGCAGCCCAGTTTATGACAGGTATGATGGCCCTTCTTATGACAGGTCGAGGAGTCCAGACCATGGAAGATACCGAAGATAGATGAACTTTTGCTGGTAAGTAATTGTACGCACAATGTTTCGTATTTCTTTTCATCTGATAAATGCCCGGCGTATCACAGAGAAAACTCAGCTATTGATATATTTCTTTGTAGGTTTGTGCCGTAGGCTGGAAATCGTTGAAGAAAATAGTGTATGTTCTTGTCTGCCATATTCTAGTTCTAGTTTGTTTGAAGGTTTATAAGACGAAAGCTTGCTTGTATGCCAATGTCGTCAGTTGCTTTGTTACATTCTCTCGTACTTGAATTTCATGTGTTTACATTGAGTTTAGTGTCGTCTCTCTTTTTTCCAGTTTTTACGTTGTGTTTTACAATCTTCTAAAACCTAATAATTGCTTCAATCTTTCAAAATATTTTCTCTTTTATTTCTCTACTTTATAGTATAACTATTACTTTGTGATTATACTCTTATTATGCTACTTTTTAGTAGAACTATTACTTTGTGATTTATATTTACTCTTATGGTGAAAGATGAGCTACAAGCTCTCGACTCATTTACATCGGTATGGTATTGTGTAAAGGGAAACCCACAAAAATAATAGACATCCTTGCAACGAAATTTTGGGTATTATTATATTAATATAAAATAGCTTAAATATTATTAAAATACGTTTTTCTTAAATTAAAAAAAAAAAGTTATAATGTTAATGTTTATTAACTTTTAAATAAAGTTACTTTGTTTTATCAACCCAAAAAGTTGGATTTAACATTTGGTTGTGCAATATTAATGGTACTTTTTGTATGCACTATATGTTGGAGATGTTATATATATGTCGAAATAGCATAGAATATCTTTTCAAACAATATTATACCCAATTGACTTGCGAAGACTATATTCTGTACTGATTCGAATTTAAAAAAAAAAAAAAGGAGCTCCCGTTATTATTATTATTATTATTATTATAAATTAAACTTAAACCAATAGATACAATAGAATGGCGGAGCCAGCCTGATTTGTCAGTGGGTCCAGCATAATTGGACCCCATACCCTTAATATTTTCCAAATTTTCAGTGGAATCCTTTTAGTTGTAATTAGTTCACATCTAGTCCAAACTAAAAAATTCTCATATATATTATTAATAAAAAAAAAAAATTCAGTGGGGTCCAATGACCCCACTGGCTCCCATGTGGCTCCGCCACCGAATAGAATAGAACTTTAGGCATACATATCCAGGATTATGATTTTCCCATATGGATGCAATGAATTATTTACAACATCATCTTTTACAGATTGACTGTGTAACGTAAGACGCCTAAATACTGTTTGTTGTTCCTTGGTGACTTTATCCTCAACCAAAAATCATCGTCCGCCACTCACTTTCTGATGTTCATTAACTAATTTCCCTTTTTGTGTCGTTTGGAATCTTGAAATCTGCTTTGTCGGCTAAGCTCTTGACATCCTCTGCGATTCTTCGCGCTCGTCCAGCGATCTCAGTCAACAGCGAAGAAACAGCGGCGAGCGGAACGATCATTTCCACTACATTTTCCTCTCTTGGTTTAGTTTCTTTTGGTATAAAGCTGAGATCTTTATGAAGTTGTTGAACTGCACCGTTCATTTCTTCCACCATCTTATCTATCTTCGACGATCTAGCCATCGTACCCATAACCGAAGCCAATTCTCTTACAACGGCCGCAGCTTTCGTGCTTAATCTCATGCAGGACTTGCTCATGTGGTTCTTGACGAAATCAGAAACCTGGCAAGAAAACAATAAATGAGGTTTAAACAAACTATTTATGTCAAGAAAGAAAAAACTTTTATGTACTTACCTTTGTGTCTGAATTCATTTTAGTAACAAGAAGAGCTTCTATGCAGTAAGCACAACTCCTAACAGAAGCCCCAATGTTGAGGTACTCTTTCCACGGATGCCCGAAGCTGAAGTTTCCATGCGCGGGCTCCCATATGGCAAAGTTCGCCCGAGATATTACGCATTGAAACTCAAATCCCAAACTGAAAAGGAATCCCAAAATCGAACTTCAAAAGTGTATAAGCGTATAAACATACCAAGGACTCTTCAGTCGCCTTAGAACTGAGCGAACATTTGTAGCCTTGACAAGCTGTTTCACTCCTATGGCGACTCACCTTGTCGTCGTCTCCAAAGAAGTCTTGCACACATCCTGAGTTTTTTCAACACATAAGCATTAGGGTTTTAATTTATGGCCCTTTTAGTTAGTGATAAAATTTTGATCCCATGATATTCATTCTTACCATCAAAGGAATCTGAAAGCTTTTCCATGTTCGTTTTCACGAGGTTGGGTAGTTCAGTTCCTGCCCATACAGGGCAGATAAGCATAGTTATAACGATGCATATTGAGGTCCCTATCAGAATTGTCGATAGTCTTTGAAAGGCAAATTCCAATATATTCTCGACTCGATATCCAGAAACCGAGACCAGACCGAATGTGAGGGTAGAGGTCACCGCCTCATAGTCGAATCTGTTAGTTTTGTGATCTAAAAGCCAATTATTTGGATTATTGCGCTTTTAAATGTTATTTCATGAATTGAATGATTTATATCATTTTGTTCCTTGAGTAAATTAATTATTTATGGATCATTTAATTCGATGACTTAAATTGTAGAATTCCATATTGTAATATATAATATTTACTCAAAGTATCCTTAATCTTGATTTTAGCATGAAACACTAATTATCATGTTTAAGATTAATGTGCGGATTAAATGATAGTTATATTCTACAATCTATTTGATAAAGAGTTATTAATTTAATCACACAGATATATAATGGAGATTATGATATCGGATAGACGCGAAAGTGAAACAGATTATGGATTGTGTTTGTGTCATTAATGTTTCATACGTGTCTTGAATTCTATAATATGAGATGTTCAGTTTCCAACACAAGACATGCATGTTTGTTGGTATTACCCAACGTTAGCCGTAAAAGGTAACTATACGGGTATTGCTGCAATAGGCGTGGCTAGTGTAGTGGATTTGGTTCATCAATAATATTTTGTCCCTCATATTTTTGTGAGTGATAATATCCATGGGCCCCTTGATAAAAATGAGATCGTAATGCATGCAATGCGATTAAGGAGTTAATCATATTTACGATAAACTTTTGGAATCAAGAAAATAAATAAGTTTGCAAGGATGACACATTCCTACCTTGAACTTATTTAGGATATTATGTGACAAGGAACTGACACGGGCAATTACTGCTTAAGGATAGTGATACGTATTCGAGATACTTATTATCTATGTCACTTGGGTAATCTTAATGTATTTGCTAGGTACTAATTATGATTTATAGAATGAGAATGAGTTCTAATTCTATTGCCAACGTGACATGGATCCTACTGGGTCACACCGAAAAGAAAAGATCAAAGAAACTAATTTTTGTATGTTACATGGAGATGTAAATATGATGATAAATTAATTATAGGATAAATTATTTAATCATCATATAAAACAAAAGATTCAAATTATTTATATGAGAAATATATATATATATATGATATATATTATATATAATATCCATGTGATATATTTATTTATGGATGAAGATTTATTTTAATGGAATTATATTGATTGACTTTAGGAAAGATGACAATCAATGGAAGTTGTTATTCCATGATTTGATTTATTCCATTATTTAGCTTATTAGATAATTCCCAATCATATCTATTTAATGAATTAGATTATTTTTCTTTAAGAGAGATATGAGAATATTTACTAAATATAAGTTTATATCTTAGCCTACATATATGATACACACGTTGGTGACCTAAAAGATATATCTTTTGTGTACAAGATTGAACAGAAGAAAAGCACGTTCATAAAGCTCATATAAAGGTTTTTGCGGGTCTTAATAATGAAATGTATATATGCGCTTTCATAATAATGATTATACACACGTTAACTTATATTCATAAAGCACGGAAATTTAAAGGGCCGGGAAAACGAGTTTAGAAATAAATCTATTGAGCTCATGAGGCGGTTTCAGGAAGATGTGATCGAGGTACACTCAGTGATATTAGCGTTTTCACAGAAAAAAAAAAACGATTGAGAATTAAATGAGACCTTTTCGATGCAGTTGGCAATAGAGGAAGCTAGACATGAACATCTTTATGGTATTGGTACCAAATAGAGCAATTCATCAGAAATCTCAAGAACCGCCAAAGAAAAAGGACACTTCTGCAGCTACAGATATATCCGTCAGCGTTTAACCACAGCTCTAAATTATTTTTTTGCCAGGATTTAGGGACGAAGCTGAAGCTGAAGCCTTGCTTTGGTAGTAGCAGAGGTATTATTTTTGTTCGGTTTCAAATACATCGTGATAGCTCAACTGATACCCTTTACACCGTGTAAGATGTACTTTTTATAGCAAAATCTGCAATGTTTTATTAATCTGAAATTGATGCACTTCACCGAGCAGGTTCTTTCGCAAGTCTTTTTTTTTTTTTTATGTTCAAGCCTGCCTGCATTAGTTCGTGCTCACTCTATGGTTTTCTTATCCTTGTAATGTTCAATTAGTGAAGCAGGAATTGTGGCGGAGAGAAGAAAAAGGACTGATTGGTTTCTAGCTGTTCGTGATGATGTTGCTGCTTCGGCCCAGACTTCAATGATAGGGGAAGGAAGTTTTGATGTATATGATAATTATTGCGTATAATCGGCATGAATAGAGCAAATATTTCTCATCTCTATGTTTCCCTTGGATGTTTTTGCCTTTGCTTATTAGATGTAGAGCATATTAGATTCAATATTTCAAACTTATGGTGATCTATTCGTGTAGATTTGTCTGTTATACTGAATTTATCTGCAAATTTTGTTAGCAATGCTGAAGCATCAAGGTGTTAGTGTAAAGGGAGCAAGTAAAAGTGCTCATGTAAATACGGAAGTTCCTCCACTCCTTGAAGTGGGTAGAAAAATAGAGGTTTACTTTTCTTTTTGGCATAAGAAGAAACTCGAAGCTCGACAGACAGCAGTGATATGAAGCTTACCTCCTTATCTTTTGGCTGGCCTCCTAACCTAGACTATTTCTGGAATATTGTGTTTTTATATTTCTTTCTGTTTCTTCATTCATGCTAGAGGCATTTGCTACTATTTCTTCTCATTCCTATTCCATCTCTCATCATATTCACGATACTCAAGTTATTGTTCTTTCTTTAAATCTTCTTTAAAACATGTTATTTTCTCTTTGTTTCGGATAATTTTTCCAATACACTTTGGTCTCTGCCACTTTTCTCGGTCTTGCAAGAATCGAATTCAGGTGATTCACGGTACACTCACATGGGATGCATGATTTATTTATCTCCTTAAACAATCTCCTCGCCTCGGCCTGAATCAGCCTCTTTCTCAGCTTGAAAACAGATAGGGACAAACATATATTAAAATCACTGACCTAAGTATAACTACCCACAATAGTTACAGTTTCATTTCCTTTTTCTCCACTTGCTTTCTCGGGCGATGATTCTTCACTTGCTAACAATCAAAGACAATACTAGGTTGATTTCAATGGCTGAAACGGTGAGCAACATGACTACGAATATCTTCAAATTTGATAAGTTCGAGGGGGTGGATTTCCGTCGTTGGCAAAGAATATGCACTTCCTCCTAACGACCCTCAAGGTGGTGTACGTGCTGAGTACGCCCATGCCGGAGTATGAAGAAAATGAGACCCTCAAGTTATCTTAAATTAATTATACATAACTAACATCCGTGCATACAAAGTTACGTCCATATATCTTAAAAAAATCATCAATTGTTATATTATTTTAGGTTCATAATTATAAATTAATATTAATATTTCCTGACATAATTTTCTTAAAACATGTTTGGTTTATATGTTTAATATTTTTAAAGGTTGGTTTAAGACATCTTGATGTGTTTGGTATGAAGGTTTATATAAAACATGAGTTTATATATAACAACTCTAAACTCATGTATACGGTTTTAAATAAACTCACAATCTCATGTGGATTTTTATAAACTCACTAACCATACACATAGCTTATTTTATACACATTAATTATTTTTTATATAAATCTTAATCGTTTAAATCCTCCTATATATAAATCGATGTACCAAATATGCACTTATTAACTCATATTAATTATACAAACGTTAACTTATATTGATAAAGCACGTTCAATCTATATATGTATATATGCACTTTCATAATAATGATTATATTCTTGCTTAATCTTGCATATGTTATTTACGGAAATAACTTCACATATATATTTCAAAGATTTGGTTGATGTGATTGGCCGTAAGTATTTTGCTAATTATTAGATAATTCGCATCTCTAATGTGTTAAAATATTATTTTGAATAATATCACATTATATTTAGAATATTAATGTTTTAAAGATTCGTTGATGAGATTAACGAATTAAAGTCCCTTTTTAAAATTCTCCCTTGCTATTCTATCCGCGCTGAATTATCGATCGAATATTAGCGGGACCTACTCAGTAGGCGCCGTGTTCAATCTTTAAGAGGCGTGGGGTATGTCCGACATGCCATATCAAATAGAATGATGTTTACTTATCAAGAGGCCAAAACCGTTTTGGGTCTTGGGGAGAAGTTTTGCTAACATTCGATGTTAACAAAACCAAGAGTCAAATATGATTTGATTAGCAATGAGTTGCTTACCTAAAATAACTGAGATGAAGTTTCATGCCGCTGCTACCTTATTCTCAGTGAAAATATGGATCTTGGACCTACTACTATAGGGCAATAAATTGTAGGGGGAGTTTTATTTTGTTAATAAAACATTTACATGAAAATAACTGAAAACTTTTTCTTTGCGACGTAGATAATGGCAAGACAAGCTCTTTCATTGCGTTCTCTGTTGGAAAAGGATAAGCTGAGCTCTAACGGGACTAATTTTATTGATTGGTACCGTAACCTAAGAATTGTTCTTAGGCAAGAGCGTAAGGAATATATATTGAATGGGCCCGTATCGAAGGATCCCGATGCTAATGCAAGTGCAGAAATAGTCGATAAGTATGACCAGCATTGTTGCGATGAGATCGATGTACAGTGTTTAATTGTGGCGACAATGGCACCCGAATTGCAGAAGCGATTCGATTTAACCACGTCATACAATATCATGGAGCATGTCACGCCCCGACCCGCGTCGAACGCGCGACAGCCGCCGCGTTTCATAATAAACGCAAGGCTCGATATCAACTGACAGACATGAAATCAAAGCGCACGAAAGAACGGTACTCGATAAAGGAAAATACATATAGGTATCAAAGGAGGTTTTACAATACAAAGTGTCTCGATAGATCAGTCAACGAAGGAATAATATACAACAAAACCTCCTTCCAAAATATTCCCGCCAATGGATCCAATATAATAGGATAATACTGTACCCAAAATGATAGAAACAGCAGCGGAAATGAAGATCGAGAATGGCAAACCTCCGAACAAAAGAGATATCAACAACCTGGATAGAAAGAAGTATATATATATATGGGGTGAGCAAACCACTAGCTCAGTGAGGAGATAATACAGACACTCCTTCTATTCACAGAAGGTGTACCCTCAACGATGAACACCATCACAACTATCCAAATCACAACAACATCACAAAGATATCAAAGGAATCAAATAGCACATATAGACGCGTGGGTAGCCATATCCTCCCTCGAACTGAGCTCCCCGTCGAGAGTCAGACGAGTCCGTCACCGTACTCTAGACCATGGACCGTAAACTAACGTATCAACCACTATAACATGCATGTCCCACACACAGTGACGTTGGCCAAAATAATCTCCCCAACGACCACCCTTCAACGATAATCAATAGCAACAAATGACACTGGAAGGGTGCACTCGTTGGGCCTCACTCATCCGGGTTTGCCAAGCCACGGGCTACTACTCGATATGCCACTCTCACTCACCCGAACGTGGCCATTCGGGCTACTACATCTCGGAACCGAGTATATGCAACATCAACAAATCATCGGCATCACAGCCATAACTCCACAAATCAAATCAACAACGTGGAATAGTGACATGCCGTCACGTCACATATCCCTGAAATTATGAATGCAATTCACCAAAGCATATAGACGTTCAAATACTTATTCACACCATTCACGAAGCAACATAAACGCCCAAGTTCGCATCAACATAAGGATATAAACACCCTATAGCCGACAAGGCTCACTAGTGCATAATCCAACAATAACATATAATCTAGTGAAAACGACATAAAATAACCCATCGCGAGGTTCACACGTCCCGCGAAGGGAAGGTGTCTCCGTACTATCAACTCACAGTAAAGTCCTAGCTTTCTCCGACGTCTGAAGCTGCCCTCAAGTCCCTTGCCGAAGTTCCTTTGCCTAAATAAGAAGATAACCATGAGTGATTTCAAAATAATCCAACTATTTGCTGAAAATTTCCTGTTTTGCGGCAGAAGCTTCAAAATTCCATAACAAATCATAGAATGCTCGGATTGAGCTGTTTCTGGTGCCTATAGAAAGACAAGGATCTAAGCTTTCAAGAAAGATTAATTTCAAAACAATTGGAACAGTATAGGCAGGGTAAAACTGAATAATACAGAAGTACCAGAACCAGGATTTTTCTGTCTAGATGCCAAACATTCAAAATTCATAACAGATCGTAGAAGTTTCGGAACGGGCTGATTCGAGCGGCTATGAAAAGCCTGAGAAGTTATCTTTCTAACGAAATCGGGTTTAAAGAATTCGGAGCAGTATAACTATGTCAAAATCATAGAAAACAGAGATGGCGCACAAATTCGGTTAAAATCACAGCTTAACATTCAAAAATTCACTAACAATCGTACAAGTGTGGGATTTAGATGCTTCAAGTGGCTCTGGAAACCTGAGAAACTTAGCTTTCAACAGAAATAAATTTCGCAAAGATCGGAGAACATTAGCTAGGTCAAATCTGGATTATACAGAAGCTGCGCAGACTGATTTTTATTAAAGAGCATGAACGAATATAAACAAGATAATATCAATGTTTGAGATCTACATATTAGAATACCTTAAAGTAACTTAGTTCCAAAACAAAGCTGAATCAAAGCTCAAGGACTCACTTTCTTCTTCTTCTTCTTCTTTTTTTTTTTTTTTTCTTTTGCTTGGTGTCACACACGTTCCTTAGGATGGAAGGAGATGAATGAGATAAATATGAGGGTAAAAGCTAGAAACATCATTTGAGTTGGGCTGTGTAATTTTATTTTAAGTTGGGCTATTATGATTTGGGTTGTATCATTTGTTTTGAATTGGACATAGATTAATTTAGATGTTATAAGATATCTCCTCCTTCAAAACGTTTCGTCCCCGAAACGTAAACCGTAGCCGTACCTAGCGAATCGAATAGATGCGGACATTGACGACGCATCAGTGCTTCTGGTTCCCATGTTTCCTCTTCCACCTTGTCGCTACGCCAAAGCGCTTTCACCATCGGAATGGACTTGTTACGGAGCTTCTTCTCTTGTCGATCCATGATTTGAACCGGTTGAACTTCGTAGGAAAGATCTTCCTTTAACTCGAGTGGGGGAAACTCGAGTATATGCGAAGGGTCAGGTTCGTATTTCCGAAGCATAGAACTGTGAAAGACATTGTGGATTTGCGACAACTCTAATGGTAGCTCTAACCTATACGCAACACGACCAATCCTTTCTGTAATGGTAAATGGACCGATATACCTAGGGTTGAGCTTTCCACGATGCTGAAACCGCAACACGCCCTTCCACAGAGAAATCTTTTGAAAAACTTTGTCTCATTCATTGAATTCCAGCTCACGTCTTCTATTATCCGCATAGCTTTTCTGTCGATCCTGAGCCGCTTTGAGTCTATCCCGAATAAGTTTAACTTTTTCAGTCGCGTCTTCAACGAGCTCTACCTGTTCAATTTTTCTCTCGCCAACTTCATCCCAAAAGAGAGGTGTTCGACACTTTCGGCCATAGAGAGCTTCATACGGGGCCATACCTATACTGGAGTGATAGCTATTGTTGTACGCAAACTCCATTAGCGCTACATATTTGTCCCAGCTGCCGCTTAGATTCAAGATAACTGCGCGTAACATGTCTTCTAGTGTTTGAATCGTCCTTTCTGACTGCCCATCGGTCTGGGGATGATAAGCCGTACTGAATAACAATTTTGTTCCTAATGCCTTTTCAAGGCTTGGCCAGAAGCGGGAAGTAAATCGTGGGTCTCGATCTGATACAATGGACATTGGTACCCCATGTAGTCTCACAACCTCATCCACATACAATTTGGCCAATTTTTCCAAGCTATCTTTGGTATGCACGGGAAGAAAATGGGCTGATTTGGTTAAACGATCAACAATGACCCAGATAGAGTCGTGGCCTTTTTGAGTTCGAGGCAAACCCGACACGAAATCCATCGTGATGTTTTCCCATTTCCATTCAGGAATAGGAAGAGGTTGAAGCACGCCCGCTGGTTTTTTATGCTCGGCCTTTATTTGTTGACACGATAAACATTTCGATACGTATTCAGCAATTTCTCGCTTCATACCGGGCCACCAATAATATTCTCGAAGAGTTCTATACATCTTCGTGCTACCTGGATGCATAGCGTAGGCAGAAGAATGAGCTTCTTCAAGAATAGCTCTACGAAGATTTAAATCTGCCGGTACACAAACGCGATTCCGAAAGGTGAGGAGTCCGTCGTCTCGAGTTCTGAAGTCACTCGTATCTTCTTGTTTTTGCTTTGCAATTTGTTGTAACTGAGTATCTTGCGACTGCTTTTCTCGAATTTGCTCAAACAAGGTAGGTCTTACTTCAAACTTAGCAAGTAAGGAGGCTTTACTTGACTCCTCATGATGAAGCGATATACGAAGTTCTTTCATTTGCTCCAAGAGCGAAAGATAGTCCGATTGAACCAAAGCAAGCAATGTGGAAGATTTTCTGCTTAGCGCATCGGCTACAACGTTGGCCTTACCTGGATGATACTCAATGATTAGGTCATAGTCGCTAATCAACTCCATCCATCGTCTTTGTCGAAGGTTCAGTTCCTTCTGAGTAGTGATGTACTTCAAGCTTTTGTGATCTGTAAAAATCCGACAAGTCGCACCATAAAGGTAATGCCTCCAAATTTTTAGTGCAAAGACAATGGCGGCCAACTCCAAGTCATGTGTCGGATAATTTTCTTCATTCTTCTTTAACTGTCTCGAGGCATACGCAATGACTTTTCCTTCTTGCATGAGAACGCATCCCAAGCCTTCTCTTGACGCATCACTATAGATGGTGAATTCCCTACTCTCCGGATCCGGCAAGGTAAGAATAGGGGCCAAAGTGAGTCGTCTTTTTAGCTCTTGGAATGCTTTCTCGCATTCATCGTTCCATTCGAATTTAGCACCCTTTCGAGTCAGTTTAGTCAATGATGAGGCTAACAACGAAAAATCCTTGACGAATCTTCGATAGTAACCAGCTAATCCCAGAAAGCTTCGTATTTCAGTCACGTTCTTCGGACGATCCCAATCCAATATAGCTTGAATTTTAGCTGGATCCACAAAAATTCCTTCCTTGGATATGCGATGACCGAGAAAGCTTATTTCACGAAGCCAAAATTCACATTTGGAAAGCTTCACATAAAGTTGATTTTCTCGAAGAGTCTCTAGTACAATTCTAAGATGATTAACATGCTCTTCATCTGATCTGGAATATATAAGTATGTCATCGATAAGACGATAACAAACTTATCCAAATATGGGCGAAATACTCGATTCATAAGATCCATAAAGGCTGCAGGAGCATTAGTAAGTCCGAAAGGCATAACACAGAACTCGAAATGACCATATCTGGTTCGAAAAGCAGACTTAGGGATATCAAGATCCCTAATCTTGAGTTGATGATAACCAGATCGCAAATCGATCTTAGAGAATACTGTTGCTCCTTGCAATTGATCAAACAAATCGTCAATCCTAGGAAGGGGATATTTGTTTTTGATTGTTACCTTATTCAATTGACGATAGTCTATACATAGACGAAGCGATCCATCATTTTTCTTTACAAAAAGAACAGGAGCACCCCACGGAGATGCACTAGGTCGAATGAATCCCTTATCTAAGAGTTCGCCTAGTTGCGTCTTGAGTTCTTTAAGTTCAGCTGGGGCCATTCGATAAGGAGGTATTGATATGGGGGTAGTCTCGGGAAGTGTATCAATAACAAAATCAACTTCTCGAGCAGGTGGTTGTCCCGGTAAATCCTCAGGAAATACATCGGAGAATTCTTTCACAACATGAATATCATCTATCATCGTCGTAGAGTGTGAAGTATCGATGATCGAAGCTAAGAATGCCTCACACCCTTTATGTATTAATTTATGGGCCGAAAGCATTGAAATAATAGCAAGTGACGCTGATTGATCTTCCCCTTCAAAAATTAGTTCTGGAAGTCTAGGCCTATGAAAAGTGACAAGTTTTGCTCGACAGTCAAGAACTGCATGATGATAAGATAGTCAATCCATGCCGAGAAGGGCATCAAGATCAATCAACGGTAGAGGTATCAAGTCGGCTTCTAGAGTAGAATTCTTTATCAAGATGGGACAGCCTTTGAACACCAAGTCTCGTGCGATACGTTCCCCAAGAGGGGTATGAACAACAACCTCAGGTGATAAAGAAGAAGCATGATAAGGTAGACTTGTCGTAAGACTGTCCCGGATATAAGATCGATCAGAACCTGGGTCAACGATCACATAGATCGGACGGTCTCCAATAAAGACTTGGCCTATAGAAGCAACGATATATCGAGGCCAAGATAATTTTAGAGAAGAAGAAAAAGAAAAAGAAATAATAAGAATGATATCAAACTCACGGGGATGTTAGCGTCGCTATGGAAAGAGTAAAGTTAAGCAAATGAAAAATTTAGATTATTTTTACCAATGTTGACGTTGGTACCTGTCACAACTTTAGGATCCGAGCGAGCTTCTTCTTGGGTCATATGAAACACCCGAGTCTGGTTCCTTTCGTACGTAGATGGTCGGGTGTTTTGGCCACCTGTGTTACCTCGAGCTCCTGGTCGACTACCCTCGGATGTAGAATATGGTGGAGGATGTAATGCCTTGCCACGAGGATAAGAAAAATCTGACTACTAGTCCTGACAAGTTGGGGACAAGCTGAGCGCATATGTCCCGATTGTCGGCATTGGAAGCACACTCGTGGAGCTTTACAGGGACCGTTATGGAATTGTAAGCAATTTCGGCACCTATTACCTCCACTAACAAATCCTGACGCTACGCTCTCGCCTCTCTTCGGCTGCTCACGAGGATGAGAGGGACCAGATGCCACCGATGAAGGAATATTACGGGAAAATTCCGTACTTCTACTCATCTTCGATGCATTCCCTGATAGTGCTCCGCCTTCTCTTTTCTTTTGAGATCGTTCGGCTAGCTTATGTCTTGTCTGGATTAAGCCTTCGACTCTAATTGCTTCGTCCACGAGTTCATCAAGGCTATCGTACTTATCACCCGACTTCAAGCGATCACGAATATTTATATTGAGACCATCTTCAAACCTTTTGCATAAATCCCGCGTAGTATATGATTCTGGAGCAAATTCCCGCAAGTCTAAGAATCTGCTCTCATAGTCGACGACCGTCATATTTCCTTGATAAACGCTGAAGAACTCCTTTCTTTTCTGATCTCTGCTGTACTGAGAAAAGTATCGATCTTTAAACTTCTCTACAAAGATAGGCCAAGTAATAGTCTCAGGAAATGTTTCCTTAAGATTCTGCCACCATCGACGCGCATCCTTGCCCAAGAGCTTCGTCGCAATCACTACACGATGACTCTCATCGATCGTCAAAGTATCGAACGTCTCCGTGACATCCTTCAGCCAAGCACCCGCTTCTGTAGCATCTCTTACACCTTCGAATGTGGAAGTTCCCATATCAGTGACGGCTTTCACCAAATCAGGAATATAACGTACACTCCTAGGATTAGACCCTCCAGGTGCTGTATCTGAATGAGGAACAGGTATGCTAGATGCGGGTAGAATTGGTTCACTATGAGGCAGAACATTCTGAGCTCCAGCTTGATGAAAGAACGGCATATCGGGACCTTGAGGTATAGCAGAAGTCGAAGGACCCATCGTAGGTGGTGGAACTCCATGTATACGAACATAATCGTAATACATTTGATATTGCGTTGGCGTCATCATTTGCTCAACTCGCACTGGTGCTGGTGTTTGCTCGACAGGAGTCGTAGAAACACGAATAGTGCGACCTCGAGGTTTATGAGAAGCAGGAGAAGGAGGAGGACTCGGAGGACCACGAGAAGCGCGTCCTCTCCCTCGACCTCGAGTACGAGCTGGAGGTGCCATAAGGACTATCAATAAAAAAAAATCAAAACCCATATCAATGAAATAATATTTCATCAATACAACGAGATGAAAGAAATGGATCCATTGGCTATACGAACAAAGAAAGGAAATGAATAAGACCAGGCTCTGATACCACCAAAACTGTCACGCCCCGACCCGCGTCGAAGGCGCGACAACCGCCGCGTTTCATAATAAACGCAAGGCTCGATATCAACTGACAGACATGAAATCAAAGCGCACGAAAGAACGGTACTCGATAAAGGAAAATACATATAGGTATCAAATGAGGTTTTACAATACAAAGTGTCTCGATAGATCAGTCAACGAAGGAATAATATACAACAAAACCTCCTTCCAAAATATTCCCGCCAATGGATCCAATATAATAGGATAATACTGTACCCAAAATGATAGAAACAGCAGCGGAAATGAAGATCGAGAATGGCAAACCTCCGAACAAAAGAGATATCAACAACCTGGATAGAAAGAAGTATATATATATATTGGGTGAGCAAACCACTAGCTCAGTGAGGAGGTAATACAGACACACCTTCTATTCACAGAAGGTGTACCCTCAACGATGAACACCATCACAACTATCCAAATCACAACAACATCACAAAGATATCAAAGGAATCAAATAGCACATATAGACGCGTGGGTAGCCATATCCTCCCTCGAACTGAGCTCCCCGTCGAGAGTCAGACGAGTCCGTCACCGTACTCTAGACCATGGACCGTAAACTAACGTATCAACCACTATAACATGCATGTCCCACACACAGTGACGTTGGCCAAAATAATCTCCCCAACGACCACCCTTCAACGATAATCAATAGCAACAAATGGCACTGGAAGGGTGCACTCGTTGGGCCTCACTCACCCGGGTTTGCCAAGCCACGGGCTACTACTCGATATGCCACTCTCACTCACCCGAACGTGGCCATTCGGGCTACTACATCTCGGAACCGAGTATATGCAACATCAACAAATCATCGGCATCACAGCCATAACTCCACAAATCAAATCAACAACGTGGAATAGTGACATGCCGTCACGTCACATATCCCTGAAATTATGAATGCAATTCACCAAAGCATATAGACGTTCAAATACTTATTCACACCATTCACGAAGCAACATAAACGCCCAAGTTCGCATCAACATAAGGATATAAACACCCTATAGCCGACAAGGCTCACTAGTGCATAATCCAACAATAACATATAATCTAGTGAAAACGACATAAAATAACCCATCGCGAGGTTCACACGTCCCGCGAAGGGAAGGTGTCCCCGTACTATCAACTCACAGTAAAGTCCTAGCTTTCTCCGACGTCTGAAGCTGCCCTCAAGTCCCTTGCCGAAGTTCCTTTGCCTAAATAAGAAGATAACCATGAGTGATTTCAAAATAATCCAACTATTTGCTGAAAATTTCCTGTTTTGCGGCAGAAGCTTCAAAATTCCATAACAAATCATAGAATGCTCGGATTGAGCTGTTTCTGGTGCCTATAGAAAGACAAGGATCTAAGCTTTCAAGAAAGATTAATTTCAAAACAATTGGAACAGTATAGGCAGGGTAAAACTGAATAATACAGAAGTACCAGAACCAGGATTTTTCTGTCTAGATGCCAAACATTCAAAAATTCATAACAGATCGTAGAAGTTTCGGAACGGGCTGATTCGAGCGGCTATGAAAAGCCTGAGAAGTTATCTTTCTAACGAAATCGGGTTTAAAGAATTCGGAGCAGTATAACTATGTCAAAATCATAGAAAACAGAGATGGCGCACAAATTCGGTTAAAATCACAGCTTAACATTCAAAAATTCACTAACAATCGTACAAGTGTGGGATTTAGATGCTTCAAGTGGCTCTGGAAACCTGAGAAACTTAGCTTTCAACAGAAATAAATTTCGCAAAGATCGGAGAACATTAGCTAGGTCAAATCTGGATTATACAGAAGCTGCGCAGACTGATTTTTATTAAAGAGCATGAACGAATATAAACAAGATAATATCAATGTTTGAGATCTACATATTAGAATACCTTAAAGTAACTTAGTTCCAAAACAAAGCTGAATCAAAGCTCAAGGACTCACTTTCTTCTTCTTCTTCTTCTTTTTTTTTTTTTTTCTTTTGCTTGGTGTCACACACGTTCCTTAGGATGGAAGGAGATGAATGAGATAAATATGAGGGTAAAAGCTAGAAACATCATTTGAGTTGGGCTGTGTAATTTTATTTTAAGTTGGGCTATTATGATTTGGGTTGTATCATTTGTTTTGAATTGGACATAGATTAATTTAGATGTTATAGAGCAGCTCAAGAAAATATTTCAAGAGCATGCACGTTCAGAGAGGTATAATGTGACTAGAGCTTTTTTGGCATGTAAGATGTCTGAGAGTAACTCTGTTAGCGATCACATGCTCAAGATGTTGAGTTATGTAGAGCAACTAGAGAAACTTGAAACTCTAGTGGGCAAGGAGTTGGCCACAGACATTATTTTTAACTCTCTTCCTCCTAGCTATTCACAGTTCATCATGAACTATCATATGCATAAAATGGATAAGAGCTTGGATGAGATCCACGAGATGCTGAAAACTGCTGAACTTGACATGAAGAAAGGAGTTTCTCATGTGCTTGCAATTCATGCGGGTGGGAAAAAGATTAAGAAAGACAAATTCAAGCGCAAAGTAAATAGCAAGCCAAATGTTGGTAAAAATAAGACTAAGGTTGTTGCTTCGAGCACTCCCAAGGTCAAGGTTGCTGCTACAGCTGAATGCTTTTACTGTAAAGGCATTGGGCACTGGAAAAGAAATTGTCCCAAGTATCTTGATGACTTGAAGAGTGGAAAGGTTTCATCTGGTTCAGGTATATTTGTTATTGAGATTAATATTGCTACTTCTATTTCTGAATGGGTATTTGATACCGGATTGTGCACTCATATTTGTTCGCAGGCACTAAAGAATAAGAGAGTGGTGAGAAAGGGCGAAGTACAGCTACGCGTCGGGAATGGTGCAAGCATTGCAGCCGTTGCTATAGGATGCATAGATTTGTCTTTGCCAAGTTGACTTATTTTGGAACTTAAAATGTTTATTTTGTTCCGTCTATCTCGAGAAATATTATTTCTATTTCATGTTTAGACATGGATGGTTTTTATTTTACCATTAAGATGGATGCTTTTCGTTTTATAAAGACGATATATTTTATGAATGTTCTTATGAGAAGAATGCTCTATATTTGTTTGAGATGGAAAAACTAGTTTTAAATATCAATAACAAAAGATTAAAGACTTCTAATGAGAGTTTGACTCTTATGTGGCATTGTCGCTTAGGTCATATAAATGAGAAACGCATTAAGAAATTACGAAAAGTAGGACTTCTTGGTCATTTTGATTTTGAATCAATTGAGACGTGTGAATCTTGTTTACTTGGAAAATGATTAAAGCGCCTTTCACAAAAAGAGGTGAAAGGGTAAATGACTTGTTAGGACTAATACATAGTGATGTATGTGTTCCAATGACGACAAATGCCCGAGGAGGTTATCAATACTTCATTACATTTACTGACGACTTCAGCAGATATGGTTATGTCTACTTGATGAGACATAAATCTGAATCATTTGAAAAGCTCAAAGAATTCAAGAATGGAGTTGAAAACCAGCTCAACAAGAAGATAAAAGCCTTGCAGTCAGACCGTGGAGGTGAATACTTGAGCATAGAGTTTGGAGCTTATCTTAAAGAATGTGGAATTGTTTCACAAGTAACTCCTCCTGGAACGCCCCAATGGAATGGTGTTTCTGAAGGCGGAACAAAACTTTGTTAGACATGGTTCGATCTATGATGAGTCAAACTGAACTTTCTCTTTCCTTTTGGGGTTATGCGCTTGGGACTGATGCATTCACACTGAACCGAGTTCCTTCTAAGTCTGTAGAAAAGACACCGTATGAGATGTGGTTTGGTAAAGTACCAAACATGACTTTTCTAAAAATTTGGGGCTGCGAAGTTTATGTCAAAAGCTTGATGGTTGATATACTTAGCCCTAGATCGGACAAATGCTTTTTCGTATGATATCCTAAAGAGATGAAAGGATATTATTCCTATCATAAGTCAGATAATAAAGTGTTTGTTGCTCGGCATGGCGTTTTCTTGGAGAAAGAGTTTCTCGCAAGAAAAAGCAATGAGAATAATGTTAGACTTGAAGAAGTTCAAGAAACACTACGAGATGATATGGTTATGGGTCACTATGTATCCTCGCCAATGATAGCTTCCACCAGCATGAGCCAAAAGAGCCAATTTCGCAACATGTTGTGGAAGAGGCTCAAGTATTGCCTCAAGCTGATTCGACACTCGTCGATGTTGAACCTGAACCACAAATTGTTGTGGAGGAGGTCCAGCCGGAAGAACAACCTTTGCATAGGTCAACAAGGATAGTCCGACTGCCTGCAAGGTTCATGGGACTACATGAAATATCGGTATTAGATACTGAGGACCCAATGACTTATAATGAAGCATTAGACAGACCTGACTTTGATGAATAGTTGGGAGCCATGAAATCCGAGATGCAGTCCATGTACGACAATAAAGTTTGGAACTTAGTCGATCTTCTTGATGGTGTAAAAGCCATTGAAAGGAAATGGGTTTTCAAAAGAAAGACAGACATGGACTGCAACCTGACTACATACAAAGCACGACTGGTAGCGAAAGGTTTCAAACAAGTTCAAGGAGTTGACTATGATGAAACTTTCTCACCAGTAGTTATGTTTGAGTCTATTTGGATCCTTCTAGCGATTGCCGCATTTCACGACTATGAAATATGGCAATGGATGTTAAAACTGCATTTCTAAATGGTGATTTAGAAGAAGATGTGTACATGACACAACCAGAGGGTTTTATAGATCCATTGAATGCTAAGAAGATATGCAAGCTTCAAAAATCTATTTATGGGTTGAAGCAAGCATCACGAAGTTGGAACAAATGCTTCGATAAAGAGTTCAAAGTGTTTGATTTTATCAAGTGTGAAGAGGAACCTTGTGTATACAAGAGAACTAGTGGGAGCGCAATAGTTTTTCTAGTGTTGTATGTAGATGACATACTTCTTATCGAAAGTGATATTCCTTTACTGGAGTTCGTCAAATCCTCATTAATGAAAGTGTTCTCTATGAAGGATTTGGGCGATGCTGCTTATATTCTAGGCAGTAAGATTTATAGAGATGGATCAAAAAGACTCATTGGATTGAGTCAAAGTGCCTAAAAATATCCTCAAGTACCTAAAAGGGACTAAGGATATGTTCCTTGTTTATGGTGGTGAACCTGAGCTCGTTGTAAAAGGTTACACTGATGCTAGTTTTCAAACCGACCATGATGATATGAGATCGCAATTAGGATATGTATTTTTGCTCAATGGAGGTGTTTTTAGTTGGAAGAGTTCCAAACATTAAACAACATCAGATTCCACTACCGAGGCAGAATACATTGCTGCTTCCGAAGCAGCTAAAGAAGGATGTTGGATAAAAAAGTTCATAACAGAACTTGGTGTTGTTCCAAGTAGTGCCGGCCCAATTGAGTTATATTGTGATAACAATGGAGCCATTGCTCAAGTGAAAGAGGCTAGATCACACCAAAGATCCAAACATGTTCTACGTCGTTATCACTTAATATGAGAAATCGTTGACAGAGGTGATGTAAAGGTTTGCAGAGTTGATTCTTTCGGAAACACAGCCGACCCACTGACAAAACCTCTACCTCAAGCCAAACACACAAATCATAGTGAATCTATGGGTATTAGATACGTTGGAAACTGGCTATGAAATATTTGATTTTGAGGACACTTGTTTATAGCTATATGCATTTAGATGCATTGGATTTGGCTTTAGATCAAGTGGGAGATTGTTAGTTTTGTGATCTAAAAGCCAATTATTTGGATTATTGCGCTTTAAATGTTATTTCATGAATTGAATGATTTATATCATTTTGTTCCTTGAGTAAATTAATTATTGTTAGGATTATTTTATTGTGTTCAATTAATTAGAATTATCTTTGTGGTTTATTTAAATAGATTTTATTTAAAGAAAGGCTTAGTGTAATTGGGCTTGTTAGGGGCCCAAGTATTATATACCAAAATGTGGTATAAATACCAAAACCCTAACACATAATAAAGTGTGAATTGTGTGAAACTCATCTAGAGAGAGAGAGAGCCACCCAACCTCTCAAGAACACACAACACCCCACGCGAGCTCGAATTCTTCCGACCTTCAAATCGTGGTAAGATCGTTTCAATCTTTGTTTAGTTGGATATCTAGGCCTTTCAAGTGGTATCAGAGCCAAACGCGCTCAGATTTGGTTAAAAATCTTCGAAAAAATTTTTTGGTGTTCTTCGTGTTCTTCAAAGAATTTTCGAAAATTTTGACATGTTTTGGTGTTTAGATGCTTGATTGAGTGTTTAGGAGTTAGGATATAAGTGTTTCGATTGTTTTTAAAAGTGGGTGTCACTTCGCAAACCTCCCTGCGAAAAAAAAAAAAAACCTCTTGCCACTTCGCAAACCCAAATAATCCAATCAAAAAAAAAAATAAAATAAAATAAAAAAATAAAATAAAATAAAATTTTGCGCACATCACTGTTCATTCGCGAATCACTGTTCATTCGCGAATCGCACGTTACTGTTCATTCGAAATAATTAAAGTTTGCGAATTAAAAAAAAAAAAAAAAAAAAAAAAAATTATTTGAAGTTCGCGAATCAAGTTTGCGAATTATAAAAAAAAAAAAAAAAAAAAAAAAAATAATTTATAGTTTGCGAATCAGTTTGCGAATTAAAAAAAAAAAAAAAAAAAAAAAAAAGTTTGATTTGCGAATCAGTTTTCGCACCCAAACCAAAAAAAAAAAAAAAAAAAAAAAAAAAAATTAGGTTTGCGAATCAGTTTTCGCACCCAAGTAAAAAAAAAAAAAATTTTAGTTTGCGAATCAGCTTTCGCACCCGAATTAAAAAAAAAAAAAACTTTTCGAATAAGGTTTTCGCATCCAACTTTTCGCACTGTTCAGGTTTTCGCATCATTAAAAAAAAAAAAAAGTTTTCGCACCGTTCAGGTTTTCGCACTGAGCACTTCGAAAACTCCACTGCGAAAACTTTTGAGGGCATTTTCATAATTTTCCAGTTTTCGAACCCAAAAGTTGTCGAACCCACTTCGAAAATCTATTTTCGCACTCCTAACGAAATCTATTTTCGCAACAGCTCACTTCGAAAACCTAAGATTTTCCAAACAACACTTCGAAAATAAGTTTTCGCACTATATTTCGAAAATATTTTTCGCACTCATATCAAAAATTTAAATTTTCGCACCCAAGCACTCCGAAAATTTATTTTCGCATCTTATCACTTCGAAAAACTTGATTTTCCTAACACATACCGAAAATCAAATTTCACATACCCCTTATCGAAAATAAATTTTTGCATTTCATAACACATCCAAAACATCTTTGGCACATTATAGAAAAAGCTTTTGGTAACATTTTCGAAGTTTTTCGACATCACATTAAAACTTTTCGGTACACACCAAAAAGTTTTCGAGACTTAAAATTTTCGAAACTTCACGACTTTTATCGACACACCAAAACTTTTCGGAGCTGAATTTTTCAAAAGCCAAAAATTATCAAATCTACACA
Organism: Lindernia subracemosa; assembly: GCA_028392965.1. Lineage (NCBI taxonomy): Eukaryota > Viridiplantae > Streptophyta > Magnoliopsida > Lamiales > Linderniaceae > Vandellia > Vandellia subracemosa. The sequence goes on from JAQPCC010000044.1 coordinate 692,822, forward strand.
ACGCGTTAACGATCGCGTATCCAACTAAATTAAAAAAAAATATATAGTAATATTTTAAAATTTTAAAAATCATGGATTCTACTTTCGCAACTTCTGAGATGAGCTTTGACGAGAGTGATTTATATAAAGCTTTTCTTTCTTTGAAGGAAGATTATAAAACCATGCGTCGTGAGCATAAACATGAACGTAGGACTACCCAAGCGTTAGAAACTAAGTTAGCTAGTGCACTAGAAACTATTTCTAGTCTTGAATCAAAATTAGCTAGCTCAGAAACAAACGTTTGTGAGCTAACCAAGAACCTAAATTCCTCTAAGCTAGGCCAAACTCAACTTATAAGTCACGAAAAGACTATAAGTGAGTTAGAAAGTAGATTAGACAATAATTACAAATGCTTAGTTAGGAGTTTAGAAGAAAGAGGTCGTCTTACTTGCCAGTTAGAAAACGCGCGTGAGAAAATCACTAATCTTGAATCTCAAGAAGTAAAATTAAAAGCTCAAATTAGTGAACTAACAAATAAATTAAACAATTGCGAACTCGAACGCAATAATTATCTGTCTGATTTGAGCAATTCGCGGAGTAGTTTTAAACTTTTATTTGAGGAACGCAGTAAATTGCACTCTAAAGTTCATCACTTAGAGGGCATCCTTGCGAAAAAGGGTCAAACAGACCAAAGTTCCTCTAAAGACTTAGCGTCCAATGGGGAAAATAGTTTACATTCTAATAAACCTATCTCTTGTTGGGAAATTCCGGAGGTTGCTAGTAAAATTGCAGAATTGAACGCAACTCTGGAATCGGAAAGAGTAGGTTTCCGAGCAGAAAAGCAAAAACTTCTAGAGGAGATTTCTAATCTCAAAAATTCCCCGCCCCTACCCGTCTTAAATGAACTCTCTATAGAAAAATCTTCTTTTAAGCAGGATATGGGCACACAAACCGACGCCTTTGTTCCTAAAATTAAAAAGACTTTTACTAATAATTCTAAGTCAACTTTGACTGGCGCAGAAACGAAAAGTAAAAGCAATACATGTAAAAATGCTAAGGAACAAAAGAATATTAGGAAGGAGAAAGGAAAATCGACATTATTTTCCAAAACCAAGGACGACATTGCTAAAGATTCTCCTTCTCCCGCTCCTACCAAAAAGGAAGTTCCTAAAGAAGAAGTTCCAAGCTCAAGCAGGCGAACTTCTCAAACTTCCAAAATCTCTCATTCTTTAAAGAATGATAGAGATGGAATTGCTTACACGCACAAAAATACTTATTATTCTAGTAAGCGAAATTCCATAAAAAATCATCATTATAGAGTGAATGATGTGAATTCTTGTAGGCAATACGACTCATCATCTGATGACGCATATAGTGCGATAAGTTCGTATTCATACTTGAAATACCCGGTCCAGATTAAGTCTGAAAGACACCTTCTGCGACTGGCTAGGGAGAAAATCTTCAGATCTTCTAAACCTAGACACACGTTCACCGGCGCTGAATTGTCATTTCCCTCTAAGGTTCACCAAACTTGGATTCCTAAATCAGAAATCAAATTAAATAGAACTTTAAAGGATGATTTAGGATGTATATCTGAACCAAATGTGCATAAATTGTTTTCTGCTAATATGGGAGGACCCATCCAAAAATGGGTACCAAAGTCCCGATAATGTTTTGCAGGAGCCCAATCACGTGTGGTAATTCGACGATAGTTGCTCCACACGCGTGATTGGTATGGGACGAGAGCAACCACAAAGCCCCGATCATGAGTAGTAATTAGAAGATGGCTGCTCCATACTCATGATCGGTACGAGACGAGGGCAACCACAACTTCCAGCATGCACGGTACTCGGGTTGCTCCACATGCATGACTGGTAAGAGACGCGAGCAACCGCATCCCTCATGTATGGCAATTTGACGTAGTGGTTCCACATACATGATAAAGGGAAACGACGTGAGCAACTACGACTATATGTGGTACATTCTATCTTTTGAACTGAATTGCATAATACCACATTCATACATACTTTTAAGATAGGTAAATTCTATATATGCATTTCATTGCAAATTTTGGCATGCATATCGAGCTGAAAATATTATATACCTACTTTGCAAATAATAGGGTACATTATAGCTATGCATGCTTCAAAAGGGCTTTTACTTTCAAATTCTTGCATGCATGCATATATGAGCCGAAACGCAAAATACCCTATTTTATAGGTACATTTTCATTATGCATACAATTTTAAGATTTTCGAGCTTAAATTTTCAAGTATGCATATAAGCTGAATCGCAAAAATACCTATTTTTCAAAATGGTACATTTCAAATATGCATTTTCAAAACTTTCAAATTTAAAATGCATATTACGCACGGAAATGATAGATACCATTTTTTCTCTAAAATGAGCTTAATTTGAGGGGGAGCTACTATTTTATTTTTAAAAGAGAAGTAACCCTTAATCTCTAGAAGGGAGCAATAATTACATTATTGAGGGGGAGCGAACTTCAAATATGTGAATTTAGGGAAAGAGATTCACAGATTTTTTGAACTTATCACGCATCTTTTGAGGGGGAGCAACCTTATTTTTAGAAGCATGTTTTGAGGGGGAGAAATAATATATATATATATATACATATACTATATTATATATACTAATATATATTACTAATACAATATATATATATATTATATCCATATAATATATAATATACTAATATACATATTACTAATAACGATTAATAATATATTAAAAAAAAAGAAGGGCCATCAAAATTAAAAATACAAGGCCATAAAAAAAAAAAAAAAAAAAAAAAAAAAAAAAAAAGAAAAATATTTTCTCTTCATCATCAAGCTTCGTGGAGTTACCTCCGACCTCCGAAGATGGACTTCAAAAGAAGAATCTCGAGCCTACAACGGTCAACTCTTTTCAAAGGCGACGGTGGCTACAAATGTTAAACTCGGTGCGCGCTTCAATCGACCTACTCCGGATTGCTGACATACAAAGCATCACTCACTACTTCCTACCGGATGCAAGGACTTCGTTCCCATGATTCAGTCAAACCCAACTGAATCTAACCCCGGAACATCACCGAGAGACAGTCAAATTATGAAAAATAGCCACATCTACTGGAACCTTTTGAAAAGACCGACGCTACATAATTTCCTCAACTCACAAATTATTCGGACCAACCCCCATAGGTACAGGTGCTAATTTTATTAGCTCCCGGGTAGAAGTCGCCGCAATAGGTCCAACGGCGCGTGCACAACCGTGCCTTACCCACTCGTCTGTCTCACAAAAGACAGGTGTTTCAGAAATCACGGGGAACCACGTCTACTATCACCGCTTCACTCGGAAGTGGGAGATATTGAATTATGTGGTACTCAGCCCCACCACCACACTTCCTTGCGCACTCGAGTCTAGTGTGTCCTCACTTTCCATATATTTGTATATTTTCTAGGACACATACACTTTTAAACACCTGATCTTTGTGATCAAGTTAGAACTTCCGTAGACATGTCTTGCTTCGACATGATTCGAGGATCGGAAGGAAGTCCTGCCGTTGCAACATCAAAGCAACAACGGTTTCAGGCCATCGTCTACGAGCATAGCTCCTAGATCGATGTTAACGGGAAGTCTTCGTGACCTCGGTTTCTTACACGACGGATTGCCTTTGTGGCTCCGTCTGGTTATTACCATCACCGACCTGTCGTTTGTGTCCTCCTAATCTTCCTACACAAGCATGCCGATCTCATTAACACGAATCGCCATGAGGGGGAGAAGGGGACACGCAGAAACAAACAGGTCGGACCACCCACCAATCTCCGCCGCGCTCACCACTCTGAAGTCGGGCTCCCCTGCACTTGAATGGAACATTCCAAAGGAGCCTAACACCCCACGCGTACCTTCTTCCGGAGCCAGACAAGCTTCCTTCGAGGCCGAACCAGACAACTTCCTTCGAAGAAGACGAATCCGGCGTCGAGAAGAAGAAGATTGGAGAAGACTTGACGACTGCCTTAGTGGCTACGTCAGGTTATTACCTAACCTGAGTTCCTACCAACGCCATCCTCATGTCCCGACGACGTGATCCTCTTGCCGAAGACGATGCTTCATTTTGACCCATCGCATGACGATCTCCCCAACTTGATCTTCATGAGGGTGAGCAGTACTAAAGCAAAATGGGAGCAATACCACGACGAAAGTGCAAGATAGATCAGAAACGTTAAATCCTCAAGCGTCGTCAAAGAATCAAGCGAACACCACAGACTTCAAAGATCGAAGTTGCCGCCTCGTGTGCGTCTCTCCAAATCTCAAAGAGAACTTCCCAATTCCAACATAAGGTTGACCAAAAGTAGGGGGAGTTGCGCTACCATCGAAAGGAGAGATCGAACACAAAAAGTAGAGATCCGGCAAGCAACTTCAAACACCTTCCGGCATTTACGAGTTGAGCTTCAAAAGAAGATTAAGAAGATCTGGTGCCGAGAAGAAAAGATGAAGACACGGTGAGCTTGAAGATCTCTAAAAGAAGAGGTCAAAAGACAAAGGAGGAAATTCCTTTAGGACTCAGGCAAACGCACTAAGCCCCGCAAAGATAATCCACGCCAAATTGAAGATTGAACACAAAGGGGGAGATTGTTAGGATTATTTTATTGTGTTCAATTAATTAGAATTATCTTTGTGGTTTATTTAAATAGATTTTATTTAAAGAAAGGCTTAGTGTAATTGGGCTTGTTAGGGGCCCAAGTATTATATACCAAAATGTGGTATAAATACCAAAACCCTAACACATAATAAAGTGTGAATTGTGTGAAACTCATCTAGAGAGAGAGAGAGCCACCCAACCTCTCAAGAACACACAACACCCCACGCGAGCTCGAATTCTTCCGACCTTCAAATCGTGGTAAGATCGTTTCAATCTTTGTTTAGTTGGATATCTAGGCCTTTCAATTATTTATGGATCATTTAAGTCGATGACTTAAATTGTAGAATTCCATATTGTATAATATAATATTTACTCAAAAATATCCTTAATCTTGATTTTAGCATGGAACACTAATTATCATGATTAAGATTAATGTGCGGATTAAATGATAGTTATATTCCACAATCTATTTGATAAAGAGTTATTAATTTAATCACACAGATATATAATGGAGATTATGATATCGGATAGACCCGAAAGTGAAACAGATTATGGATTGTGTTTGTGTCATTAATGTTTCATACGTGTCTTGAATTCTATAATATGAGATGTTCAGTTTCCAACACAAGACATGCATGTTTGTTGGTATTACCCAACGTTAGCCGTAAAAGGTAACTATACGGGTATTGCTGCAATAGGCGTGGCTAGTGTAGTGGATTTGGTTCATCAAGAATATTTTGTCCCTCATATTTTTGTGAGTGATAATATCCATGGGCCCCTTGATAAAAATGAGATCGTAATGCATGCAATGCGATTAAGGAGTTAATCATATTTACGATAAACTTTTGGAATCAAGAAAATAAATAAGTTTGCAAGGATGACACATTCCTACCTTGAACTTATTTAGGATATTATGTGGCAAGGAATTGACACGGGCAATTACTGCTTAAGGATAGTGATACGTATTCGAGATACTTATTATCTATGTCACTTGGGTAAACTTAATGTATTTGCTAGGTACTAATTATGATTTATAGAATGAGAATGAGTTCTAATTCTATTGCCAACGTGACATGGATCCTACTGGGTCACACCGAAAAGAAAAGATCAAAGAAACTAATTTTTGTATGTTAGATGGAGATGTAAATATGATGATAAATTAATTATAGGATAAATTATTTAATCATCATATAAAACAAAAGATTCAAATTATTTATATGAGAAATATATATATATATATATGATATATATTATATATAATATCCATGTGATATATTTATTTATGGATGAAGATTTATTTTAATGGAATTATATTGATTGACTTTAGGAAAGATGACAATCAATGGAAGTTGTTATTCCATGATTTGATTTATTCCATTATTTAGCTTATTAGATAATTCCCAATCATATCTATTTAATGAATTAGATTATTTTTCTTTAAGAGAGATATGAGAATATTTACTAAATATAAGTTTATATCTTAGCCTACATATATGATACACACGTTGGTGACCTAAAAGATATATCTTTTGTGTACAAGATTGGACAGAAGAAAAGCACGTTCATAAAGCTCATATAAAGGTTTTTGCGGTAATCAAAAAGGAGTTTTTGAGTTACTCGTAAAACTGTGAATCAAGTAAGATCGTCGGAGTATTTTCCAGCTAAAGAAAAGACGATTCTTTGATCGAATTCTTGGTGGATATCGATAGAGATACCATACATTTGGTATTTAAATACGCATTCATCTCAAAGGTAATATCAGGTATAATTTCTATGAACCGGTTAAGTTTAATTCGCATGGATCTTGGTGGAATCGGTTTGATATGTTGATATAAAATTTTAAATTTCCGTTGCGCCTAATACATGATTACGTGCACCGATTCCTTTCAGAATCTTCCCTTTATCGATGGGATGAATCTAGAGAAAGTTGCTGCAATAGCTGCGTGAACAATGCGCGGTCGTAAAAACTTACTCTCTTGATGTGTATGTTTACACCAAAAAGTTCAATGCAATAAACTAGAAATAAATAGTTGATCAAATACATACATACCCAAGAGGAAGACCGACCATTCAACAATGACGGGCTCGAACTTTGGACCCGATTGGCTTGCGATACATTGGACTCCTAACCCTAGGGCTCCGCCCACGAAAGTCCCGATGGCACTATTCACACATTTTGAGAGAGTAGAACCTTGCAACGTACGTTGATAGTTGGATTTAGTGCACTAAAGATCCTTAAGGGTGTGTTTAGTTTATGGAAATTAGTAGGGACGATGGCTCTATTCACACATTTTGAGAGAGTAGAACCTTGCAACGTACGTTGATAGTTGGATTTAGTGCACTAAAGATCCTCAGGAAATGGAAAAAAGGATTCCAAATAACTAATTAACATACCCACAGTATACTCGAAGACCACGGCAACGGTCATCAGCGCCCACATAGCATTCCCGCCCACTCCGTCGTACAAAGGCCTCACATAGTTAAGCAGTGAGACGAGGCAAAGAGCCAACCCGACCTTAACACCATATGCTAATTTCTTGGGCTCGTTATTAGCTATATCCCAAGCATCTTCCAAGAATCCCGAGACTTTCCATCCAAACCTCGCAATAGATTTTCGTGGCCTCTCGGGAACTACACTTTGCGACGTGGTCTCGAGCGTTGTGGCGTTCGACGTTCCATCGGGGATGTTAACCCTCCATTCCAATGTCTCGGCATTCACCTTAACCATCTTTGTTACGACAAGAAATTTAACATATGGTTAGTGTACCTTGATGTGGGTAATTATGAAAGGTTTTAATTAATTAGTTTGGTATTTAAAGTGTTGCATGTAATGGTGATCGTGGTCGACATGTGTTTGTGGCTAGGTTTTTGTTGGGTAATAATATTAATTGTACGATTATATATATATGTGGAAGCAAAGATACGGCTGACTATATTATTTCCACTTAAGCATGCTTTTAAAGGTTGTTTATTACACGATTGGAAGATTAAACAGAAAACTAAATGTTTTAGTCCTCCCTCAACTCAACTGACCTGAAGATTACAATTTATTTAATACGTTGTTTCGCTTTTTGATACGATGACCTAAAATTAATGCATGACCTAAAAGTATTAGGTCATTAATAATAATGTTAATGACAAAACACACACGTAGTGGTTCGAGATCGCGTGCATATGTATATATAGTTAAAATGAAGGATTGTAAAATTGAAACACAAAGTATACCGTTTTTCAGTTTGGATCTGGTGAGATTTCTATTCTATCTCACATCGGATAATTCAACTCACCCGACTCATCTAATATACTCAATAGACAACTTCACCTATCACCAATTGATTTTAGGATGAAACCCTCGATTCTTAATATGATATCAGAGCATAGACCTCGATTTTTTAATAGGATGATAATTTCAAAAATAGATAACTGATTCCGTATGTCAAAAAATAAAAATAAAAAATGAGTCTCCTGCTACCCCGTGAATTGTTTACGGTAGAATATCCGACAAAACAAAAAGTACCATAAAATTATCAAAATCGGGATTCTCTTTCCGAATTTCGATGAAAAAAAAGGTGAAAAATTAATTCCACGATGACCGAACCGTCGTCACCTATACCTAAGATAGGTAAGCTCGAACTCTGCTAGCCACTAGGCCAAAGTAATAACATTACATTTAGTAACTTGTGCAATTTACTTATACGAAACATTGTGGCCGAAGGGTCAACAGACAAACGTAGGTCCGTCACTGCCCGAGGCGTCTGACCGGCAAGAACGCATGAGGGGAGCAGACTAGCAGAACGCTCAAAGAGGGCGTGGCTGGCAAGAGTGCCCGAGAGCGACTAACACAAAGGTCCCGAGGAGAGGTTCGGGATAAGTCCCCAAAACTAAGTCACATCTTAAAGCAAGGTATTATAAGCACTCAATGTCTCCTTACATAGTCATATTTTCCGCCTAAAAGTCACACGCACGATATGATCTCTCTGACCGCATAAACACTAGACCCATGGATGAGGTAAGGTAACATCACCCTACTGCTAAAAAAGATAGAGGAAAAAAGAAAGAACGAAGGAATGAACTAAAGCATCGGAGGATCGTTCGAGCACTGATCGTCGAGACCGAATCGGAGTAGTACGAACCAAACGAGATACCTGTTTTGCTAAAGTTGGAGAGATCCTAAGCAATTGTATTTAAAGTCAGCAGCCATGTGGGTGTAAATGTCAGAATAATAGAGAGTTTGGGTATTTTCTCCGACTATAAAGAGGGAATTTAATGTTTTCTCCTTTATAACTCGAGAGGTTGTAACTCCTATATTTTTCCTCTATAGTGAAATTCTTCCTCATTGCCCGTGGTTTTTTACCCCAATTTGTTTCGGGGTTTTCTACGTAAAAATCTCAATGTTCACTTTATATTTAATTTCAACTGCGGTGTTACTCGACCAGGTCCGCTGCCCAATCCCAACAGTAAAGTAAATCACAAATCAACCGCCAAGTAGAATATTGGACATGATCTAAAATCGAAAATCGTACATCTCCAAATTTATAATTTTGCATAGTGTCCTACTATTCACACCCCCTTCACACCTCACACCCCCCTTTCACTCCCCCAAACACTTGAAATTTGTAACCTAACTACCTGAATTCAACAATAATTATTTTATTAATTTTTTTCCATAAAATTCAACATTATTAATTGCATGAGTTATTTAACAATATTAATCAAGGTATTTTACTCAATAACACCGATACAATAATTAATTTATTTTTTATTGTATTACTCGTAATATTAATCGCTACAGTTTTATATTAAGATTAAAAATATTAAAGTTAAAATTAATATTTAATATTAATATCAAATAAATTTTCCCATCTTATAAACACATTCAAGATTCTCCAAAGTCGCAAATAGAAAATCGATGTGTCGCTTTTAAATACTAATTATTCAAACATGTAATCAATATAAGTCATAAATGGAAATTATCCTAAATAAGGTGCAGATTGTATTTTTTACATGCAACGTCTACTCAACAAAACAAAACAAAAAAACCAACTATTTATGTCTCTAATTATTTATAAGTCTGCATATAGAAAGTTTGGGAATCTTTAAAAAGGAATTTTATATGGAAAATGAAGAAATAACTAATAAAAATTGATAAGTAATTAATTGTTTACTTTAGATATTAATTAGGGGTATAAATAGAAAAAATGGGGGTGCCAATAAAATTACCTTTTGATATAACTAAAACATCAACTTTACACGCCCGGTTTCTTTTCTTTGTTTTTCCTGTTCCCTCGGCTTCAATCCAGGCTTTTGATTTTCTAACGTCTATTTGTAGCGTAAATATGTTATTATGATGATTGGAGGAGCCACATACAAGTTCAACATTTGGTGGCCATTTCCAACACTCCCCACCGTCTGAACTTATGTCTGATTTGTTGCTCTTTGATTGTCAGTAATAAAACTATCGTTTTTTTCTTCAAAAAAAAAATTTCCAACGTGCATTATTCAATTTTTTTACGACCGTCTTTGTTAGTTTTGTGATCTGAAAGCCAATTATTTGGATTATTCCGCTTTAAATGTTATTTCATTAATTGAATGATTTATATCATTTTGTTCCTTGAGTAAATTAATTATTTATGGATCATTTAAGTCGATGACTTAAATTGTAGAATTCCATATTGTAATATATAATATTTACTCAAAATTATCCTTAATCTTGATTTTAGCATGGAATACTAATTATCGTGTTTAAGATTAATGTGTGGATTAAATGATAGTTATATTCTACAAACTATTTGATAAAGAGTTATCAATTTAATCACACAAATATATAATGGAGATTATGATATCGGATAGACTCGAAAGTGAAACAGATTATGGATTGTGTTTGTGTCATTAATGTTTCATACGTGTCTTGAATTCTATAATATGAGATGTTCAGTTTCCAACACTAGACATGCATATTTGTTGGTATTGCCCAACGTTAGCCGTAAAAGGTAACTATACGAGTATTGCTGCAATAGGCGTGGCTAGTGGAGTGGATTTGGTTCATCAAGAATATTTTGTCCCTCATAATTTTGTGAGTGATAATATCCATGGGCCCCTTGATAAAAGTGAGATCGTAATGCATGCAATGTGATTAAGGAGTTAATCATATTTACGATAAACTTTTGGAATCAAGAAAATAAATAAGTTTGCAAGGATGACACATTCCTACCTTGAACTTATTTAGGATATTATGAGACAAGGAATTGACACGGGCAATTACTGCTTAAGGGATGGTGATACGTATTCGAGATACTTATTATCTATGTCACTTGGGCAATCTTAATGTATATGCTAGATACTAATTATGATTTATAGAATTAGAATGAGTTCTATTTCTATTGCCAACGTGACATGGATCCTACTGGGTCACACCGAAAAGAAAAAGATCAAAGAAACTAAATTTTGTATTTACATGAAGATGTAAATATGATGATAAATTAATTATGAGATAATTTGTTCGTCTATCATAAAGTATGAAAATAAATAAGATTCAAATAACATATGTGATATGAAATAATGATAAATATATATATGATATATATTTGGCATTTAATTGTTTTTAGATGGAAAGATTTTATTTGAAGGGATCGGCTATGCATAATAATTAAGGATCAATATTAGGTAATATAACATATAAGGAAAATTGCTCTTAACTGATAAAAGATTTGGTCTTTCACGTTAAGAGATATGGTATTATATAGTTGCTAGAATCATGGGAAGTAATCATGCAATTATGGGAATAAGAATCTTTGATTACTATCCTTAATTGAGATTAAAAGGAGCTTATCCAATCATGTTGATGAGAGGATAAATAGGGCAGCCGTGACCTTCAAATTATAGCATTGTTCTTGACATCTAAAAGGTTTTTCGTCTTGTGTGAGAAAAAGAAGAAAGGCATTTCTGTAACGGTGAATTAGTTTACATCATTCGAGTATTCCTAGCTAAAGAAAGAACGATTCTTTGATCGAGTTCTTGGTGGATATCGGTAGAGATACCATACGTTTGGTATTTAAATACGTATACATCTCAAAAGATAATATCAGGTATAATCTCTTTGAACCGGTTAAGTTTATTTCACGTGGATCTTTGTGGAATCGGTTTGATATGTTGATATAAAAATTTAAATTTTCGCTGCGCCTAATACATGATTATGTGCACCGATTCCCAACAGTGGTATCAGAGCTTCTTGCGGTATCATAATTATATGCTCACTTGATATGAAAAACCTTAATTTATATTATGAATATATGATCTCCATGTTGTTCAAAGTTCTGGAAATATGATTAGGAATCATGTTATTATTTATACTATAAGTACTGTGCTTTATTTCAGTCATTTGAAATATGCATAAATATGTGTGCATATGAGATCTATGCCAAACGTGTGAATTGCTATGATGATTAGAATATCCCTTTTATGTTCAATGATATATCATGATGATTTATACATGAAATCTGTTCAACGTGATATCATGATTTTCTGAAAATTTATCTCGACGGGGAGCTCGGTTCGAGGGAAGAGATGGCCACCCACGCGTCGTTTATGTGATGAAATGCACTTTCTTGATGTTCTTGGTATGTTTTGTGACTTATTTTTATTGTCGTATTTTCCTCATACGAGTGGTGGATATTGTTTACCTTGTAAATGTGAAGTAGTCGATATATTTGGTTTGCTATGATATCATCGTTGATAACACGCCTTCTGTGCACGGAAGGTGTGCCTGTATTATCATCTCACTGAGCTAGTGGTTTGCTCACCCCGTATATATTTATTTCTTTTTAGGGTGTTGATTTCTTTTGACAGGAGGTTTGTCATTCCTCGATCATCATTTTCCGCTGCTGTCTTCTTCCATATTGGTATTGTATCTTTCTTTTATGTTGGAGGATCCATTGGCGGGGATATTTTGGAAGGAGGTTTTGGTTGTAAATGTATTCCTTCATTCATCGATGTAGTCGATATAGTTCGTACCTTGTAAAACCTTCTTTTGACATTGAATATTTATATTTCATCGAGTTTTTGTTATATTTTCTTTCGTGTGATTTGTTTCGTGATTTGAGTTGACATCGAGCCTTGCGTTTATTGAGAAACGCGGCGGCTGTTGCGCCATCGACAAGGGTCAGGGCGTGACAGTTTCGGTGGTATCAGAGTCTTGTTGCATTCTTTTTCTTTCTTTCTTTGATGTTGCAAATGGATCCATTTTCTTTGGTCTTCTTTGTCGTTTATGAAGTATTATACTACTGATATTGATTTATATAGTCATTATGGCACCTCCAGTTTCATTTTGAGGTTGAGTTGGGAGACACATTTCTCGTGGTTCTCCAAGTCCTTTTCTTTTCCTGTGCCTCGAGGAAACATTACTCATGTTACTACGACTCCTATCGAGCAACCACCAGCTCAAGTATGAGCTGAGTAAATGTTGCTATCATAGCAATATCAAATGTATTACGATTATGTTCGTATACATTGAGTTCCACCACCTACGATGAGTCGTTCGATTTTTACTTTATTCCATGGTCTTGATATGTCATTCGTTCATCGATTGGGAACTTAGGATGTTCCTCCTCACTGCGAGCGACCTCTATCTTCATCTAGTATACCAGTTCCTAATCCAGATATGACATCTAGGTTATAATTCTAGGAGTGTACGTTATATTCATAATTTGGTGAACGTTGTCGCTCATATGAAAACTCCGACATTCGAAGGCGGGAGAGATGTGTAAGGCCTAGAATATCCAGCTAAACATTATTAAAACGAGTTTACCACGATTTGATTGGAAGAAGTTGCTTAGCGTGGGGTGTTATGTGTTCTTGAGGGGCTTGGGTGGCTCCTTCTCTCTAGAAGCTTATCTCTCTAAATAGTTTTCACACAATACACGTTATTATGTGTTAGGGTTTTAGTATTTATACCACATTTTGGTATATAATAATTGGGCCCCTAACAAAGCCCAATTACACTAAGCCTCTTATAATGATAATCTTTATAAATAAACTACAAAGATAATTCTAATTAATTGAACACAATAAAATAATCCTAACAATCTCCCCCTTTGTGCTCAATCTTCAATTTGGCATGGATTATCTTTGCGGGGCTTAGTGCAGTTGCATGAGTCCTACGGGAATTTCCTCCTTGTCTTGTCTTTTGACCTCTTCTTTTGGAGGTCTTCAAGCTTACCGTGTCGTGATCTTCGCTTCTCGGCACCGGGTCTTCTTAATCTTCTTTGTACGCTCGACTCGTAAATGCCGGAAGGGATTTGAAGTCGCTTGCCGGATTTCTTCTTTTTGTGTTCGATCTCTCCTTTCGATTATAGCGCAACTCCCCCTACTTTTGGTCAACCTTATGTTGGGATTGGGAAGTTCTCTTTGAAATTTGGAGAGACGCACACGAGGCAGCAACTTCGATCTTTGTAGTCCATGGTGTTCGCTTGATTCTTTGACGACGCTTGAGGATTTAGCGTTTCTGATCTATCTTGCACTTTCGTCGTGGTGTTGCTCCCATTTTGCTTTAGTACTACTCCCCCTCATGAAGATCGAGTTGGGGAGATCGCCATGCGATGGGTCAAAATGAGGCATTATCTTTGGCAAGAAGATCACGTCGTCGGGACATGAGGATGGCGTTGGTAGGAACTCAGGTTAGGTAATAACCTGACGTAGCCACTAAGGCAGTCGTCAAGTCTTCTCCAATCTTCTTCTTCTCGGCGCCGGATTCGTCTTCTTCGAAGGAAGTTGTCTGGTTCGGCCTCGAGGAAGCTTGTCTGGCTCCGGAAGAAGGTACGCGTGGGGTGTTAGGCTCCTTTGGAATGTTCCATTCAAGTGCAGGGGAGCCCGACTTCAGAGTGGTGAGCGCGGCGAAGATTGGTGGGTGGTCCGACCTGTTTGTTTATGCGTGTCCCCTTCTCCCCCTCATGGCGATTCGTGTTAACGAGATCGACATGCTTGTGTAGGAAGATTAGGAGGACACAAACGACAGGTCGGTGATGGTAATAACCAGACGGAGCCACAAAGGCAATCCGTCGTGTAAGAAACCGGGGTCACGAAGACTTCCCGTTAACATCGATCTAGGAGCTATGCTCGTAGACGATGGCCTGAAACCGTTGTTGCTTTGATGTTGCAACGGCAGGACTTCCTTCCGATCCTCGAATCATGTTGAAGCAAGACATGTCTACGGAAGTTCTAACTTGATCACAAAGATCAGGTGTTTAAAAGTGTATGTGCCCTTGAAAATATAAAAATATATGGAAAGTGAGGACACACTAGACTCGAGTGCGCAAGAAAGTGTAGTGGTGGGGCTGAGTACCACATAATTCAATATCTCCCACTTCCGAGTGAAGCGGTGATAGTAGACGTGGTTCCCCGTAATTTCTGAAACACCTGTCTTTTGTGAGACAGACGAGTGGGTAAGGCTCGGTTGTGCACGCGCCGTTGGACCTATTGCGGCGACTTCTACCTGGGAGCTAATAAAATTAGCACCTGTACCTATGGGGGTTGGTCCGAATAATTTGTGAGGAGAGGGAATCATGCAGCGTCGGTCTTTTCAAAAGGTTTTAGTAGACGTGACTGTTTCTTCATTATTCGACTGAATCCCGGTGATGTTCCGGGATTAGATTCAGTTGGGTTTGACTGAATCGTAGGAACGAAGTATCCATGCATCCGGTAGGAAGTGGTGAGTGCTGCTTTATTTGTCAGCAAGCCAGAGCATGTCGGTTGAAGCGAGCACCGAGATTTGCATTTTTAACCACCGTCGCCTTTTGAAAAGAGTTGACCGTTGTAGGCTCGAGATTCTTCTTTTGAGGTTCATCTTCGGAGGTCGGAGGTAATCTCCATGAAGCTTGATGAACAGGAGAGAACATTCTTCTTTTTTTTTTATTATGGCCTTTTTTTTGTTTTTTTAAATATTGATGGACTTTTTTTTTGTATATATATATATATATATATATATATTAATCGTTATTAGTAAAATATATTTTTATACTATTTATTATATGGATATAATATATATATTAATCGTTATTAGTAAAATATATTTTTATACTATATATTATATTGATATAATATATATTGTATTAGTAATATATATTAGTATATATATAATATAGTATATGCATATTATATATATATTTTTTTATTTCTCCCCCTCAAAACATGCTTCCAAAAATAAAATTGCTCCCCCTCAAAAGATGCGTGGAAAGTTCGATGTGAATCTATTTCCCTAAATTCACATATTTGAAGTTTGCTCCCCCTAAAAAATATAATTATAGCTCCCTTCTAAAGAAATAAGGGTCACTTCTCTTTTTAAAAAAAGAGTAGCTCCCCCTCAAATTAAGCTCATTTTACAAAAATGGTATTTTTCATTTCCGTGCGTAATATGCATTTAGAATTTAAAGTTTTGAAAAATGCATATTTAAAATGTACCATTTTGAAAAATAGGTAATTTTTGCAATTCAGCGTATATGCATTCTTGAAAGTTTAAGCTCGAAAATCTTAAAATTGTATGCATGATGATAATGTACCTATAAAATAGAGTATTTTGCATTTCGGCTCATGTATGCACGCATGCAAAAATTTGGAAGTTAAAGTCCTTTTGAAGCATGCATAGCTATATTGTACCCTATTATTTTCAAAGTAGGTATATTGTCTTTTCAGCTCGATATGCATGCCAAAATTTACTATGGAATGCTTATATAGAATTTACCTACTTTAAAAATATGTATGAATGTGGTATTATGCAATTCAGTTCAAAAGATAGAATGTACCACATATAATCGTAGTTGCTCACGTCGTTTCTCTTTATCATGTATGTGGAGCCACTACGTCAAATTGCCATACATGAGGGATGTGGTTGCTAGCGTCTCTTACCAGTCATGCATGTGGAGCAACCCGAGATACCATACATGCTAGGATTTTTGAAGTCGCTCACGCTGCATACCAGTCATGGTTGTGGAGCAACTTTCAGAATACCAACCATGCTGGAATGTTGTGGTTGCCCTCGTCTCGTACCGATCATGAGTATGGAGCAACCATCCTAATTACTACTCATGACCGGAGTTTTGTGGTTGCTCTCGTCTCATACCAACCACGCGTGTGGAGCAACCATCGTCGAATTACCACACGTGATTGGGCTCCTGCAAAACATTATCGGGACTTTGGTACCCATTTTTGGATGGGTCCTCCCATATTAGCAGAAAACAATTTATGCACATTTGGTTCAGATATACATCCTAAATCATCCTTTAAAGTTCTATTTAATTTGATTTCTGATTTAGGAATCCAAGTTTGGTGAACCTTAGAGGGAAATGACAATTCAGCGCCGGTGAACGTGTGTCTAGGTTTAGAAGATCTGAAGATTTTCTCCCTAGCCAGTCGCAGAAGGTGTCTTTCAGACTTAATCTGGACCGGGTATTTCAAGTATGAATACGAACTTATCGCACTATATGCGTCATCAGATGATGAGTCGTATTGCCTACAAGAATTCACATCATTCACTCTATAATGATGAATTTTGATGGAATTTAGCTTACTAGAATAATAAGTATTTTTGTGCGAGTAAGCAATTCCATCTCTATCATTCTTTAAAGAATGAGAGAGTTTGGAAGTTTGAGAAGTTCGCCTGCTTGAGCTTGGGACTTCTTCTTTAGGAACTTCCTTTTTGATAGGAGCGGGAGAAGGAGAATCTTTAGCAATGTCGTCCTTGATTTTGGGAAATAATGTCGATTTTCCTTTCTCCTTCCTAATATTCTTTTGTTCCTTAGCAGTTTTACGCGTATTGCTTTTACTTTTCATTTCTGCGCCAGCCAAAGGTGATTTAGAATGCGTATTTGCTTTCGTCACCATTGACTTAGAATTATTAGCAAAAGTCTTTTCAGTTTTAGGAACAAAGGCGTCAGTTTGTGTTGCCTTATCCTGCTTAATGGAAGATATTTCTTTATAAGGATAATTTAAGACAGGTAGGGACGGGGAATTTTTGAGATTTGAGATCTCCTCTAGAAGTTTTTGCTTTTCTGCTCCGAAACCTACTCTTTCCGATTCCAGAGTTGCGTTCAACTCTGCAATTTTACTAGCAACATCTGGAATTTCCCAACAAGAGATAGGTTTATTAGAATGTAAACTATTTTCCCCGTTGGACGCTAAGTCTTTAGAGGAACTTTGGTCTGTTTGACCCTTTTTCGCAAGGATGCCCTCTAAGTGATGAACTTTAGAGTGCAATTTACTGCGTTCCTCAAATAAAAGTTTAAAACTACTCCGCGAATTGCTCAAATCAGACAGATAATTATTGCGTTCGAGTTCGCAATTGTTTAATTTATTTGTTAGTTCACTAATTTGAGCTTTTAATTTTACTTCTTGAGATTCAAGATTAGTGATTTTCTCACGCGCGTTTTCTAAATGGCAAGTAAGACTACCTCTTTCTTCTAAACTCTTGACTAAGCATTTGTAATTATTATCTAGTCTACTCTCTAACTCACTTATAGTCTTTTCGTGACTTATAAGTTGAGTTTGGCCTAGCTTAGAGGAATTTAGGTTCTTGGTTAGCTCACAAACGTTAGTTTCTGAGCTAGCTAATTTTGATTCAAGACTAGAAATAGTTTCTAGTGCACTAGCTAACTTAGTTTCTAACGCTTGGGTAGTCCTACGTTCGTGTTTATGTTCACGACGCATGGTTTTATAATCTTCCTTCAAAGAAAGAAAAGCTTAATATAAATCACTCTCGTCAAAGCTCATCTCAGAAGTTGCGGAAGTAGAATCCATAATTTTTAAAATTTTAAAATATTACTATTTTTTTTTAATTTAGTTGGATACGCGATCGTTAACGCGTTGTGTAGATTTGATAATTTTTGGCTTTTGAAAAATTCAATTCCGAAAAGTTTTGGTGTGTCGATAAAAGTCGTGAAGTTTCGAAAATTTTAAGTGTCGAAAACTTTTTGGGGTGTACCGAAAAGTTTTGAAGAAATGTCGAAGAACTTAAAAAATGTTACCAAGAACTTTTTCTACAATATGCCAAAAAGTTTTTGAAATAAATATAAAGATTGGCTTTTAAAAGTTTAGTGCCGAAAAGTTTGATTTATCGAGAAATTATTGTGAAGTTCCGAAAGATTTTAGGTGTCGAAAACTTTTTGGTGCGTACCGGAAAGTTTTGAAGTGAGGTCGAAAACTTCGAGATTTTATCAAACTTTTCTAGAATGTGCCAAAGATGTTTTGGGGAAAGAAATGGCTTTTTTTTTTTAAAAAAAATTTTGTGCCGAAGAGTTAGGTTTTTTGATAAATAATGTGAAGTTTCGAAAAATTTTAGGTGCCGAAATTTATTTATTTATTTATTTTTTATTTAGGTTTTCGATGGCAAAGTTATAAAAATGATATCGAAAACTTTTTTTTATTTTTATTTTTATTTTTATTTTTATTTTTATTTTTATTTTTTTATTTTTTCGATGGCAAAGTTGTAAATATGATACCGAAAACTTTTTTTTTTTATTTTTTTTATTTTTTTTGCGAAAACTTTCTACCGTACATACCGAAAACTTTTTTTTTTTTTTTTTTTTTAACTGTAGCTGCGAAAACTTTCCTGTAGTACCGAAAAGTTTTTAAGTTTTCTGATGAACAGTACCGAAAACTTTTTTTTTTTTTTTGTTTTTTTACTGTAGCACCGAAAACTTTCCTGTAGCACCGAAAAGTTACTGTAGCTGCGAACAAAATAAGCTATTTTTCGATCCCCAACACATAATTTAATCGAATTAGCCCCGGGTAAAGATCAAAATATGTATATCCTAACTCCTAAACACTCAATCAATCACAAAAACACCAAAACATGTCAAATTTTTCGAAAAATTTCGAAGAACATGCGATGAGCACCGAAAAATAAAACGAAAAATTTGACTCAAATCTTAACGCGCGTGGCTCTGATACCACTTGTAAGGCCTAGAATATCCAACTAAACATTATTAAAACGAGTTTACCACGATTTGATTGGAAGAAGTTGCTTAGCGTGGGGTGTTATGTGTTCTTGAGGGGCTTGGGTGGCTCCTTTTCTCTAGAAGCTTATCTCTCTAAATAGTTTTCACACAATACACGTTATTATGTGTTAGGGTTTTAGTATTTATACCACATTTTGGTATATAATACTTGGGCTCCTAACAAAGCCCAATTACACTAAGCCTCTTATAATGATAATCTTTATAAATAAACTATAAAGATAATTCTAATTAATTGAACACAATAAAATAATCCTAACAAGATGCCACAGAACCTGGTGCTTGGCTAAAGGAAATCATAGAGACGTTTCATACTTTGATGATCGACGAGTGTCATCGTGTTGTAATTGCGACAAAACTCTTGGGCAAGGATGCACATCGATGGTGGCAGAATCTTAAAGAGACATCATCCGAGGCTATTACTATGTCTATCTTTGTAGAGAAGTTTAGAGATCATTACCATCGTTTTTATTATTTTCCCTTTGAAATCACTTATCCTGGCCTCGATATCTCATTGCTTCTATAGACCAAGTCTTTATTGGTGTTAGGAATATTTTCTAGTGTTCAATCATGATGTTATATTTGTCTTGGGACTAAATTGTATTTTATGTAAATATAGGGACTAGATTGAAAATATACCAAAATATGCTTTGGTATATATAGGTTGAGTGTGTGTAGAATACACATGTGTAGAATACACATAACTCAAGGTAGGAATTCTCTCATTAGAAAAATAACTCTCTCATAATTCTAGATTAGGGTTTATGTGAAGAGAGAGCTTGAGGATCAATGTATGAGAGGATTTGTGATTCAATAAAGATTTGATTATGATTTAATCCCGAGCTTCCGCGCGCATATCAATTAAGGTAATTAGATCAAATCGATGCATGAGTTCAATAATATGTGATGAATCAATCTCGAATTATATGTTGGATGTGAAATCTGGGAATTACAATTGGTATCAGAGCATGCGTGTTAAGAATTGATCGATTTTGAGCTGAAATTGTTTTCGATCAAAGCTGAATTATAGTTTACGATAGTTACTGTTCATCGCACTGTTCATCGCGAGTTACACTGTTCATCGCATGCTTGTGTGTGTTGCTTGCTTAGATGTTTGCGATGATGTATTTGATACTGTTTGCGATGATTAATAGATGATTAATTGAGATAATCATAGCTGAATTTGGACTAATTGTGTTGATTTTTGATCGAATTGTTCTTATGATCTTCAAAATGTTCATGTGAAAAACTCGAAAATCCTATATGTTTTGCTTTGAACTAGTTTAATCGAGTGTTTTTACATGTTTAATTGCTGATTTCGATCGATTATCTGAGCTTAATTTTAGAATTTAAGTGTTTTTGATCGAGTTTTACTTTTATTGCAAAGTTTACGAATGGAAGTTTACGAATTGAAGGTTTACGAATAACTTTGCAAAACTCTATTGATTAGCTTTGCGAACGAAAACTTTACGGTCAAAGCTTTATATTTTACGGTCAAAGCATTTAAGTTTACGGTCCTTTCAGTTTACACTCGTAAAGTTACTGTTTACGAACCATTTTCATTCGTAAACCAGTAAAGGGAAGGTTTACGAATAAATTTCAATCGTAAACTATCTCGAGTCACTGTTTACGAATACTTTTCAATCGTAAACTTTATTTTACGAAGCTACTGTTTACAAAAGCATTTCAATCGTAAACCTTGTTTAAGATATCAACAGTGTGTAAAGGTTTACGAAAGCATTTCATTCGTAAACTTTACTTTACGAATATACTGTTTACGAATATATTTCATTCGTAAACTATTCATAGCAAGGTTTACGAATAGTCTTCATTCGTAAATTCATTTAGGAAGAGGTTTACGAATCTATTTCATTCGTAAACTTTACTTTACGAAGGAACTGTTTACGAACAGCTTATCACTCGAAACCTTACTTTACGAAGTTACTGTTTACGAATACTTTTCATTCGTAAACTATCTCAAGGCACTGTTTACGAATCTATCTCATTCGTAAACTATAAAGGTTTATGAATCACAAAAGTTTACGGTCAAATACTGCCCGTAAACCTAAAGACCCGTAAACATTTGAAAAGGTTTTTTAAAAAAATAAAAAATAAAAAAAATTTAATTTTTAATTTTTTTGCTACGAGATATTTTTGTACCTACGTTACAAAGGTTTTCCGAGGTTTAGGAAAAAATTTTGGGAAACAAAAATTTTTTATACCGGTAAAATTTTCAAGTAAAAAAAAAATAATTACTCTCGGTATAATTTTTTTTATGTAAATCATTTTAAAAAATATTTACGAAAACATTTTCATACAAACTTAGACCCGTAAACTGATACTTTCCAAAAGTTACTGTTCATAGCTTTAGATCATTCGTAAACTAATCATTTGTCAATTCTACTGTTTACGGCTCTCACTCATTCGTAAACTTCAAGGCCTTACTTTACGATTGTTCCTGTTTACGAATCAATCTCAATCGTAAACCTTCACATATATACTGTTTACGAATATATTTCATTCGTAAACTATCTTTAAGAAAGGTTTACGAATATTCTTCATTCGTAAACAAGTGCTATTAGTTTACGATTAACCTTTACTTCACGAAAGTTACTGTTTACAGTTCTTAAAGGTTTACGAACGATTCTCATTCGTAAACATTCTTTACTCGTAAACTAAAAAGCACTGTTTACAGCTTCTCTTTCATTTGTAAACTAATACAGTGTCAAATCTGAATCGCAAAACCTTACATTCTTTTAATAATATACAAAGTCTAAGATACAATTTAAGTCGATAATTAATATTTTGTATCTAAACTTTGCTGTGCTGAAAAGCTTATGAACTGAACTGAAATTAAACGTTTGCGGTTAATATCAATATCTAAAATTTTCTAAACAGAATAAAAAATATTGATAAAAAATTAAATCAATTCTAAAACACGTCAACGATCAATATACATCCAACAATTCTATTTGATCAAAATTAAAATCCAACATTCTATATAGAATTTAATTAACAACATTATTTGAACCTAATTGTAAGTCACAGTTTTAACATCCAATCAATAAAACTTGAGCATAGATTGATCGAATTACCTTGATAATAAACGCGCGGAAGCTTTGGGTAATTATCAATCAATCTTTCATTAATCACCAAGCTTTCTCTACAAGCAATCCCTTTCTCTCTCTACAATTAAGCCCTAATTAATGATGATGGTGAGAGAGATATTCTAGTGAGAGAAAGCTAAAACTCAAGTTGTGTGTTAATCACACATACTTGCCCTATATATACCAAAGCATACTTTGGTATATTTACACTTTAGTCCCTATATTTTCATAAAATACAATTAAGTCCCTAGACAAAGATACCATGATTATTGAACACTAGAAAATATTTCTAACACTAATTTTCAAATTCAATATCTGAGCTGAAAAGATTAAAATGGATTACTATACAAATGATCAAGAAATGTATGAACTTAATAAACAATTAAAGAAGGAAAAGCCATTATCTAGCTCATCTTCCTCAACAAGCTCAAATACTTCAAGCTCAAAAATTGAGAGAATGCAATCTGAAATTATAAATTCCAGCATCTCTCAGGAACAAAAGATTATAAAAGAGCTAGAAGATAGACTAGCAAATAATGAACGTGTCCTAAGAAAACACCTACTAGAAGAAACAAATCTTGGGATACAACTTCAATTAGCCAATGAAAAAATAGCTAGTTTAACTACTAAGGCAGATTCACAAGAAACAAAACTACATGAACTAACAAAAGATATATTTGCTTATAAAGAAGAAGTCAAAAATTGTCAAGCTCGGAACATAAGTCTTTCTGAAGAACGCACTAGATTACACTCTAAAATTAAAGAACTAGAGGTTCTTCTTGCAAAGAAAGATCAACTTGAGCAAAATTTGTCTCTAAAAAAGTCGACTCAAACAATTGAGTCAGTGCCAACCCAGGAACATTCTATACTATCGATAAAACCCGAACCTAAGGATTGTTACACTCCAGAAAGTGCTCGCAAAATTGATGAATTACACTCTCTTCTGGATTCCGAACGAAACGGATTTCCAGCTCAAATGGATAAGCTTTTAAAGGAGAATTTAATTCTCAAAAATTCCTCTAAAAAAGACGCAAGAATGACTAACGATATCAAGAAAGAAAAAATAGAGGAAGACAAATCATTTTCTATTGCCACGACTAAATTTGGTTCTACCTCTATTCCTAATCCAAAAATACCCGAAGTCATTCTAAAATCAAAATTAAAGAAAGAAGCTACTAAAACTAAAGCAGAAAATGATTATACATTCTCTATTAAAAATGAAAAGTTTAAAAATAATAATTGTCTAAACAAAAGTAGCTCATTTAATACACATTACAAAGTGAATGATGTGATTCTAGAAGTTAGGAAATACGATACTTCTATACTTAATGCTATTGATTCTATAAGCTCGTATTCCACTCTCAAGTACCCGGTCAAAGTCAAATCCGAAATGCATCTTAAGCGACTGGCGAAAGAGAAAATTTTCTCTTCTACAAAAAGACACACATTCACCGATGCTGAAAAGTTAAATTTCAAAAAGGTACAACAAATTTGAAAACCTAAACTACAAATGGAAATAAGTAGTCCTCGACAAATGTGGATTCCTATGACTGCTTTATGTGATAATTTTGCTTCCAAATGTGAACCTTATATGCATAATTGTTTCACTACTAATCAGGGAGGACCCGTCCAAAAATGGGTACCAAAGTCCCGATAATTTGTTTTGCAGGTCCCGATCATACATGGTAAATAGACGACGATTGCTCCACATGTATGGTCGATATGCGATGATGAGCAGTCGCACAAGACCCCGACACATGTGGTATTCGGTTTGCTCCACACACGTGATCGGTATGTGATGTGAGCAAACAAACCAAATCAAGACTATTCCAAAGCTTTTGATTTGAGATTGTTTTGATTTTTATTTTTCTGTTATAAAAAAAAAGGGGCCATAAAAACAAATGAAAGGCCATTAAAAAAAAATATGAATGAAAGGCCATAAAAAAAATGAAAGGCCATTAAAAAATAAAAAATAAAAAAAATAAAAAAAAAGGCCATAAAAAAAAAATAAAAAAAAATAAAAAATAAAAAAAGAAGGGAGAAAAACTTTTGAGCTACAATGTTTAAAGAAGGCCGAGCAAATGCGCTTGAATTTTGAGGGAGTCAAACTCTATATTGTCGGTCTTCATATTCTATATTTGTTTTTGGGGGAGTGGATAGATAGATAGGCAAGGCGCATGAATTTCAAAAGAGCATACTACCATAGTTCTAATATAAAAAGCGTATATGTTCGAGGGGGAGTGATACTTATAAGTGCAAAAGGGCACATTTATTGGGGAGTGTCACTTCAAATACAAAAGGCGCTTGATTTCTTCGTAATATGCAATTTCTCAAAAAGCGCATCTATTTAGGGGGAGCACGGGCATCACATTAGAACTAGCGCAAGTATTTAGGGGGAGTGTTACCTAAAAACAGCGCTAGAGCTTAAAAGGAAATGCCCTGAAGTCAATCTTCATGCTTTGAAGAGGGAGAGCTACCTAAATGCCAACAAGCGCATGGACACAAAAGAGTTGTTCACATACCTGTTCCAAAGGTTCAGTAGACCCAACTGATCCTAACCCAGGAACAAACCCCGAGTGTATGTGAGGGTATTGAGCGTATCACGATGACATCCTTACAACTCAACCACAAACTATCCGAGCCATAACCATATAGGTACAGGACTGGTTTATCAGATCCCGGGTAGAAGACGCTTCATCTGGTCCAAAGGCGCATGCACGACCCTTCCTAGCTACTCATTTGTCTCCCTAAAGACAGATGTTTCAATATCTCACGGGGAACCGCATATGCTATCACCGTTTCATTTGGAAATGGGAGATATTGAACAAAGTGGTCCACAGCCCCACACCACGACTTTCTTGAACACGTAAATGTCTAGTGTGTCCTCATAGCCTAAATATTTTTTCAATTTTTCTAGGACACATACATTCTTTTACACACATATTGCAGGTCTACGTGACCATGCCAGAACTTCTGTAGACGTATATTAAATGATGTGCTTCTATGATCAGAAGGAAGTCCTGCCGTTGCAACATAAAAACAACAACGGTAGCAGGCCATCTTCTGGAGCACGACTCTAGAACGATGTCAACGGGATGCCTATGTGGCCCCGTAGTCCCTTCAAATGCAAGTCTGTGTGACTTTGCATCAACGACCAAGAGTGACATCAAGTGATGTCTCACGATGATCGGTCGTCTGTCCCGTTTTCAGGTACTTCATCTGGAATTGAACGCCAACACGTTCAGCGAACACTCTGTTTCACCCTGATCACACAGCATGACGATACAAAAGCATCGCCATGAGGGGGAGAAGTATATCAAGGAGGCCAAGCACGTGAACTCATCAAAGAAGCCAAGCTTTCAACGCACGTGCTGAACCGCAACAAACAAGACCTCTCTCCATGGTTCGAGCATACACGACAAGTCAATGCTGACGATCCGCGCGACTTTGATATATGCAAGAAGGTGACGAATATTCAAGTTGCAAAGAAGAAAAAGAGGGTGCATATAAATAGGGGGAGACTGAAGATTCTCCAGATGCTCTCAGCTATTTTCTTCAAACAGCAACAAAGGTCGTGTCAAATTCAAAGTTGAACACAAAGGGGGAGATTGTTAGGAATCTGTCTATTGTGTTCAAATGATGATGAAGACTGAAGATTATCAAAGACAAAGACAACCGGCGCTTCAATGACAATTGAACACTAAGGGGGAGATTGTTAGGAATATTTTCTAGTGTTCAATAATCATGTTATCTTTGTCTTGGGACTAAATTGTATTTTATGTAAATATAGGGACTAGATTGAAAATATACCAAAATATACTTTGGTATATATAGGTTGAGTGTGTGTAGAATACACATAACTCAAGGTAGGAATTCTCTCATTAGAAAAATAACTCTCTCATAATTCTAGATTAGGGTTTATGTGAAGAGAGAGCTTGAGGATCAATGTATGAGAGGATTTGTGATTCAATGAAGATTTGATTATGTTTTAACCCCAAGCTTCCGTGCGCATATCAATTAAGGTAATTAGATCAAATCTATGCTTGAGTTCAATATTATGAGATGAATCAATTTCGAATTATATGTTGGATGTGAAATCTGGGAATTACAATTGGAGACCGACCGATCTATGTGATCGTTGACCAAGGTTCTGATCGATCTTACATTCGAGACAGTCTTACGACAAGCCTACCTTATCATGCTTCTTCTTTATCACGTGGGGTTGTTGTTCATACCTCTCTTGGGGAACACATCGCTCGATATTGGTGTTGAAAGGTTGTCCCATCTTGATTAAAAATTCTACTCTAGAACACGACTTGATACCTTTATCATTGAACGATCTAGATGCCATTCTTGGCATGGAATGGTTGTCTTATCATCATGCAGTTCTTGATTGTCGAGCCAAAGTTGTTACTTTCGAAAAGCCTGAATTTCAAGAATTGATTTTTGAAGGTGAACGCCAATCTGCATCACTCGGTATCATTTCTATGTTCTCGGCTCACAAACTAATGCATAAAGGGCGTGAAGCATTTTTAGCTTCGATCATCGACACATCTCATTCTATGATTAAGATAGACGATATTCCCCTTGTGAAAGAATTCTCTGAGGTATTTCCAGACAACCACCTGCTCGAGAAGTTGATTTTGTCATGATACCCTTCTCGATACTACTCTTGTATCAATATCTCCTTATCGAATGGCCCCAACTGAACTTAAAGAACTCAAGACACAACTGGGTGAACTCTTAGATAAGGGATTCATTCGACCTAGTACATCGCCGTGGGATGCTCCTGTTCTTTTTGTCAAGAAAAAGGATGGATCGCTTCGTCTATGTATAGACTATCGTCAGTTGAACAAGGTGACGATCAAAAACAAATATCCTCTTTCTAGGATTGACGACTTATTCGATCAATTGCAAGGAGCCACCGTTTTTTAGAAAATTGATTTACGATCTGGTTATCATCAGCTCAAGATTAGGGAAGTTGATATCCATAAATCTGCTTTTCGAACCAGATATGGTCATTTCGAATTCGGTGTTATGCCTTTCGAACTCACTAATGCTCCTGCCGCCTTTATTGATTTCATGAATCGAATTTTCCGTCCTCAATTTGATAAATTTGTTATCGTCTTATCGATGACATACTTATATATTCTAAAGCTGACGATGAACGTGCCTGTCATCTTTGAATTGTACTGGAGACTCTTTGAGAAAATCGACTTTACGCTAAAATTTCAAAGTGCGAATTCGGGCTTCGTGAAATAAGTTTTCTGGGCCTTCGCATATCCAAGAAAGGAATTTTTGTAGACTCAGCAAAAAAAAAAAAAAAAATCAAGCCATATTAGATTACGATCGTCCTAAGAATGTGAATGAAATACGGAGTTTTCTTGGATTAGCTGGATATTATCGAAGATTCGTCAAGGATTTCTAATTATTAGCTTCCTCCTTAACTAAGCTGACTAGAAAGGGTGTCAAATTAAAATGGAACGACGAATGCGAGAAAGCATTTCAAGAGCTAAAAAGACGACTCACTTTAGCCCCTATTCTTACCTTGCCAGATCCCGAGATTAGAGAATCCACCATTTATAGTGATGCATCAAGACAAGCTTGGAATGCGTTCTCATGCAAGAAGGAAAAGTGATTGCCTATGCCTCGAGACAATTAAAGTGATTGCATATCGAAATGTCTAGCGTAGAATCAGAAACTAGCAGGAACACTTTTATCTCTTCCGATTCCTGAGTGGAAATGGGAAAATATCACGATAGATTTTGTATCTGGTTTACCTCGAACCCAAAAGGCCATGACTCCGTATGGGTTGTCGTTGATCGCTTAACAAAATCAGGCCATTTTCTTTCGGTGCGTACCAAAGACAGCTTGGAAAAATTACCAAAGTTGTACGTGGATGAAGTTGTAAGATTACACAACGTATCGGTGTCCTTGTATCCGATCGAAACCCTCGGTTTACTTCACGCAGTTGGCCAAGTCTTCAAAAAGCTTTAGGTATGAAATTGCTATTTAGTACGGCTTATCACCACCAGACCGATGGGCAATCAGAGAGGACGATTCAAACCATTGAAGATATGTTACGTGCTGTGATTCTGAACTTGAGGGGCGGTTGGGACAAATATGTGGCTTTAATGGAGTTCGCATATAACAATAGTTACCACTCAAGCATCGAAATAACGTCGTATGAAGCTCTCTATGGCCGTAAGTGTCGAACACCTCTCTTTTGGGATGAAGTTGGCTATAGGAAGATTGAACAGGTAGAGCTCATCGAAGATGCGACTGAAAGAGTCAAACTCATTCGAGATAGACTTAAGCCGGCTCAGGATCATCAGAAAAGCTATGCCGATACTAGAAGACGCGAACTAAAGTTCAATGAAGGAGACAAAGTTTTTTCTAAAGATATCTCCGTGGAAGGGTGTTTTGCGATTTCGTTATCGTGGAAAGTTAAGCCCGTGATATATCGGTCCATTTACCATTACAGAAAGGATTGATCGTGTCGCGTATAGATTGGAACTACCATCGGAGTTATCACAAATTCATAATGTTTTCCACATTTCTATGCTTCGGAAGTACGAACCAGATCCTTCACATATACTCGAGTCTCCTCCACTTGAGTTAAAGGAAAATCTCTCCTACGAAGTCCAACCTATTCAAATCCTAGATCGACAAGAGAAGAAGCTTCGTAGCAAGTCCATTCCAATGGTGAAAGGTCTTTGCCGAAGTGACAAAGTAGAAGAAGAAACATGGGAACCGGATGCACTTATACATCGTCAATATCCACATCTTTTCGACTTGTCAGGTACGTTTATGTTTCGAGGACGAAACTTCTTGAAGGGGGAGATAATTTATCACACCCAAATATTAATTCAAGAAAGGCCCATAAAAATTTTAACTTTATTTTTTTTAGCCCAAGCCCACATCATGTTCAAGTTTTATTTCTTTTATACTTATCCTAGTTATTCCTTCATTCCTAAGCTACGTGAGAGGAAAAAAGAAATGAAAACACAGAGAGGAACAGAAAATAACAGAGAAACCTTCTGTCTTAATCATCACATGCACGTTCCGATCTGATTTGAGCATCATTAAGGTAAGGAAAGTTCAACTAAATCACTATCAAGTTGCTGTTTTTAGAAAAATCTGCTTGCACAGTTTCTGTATAATCCAATGTTGACCTAGCTAATGTTCTCCGATCTTTGCAAACTTTATTTCTGTTGAACGCTAAGTTTTTCAGGTTTCCAGAGCCACTTGAATCATCTAAATCCGACACTTATACGATTTTTAGTGAATTTTTGAAGATTCAGCTGTGATTCTAACCGAATCTGTGCGCAGTCTCCGTTTTCTGTGAGTTTGACATAGTTATACTGCTCCGAATTCTTTAAACCTGATTTCTTTAGAAAGCTAACTTCCTGATATTTTCACAGTCACTTGAATCATTTAAATCCGATATTCCTACGATT
Organism: Lindernia subracemosa; assembly: GCA_028392965.1. NCBI lineage: Eukaryota > Viridiplantae > Streptophyta > Magnoliopsida > Lamiales > Linderniaceae > Vandellia > Vandellia subracemosa. Next base: position 723,009 of record JAQPCC010000044.1, read on the forward strand.
CGTTACAAATTTTTGAACAGACAGGTACGAAACTGAAATTATTTGCCGATGAAGCTGCTGTATTTTTCTGTTTTTACCTAGCTACGCTGCTCCGATTCTTATAAAATTGATCCCTGTTCAAAAACAACTTTATCAGCTTTTCAGAGCCGCTAGAGTCATTTTAAACCGATATCTGTACATTTTTTTTCTTGTATTAATGAATTTAAATCACAATTATCTTTTAGGCAAAGGATCATCGACCGGAGACCGGACGACAGTTTCAGACATTGGAGAACGATAGTTTTTTTTTGTGTGTTGATAATACGGGGACGCCTTCCCTTCGCGGGATGTCTGAACCTCGCGATGGGTTATTTTATGTCGTTTTTCATGAGATTATGTGTTATTGTTGGATTATGCATTAGTGAGCCTTGTCGGCTATAGAATGTTGACATTTGTTGGGGTTGAAGAGGACTTGGGCATATATATTGCTTTGTGACTTGTGTTGGGGGTTATACGGGGCATTACGCGACATGATGACGTGTTACTATTTCATTCTATTACTTGATTTATGTTACGGATTGTGATATCGATTGGTCTTTGATGTTGCATACACTTGGTACCAAGTTCTAAGTAGCCCGAATGGCCACGTTCGGGTGAGTGGAGAGTGGCAAATCGAGTAAGTAGTCCGTGGCTTGGCACACCCGGATGAGTGAGGCCCAACGAGTCCACCCTTCCAGTGCCATTTATTGCTATTGATTATCGTTGAAGGGTGGTCGTTGGGGAGATTATTTTGGCCAACGTCACCGTGTGTGGGACATGCATGTTATAGTGGTTGATATGTTAGTTTACGGTCCATGGTCTAGAGTACGGTGACGGACTCGTCTGACTCTCGACGGGGAGCTCGGTTCGAGGGAAGAGATGGCCACCCACGCGTCGTTTATGTGATGAAATGCACTTTCTTGATGTTCTTGATATGTTTTGTGACTTATTTTTATTGTCGTATTTTCCTCATACGAGTGGTGGATATTGTTTACCTTGTAAATGTGAAGTAGTCGATATATTTGGTTTGCTATGATATCATCGTTGAGAACACGCCTTCTGTGCACGGAAGGTATGTCTGTATTATCATCTCACTGAGCTAGTGGTTTGCTCACCCCGTATATATTTATTTCTTTTTAGGGTGTTGACATTTCTTTTGACTGGAGGTTTGTCATTCCTCGATCATCATTTTCCGCTGCCGTCTTCTTCCATATTGGTATTGTATCTTTCTTTTATGTTGGAGGATCCATTGGCGGGGATATTTTGGAAGGAGGTTTTGGTTGTAAATGTATTCCTTCATTCATCGATGTAGTCGATATAGTTCGTACCTTGTAAAACCTTCTTTTGACATTGAATATTTATATTTCATCGAGTTTTTGTTATATTTTCTTTCGTGTGATTTGTTTTGTGATTTGAGTTGACATCGTGCCTTGCGTTTATTGAGAAACGCGGCGGCTGTTGCGTCATCGACAAGGGTCATGGCGTGACAGGAGGTGAAAGGGTAAATGACTTGTTAGGACTAATACATAGTGATGTATGTGGTCCAATGACGACAAATGCCCGAGGAGGTTATCAATACGTCAATACATTTACTGATGACTTCAGTAGATATGGTTATGTATACTTGATGAGACAAATCTGAATCATTTGAAAAGTTCAAAGAATTCGAGAATGAAGTTGAAAACCAGCTCCAGAAGAAGATAAAAGCCTTGCGGTCTGACGTGGAGGTGAATACTTGAGCATAGAGTTTGTAGCTTATCTTAAAGAATGTGGAATTATTTCACAACTAACTCCTCCTGGAATGCCACAATGGAATGGTGTTTCTGAAAGGCGGAACAGAACTTTGTTAGACATGGTTCAATCTATGATGAGTCAAACTGAACTTTCTCTTTCCTTTTGGGGTTATGCGCTTGAGACTGCTGAAATCACATTGAACCGAGTTCATTCTAAGTTTGTGGAGAAGACACCGTATGAGATGTGGTTTGGTAAAGTACCAAATGTGACTTTTCTGAAAATTTGTGGCTGCGAAGTCTATGTCAAAAGGTTGATGGTTGACAAACTTGGCCCTAGATCAGACAAATGCTTCTTCATAGGATATCCCAAATAGACAAAAGGATATAATTTCTATTATAAGTCAGACAATAAAGTGTTTGTTGCTCGACATGGCGTTTTCTTGGAGAAAGAGTTTCTCGCAAGAAAAAGCAATGAGAATAATGTTAGACTTGAAGAAGTTCAAGAAACACTACGAGATGATATGGTTATGGATCACCATGTATTCCCGCCATAGCTTCCACCAGCATGAGCCAAGAAGAGCCAATTTCGCAACATGTTGCGGAAGAGGCTCAAGTATTGGCTCAAGCTGATTCGATACCCGTCGATATTGAACCTGAACTACAAATTATTGCGGAGGAGGTTCAGCCGGAAGAACAACCTTTGCGTAGGTCAAAAAGAATAGTCCGACTGCCTGCAAGGTTCATGGGACTACATGAAATATGGTATTAGATACTGAGGACCCAGTGACTTATAAGGAAGCATTAGACAGACCTGACTTTGATGAATGGTTGGGAGCCATGTAATCCGAGATGCAATCCATGTACGATAACAAAGTTTGGAACTTAGTTGATCTTTCTGATGGTGTAAAAGCCATTGAAAACAAATGGGTTTCAAAAGGAAGACAGACATGGACGGCAACCTGACTACATACAAAGCACGACTGGTAGCGAAAGGTTTCAAACAAGTTCAAGGAGTTGACTATGTGAAACTTTCTCACCAGTAGTTAAGTTTAAGTCGATTCGGATCCTTCTAGCAATTGCCGCATTTCACGACTATGAAATATGGCAACGGATGTTAAAACTACATTTCTAAATGGTGATTTAGAAGAAGATGTGTACATGACGCAACCAGAGGGTTTTATAGATCCATTGAATGCTAAGAAGGTATGCAAGCTTAAAAAATTTATTTATGGGTTGAAGCAAGCATCACAAAGTTGGAACAAACACTTAGATAAAGAGATCAAAGTGTTTGATTTTATCAAGTGTGAAGAGGAACCTTGTGTATACAAGAGAACTAGTGGGAGCGCAATAGTTTTTCTAGTGTTGTATGTAGATGACATACTTCTGATCGGAAATGATATTCCTTTACTGGAGTTCGTCAAATCCTCATTAATGAAAGTGTTCTCTATGAAGGATTTGGACGATGCTGCTTATATTCTAGGCATTAAGATTTATAGAGATAGATCTAAGAGACTCATTGGATTGAGTCGAAGTGCCTAAAAATATCCTCAAGTACCTAAAAAGTACTAAGGATATGTTCCGCTTGTTTATGGTGGTGAACCTGAGCTCGTTGTAAAAGGTTACACTGATGCTAGTTTTCAAACCGACCATGATGATATGCGATCGCAATCAGGATATGTATTTTTGCTCAATGGAGGTGTTGTTAGTTGGAAGAGTTCCAAACAAGAAACAACATCAGATTCCACTACCGAGGCAGAATACATTGCTGCTTCCGAAGCAGCTAAAGAAGGATGCTGGATAAAAAAGTTCATAACAGAACTTGGTGTTGTTCCAAGTAGTGCCGGCCCAATTGAGTTATATTGTGATGACAATGGAGACATTACTCAAGCGAAAGAGCCTAGATGACACTAAAGATCCAAACATGTTCTACGTCGTTATCACTTAATACGAGAAATCATTGACAGAGGTGATGTAAAGGTTTGCAGAGTTGATTATGTCGAAAACATAGCCGACCCACTGACAAAACCTCTACCTCATGCCAAACACACAAATCATAGTGAATCTATGGGTATTAGATACGTTGGAAACTGGCTATGAAATATTTGATTTTGAGGACACTTGTTTATAGCTATGTGCATTTAGATGCATCGGATTTGGCTTTAGATCAAGTGGGAGATTGTTAGTTTTGTGATCTGAAAGCCAATTATTTGGATTATTGTGCTTTAAATGTTATTTCATGAATTGAATGATTTATATAATTTTGTTCCTTGAGTAAATTAATTATTTATGGATCATTTAAGTCGATGACTTAAATTGTAGAATTCCATATTGTAATATATAATATTTACTCAAAATTATCCTTAATCTTGATTTTAGCATGGAACACTAATTATCGTGTTTAAGATTAATGTGTGGATTAAATGATAGTTATATTCTACAAACTATTTGATAAAGTGTTATCAATTTAATCACACAGATATATAATGGAGATTATGATATCGGATAGACCCGAAAGTGAAACAGATTATGGATTGTATTTGTGTCATTAATGTTTCATACGTGTCTTGAATTCTATAATATGAGATGTTCAGTTTCCAACACTAGACATGCATATTTGTTGGTATTGCCCAACGTCAGCCGTAAAAGGTAACTATACGGGTATTGCTGCAATAGGCGTGGCTAGTGTAGTGGATTTGGTTCATCAAGAATATTTTGTCCCTCAAAATTTTGTGAGTGATAGTATCCATGGGCCCCTTGATAAAAGTGAGATCGTAATGCATGCAATGTGATTAAGGAGTTAATCATATTTACGATAAACTTTTGGAATCAAGAAAATAAATAAGTTTGCAAGGATGACACATTCCTACCTTGAACTTATTTAGGATATTATGAGACAAGGAATTGACACGGGCAATTACTGCTTAAGGGATGGTGATACGTATTCGAGATACTTATTATCTATGTCACATGGGTATCTTAATGTATTTTCTAGATACTAATTATGATTTATAGAATTAGAATGAGTTCTATTTCTATTGCCAACATGACATTGATCCTACTGGGTCACACCGAAAAGAAAAAGATCAAAGAAACTAATTTTTGTATGTTACATGAAGATGTAAATATGATGATAAATTAATTATGAGATAATTTGTTCGTCTATCATATAGTACGAAAATAAATAAGATTCAAATAACATATGTGATATGAAGTAATGATAAATATATATGATATATATTTAGCATTTAATTGTTTTTAGATGGAAAGATTTTATTTGAAGGGATCGGCTATGCATAATAATTAAGGATCAATATTAGGTAATATAACATATAAGGAAAATTGCTCTTAAATGATAAAAGATTTGGTCTTTCACGTTAAGAGATATGGTATTATATAGTTGCTAGAATCATGGAAAATAATCATGCAATTATGGGAATAAGAATCTTTGATTACTATCCTTAATTGAGATTAAAAGGAGCTTATCCAATCATGTTAATGAGAGGATAAATAGGGCAGCCGTGACCTTCAAATTATAGCATTGTTCTTGACATCTAAAAAGGTTTTTCGTCTTATGTGAGAAAAAGCAGAAAGGCGTTTCTGTAACGGTGAATTAGTTCACGTCGTTCGAGTATTCCTAGCTAAAGAAATAACGATTCTTTGATCGAGTTCTTGGTGGATATCGGTAGAGATACCATACGTTTGGTATTTAAATACGTATACATCTCAAAAGGTAATATCAGGTATAATCTCTTTGAACCGATTAAGTTTAATTCGCATGGATCTTGGTGGAATCCATTTGATATATTGATATAAAAATTTAAATTTCCGCTGCGCCTAATACATGATTATGTGCACCGATTCCCTACAGTCTCATATGTAAATAATCTTGGAAAAAAAAAACATATATGTAAATAGTCATGAACATTTGTCTAATTTTACATAAACATATGGGTATTTGTTGAAATATTTGGCTTTCTTTGACAAATAAAATATTATATATATATATATATATATGTTAACGTATTAATGATTTTAGGACGAAATTTCATGTAGGACATGAAATCAAAACTTTTGATCTTAACATTGATAACAAAATCAAAATAAGTATACAAACAATATATTGTTTCCACCCTAGTTTTAGTGTGGAGCATGATTAATCTATAATGGTATCCTTCCAAAATAATAATAAAAATAAAATATAATCTTGGCAAATAGTGCTTAAACACACGCACACGCATATATATTATGCTCCACATCCAACTTACAAAATTGCCTGATAGAGTCCTAAATTTAGGTAATTTATTTTCCGTAGGATATAGTAACAATGGCATTTTTTATTTTATTTTATTTTATTGTAAAGCGTTAACAGCCACAAACTAGTTTATTGCAATCCTCGATAATCAAATTGGTCATTGCTAACATAGCAGATACTAATTACATGGATAGGCTACACGTGCCCATCTCACATCCTTGCTTATTCGAAGAAACAAATATTCAGAAAATAAACAATCGCTCCCTATAGGCAGTAGAGCAATAACTTGTAAGTATTTCATTTTGATTAATCTAATAGATAGTCAAATAGTGATTAATAATACCAATTTCTGGTAGAGTTGGATTAGTGATCTAAAAGAGACGTGCTTACGATTACATACAAATCTGCAATTAAATACAAGCCGTTGATCCGATTGATTTCGTTGTTCCCCTATAAAGTCATAAATCAGTTCACACGAATCAACGAGATTATAGCTCGACCACAGGACGAACCCAAATGCCTGCGTTAGTAAGAGATAATGGGAACGGAGTTGGGGAACGAAAGCAACAATGTGAACAACGATGAGAGCAAGTTGGGAGTTGATTCTTCAACCCCATTAATATTGTCTCAACTCGTATTTATACAAGTAAGAATCCTTAATGGGCCAGCAGAGTTTGGGCCTCTAGTGTGGGTCTATAGGATTTTAATATTCCATTTCGCTATTTATAATGTCTTATTGGATCAATTATAAATTACCTTATCATTAATCCTCTGCTTGCTTTCTCAGTTTCAAGTATTGAGACTGAGAAAGTATCAAAAGTAGAGTAGTTTCGTTCAATAATCGTTCGAATACATGTGGGAGCATGCATGTGGAAGAAGCAGTGGGCTTGTATTCCTTGTAACCGAGCATTTATACATTTTTGTCCTCTAAGTAGTGATACACGTTCCCATTCAACATTGAAAAGCATTCTATGCTCTCGTTTTCAATTCATATTTTATGATAACACAAAATTTAGATTGTTTTGTTGTTTCCATAAACTTTCGATGGACTAGCGTTGTTGTTTAGCTAACGCTCTCCATGTGTATGCACTATTGCAATTGAGTGAAGAAAGAATCAAAAGAGGAAATATTTTCTTTAAAGGGGTTAAGACACATGAGAAGGAAAGAAGAATCAAAAGAGATATTCTTGCCTTGAGAAGCAACCACCTCTCACCATCATAAAACCCTACCATCATCCCTCATCCCCTCTCATCACCAATCAGCCGTCATCACCTCACGTCACCTCCTTCCACCAAGCAGCCACCTCCTTTCACCAACCCTTAACCAGCCCACACTTCACGCAGCCTCACCTCACCTTTCTCCAAACCCCTCACCTCACGTCACCTCTCAACACCTCACGCCACCTCTCATCATCCACAAGCAACCACCTCTCCGCAAGCAGCCATCATCTCATCACCCACGGCAGCCCCAACTACGCCAATCAGCCGTCATAACCAAGCAGCCACCTTACCAAGCACACACCACTCAAGGAAGCAGGCACCTCCACACTAAGAGCAGGAACGGCAGCAGCAAGAAAAAGAGAGAGAACAAGAGCGATTCGAACGAAGAACGAGGGATCAATCCGGAGCCGAATCATAGGGAAGATATCATGTTTTCTCTATCTTTATCTTTGTTTTTCCTTGTTCCCTCTCCACCTATGAGTAGCTAATTCCCTTGTGTTTGAGATTAGATGAACCCTAGCGAGATCAAACCTATGTTTTGACTACCTTATCGTCGGTTTTATTAATATTATGATTCATTTACGAATTATGTTCAGTTTCGATTATGTCTATGTGATTGGAATTGTTTATTTGTCTTGATTATGTCTATGTGATTAAGGTAATTTCTGAAAAATCGCGACTTACGCTCGAAAGAGGGACGAACGATTAGACCACTCGTAAACGAACGGAATAAAATTCAACGCTAGAAATAGGTTGAACTACCCCGCCGGATTAGAGTCAAATCTAATAGCAGAATTCATTGTGTATTAATGCGATTCTATGAAGTATAGTTAGGGAAGCTTGCCCAGCTATTACTTTCGTAGGATTAGTTGTTTGCGTGTTTATGTGATTAGGAAAGTTACGTCCAGTTACATGAATTCGTATGCATGATTTAGGAATTCTTACGGTCTAATATTTAGTAAAATCTTCGTAAGGCATGCTTAGTAATTTTGATCGAGCTAGGGGGATTCGAAGTCTCAAATACGCTTGTTTTCATAAAGTCGTCTTTATAGTTTATTTCGTGAATTTAATTTAGTTCGTTATTTGCTTTTCCATACGATAAATCAATCTTTTTCACTAGGATATTTAAACAATGATTTTCTTAATTGCATAGTTCTCTTGGGTTCGATACTCGAATATTCACCGCTTCTATGCTACTATCGATAGGTGCACTTGCCTATTGAGCGTAGAGTAGTTCGTAGTTATTCGTTTTATATATTTTATTACTTGCTCATCAAGTTTTTGGCGCCGTTGCCGGGGAACTAGACATTAGGAACACTTTAGTTTATTATTCTAGCTATATTATTATTATTATTATTATTATTATTATTATTATTATTATTATTATTATTATCTTTTTATTATATATTATTTAGTTTTACTTACGTTCTTAACTTTCTCGTGATCTAGGTACATACGTTTCGGTGCATGACCCGCAAGAATCCTTCGCTACCAATAGTTGAAGGTGACCCAGAAATCGAAAGAAGTCTTCGACGTAACCTAAGGAAAAAGACTCGGGAAATTACAGAAATACCCAACATGGCGAATCAAAACAATAACGAGATTCCACTAGTCGAGAGAGAGCCCCCAATGAGGGAGACGTGGAGATATAACGCCATGGGCACAATCGGTTCAGCGATTGTTCTTCCTCAAGTTCCTAACAACTTCGAGCTCAAGCATCATTGGCTTCAAATGCTTCAGACAACAGCACAATTCGACGGACTTTCTGAGGAAGACGCTTATAGACACATCAGAGACTTTCTCTCAGTCACAGATACGATAAGAGTGCAAGGTGTCACTGCCGAGGCCATTCGACTTTACCTATTTCCATTTTCTTTAAGGGGTATCGCCAAGGAGTGGTACAATCTGCTACCCGAAGGATCTATCGCCACGTGGGATGATATGCACTCTACATTCATCACCCACTACTTCCCACCCTCGAAGGCGCTGAGATTGAAGATGGACCTGACCTCGTTCAAGCAAAAAGAGGGGGAAAACTTGTACGATGTATGGACACGGTTCAAGACTCTCTTGAATCGATTTCCTCAGCACGGGATGACGAAGAGCGAGCAAATTCAGAGATTCCACGAATCATTAAATGATCACACCGTGCAACTACTAGATGGGGCGTGCAATGGTGGTCTATGCAACCTTAGTGCGACGGAGGGGTGGAATCTAATAGAAGACTACAACTCGAATAGTTTTCGACGGGGGAGTTTGAGTAACCGAGGCAAGCCACCGGGAGTGTATGACATCAGCGAGACAACCGCAATCAATGCCAAGTTCGACGTACTTCAACAACAAGTTACAGCGAACGGCCTTCAAATGCAGACGTTGATGAATGCACTCCTACCCACTCTAGCGGCCAAGCCTGCCGTTAACGCTGTACAATTACAGGCTGCCCCTTTGGCCCCCATGTCTGCTGCACTCTCTCAGTCATATCCGACATATATCCCGCCGTACACCACTTGCGGCGGAGGGCATAAATCGTCTCAATGCCCAACTACTTTGCCGACGGAGCATGTTGATTATATGGAAAACTACCAAGGTCAGAGAAATTATGTCCCGAATCGAGTTCATCCCAACATGACTTACGGAAATCAGCAACACGGCCCTCCGGGCTTTCATAATCAAAGAGCACAAGGATTCCACGACAAGAATCCCGAGGCTGGCTCAGAAGATCGTATAGATAAGCTCGAAGGAATGTTTGCTAAATTAATGGGGAAGCTCGACTCCCGCTTAGATAGTCAAGAGATTCGGTTGCAAAATACCGAGTCATCACTAAGAGCATTAGAGAAACAAGTTGGGCAGATTGCTGAGACCATTCAACAACGCCCCATTGGTTCATTACCGAACAATAAGGAGACAAACCCGAAGGAGTATTGCCATGCCATTTCTCTGAGAAGTGAGAAGGAGATTGCTCCAAAGCCATCGGTCATACCATATCAACAAAAAATTCCATATCCGGCTAGGTTAAAGAAAGATATAATCAAAGACCCATACGGAAAGTATCTAGCAGAGAAGATCGCCGAAAAGCAGTCCCCAAAGAAATATGTCGTCGAGAACAATGAAGAAAAAGAAGAAGAGCAAGTAAGGAAGGTGGTGGCCAAAGCTGAAACGAAAGAAGTTCGTGTCGAGGATGAACAAATCCACAAGGAGAAAAAAGACGTGACTGAGTCCCCTATCAAGGCGTACCAACCAAATATCCCGTACCCAGCTAGGCTCAAAAGGGACATAGTAGACGATCGGTTTGTTAAATTTTTGTCTATTTTCAAACAATTGCATATTAATTTACCACTTGTCGAGGCTCTTGCACAGATGCCCCGTTGGGCAATGTTCGTCAAGGAGCTGGTGATGAATAAGCGTAACCTCGAAGACGTCTCCACCATCGAACTTCGAGGGGAGTGCTCCGCCATCTTACAAAGCAAAGTGCCAAAGAAGCTAAAAGATCCAGGGAGTTTCACTATACCTTGTCTCATAGGAAATTTAGTTATTCATAATGCATTAGCTGATCTAGGTGCTAGTATCAATTTGATGCCTTATTCAATGTTTAAGAGACTAGGTTTAGGTTAGCCCAAACCCATTAGGATGAGTATACAGTTAGCTGATAGATCTATTACCCATCCTAGGGGTATTATTGAGGATGTGCTCGTTAAAGTCGATAAGTTCATTATTCCTGCAGATTTTATTATTCTTGATATGGAAGAGGACAAAAATGTACCTTTGATCTTAGGAAGACCATTTTTAGCCACTGGAAACACTATGATAGATGTTAAGATTGGTACTTTGACATTTACAGTAGAGGGAGAAAAAGTAATATTTAGCATGTCGGATTTCAGGACCAATGTTAGCAATAACGATAATGAGTGTTACTATCTAGATGTTATTAATGATGATATTCCCTTCTCTTTGAATTGTTTATTGCAGAGCATTGTGAAGAATGACATGGGAATAATCGATGGAAGTAAAGAAGAGGGTAAAGAGAGGCGTTCGATCGAGGGACCACCGTTTTTAAAGCTTAAGCAACTGCCCGAACATCTTATGTATGCTTTTCTCGAGGGCAATACAAAATCACTGATAAATGAATTTTATATTATATTTTATACTCCGAAAAAGGGCATTACCAGTTGGTTATTTATCTGAATTTCCTCAAATATTAGACATTTACATTTATATTTTATTTTCGACAGGTATGGGAAAAAGGACTACAATCGGGAATATTCGGGCTTGAAACAAATTTGACGAACCGTCGAACCAAACGTCGGCCCAATATTCACTTGGGCCCAAAAGCTAAAAAGCAGCCCAACCCAGCCCATTATAGAATTAATATGATAGATGCATTAGATATTCACGCACAAGCCACACGACAAGAAGAACGCAGCACACAAAACAGATCCAACTTGCAAGAAGATCCGCACACAAAAGGCTCACGGCTCGATGGAGAAAATCAAGGTGCAAATCTAACGCCGTTCTTGAGCAGCCTAGTGAAGACTTTGATGTACCTCTATCATCTATAAATGGGGGGAAATCTACAAGGCAGCAAGGTGGGTGGTGACCAAGGGGACCTCGACCTCATTTTACGAACGGGGCTGCGACGGGACTGAAAGTGAGGGCAGCACAGCAACGAGGGAGAAGCGGCGAACGATAACCACCGGGTGGATGAGGGACAGCGAAAGTGTGCATAACTCGCCCACCACCTGCTCGATAAAAATACTCAACGAAGGATTAGCACGGGGTCGAGTTTCAGGGAAGAAATTATGTTTTTCTCTTTGTTATTTACGCTTCCCGTCGTGTTAATACTTCATATGAGTAGCTAAATTCCGTGGTATTTGAGATTAGATGAACCCTAGCGAGATCGTACGTATGTTAAGTGTATTTGATGTTTTGATATTGTTATGACTCGTTTATGAAGCATATGATTTTGATTATGTCTATGTGATTAAAATTGCCTAGTTAACTTGATCATGTCTATGTGGTTAAGTTGATTTAGTCCGGGAAATCGTACGCTACGCTCGAGAGAGGGGCAGACGATTAAACCACTTGTAAACGAGCGGAATAAACTCATCGCTAGAGATAGGTTGAACTACCCCACCGGATTAGAGTCAAATCTAATAGCGGGATTCATCGTGTTTGAATGCGATCTTCGGTTAGATAGTTAGGGAAGCTTGCCCGGCTATTTAATTTAAAGATTAGTTGTTTACGAGTCTCGTGTGATAAGGCGCAGTTTCGTCAGTCATATAAACTCGTACGCATGTTTTAGGAATCTCCACGGTCTAATAGATAGATAAAATCTCATTACATTTGTCACTCGTTTCGATCGAGCTAGGGGGATTCGAAGTCTCAAATACTTTGCTTTTATAAAGTCGTCCCAACATCGTTATTTTGTCAAACTTTTATTTTTTATTTAGTTTATCGTTATTTTATATTTTTATCAAATCAAAAAAAATATTTTACTAGGATATTTAAACAACGTTTTTCTAAAGCATTAGTTCCTTTGGGTTCGATACTCGAATACTTGCCATTTCTGTACTATTTTCGATAGGTACACTTGCCTGTTGAGCGTAGGATAGGTTGTCGATATTCGTTTTATTTTATTACTCGATCCTCTCGATCAATCACCGGTGACTGTATCCTTACATCACGCTTTTCAACCACCTTGAAGACTCGACCAGACCATGTCTAGCTAAAGACATTAAAGGAAGCGCTACTTGGGAGGCAACCCAAGCTTTATATATTTGCATTAATCTATCAAATTTTTATGCATTTTACTACTATTTTCAGTTCTAACTATTTTATTTTAAGGTAATCGCAGGGAATCTTATCATTAAAGTTATCTACAAAGCATGCACGCCGAATTCATTCAGTCGTAACCAGTTTGGGGATGGTCCGTCACAGAGTTTGCTCGTTTACTGTGGAGCAACCGGAGTGTTCTTTACATCCCACCTACATCGATCAACACTTTATTCAGGGCAGTGTCACTTAAACTCTCTCTTTGCTTTAATTTTACACATTGAAGACAATGTGATTATTAGTTTGGGGGTGGGGTGATACATGCTAGATTTATATGATCATATGTTTAAGTATCGATGTATTTGATTGATGAAAGTTGAGATTGGAACATCATCTGTGAAAGCTCCTGTCTGTGATGAAAATTTTTAAATTTCTTTCTTATGTCGTGATAAGATTCAGCGAGTTGAATGTGAAAGTCTTGCATGTTATGTGTCTTGATATTAGCATGACTATCTGGCTACATTGATTGCTCTAGGAAGATAATACGTATCACGAGACACAAAACCAGCATTATATGTGAGTTTTTGAGCCTTCAGAAAAGATTGTTAGAGCAACTCATTACATGCTCAATGTGTTTTCATGAGTGTCACACATGGACTGAATATTTTCGAACTTGCTCTGTTATGCATGTCAACGTTACTATGTGGTTTTTTACGCGCGAAAATGAGAAGGGCACCTAAGATTGAGTCACTGGCCTAAATATCTATATACCTTACATGTTTATCACTTAGTGAGCCACTTTGAGCCTTATTTGACCTATTTGTTGATGTGGAGCCTAGATATTAAGCCATGTTAGCCTCACAATTAGCCTATATGACCTGTTATCAACGTGTTATTCTACTGATCGCTTGGTGGGAGGGGAGCGAGAAAATACTACGTCGGTGCACGAAAAAAAAAAAGCGAGCTATGAACTCCTCCCTCGATAATCTATCATCCCAAAAGGATTGAAAGAAGAGGAGCATATCGTCGTAGGAAAAAAAAAATGAAAAAAAAAGAGAGTACTAAGAACCCTTCCTGCGATAATCTCTCATTCTGAAGGCGAGGAAGAAGGGCTTAGACGAAAAAAAAAAAAAAAGAGAAGAAAAAAATAAGAATGAATAAGCACCGGCATGAGCAAAGTGAGAAGAATATGAAGAGCGATTCAGTGATTAATATGCTTGATTCTTTTAGCTCACTTATCCTATATGACATACCTCTTTGATCCAAGCCCCATTACAACCGTTGATAAAACACCCTTCGATTCGTGCATGATTTCTACTAAGTAATTGCGATATGATATATTTGCAAGCCTAGAGTACTATCTTTTTATGTTGTGAATTGAGCGCTTTGATACAGATCCCGTAAAATACTTTGAGTGACTTGAGCGACCCATGTGAGAGTTGTTAAGTGATCCGTGTTAGAATTCTGGAAATGTCTTTGTTGTTATGATATGATTACAAACTATCGCTTCATGTTTCGTGTTTTGGCTGAATACTTCATTAGTTGATGTCGATCTCGACCTACTGTGTATTGGAGCAGCTTTGCAATTGAGTGAAGAAAGAATCAAAAGAGAAAATATTTTCTTTAAAGAGGCTAAGACACATGAGAAGGAAAGAAGAATCAAAAGAGATATTCTTGCCTTGAGAAGCAACCACCTCTCACCATCATAAAACCCTACCATCATCCCTCATCCCCTCTCATCACCAATCAGCCGTCATCACCTCACGTCACCTCCTTCCACCAAGCAGCCACCTCCTTTCACCAACCCTTAACCAGCCCACACTTCACGCAGCCTCACCTCACCTTTCTCCAAACCCCTCACCTCACGTCACCTCTCAACACCTCACGCCACCTCTCATCATCCACAAGCAACCACCTCTCCGCAAGCAGCCATCTCTCCACAGCCATCATCTCATCACCCACGGCAGCCCCAACTACGCCAATCAGCCGTCATAACCAAGCAGCCACCTTACCAAGCACACACCACTCAAGGAAGCAGGCACCTCCACACTAAGAGCAGGAACGGCAGCAGCAAGAAAAAGAGAGAGAACAAGAGCGATTCGAACGAAGAACGAGGGATCAATCCGGAGCCGAATCATAGGGAAGATATCATGTTTTCTCTATCTTTATCTTTGTTTTTCCTTGTTCCCTCTCCACCTATGAGTAGCTAATTCCCTTGTGTTTGAGATTAGATGAACCCTAGCGAGATCAAACCTATGTTTTGACTACCTTATCGTCGGTTTTATTAATATTATGATTCATTTACGAATTATGTTCAGTTTCGATTATGTCTATGTGATTGGAATTGTTTATTTGTCTTGATTATGTCTATGTGATTAAGGTAATTTCTGGAAAATCGCGACTTACGCTCGAAAGAGGGACGAACGATTAGACCACTCGTAAACGAACGGAATAAAATTCAACGCTAGAAATAGGTTGAACTACCCCGCCGGATTAGAGTCAAATCTAATAGCAGAATTCATTGTGTATTAATGCGATTCTATGAAGTATAGTTAGGGAAGCTTGCCCAGCTATTACTTTCGTAGGATTAGTTGTTTGCGTGTTTATGTGATTAGGAAAGTTACGTCCAGTTACATGAATTCGTATGCATGATTTAGGAATTCTTACGGTCTAATATTTAGTAAAATCTTCGTAAGGCATGCTTAGTAATTTTGATCGAGCTAGGGGGATTCGAAGTCTCAAATACGCTTGTTTTCATAAAGTCGCCATTATAGTTTATTTCGTGAATTTAATTTAGTTCGTTATTTGCTTTTCCATACGATAAATCAATCTTTTTCACTAGGATATTTAAACAATGATTTTCTTAATTGCATAGTTCTCTTGGGTTCGATACTCGAATATTCACCGCTTCTATGCTACTATCGATAGGTGCACTTGCCTATTGAGCGTAGAGTAGTTCGTAGTTATTCGTTTTATATATTTTATTACTTGCTCATCAAGTTTTTGGAGATTGGAGAGGTGAGCGTAGAGTAGGTCTTTTCGGTTTGGAGAGGTGAGGGTAGAGTAGGTCTTTTCGGTTTGGAGAGGTGACGTGAGGTGACGTGAGGTGTCACTTGCCTACGCTTCCTTTTTGTCGGGAACAACGTTCCAGGTCGACCCTGTATTTTCCACACGCTCTTGTTTAACTCAGAACGTTTCGTTCGAATATTCCAATTTGCACTTACCAAGGATTTTTTGTTTATTTTCTTTTTATTGAGGCCTTTCAATCCATACATGTTCCCATCCTCAAAAGATTTTTCATTGATCTTCGTTGTCCTAAGGTTTTTTTTTATCGACCATTACTTCGCTCATCAAATTTTATCCGACTTAGTATCTTGTTTGAGCGAGAATTTGATTATAAATTTCTTATAATAGACAAAAGTTTGTCAGAAGGCAAGGAACAATTGACTTGTATGTCACAAGCCAACAATCTTTATCAAAAATAGTGTGATCTTCATTCAATTTTCACTCATTCTCCCAATTTTCTTACTCAGAGCTGAATGTACATCTTGTTAGCTTTCAAATATCCATTTATTTTTAGGCCTCTAATTTCCCTCCAAACACTTGTTTGGGCATTCGTTCAATTTCACGTTTTTCAAATTGCTTCCCAAAACAAGTTGATGTGGGAAATAAAAATAGAGCTGGTAGTTGAGCGATGTGGGGGAGCGAACCATACGTCGGGAGCGAATGCTACGTGGAGCAAACGCAACATTTGGAGTGAACAATACGTTGGGAACGATCACTACGTCAGGAGCGAACACTACATTGGGAGCACACGCTACGTAGGGAGCAAACATTATGTTGGGAGCAAATAACACGTCGCCTAGTTTTGCTAATCCAATGACTATAAGCATTTCATTACCCGTCTATGGAGGATTTAAGTCGTTCGCCTATCTACGGAGGACTTGGATTTTGATTACCTCTATATGAAGGACTTAAGACGTTCACCCCTCTATGGCGAGGACTTGGCATTTAATTACCTCTCTTTGGAAGACTTAAGTCGTTCACAATCGATCAAGTGAAATGAGGAATGCAACGACGTCCACTATGGTACATGACTGTCATCTAACACTTTGAGGACACAATTGATCGAAGTAAGATTAGAGAATCAATGATATAATGTTCCCTAACAATTGTCGGACAAATGAAACTAACATGTTGAAAGTCGAAAACTGCAAGCGAAGAGAGCAACTGTTCAGTCGAAAACAATATTTGACCGAAACCTATTCTACCGAGACTCTATTCCAAAGGAAGAATCTGTTCGACGGAGAAATTATTTGACCGAGTATCTATTCGATGAAGAAATTATTCTACCGAAAACTCTTCTAAGCAGAATTTGTTTGACGGGGACATTGTTTGCCCGCAATTCCGTTCGACTGAGGAAGGGTTTCTACCAAGAAAATATAGGATGGAGAAACTGTTCGACTGTTCTATGTAAAATCTGATCGATCGAAAAACTGTTCGACTGCAAATCTGTTTGACAGAGAAACTTGTTTCGACCGAGAATTTGTTCGACGGAGAAATTGTTTTATGAGTTTAAGGGATATTCGTCCCTTTTGCCCACTACGTCTAAGCTTCATAGCATGATTAGTCTCATTATTATCCGTGATAAGTCTATGAGGGATGAAAGCAGACTGGATAGGGTGTAATACCCGTAAAATTTAATACGGGATTTTGATGTAATTAACTATATGATTATGTGACTTAGAAATTTTATTTAGCTGAAGAATCTCAAAAATTCGGGTAAACATAGACAACTAAATAGAAGGAACACCCGAAAATGTTATGTTTGGACAAAAGAGGGCTAAAATTCGGGTGATGGCAGCATTAAGGTGAAGCCCGAATAAATTCGGGTGAAGCAATTTTCGGGTAAAAACAAAGGGAAGAATTCGGATAAAGACAAAGTGAAATTCGGGTGAAGTGTAAATAATTTTCGGGCAAGACATTTCTTAACCTAAGAGGAAAAACTCGTCACCTCCTTGTCACCTACTTATCATCATTTACCTAAAAGTATATCTATACCCCATTAAGTGAAAAACAGAGAACATTTTCGAAACCAAGAAAGGAGAAGAAAAGGGGAGAAGAAAACCTTCAAACTCAATAACCAACGATCGAGAGCTCGGAAAAATCTTAGAACACGTAAACTTCTGACGTGAGGTAGGTGAAATCTTTCATCTACAAACACGAAAATATTATGTGTTTTATGTGATAACGTATTTTGTTATGATCTTACGTGACTTACATGATGATTTGGTGAATTTTCGGGTGGCTATATGCGTTAAAAACCCAGATTTTTGGGTTTGAATCTATGTTACGTGTTATAGTTGTATTTACATGGAAGTTGAATGACTTAGGATTATTTTCGGGTAGATGTTATTCGGGCACTTGAATGTTTTCGGGTGTTTGAATAGTTTTTTTGGGCATAGTACTTTGTACTGTAGTCTGGAATTTATATAAATTCGGATAGGTATACGTTTCCAGGTCTTTAAAATTTTCGGACAAAGTATTTTCGGGTAACAAGGTTTTCACAGAAAAAAAAAAAAAAAATATAATTTTCGGGTCTTTTAAAATATTCTGAGTCAGAAAGGAAATTCGGCGAATTGTGTTTATTTTCGGGTAAAGAGTTTCGGGTCTTCGAAAGATATTCGGGCTCAAGTTTTCGGCATTTAAAACTAAGATTTTCGGATGGAACTGTCGGGCCACATTTTCGGGTCAAAACATTTTCGGCGTCAGACTCATTTTCGGGCAGCAACTTTCGGGCTCGAATAAAATTCGGGTCTTTGTTCAAAAAAAAAAAAAAAAAAGTCTTTTGGAGAAAAATTATTTTTACATCATTGAATGAGAAAAATGTTCCGAGTCCAACGGGCATAGTCTATTTTAACGCCCGATTAAAAGTTTTCGAAATAAATTTTCCAGGTTCAAAATAATATTTTCAGGGAAGGTAGTTTTAATGTGTACTGTGGCATTTCATTTGTATATCACACATGCATTTCATATCAGTACGAGTGAGTGATGACCGTGTGGACACGGTGACACTTTATAGTGTCAACGAGCGGGGTAGATCGTGATCGCGTTGATGATTCGTAGAAGAATCGAGGTTAGTACTCATATATGACACCTGACGGCAGACAGGCGTGATCGATCTGTCTACTCGGGCGTGAACGTCCCGAGGTGCAAAACCGTTTTTTATGTTATTTTCACGGAAGGAGCGACCTGGTAGGGCAGTTGCGTGAACGTCTAAACGCTATCAGTGTAGGCTACCGTCTTTTATATTATTTTCGCGGAAGGAGCGACCTGGTAGGGCAGTAGCGTGATCGTCTAAACGCTATCAGTGTAGGCTACCGTGATTGTTATGGGCGCGCGAGGTGTCGAGTCTAACCTAGGGCCCTGTGTCGAGATATGATAAGATGGATTTGAGAGGAAAAAGTCGAGCGTGCATTTATGGTGAGATATTTTGGGATGATGGGTGAGCGCACGCTGCATTCATGCATGTTTTCACCTACTGGGCAATCGCTCAGTTTTATGTGTTGTAGGTACGACCGAGTCCGACGTCGAGGTATGTCGCGACTGAGGCAGGCTGATGGCGGTAACTCCACGGACTTTTGAGAGCGAGGTTGTACATGGATGAAGACCTGTGGAGCGGCATTAGGGCGTTTTGATATTTTGAATATTTTGGGACTACGGCCTTTGTAAATATACGACTTTGTAACCCGTATGTACTATAATATATTCTATTTTACGAAAACGTTTTTGTAAAATGGGTCTTCCGCGGCTTTCGTTGCGGAAATCCGCCACTAATAGTATTTAGAAAATGAGGGTCGTCTCAGGTGGTATCAGAGCTTAGGTTATAGATTCTGAAGACTGTCCATGTACGGCCGCTCAAAAGTCTGGAGGATCAGCCCTTGCCTGTAAGTTTTTATGTTTTAACGTGATTGAATGTTAAAAGTGATATGCCTACTTGTATGAATAATTGTAGATAATAGTAAGAATGCCGAGAGGAAGAAAAAGAGACGCGGGTGAATCTAGTCGTAGGGCTGAAACCAAGTCCCCTACTAATGAGCGGGACTCTACCATCTTGCGACTTACTGAACTGGTCCAACGACATTCGGACCAGATCAATGAACTTATCCATAATAGGAACTCATCTGAACATGGTCAGTCTCCACAACCAGAGCGTATAGAGATTATAGGAGAGAGATTCAGAAAACTAAACCCTCCAACATTTGCGGATGCCACTGACCCTGCAGTAGCAGAAGATTGGCTGCGTACAATTGAAGATATGTTTATCTATAGTCGGGTGCCGGAGGATGAAAAGGTCCTTTGTGCCGTTTCCATGCTAAGGGGAAACGCTAGGTTCTGGTGGGACACAGTTAAGGTCTTGGAGAATCAAATAACAATGTTGTGGGAACGATTCAGAGAATTGTTCCACAGCAAATACTTCACAGCCCACGAACAAGAAAGAAGGATGCACGAGTTCATGTGCTTAAAACAAGGAGGGATGACAGTCGCAGAGTATATTCGCAAATTTGAGGAGCTGTCTCGTTTTGGCCCTCATATGGTGACAACTAATCTCTTGAAGGTAACGAGGTTTATAATGGGCCTCAAACCCGAAATCTATCGAGACTTAAGTATAGCGGGAGCCCGACAGATGGAATTCACACAAGTGGCAGAGCGGGCGATGATTGCTGAGCAAGCGGAGGCGCAGATTGTCGAGGCTCAAGAGGCGAAAAGAAGAAGAGAGAATCAGCAAGGAGCAGGGGGTGATCGTAAACGCCAATTCTTTGGCAGAGGCCCTAGTAATCAAGGAAACCGCCAGGGTCAACAAAACTGGCGTCCAAACTCAATGCCTAATCAAGGACCGACTAGCTTCCCGAATAAACCCCCAAACTTTACGCCCCAATGCCCAAAATGCGGGCGCTATCATGTTGGAGCTTGTGTCAGAACGGGGCCAAATCCAAATCCCCAGTGCTTCCGATGCAGGAGATTAGGCCATTATGCCAGAAATTGTCAAGAAAATTTTCCGCAGAACTCGACCCAACCACCGGTCCGACCTCTACCCGTTCCAGTTCGAGTTTTCACCTTGACGAACGAGGAGGCAGAAGCAAACCCCTCGGTAGTGACGGGTACGTTAACTATCTATAATATACCTACATCTGTGCTCATTGATTCGGGAGCCACACATTCGTTTGTGTCGGCTAAATATGTGGCAAAGGTGGGAATATCTCCTACCTTATCTGAGTGTAACTATGTAGTAAGCTTACCACACGGTGATCCGACACACACTAATCAAGTGTTGGAAGGATGCTCCGTGATCATAAAGGGTAGAAAGTTAAGAGTCGATTTGATCGTAATCCCGATGAACGACTACGATGTTATCTTCGGGATGGATTGGCTTTCAAGATATGGAGCCATCATTGACTGTAATAGAAAGATAGTAAGATTCCAATTACCCGAGGAAGAGGTGTTCACTTTTTCGGGTAAGGTAAATCAGAACAGTATCCCTCGAATTTCTGCTTTAAAGGCTCAACGACTTTTGGGGTCAGGTTGTGAGTCTTTTCTAGTATATGCGGTGAAAGCAGATGAGTTATCTCCTCCAGAACTAAAACACGTGCCAATAGTCAACGAATACGCCGATGTATTTCCTGATGATCTCCCGGGGTTACCCCCTGATCGAGAAATACAGTTCACGATAGATCTGGTGCCAGGAGCAGCCCCAATCTCTAAAGCCCCTTACCGTCTAGCGCCTAATGAACTACAGAGTTGAAAGAACAGCTGGAGGAACTGTTGCAAAAGGGGTTCATTCAGCCCAGCTTCTCACCGTGGGGAGCACCAGTTCTTTTTGTACGGAAGAAGGATGGGTCGATGAGGCTGTGCATCGACTACAGAGAGCTGAATAAAAGCACGATCAAGAATAAATATCCATTGCCGAGGATCGACGATTTATTTGACCAATTGCAAGGTGCTACGATATTCTCGAAAATCGACCTCCGTTCTGGATACCATCAACTGAAGATCAGGGAGTCAATATTCCGAAAACCGCGTTCAGCACGAGGTACGGCCATTACGAGTTTTTGGTCCTGCCTTTCGGGCTGACAAATGCACCAGCCGCTTTTATGGACCTGATGAATCGGGTTTTCAAAGACTTTCTTGATCGCTTTGTTATCGTCTTCATCGACGATATTCTCATATATTCTAAGACGAAAGAAGAACACGCAACCCATCTACGCACTGTCTTAGGAATTATGCGGGAGAAACAGCTCTACGCCAAATTTAAGAAGTGTGAATTCTGGTTGGAGCAAGTAGCCTTTCTGGGACACGTCATTTCTGGAAATGGAATCTCGGTGGATCCCAGTAAGATCGAAGCAGTGAATAACTGGCCACGACCCACTACTCCTACTGAAGTACGGAGTTTTCTAGGACTTGCAGGATACTACCGTAAGTTCATTGCTGACTTCTCTAGTATTGCCTCAACCCTGACGAATCTGACAAGGAAGAATGTGCCGTTCATATGGACAGAATCATGTGAGCAGAGCTTCCAAAACTGAAGAGACGGCTTACTTCAGCCCCAATTTTGACGATACCATCGGGAACCGGAGGATTTTCGGTCTATAGCGACGCATCGAAGAATGGCTTGGGATGCGTGTTGATGCAAAATGGGAAGGTTATCGCATATGCTTCTCGACAATTGAAAGAGTACGAGAAGAATTACCCAACACATGATCTGGAACTCGCAGCAGTAGTTTTCGCTCTGAAGATTTGGCGGCACTACCTTTACGGAGAAAGATGCGAAATCTATACGGACCATAAGAGCCTGAAGTACTTCTTCACCCAGAAGGAGTTGAATATGAGGCAACGACGTTGGTTAGAACTCGTTAAGGACTACGACTGCGTGATCAATTACCATCCAGGCAAAGCGAACGTAGTCGCCGATGCATTAAGCCGAAAAACCGTAAATGCAGAACTTTGCAGACTTGAAGTGGAAATATAAATTTGGGCGAGGTTGAAACGAAATTAGCAGCACTGACCCTTCAGCCCACATTACTAGAAAGGATCAGGAGACACAAGAAGAAGACGAGCTCTACTTGAAGATCCGAAGTGCGCAAATGGAGCAAGCACCACCCGACTTCGAAATACGAGAAGACGGGAGTTTACGATACAAGAATCGCTTATATGTACCCAATGACGAGGAGCTACGACGAACCATAATGACGGAAGCACACGCCACGACATACTCGGTACACCCAGGTGCTACAAAAATGTATCAAGACTTACGAACAACCTACTGGTGGCCAGGAATAAAGAAGGACATTGCGGCATTCGTAAGTCAATGTCTAACATGTCAGCAGGTTAAGGCGGAACACCAACGACCGGCAGGGACCTTACAACCCCTACCAATTCCCGAATGGAAGTGGGACCACATTACGATGGATTTTGTCGTCGGCTTACCGAAGACTGTAAAAGGCCACGACGCCATTTGGGTGATTGTTGATCGCCTAACCAAATCTGCTCATTTTCTGCCGATTAGCTCAACCTTTTCCATGGAGCGGTACGCGGAGTTATATATTCAGGAAATAGTTCGACTCCATGGGATTCCATCTTCTATCGTCTCGGATCGAGATCCGAGATTTCTATCAAATTTCTGGAGAAGTTTACAGAAGCAATGGGAACCAAACTCTCGTTCAGTACCGCCTACCATCCTCAGACAGACGGACAATCCGAACGAACGATCCAAACCCTTGAGGATATGTTACGTGCATGCGTACTAGACTTCAAGGGAAATTGGAGTAAATACCTCCCATTGATCGAGTTCTCATACAATAATAGCTATCACGCGACGATTGGGATGGCACCGTACGAGGCCTTATACGGGCGTAAATGCCGATCTCCAGTACACTGGGATGAAGTCGGCGAGCGAACATTATTAGGCCCCGACATGATACGTGAAATCACGGAAGCCATAGAGAAAATTCGGGAGAAAATGCGAACGGCTCAGAGTAGACAAAAGAGCTATGCGGATCAGAGACGGAGGCCATTGGAATTCGCAGAAGACGACTGGGTATTTTTGAAGATATCCCCGATGAAAGGCGTAAAGCGATTCGGACGAAAAGGCAAGCTGAGTCCAAGATATATAGGCCCATTTAAAATTTTAAACGAGTCGGCGAGGTCGCGTATCAGTTAGAATTACCAGCTTCACTGTCACAGGTCCACGATGTATTCCACGTATCAACATTACGAAAATACATCGCGAACCCAAGCCAGGTGGTGGAGAACGAGTTTTCTTATCAGCAGTTGAGGCCAGACCTAAGTTATGAAGAAAAGCCGGTAGAGATTTTGATGCAGGAAATAAAACGACTTCGGAATAAAAACATTCCGTTAGTCAAAGTATTGTGGCGGAATCAAGCAATTGAAGAAGCCACTTGGGAGCGAGAGGACGATATAAGAAATCGTTATCCCGAATTATTCCAATTGGCGTAATTTCGGGGACGAAATTCTTTTAAGGGGGGGAGGATGTAATACCCGTAAAATTTAATACGGGATTTTGATGTAATTAACTATATGATTATGTGACTTAGAAATTTTATTTAGCTGAAGAATCTCAAAAATTCGGGTAAACATAGACAACTAAATAGAAGGAACACCCGAAAATGTTATGTTTGGACAAAAGAGGGCTAAAATTCGGGTGATGGCAGCATTAAGGTGAAGCCCGAATAAATTCGGGTGAAGCAATTTTCGGGTAAAAACAAAGGGAAGAATTCGGGTAAAGACAAAGTGAAATTCGGGTGAAGTGTAAATAATTTTCGGGCAAGACATTTCTTAACCTAAGAGGAAAAACTCGTCACCTCCTTGTCACCTACTTATCATCATTTACCTCAAAGTATATCTATACCCCATTAAGTGAAAAACAGAGAACATTTTCGAAACCAAGAAAGGAGAAGAAAAGGGAGAAGAAAACCTTCAACTCAATAACCAACGATCGAGAGCTCGGAAAAATCTTAGAACACGTAAACTTCGGACGTGAGGTAGGTGAAATCTTTCATCTACAAACACGAAAATATTATGTGTTTTATGTGATAACGTATTTTGTTATGATCTTACGTGACTTACATGATGATTGGTGAATTTTCGGGTGGCTATATGCGTTAAAAACCCAGATTTTTGGGTTTGAATCTATGTTACGTGTTATAGTTGTATTTACATGGAAGTTGAATGAGTTAGGAATATTTTCGGGTAGATGTTATTCGGGCACTTGAATGTTTTCGGGTGTTTGAATAGTTTTTGGGCATAGTACTTTGTACTGTAGTCTGGAATTTATATAAATTCGGATAGGTATACGTTTCCAGGTCTTTAAATTTTCGGACAAAGTATTTTCGGGTAACAAGGTTTTCACAGAAAAAAATAATAATTTTCGGGTCTTTTAAATATTCTGAGTCAGAAAGGAAATTCGGCGAATTGTGTTTATTTTCGGGTAAAGAGTTTCGGGCCTTCGAAAGATATTCGGGCTCAAGTTTTCGGCGTTTAAAACTAAGATTTTCGGATGGAACTGTCGGGCCACATTTTCGGGTCAAAACATTTTCGGCGTCAGACTCATTTTCGGGCAGCAACTTTCGGGCTCGAATAAAATTCGGGTCTTTGTTCAAAAAAAAAAAAAAAGTCTTTTGGAGGAAAATTATTTTTACATCATTGAATGAGAAAAATGTTCCGAGTCCAACGGACATAGTCTATTTTAACGCCCGATTAAAAGTTTTCGAAATAAATTTTCCAGGTTCAAAATAATATTTTCAGGGAAGGTAGTTTTAATGTGTACTGTGGCATTTTATTTGTATATCACACATGCATTTCATATCAGTACGAGTGAGTGATGACCGTGTGGACACGGTGACACTTTATAGTGTCAACGAGCGGGGTAGATCGTGATCGCGTTGATGATTCGTAGAAGAATCGAGGTTAGTACTCATATATGACACCTGACGGCAGACAGGCGTGATCGATCTGTCTACTCGGGCGTGAACGTCCCGAGGTGCAAAACCGTCTTTTATGTTATTTTCACGGAAGGAGCGACCTGGTAGGGCAGTTGCGTGAACGTCTAAACGCTATCAGTGTAGGCTACCGTCTTTTATATTATTTTCGCGGAAGGAGCGACCTGGTAGGGCAGTAGCGTGATCGTCTAAACGCTATCAGTGTAGGCTACCGTGATTGTTATGGGCGCGCGAGGTGTCGAGTCTAACCTAGGGCCCTGTGTCGAGATATGATAAGATGGATTTGAGAGGAAAAAGTCGAGCGTGCATTTATGGTGAGATATTTTGGGATGATGGGTGAGCGCACGCTGCATTCATGCATGTTTTCACCTACTGGGCAATCGCTCAGTTTTATGTGTTGTAGGTACGACCGAGTCCGACGTCGAGGTACGTCGCGACTGAGGCAGGTTGATGGCGGTAACTCCACGGACTTTTGAGAGCGAGGTTGTACATGGATGAAGACCTGTGGAGCGGCATTAGGGCGTTTTGATATTTTGAATATTTTGGGGCTACGGCCTTTGTAAATATACGACTTTGTAACCCGTATGTACTATAATATATTCTATTTTACGAAAACGTTTTTGTAAAATGGGTCTTCCGCGGCTTTCATTGCGGAAATCCGCCACTAATAGTATTTAGAAAATGAGGGTCGTCTCATAGGGGATATGGGTGAGTCCATATATATCTTTAGCCTATTAGTGATACATTTGGATGCGAATAGTACATTGCACAAGCGAATAGGAAAAAAATTGAGAAAGTGCTTTCGGGTTAGGACATTTTGAAATAGTTTCATGCAAGGCATTTGGTGAAATACCCTTATTACGAAAGTCGAGAGCATATGCACCAGATTAATCACCAAGTCCCAGTACTTCTGATAAAAAAAGGCGGAAAACCATCAGGTCCTAGGGATTTATAAGGGAATCCACCTGTTAGTGCTCCACGGACATCATCAGTAGTGTAAGGTCGACATAGGTCCTGGTTCATCTCACTCATAACACTTCTAGGTATCGTTCTCGTAGCCTTTGCCATATTTGCTTGATTCGGTTTGCCAGAACGGAACTGTTCTTTGAAATAACTTGTTACTGCAGTCTCTATCGCCGGTTGTGTCTCACACCACAGTCCAAGTAGATCCCAGACATGATAAATGAGGTTCACCTTTTGTCGAGCAGAGGCTTTTCTGTGAAAAACTTGGAAGTCAGATCTCCTCGTAGGCCAATCGAGTTCACATTATTGCATCCAATATACCTCTTCTTGTCTTATCTCATGTTTGTATTCCATCAGCAACATCCTTTCTCAGGCTCTTGATGGATCCGTAAGTGGGTTAGCTCTCATCTTGTTAATATCGTCTTCGATTGCCCGACGCCAAAGCCGTAAATTATTATAGTATTTCCTATACCAATGAGATAGGTCATGTCGAGAATCCTCCATAGCTGCCAAACATCTCTGTCGGATTTATTTTCATGAGGAGTTCAAATCTGTCCGATGATATTCTCGCACTTTTCCTCATTGGTCCATCGAACATCGAAAAGAAACATGCTATTTGTACGAGGAGGACGGGGCAAGGAAGGCATTGTTTCAATAATTAGTGCATGATGATCTGAGCACAAAGTAGGAACATAGAACACTTTAGCATTTGGGAAGAGATTAAATCATTTTGCTTTAGTACACGCCCTATGAAACAAGGTATAACGCTAGCCCTCATATTCCATATCAACTAATATGCTGTCAAGATGACAATTAAGAAAAGCTTTCATCTGTCGTGCCGGTCTCAATCGTCCCCAGAGTTTTTCGTCGTTACTTACGATCTCTTTATAATTGTCTGCACAAAGCCATTCGTTTCGACCCAAGGTGCTAACACGTCGTAGTTATTACCAGCTGTGTCTACACGCCTGAGTGTTAGGATCGCCACGAAACCCCGTAAAATGCCACAGACTATTGGATGCGGATCACTTAGGCTTAGGTCAACGTGAAATTTCGAGAGTGATAACATTCATGCGTCAATATTCTTGTCCAAGAGGAGATCTAGGCCACCCTTTCGTCTCACTGCGTTGACGCCTACCCCATGAAATCCAAACTTTCTTTGAACATATTCATAACAATCGACGGGGATCCATGATCGACAATGAATCCTCCGCCGTTAAAGTCGAGCTAGTCTTTCTGAGAGCCATTGTTCTTTCTTTTCTGCCCACTACAGTCCTCCATGTCATCTGCAGCCTTACGCTTTCATACGATTACCCGAGCAACTATCGACTGGTTTTGTTCCCTAGGTAGTTTAGTGAATGTGCGGTGCAAAAAATTATTCTCCGAAGTCGGTGCAGCAGTGGGAGATGATCCTTTCTCAAGATGATTCCCGAACTAGGGGTGGGGTTCATAAATCAGGTCGTTGGGACATGTAGAAACTCGAATTCTTTTTGTGAGACAATCACACTATGCAGCTTTCGGAGATCATGTACTAGATAGGATTAAGGCTGGCAACATCCAGGTAGAATTCATATTTCCTCTTTTCAATTTCGAAAGGAAAACGAAGGCTCTTAAAGAAAGAGAAAAAGAACTTCCAAGAAGAGAGGAAAGAAAACTCCTGAAAAGAGAGAAAAATAAGTATTTGTTGTAATTTAAACACAACTTATTAAAAGATTTATGTTCAGGAGAACGAATTTTATTGCAAGATGGAGATCTCGTCATAGAAGATGACATATAATAAAGTTACAACACCATAAAAAGAAAATCCCGAGAATTTCTCGTCGATAGTAGATAAAAAGAGCAAAAGAGATCAACATGAAGGAGATCATCGCCATTGTTCTCTTGCTCTTCTGCTATCTGCTTCACTGAGTCGACGATACACTCACTACAAAAGAGCACCTCTATCCTCAATAGTGTATTTATATCTCCGGTCTAATGGAAATTCCTCCAACTTATACAGTCTATCAAGCTCAAGCTTCTCGAGAACCATAAAGTGACTAGACTCTGATCTCAAAATAACAAGATTCAAATAAGAAATTTTTAAATATTTAATGGGAAATGTGCTTCAACGGTACACCACTCATCACCAACAAACGCTTTACTGTACAGTTTGAGTACTTCAAGATTCAGAAGCGAACCAATCACGGTCATATCTTTCCAACTAATTTTTCCAACCCAAAAATATAATCTATTCAGCGAGTGCGGGAATGAGATGCTCTTTATGTCTAAAGGAATAGAGTTGTCGAGCGATAATACGACCACTTCTCCTCCAATACATTTAGAATCATAGCACACTCTTAGTTTGACTAGATTCAGGATTCTTCTAACGACCTCCCTCTTTACCCATGAAATTTATCATCTCTCTGAAGCGTTTGCAGATGGTGCAACACATTGGAAATTTTTAATAAGCGCGTCTTAATTGAGGAGTGCCCCATAATTCGTCTTATTTACCTGACTGCAAGGTAATTTATTTAGACGAACTAATAATATGCCTATCAATTTTTTCAAACTTAAATCGACAAGAATGTAAGTAATTCCATTATCAAATAATCCAATTACAAAAGTAAACACGACAAAATTACATCAATGCCTTCGTACTATCTAATCCTCGTACAACATTTAGGGCATAAACCTCAACTAATAATTGGTGTGAATGTAAATTATATTAATTTTCCAATATAAGAAGTTATATGTGAGATAAAAGATATATATATATATATATATATATGTAATAAAACAACGAATGAGAAGTTTGTTTGCGATAGGGCTGTAAACAAGCCAGCTCAAGCCGAGCTTGACTCATTTTGGGGCTCGAGCTCGAGCTCGATTACTACTCATAGAGCTCGAGAGCTCGAGCTTGAGCCGGTTCATCGAGTCGCGAACCGGTTCGGCTCATCTTTCACCCATAGTGTTGCAAACCGGGGACTTAGAATATTTTTTTCGAAATAATCTAATCTCGCACCTTCTCAACCGGTACGTGTCTAAGTACTCCTCGACTCATTTGATTCGCGTCTTAGCCGCGATAAGCCTTCACGCCCATTCGTCCTGCGTTGTAGTGCGGAAGCGTAACAAAAGACAAACGGTAAAAAGAAGGGGACCGTCGGAGTGGCCCTCCGACTGGCTAAAAAGTACAAAGGAGAAAACTCAAACCCGTGATGCGCCGAATAAGCCTCGGCCTCACTTACAATAACTCGAAAGCTACCTAGCCTAAGCTAAGACACGATTATCTCCTAAGTCCCTTCTTGAGATTTTAATCACTCGCCTAACTCTCTCGTGAATACCTACTCGCGATCCCTAATCTCGAACCCGTCTTGAACTCGAGAATCATGGCTTTGTGCGCTTGTGGATTTCGCCAAGTGTCGATTCATTGAGGAGAGCTTGAAATTCCCTCTATTTATAGGCTCGAAAATCTGGTCTAAGAAAGTTCTAGGATCCCTTGAATATCTTAACTTCCTTGTTGGAAAAGTTCTCCCCTAGATTTGGTATATTTTGGCAACCACTTCTATTCCTTTGAATTTAACTTATTCTAAGCCTAGATCCTTCCATGATCTCGTCTTGAATTAGTCCTCGCCCGCACGTGCCATTCGAGTCCACCGCGCCGCCTCACGCGCTGCCCCACATACACCTTGGCCTTGCCTCCTTGGCTTGGCCTCAGCCACCATGACGCCACTGCCGTCGCTGCCGACCGCCGCCTTGTGCTGCCATGCACCGCCATGCTCAGCCTGACCCGCGCCGAGCCACCGCCCGTCGCCAAACCTAGCATCAACGCCAAGTCTGTCCCGCATGATGCTAAACTAAACCTCAATGAGAATCTGGCCCACATTGTGCCGCCGCGCCGCAAGCGTTGGCCTTGCCTGTGCCTCGAGCTGCCTTAAGCCTGCGCGCGCAGTCCGCCTGACGCCGCCGATGAGTCCCGCGCAAAGTTTGGCCCGATGGTGGTGTGCTGCCACGTCCGACCGCGCGCGCCTGTTTGTGCGCGCGCGTCGGCTGGCCACCTTTCCGTCAACAGCCCGGCTCCGGCCAAGTCCCTCGTTACCTTACCGGACCTTGATCATGTGTTTGGAGTCAGAAATTCTCCAAGTGGTTGGACCGCTCCAACTTTACACCTTGGACAGTGCATCATTGCTTCGTTTGACTCGGCAATGATCGAGCCGCTTACGTGACACTCAAGGTTGTGACACATAGTTTGAGATTTAGTGATGAGATAATTATCCGTTATTAATTATTATCACGAAACCGCCACCACTCAAGGGAACATGTTTGTGTCCAAGAATTCATGATGTATAATTTTCAAGGATCCACCACCAAAAATGATAACGATAAGTGCATTATATCCTGCAGCTAAGCTATAGTATTTTCATCTTTGACATGTCTTGTGTATGATGAGTCTTTTCCTACAACACATCTGAGCTAGTCGACACATAATATATATACATATATAGATATATATTATTGAATGGCCTACATTGCAAGCAAGCAAGCATTATATTAAACTCTTATCTCAGTTATGTATGTAGTTGAATGCATGAAATGTATCATATTATCCGACCTTTATATCTCATATCTGCCTGCGTTTAATGCAATGTCCGGTCCGATATTATGGAATTATCTACCTTTCAATGTCTTAAATCCTAAGCCCGTGCATGTGGTATGTATTGTATTATATGTATCGACGACAGCCGTTGAATAATTGAAATACACACACACAAAGCATATTATGACATGTAAGAACAATGGAAAAACTACATTTACTTGTGGAAATTACAAAATGTTCTTCAATGACAACACGGATTCTACATATGTAGAACATTTAATATATATATATATATATGACGTACTAAAATTACAAAATAGTTGGAACATTGAGATGAATGAGTATCAATCAAATATGGTTCTCTTTGCTTGATTTTCTGCTGCTGCTGCTGCTGCTCCAGTGTACTGCCTGCTTTACGCCCTCATATATTGAAGCCTAAAACGTAAAGAACAACTCAGTAAAACACTTGGTTTATTATACGATTTAATTAGGACGGAAGAAGGAAAAATACTCCTACATACATAAATGTAAGTTGGTGGAAGACAATAATGTTATTTTATTATTATTTTTAAATTTTTAATAAACATAAACGATATACACATACCTGAGTGCTTTATTCAAATATCCACCCACCCTTATATATTTTACCAATCAAACGTAGTTGTGATAAATAAGGGTTTTATCTCGTCCACATGACAAATATTAAATAAGGACCATTATGATTGTTGACGACTAGCAAAGACAATCTAGTCTTTGATGTTGTTACTTAATCAATGTATGTGGCCATAGTTTCTTTCTAGAAAAATAGTAGATTATAACTCATTATCATCCAATTAAAAAAGCAGAAGCATAACTAAAACATGACAATAGTAATGTCCGGGCTACAGTGTCACACTATCGAGGTAATAATGGAGAACGAAGAGAATATCAAAAAGGTTAAAAGAAAGCATCAGTCTATTACTAGGTTTTAGTTCTTGATCTTTAAGTCTTACTATCTGTAAATTTTGACTGGAAATATAGTAATCTTGAAACTAATCTAATCTTCAAGAGCTACCTACCCTTCAATGCAAAAAAAAAACTAACTTAAAAAAATGATGGGTTCAAGAAATCAAAAACCACTTACCAAGAAATGAGAAGTTCTGTTGTTGATATTGTAAGCACGAGAAGACAATCCATCAGAGAAGCCCCCATTTCTCTTTCTCCTCATCTTTCCATCAAATGGCTTGGCAATGAACTCCTCGTCGCCACTCTCGCGGCTCGTCGTCGTTGAAAATGGTGAAAACCTCGAGGAAGACGAAAACCCCAAAGTATCCTCATCACCGCCCAAATAAGCTTGCTTCTTTCCTCTGCCGCTCCTGCCGAATTTCCCAAAAAGCCCCCTCTTCTTCTTCGTCATCCTCTCCATGGTAGTAGATACTGGAGTAGCAGTAATACCCTCGTCAGGAGGACTCTCAAGAACCTTGTCGTGGACGCTCTCCGTAACGAACAGTCTGAACGAGGAAAATTTCGGCCGGCCCAAATTGTACGGACCGTCAAGAACCGCCGTGGGAGAGAGTGTTTTCGTATTTTTACGGTCAAGAACAGCCGTGGCCGTGAGGGTTGAGGAGCCGTGCTTTCTGCATGGTGGAAGCTCCAGGATTAGGCCGACGGGTTCGGGTCGGACGATGATGTCCGTGCAGGGTCGGGGCTTTCCGGGCTGTTCTTCCCACTTGAACGGCACTGAGGCTATTGTTTGGAGTGGATGTTCGGGCGAGTCCATGGTGGTGGCGTTGGCCAGGGGTAGAACTGGAAATTGAAGAGTGGGGAGGTCTTTTTTGTTCTCTCCTCCCATGATGTGTGAAATTGAAGGACTATGTAATGTTTTTAGATATTTCTTGATTGGTTATGGAGAGATTGCGTGGCTTTTAATCATGGGGAGAAAAATGAATGAAGAGGGGACCTGAAAATATGAAGTGTTTGTATCTGTTCGCTGTGAGTGAAAAGGGACGAACAAATATTAAATGGTTGAGTTTGTGGTATTTATTGCTTATCACACTACGATACAAATGTTTGAAATTGGGTTGGATTAGAGATGGCTAATGGGCTGGTTCGGCCCGGAACCGGTCTTACCGGTTCAAGAACCGGAACCGGTCCGGTTTTACCGGTACCGGACCGGTTCCGATAGTTGGGAACCGGTTGTTACCGGTTCCGGTTCCGGTTCGGAACCGGTAACAACCCAACGGGCTAGAAACCTAGCCGGAACCGGAACCGGAACCGGTAACGGCTAGTTTTCTAGCCGTTGCCAACGGATCTTTTTTTTTATTATTTTTTTATTTTTTATACCATATTAAAAAATCTATAAATACCCCTATTTACCTTCATTTTTCACATTCTTACTCTCATTCTCTCTCAAACTCTTAAAATTAAATTCTCTAATACTCCCAACAATCTCAATCTCTCCCACTCTCTCATTTTATTATTAAAAAAAATATCCACATTATTTTTATTATACACACACGAAAAATACACACACACTCACGAAAAATTCTATATTTTTTTTACTAACATGGCATCGAGTTCGAACCCGAACGACGATATTTTCGGTTATATTCTTACAGGTTTTGATGATATGGAGCGTGTCGACGAAGATCACGACGGCGATGGCGGTGATGTTAGAACCGGAACCGGACCGAGCCAAGAAGCATCCACGGTATCGGGACCGTCTCGCACCCGGAAGAAGCGCTCCAAAATTTGGGAACATTTCGACCTCGTGCTTGACGCCGGAAATCCGGCCATGGGTAACGCTTTTTGTAAAATTTGTCGTGCTAAATATCAATATAGGAGCGGTGGTAACTCCGGCGGTACGGGATCTATGAAAAAACACTTAGTTGGTTTTCATAAAATCGATGAGGTGACGTTACAACCGATAGGTAGTGAGCGTACACAACAACAAATTAGCGCACACACCGGTAGGAATTTTGTTATCACGAGGAAAATTTCGAAAATGGCTCTTGTCAAATTTGTCGTCACTTGTGAAGAGCCGTTTTGTATTGCGGAAAATGAAGGGTTCATCAACTTCACTAGTTCGATACAACCCGGATTCCATCAAGTAGGTCGTAAAACACTTAGGAAGTACGTGTTAGAAACGTTTAACGACTATAGGAAGAGTTTGATTACACATTTGTCTAACATTTCCTGCAGGGTGAGTTTAACTACCGATATTTGGACGAACGTCACGTCGCAGTCTTATCTCGTGGTGACATGCCATTGGATAGACGAGACATGAACGATGCAAAAAAGAATTTTGTCCCTTGATCCCATTGATTCGCTACATACGGGACACACAATTGCGATGTATGTCTTGAATGTGGCGAAAATATACGGGATTGAGGAAAAAATTATGTCTATCACGTTAGATAATGCTAGCGCTAATAATAATGCTATGGAAAAAATTAGATCTCAACTTAATTTGCCTCTTAACGGTCGATTGCTTCATGTTAGGTGCGCTTGTCACGTAATTAATTTATGTGTCAAATGTGCATTCGACGAGATTTTGGGGCAGGTGATAGACAAGTTTAAAGCCGCAGGAAAACAATTACGGGAGCGCCGCCTCGAACGCTCGTGGAGACAAACGGTCGAGGCGACCGGCCTTAGGTATAAAAAGTTTCCCCTACCGGTTCCGACTAGGTGGAACTCTTTATATCACCTTCTTAGCACATTTATGCGCTATAAAGATTTGGTCACCCATTTTTGGAACAACAACACAGTCGGCCCTGATTCGACGCATCATTTGACCGAGTTCGATTGGGACATTTGCGGGATGTGCGTCTCTTTACTTGAGGTATTCAAGAAAGCAACGAAAAAAATTTCCGGTGTTCATTATCCGACATCGCCATTATTTATTCCGTTGCTTTTTAGCATGTGTTATAAATTTATTGAATACCGTAATAATCCATACTTGACGGGTTTCGTGGAGCATATGGAAGCAAAATTTAAAAAATATTGGGAAACAATTCCAATTGTCCACGGCTTGGCGGCTTTACTCGACCCGAGCTGTGGTAGTGACACTTTTGATATTTTTTTCGAGTATTACGAGAGATTTCTTGGAAAGAATGTTGACGATCAAAAGACGTCAATTACGCTTTCTCTCCAAGAACTTTTCCGTTTTTATAGTCATCAACAGGTACAGGGCGGTTCGACAGAGCATGTGACCGAGGGAGTGACGGGGTCCGGTAGTAGTCAAGGCCGCCCATTGGATGTCCTAAAGCGGTTGAGGATGCAAAAGTCGAAAGGGAAGACGGCCGCACCTACGAACTCAAATGAGATTCAACTCTATTTGAGTCTCAACTTCCAAACACCCGAAGGATTCGACGTTCTCCAGTGGTGGAAGTCGAATGCAACGCTTTACCCGACGCTAGCGGTTATCGCTCGAGACGTTCTAGCGGTGCAAGCGTCAAGTGTCGCTTGTGAATCCGCGTTTTCTACGTGCGGTCGAATTATTGGAGATCGACGGACCAATCTTAAAGCGAGTTCTCTTGCGATGCTCGTGTGTTTAAAAGATTGGTTCGCCGCTGAATCCAAGAACCGGACGGACAACGCAATCGATGAGTTCCAAGCCTCGAGTTCCGACGACGACGAAGAGGCTAGATCGTGTAGAGTTTTAATTAATGAAGATGTAATATAGTTTTTTTTTTCTTTTTATGTAATTTTATTTTTTATGTAATTTAGGTATTTTATTTTATGTATTTTTTATAGAAATTTTTATTTTAAGTATTGAGTTATAATAAAATTTTGGAATTTTTTTTAAGTATTGACTATTGAGTTTAATAAAAAATTAGAAATTGGTATAAAAAATTAAAACTTAGTATAAAAATTTGGAATTTTTTCAATTCGAATTTAATAAAATTTGTGCATTTCTCGTCTGTGTATAATAAAAATAATGTGGGTATTTTTCGAATTTAAAAATTAGATTTTTTGGTATCGGGTGAAACGGTCCGGAACCGATAAGGAACCGGTATGTCCATACCGGTTCCGAATTGGTTCCGGGATTTTGGACCCGGAACCGGTCAGGTAATTACCGTGCCGGAACTGGAACCGGTTCCATGGAACCGGAACCGGTGGAACCGGAACCGGTGGAACCGGCACGGAACCGGAACCGGTTGAACCGGTTCCCATCTCTAGGTTGGATAATGTCCTATAAAGATTTTTTAATTTTTTTTAGGAAAACGATAACAATAATATTGGACAAAATTTTATAATGAAATTAATAAATAGAACTGCTGTTGGAGTGTGTTTGATTGGGGGTATTAGGGGATTAGAGGAATTAGATTTAATTAATGCAGTGTTTGGTTGGAGGATTTATTTAAGGGTATGATTTAGTTAATTCCTTGTTAATACTCTCAATAAGATATTAACTAAATCAAACCATCTCCACCCCTTTATCTAATCCCATGAATATTTTAAAAATTTATCATTCATTTATAAAATTTTTATATAAAAAATAAGTGTAAGATTGTAATTTAATTTAATTAAATATAATACCATCTAAATTCATCTACAAAACACATTATACGTCATTATTTAATCCCATCTAACAAACACCTCAAAAACTCATATCCCCATTATCTAAACCTAACTAAAACTAATACCATCTAAGCACATCCTCACAACCAAACAGACTCTTGAAGAATACGAGGAAACAACAAAAAAAGATAGATATATTAGTATCATTAATTGCAATTTCTTCAAGAACTTTTGACATTATCCAGTCACGATCTATAACTTCATTGTTTGAATTATTAATGTCAGCACGATATCTATTTTCCATATCTATTTTATAAGACCACTGCAAACTCTTATTCAAGAGAAAAATACTCTCATACGAGAGAAGGAAAATATGTAAGGTATCCCATACAACACCATTTGGACTAAGTTCAGTACCAAATCTATACCTCTAAGTAAGCAAATCTGTACACAAAAATAGTGTCGAATATATATTTTGATGGAGTTAAAATTTACCAGACTTTTTTGTGTAAAACACAAAAATACACTACCTATTGCTCTAAGTAAATGTTAAAACACGCAGGAAATCATCCAACCATAATAGTGAGATCACTTCCGAAAATCAAAGCCCTTAATTTCCAAATCGTTTTCAATACAATCTTCAACAAATTCCAAATTTCGTACCTAGACATCTACTGAAAATTGAATTATATTAATTTGGTAAACATATTGAAAATTGGGGTTATTTGAGGTTCTTAATATATTGAAGTGGGAAATATATTGCTAACGGGTCAAATAGATTGTTTGAAATTTGAATCTCAGAATAGCAATCCGTGAAAATTATATAATAATAATAATAATAATTTACCTTTGACAAAAGTCGTATTTATTAATGAATGTCGGAAGTCAACAAATGGAACATATTTGGGATGAGAGTTCCCTATAATATGTTGAGGTTTATGCCCTACATGCCGTATGAGGATTAGATAGTACGAGGGCATTAGTGTAATTTTGTCGTGTTTACTTTTGTAATTGGATTATTTGATAATGGAATTACTTTAATACTTGTCGATTTAAGTTTGACAAAAGTAATAAGGCATATTATTAGTTCGTTTAAATAAATTAACCTTGCAGTCAGGTCAATAAGACGAATTAATAAAACCCTAACACTTACAGTTCAGTTACTGCTTCTGTGTGACAGAGAGGGGGCACCAGTAAGCTGAAACACTGTAGTATTAAATGAGTCCACAAGTCTTAGTCTTAGTCTTAGTAGGGTGACTGAATTGACGAGTATGACTTGTTTGTCGACGGGTCCAAAACGATTGTGCCAACCGTTCACTTGGAAAGTGGGAGCTCGTGACATTGATACAAGACGAATCAGGGAATTGTCTGTATTTGGACACTGATTCGTAATCGAACGATCACACGCTGGTAAAGTCGTTGATCGATCGATTGACTGTAGTAGTCTGCGTGAACCTTAGACCAAAAGGGTTAACTCGGAGTTGGTCTTAAGATCTTGATTAGTCACTAGTTTGCTAGGCCCGAATGGCCAAACACATGGGTCAGCAGCAAAATGCGGTCTTGACCTTTCGACGTGATTTTCGGTTATACCGCTGAGCGGGATTTACGGTCTCGATTAAATTCGAGGTTAACGTCCTATGGACTGATTCAATGTGCGTAAATTTATCTAAGCCTCTGGCCAGAGCTAAAAACTGACTCACGATAGTCGTGGAGGGCAGTTTGGTAAATATCACCGACACGAACATCATAGAGTCGAGTTCTGTAAGTTCGACTATGCGTGACTTTCACTCGACCGGGACAAACGTAAAGAGTTTATACGTAGGACGACAATCTATGGTCGGTTCGTGAATTAGATCATATTCGTACTCAACTTGGGATCGGTTCGGTACCACGGGGTTGGCTAGGTAAAAACAAACTCCTGGATCCTCCCAGAGCCGGTTGAGACGAACCAAGAGAGTCGGGCTTAAAAAGGGCAACCGACAAAACGTCAATATGAGAAAAGAGCAGGTTGGGGACTTGATTGAGAGATTAGGGTTTGGGGCTTGGCCGAAACCCTAAACGGCCGAAAAGATTCGTTTGACTGTGGTTATATCAAGTGAGGGGCGAAATGGTCTTTTCACCTCACGAAATTTGATTTAAATCTTTATTATTGTTTTAGAAAATTAATAATATTTAATTTGGAATTAAATATTATATATATTAGATATATATATATATATATATATGATTATCGGTTTTTATGAGATAAATTTCAAAAATAATATAAATATATACATTGGATATTATATATTTAAATATACTAAATATAGAAATTAATATTAATTTATATTAGATATATATTAATTTGAATTTGAATTTGAGTTTGAATTTTAAAGAGAAGACCAAGTCAACAAGACCAAGTCTAAGAGACTTGGTATGCTTGGAGTGGGTGAGAAACTTTTTCCCCACTCCACTTAAGAATTTCGGCCACTTCAAGTAAGTATAAATAGGGTTTTTTATTTTGAAAAACCCGAATGCATTTTAGTGGCTAAAAAGAAAAACTAGGTTTTATTATCTCTCTCAATCGCTCTCTCGATCTCTCCTCTCTCTCTCTCTCGGCGAGCCATGCGTGAAGAGACTTCGACCGTGCCTTGGCCTAGCCACCTACTGCAAGGAACGGCCGTGACGTTCGTGAGGTGCCAGCGTGACGATCTAGCTCCGTTCTTGCGCGTTTGGTGCTAGGAAAGGGATACTACATCCCGGGGATTCAAAGGGTTTGTAGCTAGCTACCTTCTAGGTTTTCTTCAAGGTATCATGGCTGAAAACCCTTTTATTTGTGTCTTATGTTCTCGTGTAAACACCGAGCGGTCCTAGGGAAAGGTCGGAATCCCGAAAATTTTAAAATTCCGCCGTTGTAGGAACGAGGGTCCGGGGACCCTACCGGGATTTCCAACATAATAGTCAAGAGACTTGACTAAATAATCCGCTATGGAATTACTGCTACGGTGCACAAAATTAAACGGGAATAGACACACACAATCCTCTATATATAGCTTCAGCATGGGTCGATGACATATTCCAATCCCTAAGCTTATTAGTCATACATTGGCGGTCCCCTTCAACTATAACTCATTGCATCCTCATTGATGAGCTAAGCCGATCACCCAACGTACGACCATGGCCTCAATGATTTTCGGACGGAACTCTCCTACGTAAAATTTGGTCCACCAACCAATACACGATCCCTCAGGATTACGCGTGACACCAACCGAAGCCCCTCTATGATCGAGATGCCAAATGATTCTATCCAGATGGTATGAGTGGCTCGAAGAGCAGCCTAAAACAGTTTCCGCATTAATTGGAATAAACAACGATCGGATTAACATGGTATTCCATCACCCCGTTGCCGCATCTCGTATCTCCGCTACCATTATTTGGGCCGAGTGTTAGCTCATAGATGTGATGTGTAATACCCGTAAAAATTTAATACGGAGTTTATAATGTAATTAGCAAGTTTGATATATTATTTAGATGAAGGATCCGAAAAATTCGGGTGAAAAGTACAAACGAGTAATAAAAGAAAACACCCGAATTTTGATAAGTACTTGAAACAAAAAGAGGACGAAATTCGGGTGATGATAAAATGTGAGTGAAGCCCGAAATTTTTGGGTAAAGCCTAAGTAATATTCAGGTAAGACATTTCTTAGCCTAAGAGGAAAATACTCGTCACCTCTTTGTCACCTGCTTGCCATCTTATCAATCACAATTTCCAAGTTCCTCCCATGTATATCTAAACATTTCATTAAGAGAAAACCCTTATAAACAAAGAAAGGAAAAGTTACACAACAAAAAGGAAGGAAAACTTCACCAAGAACAAAGGAATTTTCGGTCAGCTTAAGAGATCATTAACAAATCGAATTTTTCGGACGTGAGGTAGGTGAAATCTTTCATCTACAACACGTAAATATTATGTGTTTTATGGGATAACGTATTTTTGTGATCTTACGTGATTTACATGATGATTAGGTGAATTTTTGGGTGGCTATATGCGTTAAAAACCCAGATTTTTGGGTTTGAATCTATGTTATGGTTATATATGTTACGTGTTGTATATGTATTTACATGGGATTCGAATGAGTTAGGAATGTTTTCGGTATTAGAACAAGTTTTAAATACTTGGGTATTTTTGGATAGATGTTATTCGGGCGTTTGAATAGTTTTCGGGCATAGTACTGTAGCCAGGAATTTATATAAATTCGGGTAGGTATAAGTTTTCGGCCCTATGAATAATTTCGGACATGAATGAAATTCGGGCCTTGAAGCTATTTTCAGGTCTTTTAAATAAATTTTTGAGTCAGGCGAATTTCAAAAATCGGATCTTTTAAATAAACTCGGCGAATTTCCAATTTTCGGGCCTTACAATTTAAAAGGATTTTCGGGTGTTAATTCGATATTCGGGCCTAAAACTTTCGGGCATTGACCCTATTTTCGGGCCCTGAACTTTCGGCGTGAGCTTGCTTTTTCGGGTAATGATTTTCGGGCTTTTAAAAGAGATTCGGGCCCAAAGACTTTTGAAATATAAACACACTTTCGGACAGTAACTTTCGGGTTAAAAAAAAAAAAAGTCTTTT
Source organism: Lindernia subracemosa (assembly GCA_028392965.1). Taxonomy (NCBI): domain Eukaryota; kingdom Viridiplantae; phylum Streptophyta; class Magnoliopsida; order Lamiales; family Linderniaceae; genus Vandellia; species Vandellia subracemosa. Next base: position 764,662 of record JAQPCC010000044.1, read on the forward strand.
GGAGGAAAATTATTTTTACATCATTGGATGAGAAAAATATTCCGAGTCCAACGGGCATAGTCTATTCTAACGCCCGATTAAAAGTTGTCGAAATAGATTTTTACAGTGCATTTTAATAATGCGTCTTCGGGAAAAAGTTATTTTCAGTTCAATACTGCATTTTATTTGTACTACACTTGCATTCCACATCAATGCGAGGGATGTTGACCGTGTTGACACGGTGACACTGTATAGTGTCTACGAGCGGGGTAGAATGTGACCAATGTTGGTCGTCGACTCGTAATGGAGTTATGAGGTTAGGACTGAGGCACCTGGCGGGAGACAGACGTAATCGATTCGTCTACTCAGTTGCGTTGGAGCGCAGTCTGAGGTGCAAACCGTCGGATGATTAGCGGAAGGAGCGACCTGGTAGGAGGATGCCTGGCGTGATCGTTCAGGTGCACTGCCAGCGTAGGCTACCGCTTGAGCAGGAGGAAACTCGGGACAGATGCACTACTAGCGTGGGCTACCCGAGCGCGGGCCCCTGACTCTGTATTTTATTGTGCGCGCGTGGTGCCTAGTCCAGCGTAGGGTCCTGATGTGACGTATGGTATACGATAGGTTGGGACGAGAGGAAAAAGTCGAGCGTGAATATATTGTGAGGTGTTTAAGGAACGGGATCTGAGAGCACGCTGCATTCACGCATATTTTCACCTACTGGGCGGTAGCTCAGTGTTTATGTGTTGTAGGTATGAACGAGTCCGACGTAGAGATACGTCGTGACTGAGGCGGGCTGATGGCGGTGACTCCACAGACTTTTGAGGGCAGGGCTGTACATGGATGAAGACCTGTGGAGCGGCGTTAGGGCATTTTGATATTTTGACATTTTGGGGCTACGGCCTTTGTAAATATACGACTTTGTAACCCGTGTTTACTATAATATATTTTATTTTATGAAAACGTTTTTGTAAAGTGGGCCTTCCACGGTTTTCGTTGCGTCCGCCACTAATCTTAATTAGAAAATGAGGGTCGCCACATGATGACCATCTACCGAAATCAAACTGATAATCCCATACTGACACGTTCGAATACTAGCAAATGCACTAGGTCATGCAAGTAGTAAAACGGACATAAGTCCGAGTATCAATCGACGACGATATTTCGATTAATTCTAATAGATTATTCCTAATTTGAATTTAGACTAAATTTTTCTATAATTTTTAAAGATTTGATTAACGACAAACTAAATAAAAATGGAAATAATAAATCAAAAGAAAATAAAGATGACAGTTTTTGAATCAATTAACGACAACATGATCAAGACACATGCTTGACACGAATCAATCATACGTCCTCAGGCAATAAATCATATCTAATCAATACGAATCTAAGTCAAGGTAGAATTTCCTAATATAATCACTACTTATTTTTTCCGCAATAGCGATCCTATGTGATAGAGAACCAATTCATATATATCTACTGTAGTTTCTATGCATGTATTCAATATCTATGAAATTCCCTGAGTTTAAATGCTTTCGGCATCTAAAGTCTCGGAAACCATACGAAATCAAATTCCATGTCTGGTCGAATTTACGTAGTGGTGTTCGATGTTTATTGTTCTAACTGGTCTAATCACTTTGTCTGTCTCATAAATGAGTCAAAGATCATACATATGTTGATCAGGCACACACAAGGAATAAACTCAAACAAAAAACACATAACTTGACTCATATGATGAAGTAGAATATGACTAGCATTAATACGTAGTCATAATTCGGCCTAACATGGCCTTAATCACAAAAGAAATTAAGCTAGCATAGTTCTAAATGAAGACAACGATGAATTTAAGGAAAACATCATTGAAAATGTCTAGACTAAGATAAAGAATTCATCCCTTATGATGTCGAGTCGTCACACGTCTTCTCGGAGTCTCCCAATGATAAGTTAGGATTTTACATAAGTTTTATACCCTCAAATTCATAATTTTCGACCACTTTATGTTTAAATACCTTTGACTACCATTACTTTATGTTATTTTCATGTTTTATATGTATTAAGGTAAAAAGAACTGAGAAAAATGAAATCATGGATAAAAAAGGAAGATGTTGTCAACATTCATGGCCAGAGACATCATCATTCACGGCAATGAACACCCAGTCATGGCTAGAGACATCATCAGTCACGGCCAGGGACATCATCTGTCACGGCCATGAACGTGTGCTGGAACACAAAGACATCACAGAAACCAGTCACGGCCAGAGACATCATCAGTCACGGCCAGCGACATCATCTGTCACGACCATGAACAAGTGCTGGAACACAAAGACCTCACACAAACCATTCACGGCCACGTGCAAGACCTGTCATGGCCGTGAAAGCTAAGAAGCAAGCAAGAAGAGTCTCGCGGAAACCATTCACGACCACGTGCAAGAGGTGTCACGGCCGTGAAGGGGTATGTCCCAGGCTATGAATGCACCGACTTAGACTAAAAAAGGGGGGATTTGATATCTTTGGAACCCAAAGGGACGAGAAGGGACCAAAAAGAGAGACGTTTGATGGCCAAGAAGAGAAGAGAAAGCTAAGAGCACGATCCGAGGGTCTACCAAGGCGTTTTCCACCGGTAATACGATGGGAGATGCGAGGAGACACGTGACAACTCGAGTACCATCATGGACGAATTATATATCTTTCTTTAGACGTTTTAGCAATGTTTTCGTTAGAAACTTTGTTGATTTTGTTCTTTAGGATGCTAGCTTAATTCCTTTTGTGATTAAAACCATGTTAGACCAAATTATGACTACTTATTAATACTATTCGTATGTTATTTAATCATATGAGTTATGTTACGTGTTCTTTGCTTGAGTTTAATGCTTGTGTGTGCCTGATCAACATATGCATGATCTTTGATTGGTTTATGAGACGGACTAAGTGATTAGACAGATTAAAACAATAAGCATCAAACATCACTGCGTAAAACCGACCAGACATGGAATTCGGTTTCGTATGTATGGTTTCCGAGACCTTAGGCACCTAAAGCATTTAAACTCGGGGAATTTCATAGAGATTGAATGCGTTCATAGAAACTATAGTCATATAGACATATAGGTATTTGTTCTCTATCGCATAGGATCGCTATTGCGGGACAAACGAGTAGCGATTATTTTAGAAAATTCTACCTTGACTTAGATTCATATTGATTAGATTGGATTGATTGCATGAAGACGTATGAGTAATTTCTGTCGAGCATGTGTCTTGATCATGTTTCCGTTAATTGATTTAAATCATTATCTTTATTTGCTTTTGTTTTCTTATTTAATTCATCGATAATCAAATCCTTATAAAAAATCATAAAAACAATATTTAATCTAAATTTGGATTAGGAATATTTTCTTAGAATTAATCGAGTTGTCTTCGTGGATCGATACTCGGACTTCGTTTGTTTTACTACTTGCACGACCTAGTACACTTGCTAGTACTCGAACGTGTCACCCGTCGTGTTACTGGTGGAGAAACGCCTTGGTAGATCCTCAAAATTGTGTTCCTAGCTTTCTATACTCTTCTTGGCCGTCAAACGTATGTCCAGTCTACTTTTGTCTCTTTTAAGGTTGGTGTTCAAAAGATATCTAATCTTCCTTTTTTTGGAACAAGATTCGCCAAGATTTGGTTTAAGTCGGTGCATTCACGGCCTGGTGCATAGGGCTTCACGACCGTGACATTGTCGGCTCTGAAAGTTCATTTTCTTCTCTGGTAGTCTTTCACGGCCTCGTGCACTATAGTTCACGGCCGTGACACTTTGGATGTGTTTAACTCTTGTTCTGGTGGTTCTTCACGGCCTGGGCATTGATGTTCACGGCCGTGACTGTCTGACAGTATCTTTACCCTTGTTCTAGTGGTTGTTCATGGCCTGGTGCACTGATATTCACGGTCGTGACTAGGTGTTCTGCTGGTTGTTCATGGCCGTGACTAGTGATGTCTCTAGCCGTGACAGGTGTTCATAGCCATGATTGGTAATGTCTTTGGCCATAAATGTTGACAACCTCTTTATTTTTCGTCCGAGGCTTCTCCTTTTCCGTTCTTTTCACCTTAACACCTATAAAACAAGAAAAAGAATGTGAAGTGGTGGTATTCAAGGGTACTTAAACATGAAAGTGATCGAAAAATTATGAGGTTAAGGGTATAAAAATTATGTAAAATCCTACCTTATCATGTACCAACTTGCCAGTGGTATCCTTCCCTCTAAATATTGCAAGCCACATGGATTCCACATCAAGTAAGAGGCGGCTTCGACCCGAGCGGGGCTAAATGGATGTGGAATCCGGGTTAGCCTTGGGAATACGATAATCAAGAGTTTACGAGGAGGCACCATGTTTGTTTAGCAAATAAGGTCATATTGAACGTTTTAAGATCGCAAAATCCATGTTACCTAGTACCTTTGGTATACACAAAGTTTCCCATTGAATCTAATACAATTTACATCTGTCCGATGGACTTTGCCATAAACAAAAAATCTATATATCTCTTAGGTAATTCAAAACAAGGCATAGTATACATTAGAATCGATTGCAACACGGCCTTAATCAGCACTTCACGACCCGCATAAGATAATATTTTATCCAACCATTCCTTCACACGCTACCATACCAGATCAAGAGTAAAAATGAAAAATTTCTTTTTTATTTCTTCCAACAATCGCATGCAGACCTAAATATATCTTATGATTCTTCTCTGAGTGAACTCCAATAGCTCACAACATATAACATGGGATCATTCGTCAACATTCGGAGAGAAGGTTCACGAGGAGTTGCGAAAACTAACGACCTGACCCGAAGCCTGCCCGTACTCCTCTAGAATACTCTTGATTACTAACATCTCATCTCTTTCGTCTTCACAAATATCAAATTTTCGTCAACGAAAATAAATGATAGATCCGTAGAGCAATGCTACACACCGATACCCCACTTAGCTCTTCCATGTCCTCTGCCTCTTGTAGTAAGCTGCTAAAAGCCTCATAACAATATAAATATAAGTACGGAGATAGTTGACCACCTTGTTGTTATCTCCGTTTAGGGGTGACACGCCCAAAGTTGTTTCTGTTTAGTAGATAAGAATAATCAACAAGATTAAGCAACACATAATTTGGGATACAAAATCAGACTGAAATCCCAACTTATAGGGAACTCGTTCCAATAAAGACCACTTCACCTTGTGGTAGGCCTTACTCATATCCAGTTAGAGGGACGCGAATTTCTCTCACCTACTCGTTTTCTGCTTCATAGAAAGGTTAGTCCCAAAAGCAATTGTGATATTATCTGTAATAATCTATTCAATATAAAGGTCGGTTGGGAGGAGGACATAATAGAATCCACGTTTAAGAGGCTTAGTTATACATTTACAAGCAATATGATACAAGATGCTGCATAGGATAATATGTCAAAATTGGAGTTGGAATTAATACGAAAAACTTTTCTTAAAATCGGGTGTCGAGATGCCTTTATTAAGGAAATCAAGGATATAACGTGAAGATGCGTCCCGACAACATGCCAATAGTTTTGATAAAAGAAATGTGAAAAGCACCGGGCCCATGGAATAAGGAAACATACATTTGAGCGCATCACTCTTTAGTATAGTCCCAAAGGAGTGACACATTCATCGCACTTGTAACATTCGTCGAAATAGCCCGTTTAGCAGCTCTGTATCAACTAACGAATAATCTTAAGATCCAAAGAGCCTCTCAAAATATTGATTAACCACCCTTTCGACTTCTATAGGAGATCCACACTGGCTTCCGTTTTCATCTCGTAGTATTCGAATCTGATTGATTTATGGCGGGATGATGCACGGCAATGAGAGATCTCTATATTTTGGTCTTCGTCCTTGAGCCAAATAACTTTGCTAGGTCGATCCGTGTACTCTTAAACCAAAGAAACTCCCTCGACCCGACTACCCTCCTTGATCCAATTCCCCTAGATTTGGATAGTTTTTGCTTCAATGATTTCAGCCAATCCAGGGTGAGCTTATGCTGCTCGTCGCACAACTTAGAAAGCACACATCGGCTATCGGCCAGGAGATGCCAAATATTACCATCATTTGAGTCGCTGCTTTTATCACATATCATGCTAATGATTTCTTCGCATTCGTTCTCTCTGTCCCATTTTGCTTCGAATCTAACCTTCATTCACGATGGATCTTCTTGGTTTGATACATTTTGCAAATTGATGATTAACGCATGGTGATCAGAAGACTTGATGGGGACGTGTTTTACAGCAGCTGGGAACAAATTGAGCCATGTCAAAGACGTACAAGCCCGATCAAGTCGCCCGCGAACGTATACAAATACATGGATTTATTCGACCAAGTGAAAGGGTCGCCTTCAAAATCCAAATCAAGTCTTGGATGAGAGAGGTGCTGCCGTAACTGGTGCACCCGACCCAAACGGCATTTGTACCTGGACGACGAATAACTGATAACATACTACTCGCCCAAGAGGTTTGTTGTGGCTATCGTCGGGCTGCTCTTAAAGTGGATCTCGCAAAAGCTTATGATAAAGTTGAGTGGAATTTCATTCTGCTCACTTTGGAAGTGATGGGGTTTGATAAGCGGTTTATCTAGTGGGTCCGGTGCTGCTTGACTACTACACGATTTTCATTGAACATTAATGGGCGGTCAGGAGGATTTTTTGAGGGACGGCGTGGGCTGCGGCAAGGGGATCCCATCTCCCCTTACATCTTTACGCTTGTTATGCAAGTTCTTCATGGCATATTCAGTATCACTGGCGATGCGCAGAATTGCAAATGGTTATGTTGACCTTTACAGATTACTTGTTACTGTTTTGCAATGCTGATGAGGAGTCGGTCATGATCCTAAAGTCGGCTTTGGACACTTTTGCGACATTGTCTGGACTACAGGCAAACCCCTTGAAGAGTGAATTGTTTCTCTCTAAAAGGGCTGAGGGACTAGCGCTGGGTTTTCAGGGTATTCTGGGATTTGGCATTGGAAACTTGCCAGTGAGATATCTGGGCATCCCGCTGATTACGTCAAAACTGTCTATTAAGGATTGTGAACCGCTACAGCAACGTGTTGCATCTCGACTCGGTTCTTGGCTCCATCTCACACTATCTTATGCTGGTCGGGTGCAACTTATTAAATCAGTCTTGAGCTCTTTGCATGTTTATTGGTCAGGAGTATTCTTGCTGCCTAAAGGGGTTATCCGATCTATTGAGTCAGCAATACGACGCTTTCTTTGGGCTGGTTCGCCTGCGAAAGTGGCGTGGTGTGATGTTTGTCTCCCTATGGAGGAAGGGGGTCTGGGTATTTGTTCGATGCTGGAGGTGAATCGTACGCTCATGCTTTCACTGTTATGGCGTGTTGCTACGAGGGATAGATCTTCTATATGGGTGGATTGGCTCTACTCAACTCGACTTTGACAGAAATCAGTATGGTTCATAAGGCCGGGGGCACTCTCCTCTTGGACTTGGAAACAGATCCTAAAGCTCCGACCTTATCTATTACCATTGGTTAGTTTTCGTATAGGTAGTGGCGAATCCCTATTTCTTTGGCGTGATCCTTGGATGCTTCAGATGCCTGTTGAGGATATGATTCCGCGGGGTCCGCGTGTTATGGGGCTGCCACGTGATACCAGGTTATCCGCGGTGATTACCTCGAATGGGTGGAATTGGCCTATGACCACTAGGATGGAATACAGGCGGATTTTTTCCCATCTCCCCCCTGTATATCCTAATGACATGGACTCTATCCGTTGGTGTGGTTCCCGAGATAGGTGATTTTCACGTCAGGCGGCTTGGGAGGCGATGCGTACTAGACGTCCACGGGTACTTTGGGCGAATTTGTTTGGAGGACCGGTGAGTATTTCCAAGCTTGAGTTTATTCTTTGCTTGGCAATTCGCGATCGACTAGCCACTAGAGATAAACCTTGGATTGCTATGGCTGCATCTTCTTCTTTGTGCATGCTTTGTTATAGTGGAACTATCGAGACAATAAATCACCTATTCTTTGATTGCCCGTTTTCGGCTGCATGTCTGCGGTTTTTAAGACATAATACGAGATTTGCTTGGCCCTATCGGGATTGGCAGCGGGGGATCTTATGGGCAGCGGTGAAGTGGCGACGCCGACACCTTCTTCATCTTGCTTATCGTCAGCTACTTGCGTCACTTTTTTATCACGTATGGAGGGAGCGGAACCAGCGCTGTCATACGGATTTGAGTAGGATAGCGGACATGGTTGTGAGGGATGCTGTCTACTTGGTGATTGCGTGTCTAGATATGTTGGACGATAGATGGCATCTTCAACGTTGCGGCTTGCGGCGACTATGACATATAGCTTGGTAGTCGTGATTATGATTATGACTGTGCTATGTTTCTATGATTATGTAGGTCACAGATTTCACATCCAACGAATATAAACTTGAGAATAGATCGATGAATATTACCTTGATTAAAAATGCGTGGAAGCTCTTTGATAAATATCAATCAATCTTCCATTAATCACCAAGCTTCTCTCTACAATAATCTCATTTCTCTCTCTACAATTACGCCCTAATTATGATAATGGTGAGAGAAAGCTAAAACTCAATTTGTGTGTATTTTACACACACTTGCCATATATATACCAAAGCACACTTTGGTATATTTACACTTTAGTCCCTATATTTACATAAAATACAATTGAGTCCCAAGACAAAGATAACATGGTTATTGAACACTAAAAAATATTCCTAACAATCTCTCCATTAGTGTTCAATTGTCATTGAAGCGCCGGTTGTCTTTGTCTTTGATAATCTTCAGTTTTCATCATCACTTGAACACAACAGAAAGATTCCTAACAATCTCCCCCTTGAAAATCTCTGCCTTTGTGTTCAACTTTGAATTTGACACGGTCTTCTGTTGTTGTTTGAAGAAATAGCTGAGAGCATCTGGAGAATCTTCAGTCTCCCCCTATTTACATGCACCCTCTCTTTCTTCTTTGCAACTTGAATCTTCGTCACCTTCTTGCATATATCAGAGTCGCGCGGATCATCAGCATTGACTTGTTGTGTATGCTCGAACCATGGAGAGAGGTCTTGTTTGTTGCGGTTCAGCACGTGCATTGAAAGCTTGGCTTCTTTAATGAGTTCGCGTGCTTGGCCTCCTTGATATACTTCTCCCCCTCATGGCGATGCTTTTGTATCGTCATGCTGTGTGATCAAGGTGAAACAGAGTGTTCGCTGAAAGTGTTGGCGTTGAATTCCAGATGAAGTACCTGAAAACGGGACAGACGACCGATCATCGTGAAACATCCCTAGATGTCACTCTTGGTCGTTGATGCAAAGTCACACAGACTTGCATTTGAAGGGACTACGGGGCCACATAGGCATCCCGTTGACATCGTTCTAGAGTCGTGCTCCAGAAGATGGCCTGCTACCGTTGTTGTTTTGATGTTGCAACGGCAGGACTTCCTTCTGATCATAGAAGCACATCATTGAATGATGCGTCTACAGAAGTTCTGGCATGGTCACGTAGACCTGCAATATGTGTGTAAAAGAATGTATGTGTCCTAGAAAAATTGAAAAAATATTTAGGCTATGAGGACACACTAGACATTTACGTGTTCAAGAAAGTCGTGGTGTGGGGCTGTGGACCACTTTGTTCAATATCTCCCACTTCCAAATGAAACGGTGATAGCATATGCGGTTCCCCGTGAGATATTGAAACATCTGTCTTTAGGGAGACAAATGAGTAGCTAGGAAGGGTCGTGCATGCGCCTTTGGACCAGATGGAGCGCCTTCTACCCGGGATCTGATAAATCAGTCATGTACCTATAGGGTTATGGCCCGGATAGTTTGTGGTTGAGTTGTAAGGATTTAATCGTGATACGCTCAAATACCCTCACATACACTCGGGGTTGCTCCTGGGATAGGATCAGTTGGGTCTACTGAACCTTTGGAACAGGTATGTGAACAACTCTTTTGTGTCCATGCGCTTGTTGGCATTTAGGTAGCTCTCCCTCTTCAAAGCATGAAGGTTGTCTTCAGAGCATTTCTTTTATAAGCTCTAGCGCTGTTTTTAGGTAACACTCCCCCCAAATACTTGCGCTAATTCTAATGTGATGCCCGTGCTCCCCCTAAATAGATGCGGTTTTTGAGAAATTGCATATTACGAAGAAATCAAGCGCCTTTTGTATTTGAAGTGACACTCCCCAATAAATGTGTCTTTTTGCACTTATAAGTATCACTCCCCCTCGAACATATACGCTTTTTATATTAGAACTATGGTAATATGCTCTTTTGAAATTCATGCGCATTGCCTATCTATCTATCCACTCCCCCCAAGAAGAATATAGAATATGAAGACCGAATGTTCTGTAAAGATAAGCGCTATTTATAATAAGTCGAACTCCCTATGAAAATAAAAAACTTAAGATATAGAGTTTGACTCCCATGAAATTCAAGCGCCTTCTGACTTTAGAAATCGGTTCGGCCTTCATTGAACATTGTAGCTCAAAAGTTCTTCACCTCTTTTTTTAATTTTTTATTTTTTTTTATTTTTTATGGCCTTTTCTTTTTTTTTTTTTTTTTTTTTTTTTATGGCCTTTTCTTTTTCCTTTTTTTTTTATTGCTTTTTTTTTTCTTTTTCTCTTTTTTTTTTATGGCCTTTTTTTTTTAAGGCCTTTCATTTTTTTTATGGCCTTTCATTTTTTTATTTTTTTTATGGCATTTTCCTTCTTTTTTTATATGGCCTTTTTTTTTATGGCCTTTTCCCTTTTTTTTTTTTATGAAAAAAATAAAAATAGAAACAATGTCAAATCAAGAGCTTTGGAATAGTCTTGATTTGGTGTGTTTGCTCACGTCACATACCGATCACGTGTGTGGAGCAAACCAAATACCACACGTGTCGGGGTCTTGTGCGACTGCTCATCATCGCATACCGACCATACATGTGGAGCAATCGTCGTCTATTTACCATGTATGATCGGGACCTGCAAAACAAATTATCGGGACTTTGGTACCCATTTTTGGACGGGTACTCCCTGATTAGCAGATAAATATTTAAGCACAAATGGTTCAAGTATGGAATTTGCATGTAAAGTAGTCTTGAACTGAGGAACCCAATGTTGTTTTGTTAGGATTATTTTATTGTGTTCAATTAATTAGAACTATCTTTGTAGTTTATTTATAAAGATTATCATTATAAGATGCTTAGTGTAATTGGGCTTTGTTAGGGGCCCAAGTATTATATACCAAAATGTGGTATAAATACTAAAACCCTAACACATAATAAAGTGTGTATTGTGTGAAAACTATTTAGAGAGATAAGCTTCTAGAGAGAAGGAGCCACCCAAGCCCCTCAAGAACACACAACACCCCACGAGCTTCGATTCTTCCCATCCAAATCGTGGTAAACTCGTATTAATAATGTTTAGTTGGATATTCTAGGCCTTATAAGTGGTATCAGAGCCACGCGCGTTAAGATTTGAGTCAAATTTTTCGTTTTATTTTTCGGTGTTCATTGAATGTTCTTCGAAATTTTTCGAAAAATTTGACATGTTTTGGTGTTTTTGTGCTTGATTGAGTGTTTAGGAGTTAGGATATACATATTTTGATATTTACCCGGGGCTAATTTGATTAAATTTTGTGTTCGGGATCGAAAAATAGCTCTTTTTTCTCGCTGCTACAGTTTCGCTACAGTGTTTTCGGTATTGTAGTAAAGTTTTCGGTGCTACAGTAACTTTTCGGTGCTACAGGAAAGTTTTCGGTACTACAGTGCTACAGGAAAGTTTTCGGTGCTACAGTGCTGCAGAAAGTTTTCGGTGCTACAGTAAAAAAAAAAAAATTCAAAGTTTTCGGTAGGTACTGTAGAAAGTTTTGCAAAAAAAAAAAAAAAAAAAAAATTAATTACAATTTGCCATCGAAAACTAATTAAAAAAAAAAAACTTTTCAATAAAATTTCTCGGTAAAAAAAAAAAAAAAAACAAAAAAAAAAACTTAATTACAACTTTGCCATCCAAAACTAAATAAATAAAAAAAAAAAAATTCAAAATTTTCGGTAGGTACTGTAGAAAGTTTACGCAAAAAAAATAAAAAAAATAATAATAATAAAAAAAATAATTATTAATAAATAAATAAATTAAAATATTAATAAAAGCTCGAAAATTACTATTCTTCAGAAATTACATCGAAATTTTTTTTCCGTATACACCAAAAAGTGTTCGGCACCTAAAATTTTTCGAAACTTCACATTATTTATCGAAAAACCTAACTCTTCGGCACAAAATTTTAAAAAAAAAAAAAAGAAGCTATTTTTGTTCTCCAAAACATCAGTGGCACATTCTAGAAAAGTTTGATAAATTTTTGAAGTTTTCGACCTCACTTCAAAAGTTTTCGGTACGCACCAAAAAGTTTTCGACACCTAAAATCTTTTGGAACTTCACAATAATTTCTCGATAAATCAAACTTTTCGGCACTAAACTTTTAAAAGCCAATCTTTATATTTATTTCAAAAACTTTTTGGCATATTGTAGAAAAAGTTCTTGGTAACATTTTTGAAGTTCTTCGACATTTCTTCAAAACTTTTCGGTACACCCCAAAAAGTTTTCGACAGTTAAAATTTTCGAAACTTCACGACTTTTATCGACACACCAAAACTTTTCGGAACTGAATTTTTCAAAAGCCAAAAATTATCAAATCCACACAACGCGTTAACGATCGCGTATCCAACTAAATTAAAAAAAAAATAGTAATATTTTAAAATTTTAAAAATTATGGATTCTACTTCCGCAACTTCTGAGATGAGCTTTGACGAGAATGATTTATATAAAGCTTTTCTTTCTTTGAAGGAAGATTATAAAACCATGCGTCGTGAACATAAACACGAACGTAGGACTACCCAAGCGTTAGAAACTAAGTTAGCTAGTGCACTAGAAACTATTTCTAGTCTTGAATCAAAATTAGCTAGCTCAGAAACTAACGTTTGTGAGCTAACCAAGAACCTAAATTCCTCGAAGCTAGGCCAAACTCAACTTATAAGTCACGAAAAGACTATAAGTGAGTTAGAGAGTAGACTAGATAATAATTACAAATGCTTAGTCAAGAGTTTAGAAGAAAGAGGTAGTCTTACTTGCCATTTAGAAAACGCTCGTGAGAAAATCACTAATCTTGAATCTCAAGAAGTAAAATTAAAAGCTCAAATTAGTGAACTAACAAATAAATTAAACAATTGCAAACTCGAACGCAATAATTATCTGTCTGATTTGAGAAATTCGCGGAGTAGTTTTAAACTTTTATTTGAGGAACGCAATAAATTGCACTCTAAAGTTCATCACTTAGAGGGCATCCTTGCGAAAAAGGGTCAAACAGACCAAAGTTCCTCTAAAGACTTAGCGTCCAACGGGGAAAATAGTTTACATTCTAATAAACCTATCTCTTGTTGGGAAATTCCAGATGTTGCTAGTAAAATTGCAGAATTGAACGCAACTCTGGAATCGGAAAGAGTAGGTTTCGGAGCAGAAAAGCAAAAACTTCTAGAGGAGATCTCAATCTCAAAAATTCCCCGTCCCTACCTGTCTTAAATTATCCTTATAAAGAAATATCTTCCATTAAGCAGGATAAGGCAACACAAACTGACGCCTTTGTTCCTAAAACTGAAAAGACTTTTGCTAGTAATTCTAAGTCAGCTTTGACTGGCACAGAAAAGATAGGTAAAAGCCTTAAGTTAATACTTCCAAGGAACAGAAAATTAGGAAGGAGAAAGGAAAATCAACATTATTTTCCAAAATTAAGGTCGAATATGCTCAAGATTTTCCCTCTCCTATTCCTCTTAAAATGAAAGCGTGCAAAGAAGTTCGAAGCTTAAGCAAGCGAACTTCTACGCTTATATCCCATCATTATAGAGTGAATGATGTGAATTCTTGTAGGCAATACGACTCATCATCTGATGACGCATATAGTGCGATAAGCTCGTATTCATACTTGAAATACCCGGTCCAGATTAAGTCTGAAAGACACCTTCTGCGACTGGTTAGGGAGAAAATCTTCTGATCTTCTAAACCTAGACACACATTCACCGGCGCTGAATTGTCATTTCCCTCTAAGGTTCACCAAACTTGGATTCCTAAATCAGAAATCAAATTAAATAGGACTTTAAAGGATGATTTAGGATGTATATCTGAACCAAATGTGCATAAATTGTTTTCTGCTAATTTGGGAGGACCCATACAACAATGGGTACCAAAGTCCCGATAAAGTTCTGCAGGAGCCCAATCACGTGTGGTAATTCGACGATGGTTGCTCCACACGCGTGGTTGGTATGAGACGAGAGCAATCACAAAACCCCGATCATGAGTAGTAATTAGAAGATGGTTGCTCCATACTCATGATCGGTACGAGACGAGGGCAACCACAACTTCCAGCATGCACGGTACTCGGGTTGCTCCACATGCATGACTGGTAAGAGACGCTAGCAACCACATCCCTCATGTATGGCAATTTGACGTAGTGGCTCCACATACATGATAAAGAGAAACGACGTGAGCAACTACGACTATATGTGGTACATTCTATCTTTTGAACTGAATTGCATAATACCACATTCATACATATTTTTAAAGTAGGTAAATTCTATATAAGCATTCCATAGTAAATTTTGGCATGCATATCGAGCTGAAAAGACAATATACCTACTTTGAAAATAATAGGGTACAATATAGCTATGCATGCTTCAAAAGGACTTTAACTTCCAAATTTTTGCATGCGTGCATACATGAGCCGAAATGCAAAATACTCTATTTTATAGGTACATTATCATCATGCATACAATTTTAAGATTTTCGAGCTTAAACTTTCAAGAATGCATATACGCTGAATTGCAAAAATTACCTATTTTTCAAAATGATACATTTTAAATATGCATTTTTCAAAACTTTAAATTCTAAATGCATATTACGCACGGAAATGAAAAATACCATTTTTGTAAAATGAGCTTAATTTGAGGGGGAGCTACTCTTTTTTAAAAAGAGAAGTGACCCTTATTTCTTTAGAAGGGAGCTATAATTATATTTTTGAGGGGGAGCAAACTTCAAATATGTGAATTTAGGGAAAGAGATTCACATCGAACTTTCCACGCATCTTTTGACGGGGAGCAATTTTATTTTTGGAAGCATGTTTTGAGGGGGAGAAATAAAAAAATATATATAATATGCATATACTATATTATATATACTAATATATTACTAATACAATATATTATATCAATATATATAATATAAAATATATTTTACTAATAACGATTAATATATATTATATCCATATAATATATAGTATGAAAATATATTTTACTAATAACGATTAATATATATATACAAAAAAAAAAGGGCCATCAATATTTAAAAAAAAAAAAGGCCATAATAAAAAAAAAGAAGAATGTTCTCTCCTCTTCATCAAGGTTCATGGAGATTACCTCCGACCTCCGAAGATGAACCTCAAAAGAAGAATCTCGAGCCTACAACGGTCAACTCTTTTCAAAAGGCGACGGTGGTTAAAAATGCAAATCTCGGTGCTCGCTTCAACCGACATGCTCTGGCTTGCTGACAAATAAAGCAGCACTCACCACTTCCTACCGGATGCATGGATACTTCGTTCCTACGATTCAGTCAAACCCAACTGAATCTAACCCCGGAACATCACCGAGATTCAGTCGAATAATGAAGAAACAGTCACGTCTACTAAAACCTTTTGGAAAGACCGACGCTACATGATTCCCTCTCCTCACAAATTATTCGGACCAACCCCCATAGGTACAGGTGCTAATTTTATTAGCTCCCGGGTAGAAGTCGCCGCAATAGGTCCAACGGCGCGTGCACAACCGAGCCTTACCCACTCGTCTGTCTCACAAAAGACAGGTGTTTCAGAAATCACGGGGAACCACGTCTACTATCACCGCTTCACTCGAAAGTGGGAGATATTGAATTATGTGGTACTCAGCCCCACCACCACACTTCCTTGCACACTCGAGTCTAGTGTGTCCTCACTTTCCATATATTTTTATATTTTCAAGGATACATACACTTTTAAACACCTGATCTTTGTGATCAAGTTAGAACTTCCGTAGACATGTCTTGCTTCAACATGATTCGAGGATCGGAAGGAAGTCCTGCCGTTGCAACATCAAAGCAACAACGGTTTCAGGCCATCGTCTACGAGCATAGCTCCTAGATCGATGTTAACGGGAAGTCTTCGTGACCCCGGTTTCTTACACGACGGATTGCCTTTGTGGCTCCGTCTGGTTATTACCATCACCGACCTGTCGTTTGTGTCCTCCTAATCTTCCTACACAAGCATGCCGATCTCGTTAACACGAATCGCCATGAGGGGGAGAAGGGGACACGCATAAACAAACAGGTCGGACCACCCACCAATCTCCGCCGCGCTCACCACTCTGAAGTCGGGCTCCCCTGCACTTGAATGGAACATTCCAAAGGAGCCTAACACCCCACGCGTTCTTCCGGAGCCAGACAAGCTTCCTCGAGGCCGAACCAGACAACTTCCTTCGAAGAAGACGAATCCGGCGCCGAGAAGAAGAAGATTGGAGAAGACTTGACGACTGCCTTAGTGGCTACGTCAGGTTATTACCTAACCTGAGTTCCTACCAACGCCATCCTCATGTCCCGACGACGTGATCTTCTTGCCAAATATAATGCCTCATTTTGACCCATGGCATGGCGATCTCCCCAACGATCTTCATGAGGGGGAGTAGTACTAAAGCAAAATGGGAGCAACACCACGACGAAAGTGCAAGATAGATCAGAAACGCTAAATCCTCAAGCGTCGTCAAAGAATCAAGCGAACACCATGGACTACAAAGATCGAAGTTGCTGCCTCGTGTGCGTCTCTCCAAATTTCAAAGAGAACTTCCCAATCCTAACATAAGGTTGACCAAAAGTAGGGGGAGTTGCGCTATTATCGAAAGGAGAGATCGAACACAAAAAGAAGAAATCCGGCAAGCGACTTCAAATCCCTTCCGGCATTTACGAGTCGAGCTTACAAAGAAGATTAAGAAGACCCGGTGCCGAGAAGCGAAGATCAAGACACGGTAAGCTTGAAGATCTCCAAAAGAAGAGGTCAAAAGAAAAGACAAGGAGGAAATTCCCGTAGGACTCATGCAACTGCACTAAGCCCCGCAAAGATAATCCTGTTGGAAATTATTCTGTTGTGTTCAACTGATGATGAAGACTGAAGATTCGAGAGATAAAGACAACCGAAGCTTCAATTATAATTGAACACTAAGGGGGAAATTGTTGGAAGTATTTTATAGTGTTCAATAATCAAGTTATCTTTGTCTAGGGACCTAATTGTAATATATGTATAGTTAGGGACTAGAATGCAAATATACCAATATTGATTGGTATATATAGGGCAAGTGTGTGTAAAATACACACAACTTGAGTTTAGCTTTCTCTCACTAAAAACACTCTCTCTAATCACTATCTAAGTTAGGGTTAATTGTAGAGAGAGAAAGAGGATATTTGTAGAGAAAGTTTGTGATTAATGAAGATTTGATTGATTTAATCCTTAAGCTTCCGGTCGCATTATCATCCAGGTAAATCTATCGAATCTATGCTCGAGTTCTTCGTTGGATGTTAAAAACGGACCTAACAATTGGTATCAGAGCCAAATCGTGTTGAATTGATCGATTTTGGTTGCTGAAATTTGTTTTCGTATGTGTTCTTCGCACCAAATTGTATTTTCGCATGCTACAGTGGTCACGCTGATTTTGATTTTCATATGTTGATTGCTGTTTTTCGCTTGATGCTGAACGAAAACTACTTGCGAATCATTTGATATATGTTAATTGCAATTATCTTCGATTAATTGAGCTTAATTTTCAAATTGCGATCGAAACTATTTTTCTCATCTTCAAATTGTTCATCGCTGAAAATGCTTAATTGGACTATGTTTTGGTTTCTATTGTGTTAATCGAGTGTTTAAGATGATTACCCATTCAATTTCGATCGATTAACTGTGCTTAAAGTAATAACTTGAGTGTTATTTGAAGATTTCGCATATAAAATCACGTTTTCGCACGAAATAAGTTTTTTTCGCACCAATATTTTCGCACCATTCATAAGATCATTTTCGTTTAAAAGTTATTTTTGGCATTGACCAAAGTTTTCGTATCTCACACATTCACTTATTTTTCGCATTGACTTCCTTTTTTTTTTCGTATACTGTAGCTTACGAAAAAGTTTTTTTTCGTACTAAATCATCTTTGATACGAAAAACCTCTGACTTTCGTGCGAAAGACATTTGTGTACGAAAACTATAATATGCAAACGTACGAAAAAGCTTAGATACGAAAACTTATTCAATACGAAAGAGTATGTATACGAAAATTATTTCTCTTGTACGAAAAGGACTTTGATACGAAAAACATTATTTTGTCGAACTAAAAAAAAAAAAAAAAAAAATTTCATACGAAAAACTTTTGAGTTTTACTTTTGTACGAAAAACAAATTTTTGGTTCCATACGAAAAATATTTGTGATACGAAAACACTGTTCCATACGAAAACCTTTGCTAAAAATTTTCGTATGGTCGGTATACGAAAAACCTTTGCAGGATCCCGATCATACATGGTAAATAGACGACGATTGCTCCACATGTATGGTCGGTATGCGATGATGAGCAGTCGCACAAGACCCCGACACGTGTGGTATTCGGTTTGCTCCACACATGTGATCGGTATGTGACGTGAGCAAACACACCAAATCAAGACTATTCCAAAGCTCTTGATTTGACATTGTTTCTATTTTCATTTAAAAAAAAAAGGGCCATAAAAAAAAAAAGAGAAAAAGAAGGCCATTAAAAAAAAATAAGGCCATAAAAAAAAAAAAAAAAGGAAGAGGCAAAAAAAAAAATAATAATAATAATAAAAATAAGAGAAAAGGCCAAAAAAAAAAAAAAAAAAAAAAAAAAAAAAACTTTTGAGCTTCAATGTTTAAAGAAGGCCGAGCCAATTTCAAATTGTAAAAGGCACTTGAGTTTTATTTTGGGGGAGTCCAACTCTATATTTACAGAATATTCGGTCTTCATATTCTATATTGTTTTTATTTAGGGGGAGTGGATCGATAGAAAAGGTGCAAGAGCTTCAAAAGAGCGTATTACCGTAGTTTTATTATCAAAAGCGCATATGTTTTAGGGGGAGTGATACTCATAAGCGCATACTTAAAAGGCGCACATCTTAAATGGGGAGTGATACTTCATTTACTAAGGGCGCTTGACCTGAAAGAAAGTAATATGCAAATTTCTACAAGAACGCACATGTTTAGGGGGAGCAAGAGCATCATATTTGAAATAGCACATCTATTTAGGGGGAGCAAGGGCATCATATTAGAAATAGCGCAACTATTTAGGGGGAGTGTTACAATGAAAAGGCGCTAGAGCTTAAGGGAAGAATGCCCTGAATACAACCTTCATGCTTTTAAAAGGGAGTGCTACCTAAATGTCAATAAAACGCATGGACACAAAAGAGTTGTTCACATACCTGTTCCAAAGGATTAGTAGACCCAACTGATCCTAACCCAGGAACAAACCCCGAGTGTATGTGAGGGTATTGAGCGTATCACGATGACATCCTTACAACTCAACCACAAACTATCCGGACTACAACCAATATAGGTACAAGACTGATTTATCAGATCCCGGGTAGAAGACGCCTCATCTGGTCCAAAGGCGCAGGCACAACCTTCCTCCGCTACTCATTTGTCTCCCAAAAGACATATGTTTCAATATCTCACGGGGAACCGCATATGCTATCACCGTTTCATTTGGAAGTGGGAGATATTGAACAAAGTGGTCCACAGCCCCACACCACGACTTTCTTGAACACGTAAATGTCTAGTGTGTCCTCATAGCCTAAATATTTTTTCAATTTTTCTAGGACACATACATTCTTTTACACACATATTGCAGGTCTACGTGACCATGCCAGAACTTCTGTAGACGCATCATTCAATGATGTACTTCTATGATCAGAAGGAAGTCCTGCCGTTGCAACATCAAAACAACAACGGTAGCAGGCCATCTTCTGGAGCACGACTCTAGAACGATGTCAACGGGATGCCTATGTGGCCCCGTAGTCCCTTCAAATGCAAGTCTGTGTGACTTTGCATCAACGACCAAGAGTGACATCTAGGGATGTTTCACGATGATCGGTCGTCTGTCCCGTTTTCAGGTACTTCATCCGGAATTCAACGCCAACAGGTTCAGCGTACACAGGATCACCTTGATCACACAGCATGACGATACAAATGAATCGCCATGAGGGGGAGAAGTATATCAGGAAGGCCAAGCACGTGAACTTATTAAAGAAGCCAAGCTATCAACGCACGTGCTAAACCACAACAAACAAGACCTCTCTCCATGTTTCGAGCAATACACGACAAGTCAATGCTGATGATCCGCGCGACTCTGATATATGCAAGAAGGTGACGAATATTCAAGTTGCAAAGAAGAAAATGAGGGTGCATGTAAATAGGGGGAGACTGAAGATTCTCCAGACGCTCTCAGATATTTCTTCAAACAGCAACAAAGACCGTGTCAAATTCAAAGTTGAGCACAAAGGGGGAGATTGTTGGATATTATTCTGTTGTGTTCAACTGATGATGAAGACTGAAGATTCGAGAGACAAAGACAACCGAAGCTTCAATTATAATTGAACACTAAGGGGGAGATTGTTGGAAGTATTTTATAGTGTTCAATAATCAAGTTATCTTTGTCTAGGGACTTAATTGTAATATATGTATAGTTAGGGACTAGAATGCAAATATACCAATATTGATTGGTATATATAGGGCAAGTGTGTGTAAAATACACACAACTTGAGTTTAGCTTTCTCTCACTAGAAACACTCTCTCTAATCACTATCTAAGTTAGGGTTAATTGTAGAGAGAGAAAGAGGATATTTGTAGAGAAAGTTTGTGATTAATGAAGATTTGATTGATTTAATCCTTAAGCTTCCGCTCGCATTATCATCCAGGTAAATCTATCGAATCTATGCTCGAGTTCTTCGTTGGATGTTAAAAACGGACCTAACAAATCCATGCCAAATTGAAGATTGAACACAAAGGGGGAGATTGTTAGGATTATTTTATTGTGTTCAGTTAATTAGAATTATCTTTGTAGTTTATTTATAAAGATTATCATTATAAGAGGCTTAGTGTAATTGGGCTTTGTTAGGGGCCCAAGTATTATATACCAAAATGTGGTATAAATACTAAAACCCTAACACATAATAAAGTGTGTATTGTGTGAAAACTATTTAGAGAGATAAGCTTCTAGAGACAAGGAGCCACCCAAGCCCCTCAAGAACACACAACACCCCACGAGCTTCGATTCTTCCCATCCAAATCGTGGTAAACTCGTATTAATAATGTTTAGTTGGATATTCTAGGCCTTATATGTTTTGAACTACTTATTTCTATTTCTAGCTTAGGTTTCTAAACTTGTTGAACCTTATGAAAATTAAAAATTTCAGCATCTGTGAATGTGTGTCTTGCGTTAAATGAGAAAATTTTCTCTTTCGCCAGTCGTTTGAGATGCTTTTCGGATTTGACTTTGACTGGGTACTTGATAGGGGAATACGAGCTTATAGAATCAATGGCATTAAGAATAGAAGTGTCGTATTTCCTACCTTCTAGACTCACATCATTCACTTTGTAATGTGTATTAGAAAATTTATTTTGATTCAGACAATTGTTATTTTTAGACATTTCAGTTTTAATAGAGAATGTATAATTATTGTCTCCTTTAGTTTTAGTAGCTTCTTTCTTTAATTTTGATTTTAGAATGACTTTGGGTATTTTTGGATTAGGAATAGAGGTAGAACCAATTTTGGTCGTGGCAATAGTAGATGATTTGTCTTCCTCTATTTTTTCTTTCTTGATAGCTTTAGTCATTCTTGTGCCCTTTTGAGAGGAATTTTTGAGAATTAAATTTTCCTTTAAAAGCTTATCCATTTGAGCTCGAAACCAGTTTCGTTCGGAATCCAGAAGAGAATGTAATTCAGCAATTGTACGAGAACTTTCTGGCATGTAGCCATCCTTAGGTTTGGGTATTATCAAAAGTATAGGATGTTCCTCGGTTGACATTGACTCAATTGTTTGAGTCGACTTGTTTCGAGACAATTTTTGCTCAATTTGTTCTTTCTTTGTAAGAAGAACCTCTAGTTCTTTAATTTTACAGTGTAATCTAGTGAGTTCATCAGAAAGACATTTATTTTGAGCTTGATAATCTTTATTTTCCTTTAGTTCTGTTGTTTCAGAATTTGATTTAGCAAGATCATTGTTAAGTTTAGCAATTTTCTCATTAGCTAATTTAAACTTTATTCCTAGATTGGCTTCTTCTAATAGATGTTTTCTTAGGACAACTTCATTATTGGCTAATCTTGCTTCTAATTTCTTGACCATTTCTTTTTCATTATTTGTGGATGAGAATTTTTGCAACATTGACTTGTTTGCTTCATCACAGGCAGACAGACTTGTTTTCAACTCACATATTTTTTATTCATGTTCTGTGGTCTTAGTCTTCAACCTTATAATCTCATCCTTTACATTGGTCAATTGACATTCAAGACTAGCTTCAATTTCTAGATGTTTTCTTAGGACACGCTCGTTATTAGCTAGCCTCGCTTCTAGTGTCTTGATCATTTGTTCGTGACATAAATCCATTTTAATCTTTGCTGTTCAAATATAGAATTTTGAAAATTTAAGTTCAAATAATGTTGGTAATTAAATTCTATATAGAATGTTGGATTTTTAAATTTTGTTCAAATAAAATTGTTGGATGTATATGATCGTTGACGTGTTTTAGAATTGATTTAATTTTTTATCAATATTTTTTTTATTCTGTTTAGAAAATTTTCGATATTGATATTAACCGCAAACTTTTAATTTCAGTTCAGTTCATAAGCTTTTCAGCACAGCAAAGTTTAGATACAAAATATTAATTATTGACTTAGATTGTATCTTAGACTTTGTATATAATTAAAAGAATGTAAGTTTTACGGTTCTGATTTGACACAATATTAGTTTACGAATGAAAGAGAAGCTGTAAACAGTGCTTTTTGGTTTACGAGTAAAGAATGTTTACGAATGAGAATCGTTCGTAAACCTTTAAGAACTGTAAACAGTAACTTTCGTGAAGTAAAGGTTAATCGTAAACTAATAGCGCTTGTTTACGAATGAAGAATATTCGTAAACCTTTCTTAAAGATAGTTTACGAATGAAATATATTCGTAAACAGTAGATATGTGAAGGTTTACGATTGAGATTGATTCGTAAACAGGAACAATCGTAAAGTAAGGCTTTAAAGTTTACGTTTGGCTTGAACGAAATGTTAAATGCGCGGAAGCTTAATTCAAACCTTAATCGTTTGAGAAACCGTTCGATCTGGGCAGAGTGGATCCGAAACTTACTTGATTATCGAGCAGCAAATCCAGATGATAATCAAGAGGTCTTCAATTCATCTTCGATCGAATTTTGTTTGTGTGTTTCAGATAGAAGGTTTACGGGTCTAAGTTTGTATGAAAAGGTTTTCGCAAATGATTTTAAAATGATTTATACAAAAAAAAAATTATACCGAGAATAATTTTTGTACTGAAATATTTTACCGAAAAAAAATTTCTTTACCCAAAAAAATTTCTAAGCCTCGGTAAACCTTTGAAAAGTAGGTACAAAAAAAATCTCGTAGTAGCAAAGGTTTTTTTTTTTTTTTTTTTTTTGCTACCTAAAACCTTTTCAAATGTTTACGGGTGTTTAGGTTTACGGGCAGAATTTGTTCGTAAACCTTGTTCGTAAATGAGTTTACGAATGAAAATGATCCGTAAACATTGCCTTAATAGTTTACGAACGAAATGTATCCGTAAACAGTTCACTTAGATAGTTTACGAATGACATATGTTCGTAAACCTCTTCCTAAATGAGTTTACGAATGAAGACTATTCGTAAACCTTGCTATGGATAGTTTACGAATGAAATATATTCGTAAACAGTAGACTTCAGAGGTTTACGATCGATAAGGATTCGTAAACAGTATATTCGTAAAGCGTTCCTTGGTATCGTTTACGATTGAAGTTTATTCGTAAACCTTTCCTTTACTAGTTTACGAATGAAAATTATTCTTAAACAGTAACTTTACGAATGTAAGTTGAAAGGACCGTAAACTAATGTTTCTACCCGTAAAGTTTATGATCGCAAACTTAAGTTTGACCGTAAACTTTTACACACTGTAAAGGTTTGACCGTAAACATTTACACACTGTAAAGGTTTGACCGTAAACTTTAACCACGTAAACAAGGTTTACTATTGGAAAGCGTTCGTAAACCTTTCGTTGACCGTAAACTTTAACCGCGTAAACAAGGTTTACGATTGGAAAGCGTTCGTAAACCTTTCGTTGACCGTAAACTTTAACCGCATTGACTCTGCAGTGTAAAGTTTAGCACAGCTAAAGGTATCGTAAACAGGGAATTCACGTGCGTAAATACCAAAATATACCCCGTAAACTATATTCTAGGTTTGTAAACTCTGTTCATCAATCGCAAACAGTGTTCATGTATCGTAAACACTCAAATTTCACAGAATTCGATCAAACAGATCAAATTACACTCAATTGACCTCAAATTATCGAAAGTTAGATATCAAAAATCAATGCCTAACACTCGATTAACAAGATCTAATCCAAACAAGGTAGCAATTGAGCAAATAGCAGTGCGCGGGAAAGAAAAAAAATTATTGCGAAGCTTAAAATCATTCAATTCAAGCTCGATCGAAAACAATTTCAGCAAGCAATTGATCAATTCAAATACGTTTGCTCTGATACCAATTGTAGGTCACAGATTTCACATCCAACGAATATAAACTTGAGAATAGATCGATGAATATTACCTTGATTAAAAACGCGCGGAAGCTCTTTGGTAAATATCAATCAATCTTCCATTAATCACCAAGCTTCTCTCTACAATAATCTCCTTTCTCTCTCTACAATTAAGCCCTAATTATGATAATGGTGAGAGAGTGTTTCTAGTGAGAGAAAGCTAAAACTCAAGTTGTGTGTATTTTACACACAGTTGCCCTATATATACCAAAGCATACTTTGGTATATTTACACTTTAGTCCCTATATTTACATAAAATACAATTGAGTCCCAAGACAAAGATAACATGATTATTGAACACTAGGGGTCCGTTTGGTTATGAGCACAAGATAAAGCCCAAGATAAAAAATTTATCCAACAACCCAAGATAATTTATCTCAGCTTTTTAATTCAGTTTACGTGTAACGGGCTTTTGGTTTAAAAACGGACTGAAATATTAAATCCGGGCTAAAATTACTAAACCAAACACAATATTAAATTGGATTATTTATATTATATGGGCTTTTCTGGGCTTTTCATCAAACCAAACACAGCCTAGAAAATATTCCTAACAGATTATGATTAGCTCTTTGGGCTTGCATGATATTGGCCATCGGATGTGGTGTACCATGCCTTTTTGTACATATTCTCTATATATATAATAATAGTGACATTTGTTAGACTTTTATTCCAAATGATTCTGTAATGTTTAGAAATCCCAGAATACCACAATACTAAATGTTTTAATCATACACAAGCAAATAAGAACATACTTGAATCCATAACTTGAATCTTGATATCTTTGATGTGTTTATTTCTTCTCTCTGCTTTCCTTTCCTTTACGTTTATCTCTTGATGGATTTGAGATTTAACCACATAAGCCCTTTTATAGATGTCAAGAGATGTTCAAGACAAAGAGAGATGTCTTTTCATAAAGTCATGACTTTTCATATTTGATTATAGCTTTTTAGAAGGGGTATAAACATTTGTAAAGAGAGAGAAAGGTTTATTAAAACCTTATACCCTAATCTTTAATATATAATAACCATCATATTATATATAATTAATATAGAGTATTAACCATTATTTATATTTATTTATATTATATGAGTCATTTAATAAATTGTTTAACAATCTCCCACTTGACTCATATAATGAATTGATGACTCAATAATATATAAGTGTACAACTTTAGGAATCAATCAATCAATCATAATTGAATTAAGATAATCGAATCAGGGCGGTCACATGCTATTATGTCGCAGGATTCCTTCCATGTATTACAATTAACTCAATTCACAAGCACTATAATTGAGGAAAGCTTTAATATTTAACTTTGATATTATTCACTAAAAGAAACTATAATTGTATACCCGTAATGTGAATAATCAAATAAATATTCAAAACAAACTTTTATTGAATTCACAAGAGTCATAACAATAATATGAGCAAAAATAACTTTATACATCAAGATGTTATTCTATTAGCGACTTGTCCGTAATACCCATTCGTTCAACATGGCCATTAAACGTCTTGGGTGGTAATCCTTTAGTTAGTGGATCCGCTATCATCACATTAGTACTGATATGCTCAATTGACACCTTTTGTTTTTGAACTTCTTCTTTAACAACCAAGTACTTTAACTCAATGTGTTTCGCTCCCTAAGAGTACTTGTCATTCTTGGAGAAGAACACAGCAGCGGAATTGTCACAATAAATTGGTAGGGGTCGATCTACGTTATCAATGCTGGGGTGAGCCCGTTTCGACCGACGGCGGCCCCCGAACAGCGCGACGTGGCCTTAGCGGAAGCGGAAGTGATCCCGTAGTGTAGGTGCCGAATTTTTAATTTTTATCATTTAAACTCGCACGAACATGTCCCGGGAGCGGCCCGAGGACCCAAGCACCCCGGCCCGGGACCTCGGGAGGCTGTGGCAGGCCTCTGCCATGGCCCACGGCCTGAGACACCACGGCCCATGTCCGTGGGTCAGCTGTGGCTGAGAGCAATTATGGTCCACAGCCTGGTGCACCTCCACGGCCGTGGACCGTTCGGGGCGAGAATGGGCAGGGGCTGTCATGGATCCACGGCCTGGTGCAGCCCCTCCCATAGCCGTGGGTCTGGGTTCAATCCAGCCCAGCTCTGGTCCATGGCCGTGGGACTTCATGTCTCAGGTGGTGGACCTCGACCGAAAGCCGAAATCTCTCGTTTTGAACCCCGAAATGATTTCCGATCAATTCCAAAATTTATACCATGACTCCATACATGTCTTAGGACATTTTAATGGATCATTAGAGGTCATTCAAGACCTTTTCGAGATTGATCAAATCAACCTAATCTAAAGGTTCGAAACCTTACCCTTGTTGCGAGTGGCTAGTTCGTCACAGCACGACATTCGAAAACGCGAAGCTTGAGCAAATACTTCTTCGTCTCGGACTGTCCCGAGCAAGTTCGAAATGCCGATACGCTCTCTTTGGCACCTCGGAGCAACCCACGGATGGCTAGAGTTGCTAGGAGGAGGTTCTAATTTAGCTATGAAGCTTAAGTTGAACTTGGACACAACTTTTCTTTTTCCTCTCTTTCTCCCTCAAGATCCTTGATCTTCTCTTGTTTGAAACCTTTTTACTTAACTCATCTAATAAGCCTTAGACGTTTTGTATAGAGGAGAAAGAAGAAGGAATCTTCAAAGTGGACTAAAACAAACATGGTTGGTAACAAAAGACATTTTAAGTCACAATGACTACGTCATATATTCCTTCAACCACCCAATTTCGTTTTTGTCCATCAAAGTAGGTTAGTGACACTTTAATAAACCGTTAATCAAGTGTAGGCCATGCCAAGATTTATGGTTTTGCAATTGGGCCCTTTGAAAAATCGAATTAGTTCGATTGAGTCCGTATGATTATAATTTGATCAAATAGATCCAATCCAATTAATCCAAATTCTAATCAAGCCCAAACTTAGTTGATAAATTAAGTACTTGATCCAATCACATGTCTTAATCATTCCCGAGATTAAATTCGGAATTTAACTAAGTGTCTTAATCCGTCGATGAGCCTAACGGTCTAAGGCTGCTATAGTCTTCGTTCGATCGTTGACATCCCCGCGTTAAGCCACGCGATCGAAACGAATATCGAGCCATGTGTTCGAATACTCTGATGCCCCGATCGGCAATATTTCCGTCACGACCTCCCATCTTCCCAAGATGAACGATTGAAACAATCGTTGCGTTGGAGCCGTCAGCGGACAAGTCGTAATCGGTAATCTAGTCACCCCACTAGATTCCTAAGACTTGCGAACGTTTATTTAGTGCAGAGAATAAGATCCGATCGGTGTCGCCTCTCTCATCCCATGAGAATCAATCGATAAACTCGTGCACAAGGATTTTATTTATTTACCGGACTACCGGAAGCTAGTAGACTTTAAACTCGGTTAATAAATAATGAATGCCTCAAATTAATAAAATACAATATTTTATTAATTAAACGGTTACAATAAACCATTTATATTTTTCGAACTAATACAACAGGGGTCACCCTATTCAACTCAGTCCTCTGAACGGCATTCCGAGGGCATACCTCCCAACAGCCTCCCACTTGCACTCTAATGCCGTGCGCGCTGCTCTCAACGCCACGCCGCCTGGTATCGAATACCCATCTTTTCTAGATGTCGTTCCAGCACCGTCTGGGACAAAGGCTAGGTTAGTGGGTCCGCCACGTTATCCGCGGTGGCAATTTTCTGCACGGTTACGTAGCCGTTTTCAACGAATTCTCTAAGAATATGGTATTTTCTCTCGATATGTTTGGATTTGCTATGAGACCGTGGTTCCTTCGCCTGCGCGACAGCACCGCCATTATCGCACCATAGCGTAAGCGGTCCGTCCGCAGCTGGGACCACCGAAAGTTCATTCAAGAACTTTCTCGTCCAAACAGCCTCTTTAGCAGCCTCAGAGGCCGCTATATATTCCGCCTCACACGTGGAATCGGCAGTCGTGCTTTGCTTAGAACTTTTCCAAGACACTGCTCCACCGTTGAGCGTGAATATAAAACCCGAGGTAGACCGTCGGTCATCCACGTCTGACTGGAAGTCCGAATCGGTATATCACACTACCTCTAGTCCCGCATCTCCATAGACCAGCATCAAATCTTTAGTCCGTCTCAGGTACTTAAAGATTGTTTTGACTGCTGTCCAGTGTTCTTCTCCCGGGTTCGCCTGAAACCGACTCACCAGGCTCACAGCGTAGGCGATGTCCGGTTGCGTGCAAAGCATCGCGTACATCAAGCTACCTACTGCAGACGCATAGGGAATTCCATTCATTCTTTGTCGGTCCTCCTCACTTTGAGGACACATCGACTTTGAAGGATGAATCCCATGTCGCATCGGTAAGAAGCCTCTCTTAGAGTCATCCATCTTGAATTTCTTCAAGATCTTCTCTAAGTAGAGGGCTTGGGATAGGCCGATCACGCGCTTCGCTCGATCCCGAAATAAGCGAATCCCTAGGATATACACCGGTTCTCCCAAGTCTTTCATGGAGAATTCGGTCGAAAGCCACGCTTTCACCGAAGAGAGAATGCCTACATTATTTCCGATTAATAGGATGTCATCTACGTGCAATACGAGAAACGATATCATACTCCCACTGTTCTTTTTGTAGACGCACGGTTCGCCCACATTTTTCTCGAATCCGTAGTTCCGAACTACTTCATCGAAATGTAGATTCCAACTACGAGATGCCTGTTTCAGTCCATAAATGAACCGATTCAGTTTGCACACTTTATGAGCATCTGCATGTGACTCAAAACCCCGTGGCTGTTCCATATAGATCTCCTCCTTGAGGAATCATTTAGGAACGCCGTTTTGACGTCCATTTGCCAGAGATCATAGTCGTAGTGAGCGGCTATTGCAAGTAGAATTCGTATGGATTTGATCATAGCAACAGGCGAGAAGGTCTCCTCATAATCGACCCCTTCTTTCTGGTTATAGCCCTTGGCAACCAGTCTGGCCTTGTATGTCTCAACTTGTCCATCAGATCCAATCTTTCTCTTGTAGATCCATTTGCATCCAATCGGTCTAAAACCGTTTGGAAGATCCACTAGAGTCCAGACCTTGTTATCATACATCGAATCCATTTCTACTTTCATAGCCTCAACCCATCTCGTCGAGTCTACGTCAGTCATTGCCTGATCGAAAGTTAAAGGATCTTCTCTAAGAAGTGCCTTTGTCACAGCATAGCCATGCTGGATTTGTGTTATGCCATAATACCTCTCAGGTTGGCGTGACTCTCTTTCGAATCGGCGTAATACTGGTTTTATTGGTTGTTCGCTTGGACAATCCAATACTATATCCTGTGAGGACGTTTTGGTCGACTCTTCCAGAGTCACCTCTCGCCCGACGCCACATTCTCGAATGAACTCGTCCTCAAGAAAATGTGCGTGCAGGCCCACAATATTCCTCTTATCCTCGTGGAAGTAGAATAGGTACCCCATGGAATCCTCGGGGTATCCTACGAAACGACCCTTCACAACTCTTGACTCCAACTTGTCTGTTTTTAACTTTTTCACATAGGCGGGGCAACCCCAAATCCTAATGTGCTTCAAGCTCGGTAAACGGCCAGTCCATATCCGATTAATCCTGGACAACGGGGCGGTTCGACCCGGAACTGCCCCGTAGTTCCGGCCCGTGAACCGGAACCGCCGTTAGCGGTTCCCGGAACCGGAACCGGCCCATTATAAATGGGTCGAGCCGGTTCCGGCATTTGTCGAACCGCGGAACCGC
Source organism: Lindernia subracemosa (assembly GCA_028392965.1). NCBI lineage: Eukaryota > Viridiplantae > Streptophyta > Magnoliopsida > Lamiales > Linderniaceae > Vandellia > Vandellia subracemosa. The sequence goes on from JAQPCC010000044.1 coordinate 795,305, forward strand.
AGTTCGACCTACGGTTCCGGTTCCGGTTCGCAACCGGAACCGGAACCGCCAACGGCTCTTTTTGGATAGTTTAGAAAATTGCATTTTGGCCCTTTTTTTGCGTTTTAGTCCCTAGTCGAAAAATCTATAAATAGGGGCTCATTTTCAACATTTTTTCACACCAAACTCTCTCATTCTCTCTCAAATACACTCTATAATTAAAGCTCTAATCACTATTAGCTATCAAAATTCTACTTTTATTACACTTTTTACACACACTTTTTAGTTTCTACACACACGAATATTTATTCTACTAACATGGCATCGTCATCGCGAAACAACGCGAACGAGTACGACGATATTTTTCGTTTTGTAGGTAATTTGGGAGACGAAATACGTTTCGAGGAATGGACGAGCGGGACATGGATGACGTCGATGAGGTGGGAGCGACTCCGACTTCGACGGGACCAAGCCAAACATCAACGATGGGGAAGCCTCCACGACCGAAGCGGCAACGGAAATCTAAGGTATGGCCATTTTTCAACCTCGAAATGAGTAAAGATGACCCCGAACTAGAACATGCAATCTGTAAAGAATGCGGTCGTAGATACGAATATAGTTCCAAACCCGGAGGGGGGGGCACGGGGTCAATGAAGAAACATCTAGTAAATTTTCATAGATTAGATCCGAAAACATTAGAACCGATAGGCACGGAACCTAGGGAACAACAAATTAGTGTGAGTACCGGTAGAAACTTTGTTATAACTAGGGAAATTTCTAAGATGGCGATAGTTAAATTTGTAGTAAATTGTGAAGAACCATTTTGCATTGCGGAAAGTGAAGGGTTTATCGAATTCACTAGTACGATACAACCCAGATTCCGCAACATAAGCCGTAAAACTCTTAAGAGGTATATGACGGCAACTTTTGATGAATATCAAAAGAACTTAATTGCGCATTTATCCAACATATCGTGTAGACTAAGTTTGACTACTGATATTTGGACAAACATCACTGCATTTATTTAGTATCTTATTTAGTGTCATTGTGACCGGTCATTGGATAGATGATACGTGGACCATGCAAAAGCGCATTCTAGCCCTAGATGTGCTTGATTCGCGACATACGGGACACAGTATAGCGATGTACGTCTTGACTATCGTGAAAAAATATGGTTTGCAAGATAAGATTATGTCTATCACATTAGACAACGCAAGCGCCAACAATGTGGCGATTGAGATCCTCCGAACTCGTATAAGGTTACCCTTAAACGGTCGGTTACTTCATGTGAGGTGCGCTTGTCACGTAATTAACTTATGTGTCAAGTGCGCTTTCGATGATGTATTAGGGCCGGTAGTAGAAAAATTTAAAATGATAAGAAGACAAATGCGAGATCGACGGTTGGCTAGATCGTGGAAGCAAACGTTCCAAACAAACGGTCTTACATTTAAGAAGTTTCCCTTACCGTGTCCGACTAGGTGGAACTCTTTGTATGATCTCCTTAAAGTGTTTATGCGCTATAAGGATTTATTGACGCCGTTTTGGAACAACACCGCAATCGGTCTCGGTGGCGACTCTTCTATTCAGTTAGAAGAGCTTGATTGGGATATTTTGGAAGTAACCGTGTCCTTACTTGAAGAGTTCAAGTTCGCTACGGTACAATTTTCTGGAGTTCATTATCCCACGTCCTCGAAATTTATTCCGAGGTTATTTGGTATGTGCTATAAGTTTCTTGAATATCGAACGAACCCACACTTAGGCACTTTCATCGAAAGTATGGAAGCGAAATTCAAGAAATATTGGGAAAATATCCCAATTGTCCACGGCTTAACGGCGTTGCTCGACCCAAGCTGTGGTACTGATATTTTTGATATTTTTTTCGAGCATTACAGTAACTTTCTTGGAAGGGACGTTGACGACCAAAAGGCGTCAATTAATCGTTCTCTCCACGAGCTTTTTTCTTTTTATGCATCTCAGCAGGGTACAGGAAACGACGCGACGACTGAGGCGCACGACGTTCCATCGAGTGATAGCTCACGTGGCGGTACGGATAGCATCGTGCGAGCCTTAAGGAAGCAAAAGAAGGGAAAATCGATCGCAACTTCTCGGGCTAACTCAAATGAGATTCAACTCTATTTGAGCAACAACTTCGACATGCCCGAAGACTTTGATGTTCTCGATTGGTGGAAGACGAACGGTAGGCTATACCCGACGCTAGCAGCCATGGCACGAGATCTTCTAGCCGTGCAAGCATCGAGTGTCCCTTCGGAGTCGGCATTCTCCACCTCGGGTCGCATTAACGGAGATCGGCGAACGAGCCTTAGCCCGACATCGCTTGCCATGCTAACCTTATTAAAGGATTGGTTTTCGGCCGAATCGAAGAATCGGAGGGAGAACGCTATCGACGAATTCCAAGCTTCTAGCTCCGACTCCGATGAAGAGGCATCTCGAATAGTATTAATAAATAGGGATCAAGAGTAGTTTAATATTGTAATTTTTTACTTGTTTTTTTTTTGTGTAATTTTTTTATTATAATTTTTTACTTGATTTTTTTTTCGTAATTTTTTACTTGTTTTTTTTTTTTTTCGTGTAATTTTTTTTACTTATTTTTTTGTCACCTTTCAATAAAAATTTCGGAATTTATTTTCAATATTATATATTTTAATAAACTATAAATAAAGTATAAAAATTAAAAAAAATAAAATAAAATGGGCGAACCGGCCCGGAACCGGCCCGCGAACCGTTAAGATCCAACGGTTCGCGAGCCGGTTCTGGGCCGGTTCTCCAAAACAGTCGCGGTTCCACGGCCAGAACCGGAACCGCTAGAACCGCAGGAACCGGAACCGGCCCGGGAACCGGCCCGCAGCCCATTTGGCCAGGTCTATATCCGATACGGAATGTCATTTTCAACAGACTTTGATGGACACCGGTTCAGGGTGTAAGCTGCTGTCAAAAGCGCGTAACCCCACAATGATAATGGTAAGTCCATATAGCTCAGCATAGATCGAACCATATCTAATAAGGTCCGATTTCTGCGTTCAGCCACGCCATTCAACTGTGGCGTTCCGGGAGGAGTCATATGTGATATGATCCCGTTCTCCTTCAAGAACTGATCAAACTCGATACTCATGTACTCACCGCCTCGATCCGATCGAACGGCTTTAATGAGTTTTCCAGTTTGTTTTTCCACTAACGCCTTAAACTCCTTGAACTTTTCAAGAGTTTCAGCCTTATACCTTAACAAATACACAAGCCCGTAACGGCTGTGATCATCCGTGAAGGTAACAAAATAGTGGAAATAACCTCGAGCCTTTATATTGAAAGGTCCGCAAACGTCCGTATGAATTAAACCGAGAATTTCATTGGCTCTATTAAATTTCCCGGTGAAGGGCGAGTCATCTTACCCTGAAGACAAGATTCACACGTTGGATAGGGGTCTGATCCCAATGGCCTAATAATGCCAGTTTTCTCCAACTCATGAATTTTGCACTCTCCAGCGTTACTCAATCGGAGATGGCATAGATATCTCGCGTTTGTTTCTAACTTTCGTTTGTTGGTGATTGCGTTCACAGATTTTTCAGTTTGGAGGTTTGAATAGTAAAGACCATTTAAAAGAGTTGTTGTTCCGACAATTTTGTTTCCAAACAAAATATTGCATTTATTTCCTTGAAAATTAAATACATAACCACTCCCGCTCAAAACGGGAATGGAGACAATGTTCTTTAACCCCTGAAGAATTACAAGTACATTATCTAACAGCAACATAAAACCAGTATCTAAACATAGTTTTTTCGATCCCACGTGACTTGCCGAGACACTGTGTCCGCTCCCCACGTTGATCATCACCTCCTTGTCCTCGAGCCTTCTACTTCGTTCCAGATCCTACGACATCTCTGAGATGTGAGAACTGGCTCCGGAGTCCAAGATCCACGAAGTAGAATATACAGACATAGAACATACAGTTTCTAAAACATATAGTTCTTTACCTGAAGCAGCCAGCTCACCTTTGAGCTTGGGACAATCCCTCTTCCAGTGGCCCAGCACACCGCAATGAAGACATTTGTCCGTTGGCTTCGGACCGGTTTGTTTGGACTTCCTCTTTTTGTCAGAAGTCAGCCTCGAAGGCCTTCGCTTGTTCAACCTCATTTTGCCTTTCGCGGGCTTAGTGGTTGCCACAAGCGCCGTCTGTTTCCCCTTCATCATCTGAGACTGTGCTGACACCAACTGATTTAACAGTTCAGATAAAGTCAGCTGCTTGTCATTCAGATTGAAGTTCACTATGAACGAATTGAAGGACGGGGGTAGCGACTGCAGAATCAGATCGCATTGGAAATCACAATCAATAAGAAAGTCGAGAGTCTCCAATCTCTCAATCATATTGCTCATTTTCAACACGTGATCTCCAACGTTTTCACCCTCAGACATCCTCGAGCGAAAGAGTTGTTCCGATATCGAATATCGGACTGTCCTAGACGGTGTAAAATACAATTCTTTCACATACAGCAATATCTGGCGTGCATCCGCCATGTGCTCATGGCTACACTGCAGAGCATTGCTCATTGACCCGAGTACATATGACTTCACGATTTGTTCGTCCTTGTTCCGCTTATCGTAAGTAGTACCAACTTCATCGCTAGCGACAGCCCCTGGGGCCGACAGCATTTCAGAGTCCAACACATAAGTCAGCGATTCAATCCCGAGAACTATTCTCAGATTGCGTAACCAATCAACGTAGTTTGACCCAGTCAAACGGTTTTCTTTGAGCATTATGTTTAGTGCAGAAGACATTTTGTAATTGAGAGAAATACAAAAATCTGCAGAAAATAAGACCTGTTAGATCGTTGTATAGTTCATCAAACGCAAACGAGGACTTTTGTTTCGTTTGACTCCCACTATCTTTTCTTAAACCCCATACTCCCATTAGAGGTTTCGGAAGCTCGTTGATAACTTCGATAGTGGAGTTGATGTCCCCGTAAGCTTAAGAAAACCTCAACCTATGACGTTTTATTGATTTTCCCAAGCCAACGAAGTCGCGTTCCACACGAACTCGTCTCACGAGTGTTTCAACTATCTTTGTCTCAGTCAGTGACCCCCGCCGGCTAACCCGAAACAAGGCGGTATCACTGTCTAAGTGCCACCTATCAACTTTGCTCGAACCGCACACTTGAACCTCGCCTTTCAGACGTAGGTGTGGTCTTGGCAAGCGGCGTTTGACCACACCCGAATAAGCCGAAACAAAAGCGAATGTAAGGCGCCGGCTAACCCGAAACCAAAACTTACATTGACTTTTGTAACAGCTGATCCGAGCTTGATAGAAGAAAGGGATTCAAATCCCTTTGCTCACTTAGTATTCCATCGGGAGATACATTCGAGGTCTCATAGCATGAAAATAAGCACGAGCACGTTTATGTATTATTTAAATAACTAACCCTAGGAAAGCCATCTAAACGGATAATACGCGGACAAACTATACTGGTCCTATTACATGGGTCGTATACGACCGGGGTCTTCGATCTTCGAGGAATGCCACCTCAGACCACCATGGACATCGAACCACCCATCCTTGTTGCCTTGCAACGAACAGCCGCCTTTTTATCTAACTCTATCTAATCAAGCGATAAAATACAACACGGGGGGAATTATTTCCCGTACATCCCGTAATCCATGTACATACTGGGGGGCAGCATACGGCCCTTAAACAAATAACCCGAGGCCACGATATTGTCCCACATAAACATGCAACACACAATTTTGACGTTGATTGTCGACCGACGTAACGAGCGACGTAAGTTTAAAACTTTTGTCGACCGCACGTTTGCCACATCGGCTTTCGAGGCCTTCGGTCAAACCCGATCTTGAGCCGTAGCTCTGATACCACTGCTGGGGTGAGCCCGTTTCGACCGACGGCGGCCCCCGAACAGCGCGACGTGGCCTTAGCGGAAGCGGAAGTGATCCCGTAGTGTAGGTGCCGTATTTTAAATTTTTATCATTTAAACTCGCACGAACACGTCCCGGGAGCGGCCCGAGGACCCAAGCACCCCGGCCCGGGACCTCGGGAGGCCGTGGCAGGCCTCTGCCATGGCCCACGGCCGTGGGTCAGCTGTGGCTGAGAGCAATTATGGTCCACGGCCTGGTGCACCAAGCTCCACGGCCGTGGACCGTTCGGGGCGAGAATGGGCAGGGGCTGTCATGGCTCCACGGCCTGGTGCAGCCCCTCCCATAGCCGTGGGTCTGGGTTCAATCCAGCCCAGCCCTGGTCCATGGCCGTGGGACTTCATGTCTCTGGTGGTGGACCTCGGCCAAAAGCCGAAATCTCTCGTTTTGAACCCCGAAATTATTTCCGATCAATTCCAAACTTTATACCATGACTCCATACATGTCTTAGGACATTTTAATGGGTCATTCGAGGTCATTCAAGACCTTTTCGAGATTGATCAAATCAACCTAATCTAAAGGTTCGAAACCTTACCCTTGTTGCGAGTGGCTAGTTCGTCACAGCACGGCATTCGAAAACGCGAAGCTTGAGCAAATACTTCTTCGTCTCGGACTGTCCCGAGCAAGTTCAAAACGCCGATACGCTCTCTTTGGCACCTCGGAGCAACCCACGGATGGCTAGAGTTGCTAGGAGGAGGTTCTAATTTAGCTAGGAAGCTTAAGTTGAACTTGGACACAACTTTTCTTTTTCCTCTCTTTCTCCCTCAAGATCCTTGATCTTTTCTTGTTTGAAACCTTTTTACTTAACTCATCTAATAAGCCTTAGACGTTTTGTATAGAGGAGAAAGAAGAAGGAATCTTCAAAGTGGACCAAAACAAACATGGTTGGTAATAAAAGACATTTTAAGTCACAGTGACTATGTCATATATTCCTTCAACCACCCAATTTCGTTTTTGTCCATAAAAGTAGGTTAGTGACACTTTAATAAACCTTTAATCAAGTGTAGGCCATGCCAAGATTTATGGTTTTGCAATTGGGCCCTTGGAAAAATCGAATTAGTTCGATTGAGTCCGTATGATTATAATTTGATCAAATAGATCCAATCCAATTAATCCAAATTCTAATCAAGCCCAAACTTAGTTGATAAATTAAGTACTTGATCCAATCACATGTCTTAATCATTCCCGAGATCAAATTCGGAATTTAACTAAGTGTCTATACCCCGTATAGTCGTGCCACCGCGTCAACGAATTCTCAATTCATTACGCACATTTGAAAAGTTTGTCCCGACCGATAGAGATTGTTATCCTTTTTAAGCGTGACTCACTTGGTTCGTCTCAACTAGCACGGGAGGTATCCGCGAGGCCGGTATTCGCCTTGCCAATCCCGCGGTACCAGACAGATCCTAATTGAGAACGAATTTTGATCCAATCTAAATTCTGTCGAACCGACTATAGATATCTGTTGAATATTCTTATGCCCTTCACATGAGTCCCGGTCAAGTGAGAGTCATGGTTAATGTCAAACTCACTAGACTCGACACTATGTTATAATCGAGACTGTCGTGATTACGAAACTACGCTCCGTGTCTCACACGAGCTAGTTTATATTGCTCCGGCCGGAGGCTTAGTAATCACCGTGCTCAATTATCTCATAGGACGTTAACCTCATATATGAGGTAGTGAATCCCCGAGAGCACTGAAAGCCCGGCAATCACCTCCGTAAAACCGGTTGCGTTTTGCCGCTGGCCCATACCCTTTATTAGAGCATTTAACCTAGCAAACTAGCGTCAAACCGAAATCGCGGAAGCAAATCCGTCGATGAGTCTAACGGTCTAAGGCTGCTATAGTCTTCGTTCGATCGTTGACATCCCCGCGTTAAGCCACGCGATCGAAACGAATATCGAGCCATGTGTTCGAATACTCTGATGCCCCGATCGGCAATATTTCCGTCACGACCTCCCATCTTCCCAAGATGAACGATTGAAACAATCGTTGCGTTGGGGCCGTCAGCGGACAAGTCGTAATCGGTAATCTAGTCACCCCACTAGATTCCTAAGACTTGCGAACGTTTATTTAGTGCAGAGAATAAGATCCGATCGGTGTCGCCTCTCTCATCCCATGAGAATCAATCGATAAACTCGTGCACAAGGATTTTATTTATTTACCGCACTACCGGAAGCTAGTAGACTTTAAACTCGGTTAATAAATAATGAATGCCTCAAATTAATAAAATACAATATTTTATTAATTAAACGGTTACAATAAACCATTTATATTTTTCGAACTAATACAACGAGGGTCACCCTATTCAACTCAGTCCTCTGAACAACATTCCGAGGGCATACCTCCCAACAATCAACTATAGCAAGTCCCTGTACGAAATTCCGCAACCATAATGCGTGAATAGTGGCCTCAAAGCATGCCACAAATTCAGCCTCAATAGTGAAAGTAGCAATTATAGATTGTTTTCCACTTTTCCATGAAACTGCTCCTCCCGCCATTAGAAACATATAACCAAACGTAGATTTCCTCGTATCCACGCATCCCGCATAGTCTGAACCTGAGTAACCTTGCAATTCAAGGTGATTTGACCTTCTATATGTGAGCATGTAGTCTTTGGTACGTTGTAGGCATCTAAGCACTTTCTTCGCAGCTTTCCAATGATCTATTTCGGGATTACTTTGATATCGACCCAGCATCCCAACAGCAAAACTAATGTCCGGCCGCGTGCAAGTTTGGGCATACATCACGCTTCCGACAACAGACGCATAAGGAATAGATTCCATTGTCTTTCGTTCCAATTCATTTTTAGGACATTGCATTTTACTGAACTTATCCCCTTTCTGAATTGGAACTATACTCGAGGAACATTTATCCATATTAAATCTCTCTAATATTTTATTAATATATGCTTTTTGAGACAATCCTAACAATCCTTGTGTTCTATCACGGAATATTTCAATTCCTATCACATAGGATGCCTCACCCATATCTTTCATTTCAAAATTTTTAGAGAGGAATTTCTTCACATCATGTAACATAGAAACATTATTGGTAGAAAGAAGAATATCATCGACATAGAGGACTAATATAATAAACTTGCTCCCACTGATCTTCATATAATACATACAACCCGATCTACAGTGTTCTCTAAAAACCATATGACGTAATGATATTATTGAACGTAATATACCATTGTCGGGAAGCTTGTTTCAGTCCATATATTGACTTCTTTAATTTACACACTAGATTTGACTTTTCTGTAGTCAAGAATCCTTCAGGTTGGTCCATGTAAACATCCTCTTCTAAATCACCATTTAAAAATGCAGTTTTTACATCCATTTGGTGAAGCTCCAAATCATAATGAGCTACCAAAGCCAAGATTATTCTCAAAGAGTCCTTTTTCGAAACGGGAGAAAGGTCTCTTTGTAGTCTATGCCATCCTTTTGAGTGTAACCTTTGGCGACGAGTCTGGCTTTATATCTTTCGATGTTGCCTTTTGAGTCTCGTTTGGTCTTGTAGACCCATTTACAACCGACTCTTTTGGAACCTTTAGGCAACTCAACTAATTCCCAGACTTTATTATCATTCATTGATTTCAACTCTTCCTTCATAGCATTATACCAATTTTCAGAATTACTGCATTCCATGGCTTGTTTAAACGAGACTGGATCTTTATCAATGCTTAAATCACATTCATGTTCAAGTGAATAAATTACATAATCATCAGAAATAGCTGATCGTTTCTGCCTTTCGGACTTCCGTAAAGCTATTTCTTGTGGTATCACTTGTTCGTTTGTGATTTGTTCAGCAACCGTCGGTTCATTATTGACACGATTATTTTCTGAATTCTCAATGCCTATGCGTTGTCCTATACTGCTATGTGAATGTGATATAGCAGAGGGATTAGCAATAGGTGCAGAAACACGTGAAGTAGGAGTTTAAACCCGAAGTTCTCGTATATCTATTTTTCGTGGTTCTTCACTCCCACTAACTTGGTCATTCTCAATAAACCGAGCATTACCAGACTCAACGATTCTCGTACTATGGTTAGGACAGTAAAATTTGTACCCTTTCGACTTTTAGGAAAGCCGATGAAATAACCACTAATGGTTCTTGCATCAAGCTTTCTTTCATGCGGATTATATATCCTCACTTTTGCTGGACAACCCCAAACGTGAAGGTGCCTTAAACTAGGCTTTCTTCCCGTCCATAATTCGTAAGGAGTCTTTGAGACAGACTTACTAGGGATTCTATTAAGCAGATATGCAGCGGTTTTCAGTACAGAACTATTACTTAACATACTCCTAACCATATCCATAAGAGTACGATTTCGCCTTTCAGCCACACCATTTTGTTGCAGGCATTGTGTATTGCGCACAAATGCCTCGGCTTTCAAGGAACTTTGCAAATGGACCTGGACATTGTCCATTTTCATCAAATTTGCAATAAAATTCACCACCGCGATCAGATCTCACAATTTTAACCTTTTTGTCTAGTTGCCTTTCCACCTCATTAATGAACACCTCTAGGATGTCGACTAATAATGGATTGTGAATACTCTTTTACTTTCATCATAAATTCTCGTGCATTGTCTGTTTCGGGCATCGATGGCTTGATATTTTCAGCCATCGTCATCATCATTAAGTTTAAGCTTAACCGATTAGACCTTTCCCAATCATCATAGAATGATTTTTCGATTTCTGTACTGTCCTCGGTTATAGCTGCGGGCCTTTCTTCGGTCTCCAATGCTAGGTCCAAATACATTGCACCCAGTTGAAACTTGATTTGTTCGGACCAATCAATATAGTTCAGCCCATTAAACTTGACAATAGAATTGCCCAACACGAACATGTTATTAGTTGCTGCGAACAACAAACAAGCTCAGATATTAACTTTAAATAATAAATTATGCATTTAAGTTCATCTTTGGACGATACTTAAACAAATATTCCCAAGTAATAATGATGCTAAAATAAAATACTGAAGTAGATAATCAATCATAGATATGCATCTTATCTTTGGATATACAAGCATATTTGATTATTAATATATCTCAATATTAATTTTTCGCAATAATCCACCTTTGGGTGATCTTCTAGCGATATAATTAATGATCTCGTTTATTCATTTCTTTAATAGCATCATATGAATAAACGATAACATTTTATGTTGAATATTTAAAATGAACTTAAACTTGAACTTAAACTCGGTCACTTTGGCAACCAGAAAATTTAATTCATAAGAAATAATATTCAACCAAATCGAATGCAACCAATATATGTATGTATATAAATATATATCACAGAATTTAGAATCTATATAATTAATCTAAATCATCATGTTATTTTTCAGATATTACACATGCCATAAATTACAAGTAAATTCACATGTAAGGTCTGTCATGTACACGTTAATGAATTTGCATAATTGTCATGTCAGTTACAATCATCACATAATAGAGATTAGGGACAATTTTATGTCAGGCCCTTTTCAAGTTTTTATTTATTGTTCAGGCCCTGTCAGAAAAAAATTTAATTTAAAGGACCCAGTTTCTATAAAAGTTAGAGTAAAGGACCCGGAAATATGATTTGACGAAAATATACTTACTTAAATGCCTTTTTTTTCGAGCGAAAGTATATATAGAGAGAGAGAATGTGTTGTTCATGTGTCTTATATGAAGAGGTACTTTTACTTCACTTTTTTGTTACCCACTTTGTTAGGTATGGGACTAATGTTCCCTCGAGCCGGTCAAATCCGCGACTCTTAAACCCACCTCTTCAGTAGCAATGCTGAGGAATCCCACATCGGTGAGGCATGGAAAACCATTCCTGAATCCACTCACAGTACGGTATGGTCCGAGGACGAACCAGGCGGAAGCTGGTGGGCACGTGACACCCGGGACCGATGAGGGCGGGGAGTGATCGCCGGTGCAAAGGTGCACGGACAATGAGCGGCTCCTGGCAGGCTTCTAGGTCGGGGCCGATGAGGGCGGGGAGTGATCGCCGGTGCCAAGGTGCACGGACAATGAGCGGCTCCTGGCAGGCTTCTAGGTGGAGGGGTACATGAATGAATCGGTTCCATACCCGAATGAGAGTGGTTAAAGGAATGGTGTAAGAGACTTGATAAGTGCTACTCATACCACCAAGGTGCACCTTCCTTTTCGGGAGCCCATCCATAAGAACTTCAAAGTTAAGCGTGCTTGACTTGAAGTAGCACTGGGATGCGTGACCCCTTGGGAAGTTTGCTCAGGTGTGTGCGAGTGAGGACAAAGCACACTGGGAAGGCTAGTGGTGGTACAGTGAGGATAGACTATCAGTCTGTATGCGGTGGGGCCAATCCCACAGGTCCCGGTACACGATCCTACACAGTTACAGTATATTGTTACTTTAGAAAGCAGACACGTTATTTTTCAATGATATTGTGTTACTTCGCTATTGTAAATGTTATCAACAGAAAATCTTTTATTTTTATGATCTAACTCATTTTTTTACATTGAATCGAGCACAAAAAATTCGACTGCCCCATCAACCAACAGATTTCGACGTGTCATATTGGATTTATTATGATATTGACGACGCGCGATGTAGGATTTGCTTATCTAATTAGGGTGCAAATTCGAGAATATAATGGTAAATAAAAGCTAGATTTCGACATAAATTGCAGCTAATCGGTATAAATTTGAGGCACCCATGGTTTGGACGTTAACCAGTTGCTACTAACGTCGAGATTTGAACGATTTTCAGAATTTTTTGTTGTCATTTGCGGTTTTCCATAAACTCTCCGCCATCTCTTGCTTGTGTACAGGATGTGGTATTGATAAGAAATGAACCGTTACTCTTTTATGTTGATTTGTTATATTTTACAATACATGCATTATATTTTCAGTAGAAAGTATTACCCTACAAGCATGTTAATTCACAAAACAATTCAATTTTAAGCCGCGTTTAAATTCGAGGTACCCATACTATGGACGTTTCGCCACGCCCTCCTTGCTCCACCATCCGTTGGTTAATGTTAGATGGCTTAAAATTACAAGCGACTTCAAAATTTAGGGTATATTATTGCTACGTAATTAGATTCAAATACATAAGAGGTATTCCTTATATGACGCTTGGTTCTAGGTTTTTAAATAAAATGTATTGAAAAGGATTCAAGTCGTATTAGTTGATGTATAACACATGTAGTGACCAAAATAACACATCATTTAGCATGTTACCCCGGTAGCATGAAGTGTTACCCATGTAGCATGAAGTGTTACCCAGGTAGCATGTTAATTAGCAAACGTTTCAATCAAATGTCACATCTAAATTCTTCGATAAATCATGATGTCGATTACGAAGAACCATGATAAAACTGAATCGATTTCACATTATTCGGCCATTAAAGTAGAGATTTCACCCCGGAATTTGTGAATTGGGTTTGACGTATTATTTCGTTATAAACATCAACAAATTTTCTTGATTATTAATACCCATGAGAAATTAAGGTCGATTTAACCTTATTCAGTCACTATCATCGGGGATTCGAACGGTTTCAGCGGTTTTTCAGTGTCGTCGTCGATTTTCAATATATTTCTATTGGCATATTGCTTGTGTACAATAAATGTTATTTACATGAAATGAAAAGTTATTGTGTTTGAACTATACGTTATTTTTGTGCTAGTATATGTTACATTTGTTATATAAAGTGTTATTCAACTGTGAAATATTTCAATTTAGGGGAACCTAATATTCGTCTTTCTCACGGTTAAAGTCACTAATTTTCGAAACTTATCAACACACATGATCAAATTGACGATAATTTCAACCTATTTAGTCATGAACGTCGATAATTATAACTGCAATCTAAATGAGATTTGAGTTTCGTCGATGGGTGAAGATGATGGCATAATAGTGTAATTTTGACAGTTATAAAGGATAAATATGTTTTATAGCATGAATTAGGTATTTTTTTCTAATATTTTCGAAAAATAGGTCCTTATTACTAAATCAAACTTGAATAGGGCCTGAACTAAAATTAAAACATGTTAAATGGGCCTGAATCGAAATTAACCCTATATATTAAATGCAATTATGAAATAGTGCATGTGGTAGAGACATCATATAATGTCTAATGGCTGAATCATTACCATACGAAAGGACAAAAATAAAAAATAAAACAAATTGAAAACAAAAATAAAACTTGAAGCGGAATGTCCCAAACCCAGCGCATGATTGATACATCAGATATCATAAACTGTGAGTACAGTCAAATATGAATGGTTGCGACGATGTTTTGTCAGATATGCCAATATCCTTCACCTAATGACTATTCAATATTCAATAGGTGTACATATAACCCCAAAATTCCTTATTCACCTTACGTGCATGAGAAACCGAATATATATCCCGAATCCACAGACAATACATACATATACATATACATATATATATATATATATATATATATATTGGACAAGATAATAAACAGAAACAAGTCAACATCATAAAACCCAATTTCAGATTAATTATCGTAGGTTAAACCTAAGCCCAAATCAATTGCATCTGATTATCAAAATTCTCGATTATATATCATCTATGCACCTATACCAATCATATTTTATAATAAATCAAAAGTATTGCGATGGCTCTGATACCAACTGTTAGACTTTAATTCCAAACGATTCTGTAATGTTTAGAAATCCCAGAATACCACAATACTAAATGATTTAATCATACACAAGCAAATAAGAACATACTTGAATCTTGATATCTTTGATGTGTTTATTTCTTCTCTCTGCTTTCCTTTCCTTTACGTTTATCTTTTGATGGATTTGAGATTTAACCACGTAAGCCCTTTTATAGATGTCAAGAGATGTTCAAGACAAAGAGGGATGTCTTTTCATAAAGTCATGACTTTTCATATTTGATTATGGCTTTTCAGAAGGGGTATAAACATTTGTAAAGAGAGAGAAAGGTTTATTAAAACCTTATACCCTAATCTTTAATATATAATAACCATCATATTATATATAATTAATATAGAGTATTAACCATTATTTATATTTATTTATATTATGTGAGTCATTTAATAAAAAAAAAAAAAAAAAAAGTTCCTTGCAACAATGATTTCTAAATTCCATGATTTGCCTCATCGTCTACGTCTGTCCCGGTCTTTCTTGGAATTTTCGATTATTTCATTGAAGTCCCCGGTGCAAAGCCATTCTCCCCGGCCACTATCTCCCAACCTTTCAAGCAACTTCCAGCTATTCTTCCTAGGGGTGAGCAAAAATATCCGAAAATCGGATTCCGATCCGATATCCGGTTTTAAAAAACTGAAAAATCGGATATCCGGTTTTAAAAATCGGATCGGATGCGGATAGTGTTCGGCCTAAAATTCGGATATCCGGTATCCGGTTTTATATTTTTAAAAATACAATAAATTAAATTATGGCCCAAAAAAAAAAAAAAATGTGGCCCAAAGGAAAAAAAAAAGGAAAAGCGGTCCAACATTTATTATTGGACTATGACACAATACAATATACAGAATTTATATTGTTCTTGCAAAACGTGAATATAAAATTCAAAAAAAAAAAGAAAGAAAAACCAGAGAAAAAAATGAAGAAAAGAGAAGAACAAATGAGAGAATTATAGTGTGAATTTTAATAGAGTATCATCTTGTGATGCAATTTAGATCATATACATACTATTTATAAACTCTCAACGCTCTATATAATCACTTATCAAATAATTTGGTATATAATTTCTAATTACAATTTTACTCTTTTATTTATTTAATTCAATTATATTCCCACAAATCAATTTTCTTTTTATAAAAATAAAAATTTAAAATTAAAAATGTTTTTTATTAAAGACTTAAGTTATAAAATAATTAGAGCACACGTACCAAGTGCGTTAACATATTAGTATATTTTAACCGTGTTTATGTTTAGCATGAATTATTATGTGTAGAATAGGTGATATATTTTTTTTATTGGGTAAGAAATAGAAAAAATACACAACTTTAAAAAAATAAAAATCAATTATAAAAAAATAAAGTTCAATTTTAAATTTAAAAAGCGGATGCGGATATCCGGTTTTAAATATCCGAATAAACCGGATATCCAATTTTCGGATATCCGAATAAAATCGGATCGGATGCGGTGTTTATTTTTAGCTATCCGAAATTCCGGATATCCGCATTTGCTCACCCCTAATTCCTCCGATGGATGGTTCGTGTCAGGGTCTTCGGGAAAGCCAGTAAAACGCGAAGCCTTGAAGAGCAGAGATTTCCAATACTAATAGGATTGAAAATCTAGGGTTTGCAAATTGAATCTCATCTTAATATTAATCCGTCCATATTTTAATATACATAACAATTTACTTAAGAATCGTGTTAATACATATTTTCTTTAGAGTACGTTTTGTATGCAGAATTCGTGTGTGGAAATCATGACGGAAAACTAAGTCAGCGCATCAGATAATTATACATTACGCTTAGATCGTTGTACCTCTGCACCTTTCCTTTTCTTTACCTAACCGAATTCCGCATACGAAGAACAACAAAGAAAACTTGTAGTTCATGTAAGAATAATTCACAAAACATGACTCGAAAACTAAACTCATCAGAATGGTCTCGCTGGCTTCTCTAACACAGCAGAAAAGAACACCTCTCGATCAATAGATTTATCCCATTTTGGCACAACAATCCACTTATGCTTCCTATACCTCAGAACGCTGAAGACTTGTAAGTAATCATCCAACTCTTCTTTAAGACAGAAGAAGCTGTCTATCCATAGAATCCCGCCCGGTCTAAGAACTCTGTCCCAATCGTACAACACAAACTCGAGAACCACGAGATCGATCCATCCATCCAGAAACCTCGTCGTGTGCACCAAGTCCAGCGTGTTGTCAAAAAAGGGAAGCCTCTGGTTTATCGTCAGGTAAAGGGTCAGCAACCCGCGGAGCGCGATCGTCTCGCTGAATGGGGCCCCGAGATTTATCACAGCCGAAGCTATCGTCACATTGTGCTCTCTCATTCTAGCCGCAAATGTGCCAGTTCCAACGCTGAAGTCCAGCCCGACCCTTATCTCTCCTGCGGGCTTTAGATCGAGAACTTCAGATATTGTAAAATCCGCGGATGCATTAGAACTCGGGTTGTCTTGACCCGTGGGCTCGACCCATCTGGGTAGTTCGTGATTCTTGAGATCGAAACAGTCACTGCATTTGAAGAATCCCTTCTTAGTACTCGTACCGTTACTCGACAGACAAGCGTAGTTCTTGCAGATATATTGGCTCCAGCGGATGTTTTTGTCATCGGGTACGGCCCACAAAGCCTTGTGAGTCGGGAGAGGGTTCGTGTAGTATTGAGGGGCTGTTGCAAAACATCTTCTTCTTGGCAAAGGATCGCAGCCGTGGACCATTAGCTTCTGAGCGAGCTTCCAATCGTCGTTACATATGTCTCCTATGTCGTAGTTCATGTACTCTTCGAGCTCTTTCTTCACTACACTGCTGAAGCAGCTGTGCCCTATGCTCGTGAAAGTGGCGTTCGCCCCCATGAAGTTTTGTTTCGCTAGTCTGTTGGGCTTCATTCGTATGTATTTTCTTGTTTCTTCGGTGAGAAAGTACCCAGAATGTTCTTCACCATCATGATCAGCGCGGAGGTTAATCATAGGATTCTCTTTCGAGTTCCTATGATCTGCGTGGGAAAGAGATTGGTTCACGGATTCTATGAGCCCCAAAACACCGGCTAAGAAAGAAGCGTGTCTCAACTTGGAAGCGGACGATTCATCATTGCTGGGCGAGGGATCTCTCATATGGTCGAGTTCTTGTTCGATCTTGCGAATTATTGTCACTAGGGTTTCTTGGGTATGTCTTTGCTTTGTGAGCCGAGAAGGGAAATTTGTGTAGCTGCATGAGCAATCTGATCCAAGAAAGGACTTGAAAGAATACGCTTTGAACAAGGTGGCTATGCAAAATGAAATACTGAGAGTAATAATGAAGATGATCATCAATCTCAGAGAATTCCATGACTTCAACTTCCGTATGATGTGTACCTTAGGCATAGTTTCTTGATATAACTCTTAAGCAGAAAATGAGAATGCAGATAAAGATGGGACAAACAGTTGCCAATAATTAAATTATTATTTAAATGTTCAAGATGCCTGGATGATATCATGAGATGCTCATATATCATATATATGTATATATAATTTATATATTTCTGGTTTGACACAAGATTGAAAATAATGAAGTTAGTAGTAGTGATGGATCTGTTTGTGAGGCAAGTCAACGCTTCTTGCATATCGGAACACAATGCACATGACATGTGATATCACTACGTTGAGATTCTCAAAAGTTCTATTTAGTTTGCTTACACATCAAGTGACTTCACATCCAAATTATAGCTTTCTTTATTTTAATTGAAATATCAGTAACAATAGTGGCTGTCCGTTGGATTTAATTTCACATTTTTTTTTTTATTATAATAATGGTCAATCGCTATATTGATAAAAAGAAAGGGTCTTGTTTTATAGTTGTAACTTGACTTGTGTTTCAGATTTCTATAAGTACAAGTCAGTGTAGAGTACCTAACAGAAATTAGTATTTCATTGCAAACTATAAATAATATATGATATTTATGAAGGAAACCCTAAAAAGGAGCTTAAAATATAAATACATAATATTAGTTTATATTTGATATATTTGTAATTTATAATATTTAATAGATGAAATATTATTTAAAAAAAATTGTAAGGATGTCAGTATAACGAATAAAAAATTGAGCAGTAACATGGTAATTGCAATAGACTTTACACATCAAATAGCAGTTTATATTTATCTCTCACACTTAATAAATAATATAGATATTTAGCCATTGTTAACAAATTTAGCGGTGTTCCCTGGTTTTCTCACGATTAAATATCCAATGAAATTGTTATCAAATCGGCGAGGGATTAGAAATGTGAAGAGGACAAAGTAATACGGAGGACCGTCGGTAATAATGGCGGCGGTATAGATTTCCTCGGGTCATCGCTCTAGGACTAGGACCTCTTGGCTAAGTTCATCACCTAACGACTTTATTTGATTTTTTTTGGGAATTTACAATTGTATTACTCAAAGAATAAAAGATTAGCGTACAAGGCACTAGATCGTCCTACTCGGACATGATAGTATACTCATAACTCAATCTATAATGAGAATGTGCTAAGGACACTACCACACATTGATTAAACAATCGCCTAATAAGAGTGTATGTTTGAATGCCATCCGGCAATAGAATGGTGTGCAATCCTTGTACTACTATGGTTACCACTTCATTGACAATATCAGTAGGTTCTTGTTGATGCCCTTTCGTCCATCTCTTGGCAGCGTTTCTTCCAAATGTGGTACAGTACACCATCGAAGCAAATAATAGTTTGTATGCAATGTTGATGAGGTGAGTACTTCGCCATCGCCTCGATGCCCATGCTAGGCCATGCGAATTTAACTATGGGATTGAGCACAGCTAAACATCGCTTCGAGCACACACACTCAAGATGTTCTATGGTTTTAACCTTATTTTCATCACAAGGGAGGTATGCAAGCAAGAGTCTTGCATCCTATCGTGTAGATAACCTTCCTCGTATTACTGTTGACTCATCGATTAAACTTCAGTACAAACCTCGGTGATGATCCCGCTACCTATGAATTGAAATCTTGGAAAATCAATTGACTGGCTATAGTAGTTTGCGTGAATCTTACACCGAATGGGTCAATGCAGTGTTAACTTCATGATCTTGACTTCTTACTTATAGTTTGCTATGCCCAATTTGTCAAGTACAGGGTCGGCGGCGAAATACAGTCTTGACAGCGGAGTGCAATTGTCGGCTTGAACCATCGAGCGGGATTCACGGCCTTGAGTAAATCGAGGTAAATGTCCTATGAGAATTTCGGGGACAGAAAATTACAATGTGTTCGGCCGAAGCATTAAACTAACTCACGTGGGACGTGGAAGGTTAGTTTGGTAATTTCACCAGGCACATATTAACATATAGATTCAGTGAGCTTGATGTGGCATGACTCACTCGACCGGGACATCAATGAAAGGTTTATATGTAGATGCAATAATCTATAGTCGGTTCATGAATTTAAAGATTAGATCTAAAATTCGTACACTACTCGAAATCGGCTCGGTACCTCCCAGTGCCGACTGAAATGAACCAAGGGGGTCGGACTTAAAAAGGGTCACCAAGATATGTCAATCAGAATAGAGATAGGACTTAGAGGACCGTTTCGGTTTGGACCGAAAATAATAAATTAATTTGGGACATGGCTGAAATTAATATATTTGGGTAGAAGAATATTTATTCTATTATTTTTTTTTTGGAGGAAGCCCGTATATTATATATATAAGGAAAGAATGTACATGCGTGACAGAAAAGACGAAAACTACCACGCAACACGCCAAAGGCGTCGAATGGCCGCAATCTGCAAGACATACTTAGCAGACGTGCCATTCAGACGCGTACAGCAAACATCAATCACACAGGCAACTAGACGCTCAGGAGGTGTCGTAACGCCCTCCCTCCAGCGCCTATTCCGAGCAAGCGAAATATGATAAACCAGAGAGGCCAAAAGATGACGAGACGCAGCATGCAGAAGATGATGCCCACGCCACCGATGCGCCGCCCAATCAACCCCTTGAGTCCAATCCTGGTAAGGCCAGTCCCAACGAATCCGGCGGCGTAGCAGCCACAGACACCGGCGCGAATACACGCACTCAAAGAAGAGGTGGGCGGACGTCTCCACCTGATCCGTAGCACAAAGAGGACAGGCATGTGTCCCAGCTCGAGTGGCCACCCAGGGCTTATCCCTCGTCGATAATCGATCACGGATGGCCAACCAAATGATGAACTCATGACGAGGGACCCGTAGCGGACCCCCAAACAGATTCGCCCAAAACACAACGTCCCGACGCGGCCTCAAGGCATCCCGGAGGAGGCGAGAAGTGGCGATACCATCAGCAGCACCAATCCAATGAATAGAGTCCCGACGATCCGGACGCACCTGGGGAAGTTCGAGGCTGAGCTCGAGGTACGCGAACCGCCGCGGCCAATGCCAACCATGAGCAGATATAACCGAGCTCAAACGAGACCCGACAGGGAGGCCCATAGCAATTGGACCACGGGGGAACCGCTCCAAAAGAGGACCAGCCGGCAACCAAGGGTCCTCCCACAAACTGATCGAGGCACCATCGCCAATGCGAAACTCAATGAACCGCCGCATCTCAGGCCTAAATCGCAGTAACTTGCGCCAACTCCAAGACGCCGTCGGTGACACAGGGGCAGTCCAGATGGTAGCCGTCCGAAGGCGAGTTCCGTACAGCCACACAACCCAAATAGAATCCGGCGACCTCGTAACAACACGCCACAGGAGGCGAAAAAGGAGGACCTTATTATCGACAGCCACCGAACGAATGCCTAAGCCTCCTTCGGCAACCGGCAGACAGACATCATCCCACGCCACCTTGGCAGTCGAGCCTGCCCAAAGAAACTGGCAGAACTTAGCTTCCAGCGCCCGCAAAATGCCCTTGGGGAGAAGGAAAACCCCAGACCAGTAGACGTGCATGGCCTGAAGAACGGACCGGATCAACTGTACACGCCCAGCATAAGAAAGCGTCTGATTCAGCCAAGAACCCAGACGACGCTCAACCCTCTGCAGCAGAGGCGCACAGTCGGCCAGCGACAGACGAGAGGTGATCAACGGCACGCCAAGATAGCGAACAGGGAGCGAGCCCAGCGGAAACCCCATGATCGGTTGCAACTGCTGCGCCAGAGGGAGAGCCCGGCGAGAAAGGAATAACTCACTCTTAGCAGGATTAGGATATAAACCCGAAAGAGCCGAAAACCGATCCAGCGACGATTTGAGGACCCCAATGGATACCTCATCAGCATGGCAAAATAACAATAAATCGTCAGCAAAAATCAGCATAGGAAGAGAGATACCATCACACCGCCAGTGATAGCGGAAGCGAGGTTCCGCCTGAATACTCGTGCACACGATGCCATGCAAGACCTCCACAACCAGAGTGAAAAGGTAGGGCGATATGGGATCACCTTGGCGGAGACCACGCTGGCCCGCAAAAAACCCCGTAGGCCGGCCATTGACGTTGAGGGAGAACGAAGGCGTAGTAAGACAAGCCCGGAGCCACTCGATAAACTGCAGGTGGATCCCCATTCCCTGCAACGTCGCCAGCACAAAGCTCCATTCCACGCGATCGTACGCCTTAGCCAAGTCCACCTTGAACATTGCACGAGGAGGACGGCCCTGACTATTATACCCTTGGCAAAGCTCCTGGGCAAGAAGGATATTATCCGTAATATGTCGGCCCGGGATAAAAGCCGTCTGACATCCATGAACAAGACGAGGCAAGTAGGCCTTAAGCCGGTTAGCCAAGATCTTCGAGATGAGCTTATACAAGACATTACAGCACGAAATAGGCCGAAAATCAGTGGCCCTCCGAGGAGACTCCGTCTTCGGGATAAGAGTAATGAGTGTGCTGTTCAGCCCGTGCAAAAGCCGACCCGTGGCAAAGAAATCACGAACGGCACCAGTAATGTCAGTCCCCACCACCTCCCAAGCCGATCTGAAGAAAGCCGACGTGTAACCGTCAGGGCCAGGTGCCTTATCAGCACCCATGGAAAATAAAGCCCGGCGGACCTGACTATCCTCCAAATCGGCGACCATAGAAACAGCCTCAGACTGAGAAAGCCGTCGGGAGATGAACGGCTGGACATCCGGCAAGAGCACCGGCGTAGAGCGGGCCGAATGCCCGAGAAGGTCCTCATAGAATCCCAGCAGCTCCGACTCGATCTCCTCCGTAGTGACGAGATGTGCGCCAGTGGAAGAATCGAGGGAGACGATCCTGTTCCTCGTACGGCGGACCGCCACCCTTCGGAAGAAGTAAGCAGTACATTGGTCGCCATCCTTCAACCAAGCCAGCTTTGCCCGTTGCGACAGGGCCGTTTGCTCAATCTCAACAGCCCGCGCATACACCGAGCGACAACACCTCTCAAGCATGGCAAGTCGGTCATCAAAAGGGTGGAGGGCCGTGTAATGCTGCGCTACGTCCAAAAACCGCCGCGCCTCTGCGACGTTAGCAGCCAGATCACCCTTCGCCCGACGTAGCATAGTGAAGATCGGCTTAAGCCGCTTCAGCCTATCGACAACAGTAAACATCGGGTAACCCACGGTCGGCACCTCCCACACTCTCCGAACATGATCCAGAAACCTCGGTTCCTTAGTCAGAAAATTCTCGAAACGAAAACAGCTCCGACGAGGAAGAGGCCGAAAAATCCCCAGGGCAAGAGGAGAGTGGTCAGATGTGGCTGGTAAGTCACAATGAACCACGGTATCAGGCCAGGTAGCGAACCAGTGCGGATTCGCCAGCATCCGATCAAGTCGCCGCCAAATGCCAGCGGGACCCATCTGCTGGTTAAACCAGGTGAAATCCTGGCCCACAGAAGGAATAGAGACCAGATCCGCACGAAGCAGAGCAGCTCCAAAATCAGACATATCACGCATGCTCGGCGAGTCCCCGCGCCCCTCAGACGCACACAGGATGACGTTGAAGTCACCCGCTACCACCCACAAATCATCGACCCGAGCAGCAGAGAAGCGAGACAAGTCGTCCCAAAGAGAGACGCGCTCCCCGCGGGTTGATTTCCCATACACAAAAGAAACAAAGAGAACAGAACCCGATACCAGGTCGGCTGCCCGACAGTGGATAACCTGATCGGAAGTAGCCAACACTGTGACCGACAAGACGAACGGGTCCCAACCCACCCAGAGGCGAGTGGCTGGACCAGCAGCATAATCGTAGTACCAACGCCAACTAGCATGCAGCCCAGTCGATATACGGAGTGCATTACCTTCCAAAACCCTCGTCTCCAGCAAACCAACCAACGGAAGACCTTGGCGCGAAATCCAATCCCCCACCGCCTTCCTTTGGTCTACCCTGTTTAGACCACGGACATTCCACGAGCCGACCCTAATCATGGGACACCAGGGGGGCGGGCTGCATCAACTTCAGGGCCCGTAGGGATGGAAGTGTCCATAGAGTCGGGGTCGACCGAGGTGAGGAGAGCGAAAGCGTTCTGATCAGCCTGAGCAACATCCTCGCGAGTTAGATATAATATGTATTTTTGAAAATTAATATCAGATATTAGGAGATTTTTAAAAATCATAGATTAAGGAAATATTTGATTTTTGAAATAAATCTTACCACCTTTGAAAAGATTTAATATGTAAAAAGATTTGATTTAAAAGTGAGAAATATCTCACCCCTTAACCAAAATAGAGGTGGCCGAAATTTACATACATCCAAAGCTAGGTTCGACCACCACATGCTATTTCGAAAAACACAATTCAAGCTTGGTGCGATCTTTCGTCGGCCGTAATCTTCTCTAGCAATCCAAGAAACATCTCATGCCGGATATACCTTGGGTTCGGCGTGACTCTCTTGCCACCACCAACCCGCGTGTGCACTACCACCGTAGCTGAGGTGGTTGTTACCGCAATCATCGACCACCATCCAATATCGGTCATTAGCACGCTTTGAGGTATAATGGCTGGATCCTTTAACTTTGAGGTTTAAGGTTTCTTAATGTTGTCTTTGTTCCATGTGCATCCGACGATCCTATGGATTTGGAGTCGCGGGAAAATTTCAAATCCCACACGTTCTCGAGAAACACAGATTCCGGAAATCCACCCGCGACGTTCCACAATAACTTCTCATCTGATCCAACATGTTGTCGTTTCTTAGTAGGAGCTCTCCAATACTTGATAATTTTGCATCCTGACCTATCGTTTGCAGTCAACCTTGAATTGACTATAGTCTCTAATTCAGTTATAGAATGTCTTGTACCTTGCTTACCTATTCGGATGCAGATTGGGCTCGGTGCCCTAAGACTCGTTACTCTAAATATAGGTATTTTTCTTGGTAGTAAGCTGGTATCAGGGAGTGCTAAAAAGCATCCTACAGTGGCACACCCTCGCTGGGGGAGTATCGGGCTTTAGCTAATGCCGCATCTGAAGTAGTTTGGTTGACCAATCTTCTTAAAGAGCTTCACATATCTCTTGTCGACACATCACTTCTACTTTGCAACAACCATAATTCTAATGCTCACAAATGCACGAAGCATATTAATATAGACTATCACTTTGTTTGCAAATCCTCCTCCTCTGGTTGGTCCCTTACGAAGTATAAACCTTCAAATCTGTAGATTGCAAATGTCTTCACCAAAAGCATAGCTCGGCCACTGTTTTAGTTCTTTTGTTCTAAACTACGAGTGTTTCTGTGCTCCACGTCTTGCTTGAGGGCGAGTCTTCAAATTCAGTCATGGTTTCTCCAGGTTTCATTTTGACTGAGTCATACTTCTGGATGGCATCAATAAGCTTGTTTTCTTTAGTTTGATTGTTGCCTTCACAGATCTGACACATCTTTGTCCAGACCTCACTTGCTGTTTTGCACAACATCACTTGTCGGAAGATTCCCATATCTATAGTCTTGAATATGATGACTTTGGCCACAACATGATTGATCTTTGTGAGCTGCGGCGGTCCATTTGTTATAATATCCCACATGTCGTCATCTTGTGCGGTGATGGGAGTTTCCATGCGAATCTTCCATTCTAGGAAGTTCTCTCTGCTGAACATCGGTAGATTGTTCGCTGCACTAATTTCCATTCTAGATTGAGTAACCTGCTCTGATACCACTTGTTATGATCGATTTCTGTGGTTAGAGAGAGGGGGTGAATAAACACCGGTGATTTGTCACTAAATTTTTCGGTTTTGGTCGGTTTCGTATGTTAACCGATACTCGATTTATTAGCGAGCCAATGGCGCGATAGTTCCCAGTCGGTCTCAGCTGTGAACTGGTGCTTAAGTATATGTGTGTGTTTTGAAAGCAGTGAGATTTGTTTCTGGAAGTTCGGAGCTAAATCTCCTACGTCTCGCCTTCTTCCCTCTAGGAATCACTTAGAATATTTGGTTTATACACACCGATACACAACCTTCTTAGCTAGACTTACACAGTACAACTCACTCAGTTATAATTAGCTCACTAAACTCCTAAGACAACTCTTGCAGTTTGTCTAAGTGCACAAACTTGATCAGTTATGTGCTCTTGAAAGTCTCTCCTTTCAGTCTTTGTGTGGAACAATGATTGTTAAGATGATTGAAAGTTCTCGCTCTCGCAGTTCGTAGTGTGTAGATTTCTATCGCTCGAAAACTCTTTGGTTGTTGGTCTTCACACTCTTGTATTTATTCTTGAGCTCCTGGTTGAAGACCGTTGTAAGATCGAGACAACAACGCCCTTATATTTGCATTAAATGGTCTTTTCTTAAACGGGTCTGTTGACTCTGCGGTGCTTTTGTTGCATCACATTGTCTCTAGCCATTTCGGTGTAATGTCTGTACTGACTTCAACTTAGTGTCTCATCTGTTTTATTGATTCGTATCGTTTTTTGTTTATTCAGATTTCAAATCTCATGAATCATGAAGATCAGTCTATAACGTTACTATTCGGTTGGTCCCATGAAGTATTTGACCGATCGTTGAATGATCGTACCAATTGGTCCTAGACCGATTACAATATGATCATACCGATATGTGTTTGTTACTTTCGGTTCTCCTATGGTTCGGTACCGATCTTTAAGTTTTATTTGTTCAAGCACCAAAACTTGCTGTTCTATCATGCATGCTATTTTATTTCGATTTGTGATTTGAACAATAAAATGCAACTACCATATGATTAGTGGGAAAATATGTTAGATTAATCCCTGAGCATAACATCACTTATCTGATAGGTTTGTCCGGATTAAACCTGTGGCTAGAGCTGGCAAAAATGCCAGCGGCCCACGGGTCAGCCCACCCCGCCCCGCCAAAGGGACGTGTTGGGCCTCATTTTTCAGCCCCGCCAGGGAGCGGGCCTAGGCGGGGTGGGACGGGCTAGCCCGCAGGCCGGCCCGCCTATTATTAGAAATATATATATTTAATATTTTAATACTATTATATTAATTAAATGTTGCATTTTGCTTTTGGGCTTTTTTTTTCAATGAACTAATGGACCCAATAATTAATTTTTTGTTGGGCTTCAAGCTTTATTTTTTCAATGTGCTAAATTTATTATTAATAATAAATTTATTTATTTTTTCACTATGTGCGGGCCAGCCCGCACCCGCCTCGCCAAATGGCGGGCTTTGGCGGGCTACGGGTCGGCCCGCCCCGCCGGCTCGTTTTGACGGCTCTACATGTGGCAATAGGATTTCTTATGAGAATATGTTGGCTAAATTGCATATAACCCACCCGTGGTTTAAAAAATAAACACCAAAACCTCTATGGTTTGTAAATAACATAAAATACCCTCGTGGTTTATTTAATCATGCGCTCCTTGTCATTTTTACCCCCTAATTGGGGGGTACAATGCTATATTTTAGACACCATGGGGGGTATTGTGCTAAGTTTTAGACACCACATGTGAGTTTCATGCAATAAAAAAAGTATAGGGTAGTAATGCGCATTTCAGTATATCCACATGGGGGTATAGCATAATTTACCGGAATATGTTTTTGCAGAGTTATGGAGTCTCCACTACTTCAACACGAGACAAGGCCAACTAAAATTATTCCTTTTATGTATCAGATTTCAGTTTGAGTGTATAGTGATGAACTTAATACGTTGAGTATGCTTAGAAAAGCAACGTCATATACGTACACTACAAATAACAGTCTGAATATCGACCGTCAAAGCCGTCAAAATTTCGTCGCAAAAATCATTTTGCGACGGATTTGCAACGGAAATCGTCTGTCGCTAAAACTCTTGTACGAAAAATAAAAAACCGTCGCAACTCCATCGCAAAATTTCCGACGAATTTTTTGCGACGGACAATTTCAGGCCAATTTGCGACAGTACAAAAAGTGAAAAATAAAATAAAATAAATAAAAAAAACGAAATAAATACCTAGCCATCCCATGCCGGAATCTCACAGCGAGATCCACCCATTGCAGCCACCTTTCTCATCCCTCTTGCAGCCCCCTTTAGCACCACTCATTGCCTTGAGCCGCCACCACCTCGCAGCAGGGATGGAACTACAGGGACCCCCAGCTGTAGTGATAATAAGCTAAACATATATATATATATATATATATATATTTATGTCATGTAATATGTTTTGGCCCAGTGGTAAAGAAGTGAGGTCTCAAGTTGGTTTTCCGCTTTGGGTTTGATTCCTTCTAACGGCACTTTTGAGAGATTAGTGGGCATATTTACTGTAAACAACATAATACCTAATCGATAGAAAATATAAAACTGGGATTCAATCCCTTCTTATTCAATGAATATTGTGAAGAGAACTTCACGATTACAAAAAACATATCAGATAGGAAAAGAAGAAAAAGAAAGGTCATTTATACCATATGGTATTTACAGAATAGGCCAAGAAAATAAAAAATTACAATTCGACCCATTCAACTATTTACACATAAGCCCTTTTATTTACACATAAGCCCTTTATAATTTAATACTCCCCCTCAAGTTTGTGGTCTATATAAATCTATGACCCCAAACTTGGAAATCAAATGCTCAAATTGCCTCCTTCCTAATGCTTTAGTCAATGCATCAGCCGGTTGATCCACAGATGGTATATGACAGATCTGTATCACTTTCTCTTGAACTTTATCTCGTACAAAATGGATATCAACCTCAATGTGCTTCGTCCTCTCGTGTAGTACCGGATTAACTGCAATTTGAAGGGCAGATTTACTATCAGTATATACTTTAACAGGTTCCAAACCTGTGATCTTTAGATCCCTCATAATACTTAGGAACCACAATATCTCGGCTGTTAACATGGCCATTGCTCTATATTCCGCTTCTGTTGAGCTCCTTGAGACTGTGTGTTGCTTTTTTGATCTCCAAGACACCAATGATTCACCCAAGAACACAGCATAACCTGTTAAGGATCTTCGAGAAACAGGGCATGATGCCCAATCTGCATCACAGAAAGTATTCAAACTTAGTGCACTGTCAGATTTTAATAAAATACCCAGACCTGGTTTCCCCTTAAGATATCTTATGACTCTAATCATGGCATGAACATGGGACTTTCGAGGTCTATGCTTTCTTTCCACTACCCCATTTTGTTGGGGAGTGTAGGGACAAGAACTTTGATGGATAATCCCTAAAGAAACAAAAAGAATTTTACATTCATTACTGAAAAATTCCATGGCATTGTCAGTTCGGATTGTTTTAACATTAATCCCAAACTGATTATGCACATATTTAAAAAAATTATCTAACAGACCTATAACTTCAGTTTTCTGCTTCATCAAAAACACCCAAGTAGCTTTAGAGTGATCATCAACAATAGTTAGAAAGTAATTTTCATTGTTATATGTACTATGCCTATATGGTCCCCACACATCAATGTGAATCAACTCAAAATTATGAGTAGAAATACTGTCTTTATTGGGAAATTTATTTCTACTATGTTTTGCCAAAGGGCATACATGACAATATTGATGATCATCCATTACATTCAAGGATAACTGTGGTAAACACTTAAATCTACTAAAAGACATATGACCAAACCTCCTATGCCAAAGTATAATCTTTTGTCTTAGAAGAATTGATAGAAGTATAGGCATTGATCTTATTACAAGCAGAATTACTAAGCTCATTAGAAATAGAATGCAAATAGTATAATCCATTCTTCACTTTACCAATCCCCATTATCTTGCCAGTCAAGATCTCCTGGATCAAACAAAAGGATGGGTAAAATATAAAATGAACATTTGCATCTTTAGCAAGCTTAGAGACAGAAAGTAAGTTATGCTTAAAATCATGGATAGATATCACAGAAGACAAGGTAATGTTCTTTCCTAAAATGACAGTTCCTATCTTAGATGCCTCACTAATGTTACCATTTGGTAATTTAACTGCTACACTTAAATCTGGATGTTTTTCATATTGAGCAAACAAACTACTATCATGTATCATGTGTTGGTTTGCTCCAGAATCTATGATCCACACTCCAGATTCAAAGGTAATAACAGGATCACTCATACCTGACTTGTTACCTGTGTGACTAGCAGCAGCCATAGTCTGATTAGGATCAGCTTGAGTAGTCCCAGTCCCTAGTAATGCCATCAACTGGTGGTACTGATGGGGTGTGATCTGAGGTAGAGCAACAAAATCCTTCCCACTTTCTGGTGGTACTGATGGCTGCTGAGGATGGCTGAGCTGAGCTTGGGTAGTGTGAGATTCAGCATTAGAAGAATTTGCACTGAAATTCCCCTGACTATTTCCTCTACCATAGTATTGAAAGCCTCTACCATTTCCTCTCCTACCACCATTACCTCTCCTTCCACCCCTCACATAATTGGGTGGATAACCATGTAGTTTCCAACAATTATCTTTGACATGCCCATTGAAGTGGCAGTGATCACATACTAGAGATGATTTATCTACTTGTGTACTATTTATTCCTTTGTTAAACTGAGCATTACCAGACAAAGCAATAGAACCCTCTGAGCCTATTGATTGTATTCCTATCAACCTTTGAGCTTCCTCATTTAAGACCATAGCAAAGACTTGTCCATGAGAAGGTAGAGGAACAAGCATTAAAACTTGAGATCTAATTGTACTAAACTGTTCATTCAAGCCCATGAGAAACTGCATCATCTTCAATTGTGAGCAATATTCAACATATTCCTTAGACAAATTCACAGCTGGAGAAGGTATAAGGCTATCGTACTCATCCCAAAGTTGTTTAAGTTTTGAATAATAGCCTGTTACACTAGATGTTCCTTGACAGATGGTATTAATCTCCTTATATAGGGCAAACATCCTAGCACCATTAACCTTATCAAATCTCTGTTTTAGATCTTTCCAAATCAAGCTAGCCGAGTCACAGTAAACAACTCCATGAACTAAATCCCTAGAAATAGACCTATGGATCCAAGATCTTACCAACGCATTGCATCGTCTCCACTGATTGTATAGAGGTTGATCTGCTTCAGGCGCCACGCAAGATCCATCGATGAATCCAATTTTGTTCTTCGCTTCTAAAGCTACGATCATCTCGCGGCTCCAAATTTTATAGTTTTCGGATCCTCGCAGAACTTCGGCCACAAGATCTAAATTGGGCGTATCCGAAGGATGGAGGAACAGAGGATCTTGGAAATCAATCTCCGTCTTTCTTGCATTTTGATTCTGGTTCTCAGAAGAATCGTCGCCATCTTTATCTCCAGCCATAGCTGCGCGCAATCAATCGCAAACAATATGATCGGTGATGTAAAATCAGAATTTGTGATGGCTCTGATACCATGTAAACAACATAATACCTAATCGATAGAAAATATAAAACTGGGATTCAATCCCTTCTTATTCAATGAATATTGTGAAGAGAACTTCACGATTACAAAAAACATATCAGATAGGAAAAGAAGAAAAAGAAAGGCCATTTATACCATATGGTATTTACAGAATAGGCCAAGAAAATAAAAAATTACAATTCGACCCATTCAGCTATTTACACATAAGCCCTTTTATTTACACATAAGCCCTTTATAATTTAATAACCAACTCTTTCGATAACATTCTGGCCAGCTGGACTGACTGACGCAGCAAGCATCCATTGGCTGATTTGGCAGCAAGGTATTTGAGACCTTTGGGCTGCCCTGGATCGTGCCTTATAAAAGGAAGGACTTGGCCTTCATTTGAGAAGGATTCGAATCCATACATCCTAGAGAGGATCAGAAGCTGAGAGCAATGGGAGGTTGAAGCCAATCCAGACGGGCCGGGCCATTCCTGGATTCGTGAGGCAGAAACCGAAGGCTCTTCAAGGCGAGGCATCGGGCTCTTCAAGACGGGGTTGAAGAGAGGTTCTCAAGAGGGTTTTTCTTGGTCCTTAAGTAGAGAGACGGTCAAGAGAGTTGGCAACTGTTCTTGGAGTCGCTTAGGGTAAAAACCGAGAGCTTTAGTTAGCATTCGAGTGTCTTTGGTAGAATCGAGTGTTAGCAATTTTGTATACGAGTTAGAGAGCTTGTATTTCCCGAAAGGGCCCCATTCTTTATAGAGTAAGGTTGGGTTGGGAGGATTCTCCCGTAATCTTGCGTGTTCCTTTCGTGGGCGGCTTTTAGGGGTCGACAACAAAAAGGTTCGTGTCTGAGCGCAGCTTCCTTAAACATACCATCTGCAAGGGCAGATCTCTTGGGCGGCTGAGTGGCAAGCAAAGCTCGACAAGGACGCGGGCGAGTCTTGGCCATTGCCGGCGCGCCGGGCTTGGAAAATCTGCGAAAAATTCTTTACTTTCATGCCTTTCATGATACACATCATATAATCATACGTTGTATATAAAATACATCACCTTGATTCTTAATTCACGTACCAACGATAAATCAAATTCATGTAATACGTCAATTACTTGACATGATATTCTTTTACGTAAATCACGAAATCAAGCATCAATCACATAATAGCACGTATAGCACATAAGACATACGTTGCGAATCATACTCACAGGTTTAGCTTATATAATCCCGTTTCTTTACTCGACTTTGTCCTTGCCTTTGTCGAGATCACGACCTATAAAACGTCACGTTCGATAAATCAATATAAGACCTTTATGAATGATACATATGCAGGATATGCATGTTTTATGTATGAACTAGTTCCTGTTTTTAAATCCTTAGCTTTCATCAACTTCTTACAATAAATTCTAAACTGACTTTCTGAAAATATTTTTCAGTAGTGGCAGTCTTCACCCTTTTACTCATATTTTTCGATACAGGATACTAATAATGTTGGTTCCAACCTTTCTGAAAAAACCAACTGAATTGTCTAAAACTTTCATTCTTTACATATTCTTGAATTCTCAGTGTATGCACGCCCAAATGAGTCATTATGATGCTTCTCAGCTGCTGCCGTTCTGATTTGGCAGTCAGTGTCTTTTATATCCTAACTTTTAATACAGAGCTCCAATGACTCTTATTCCAAGTCTTATAACAAGCTTACTCAATTCTATACAACTTTTGGTCTTTGATATTATTCATATTCGAGGTGTAATTACTTCAAAAATGATCGTGAACACAGAACAGGGACTGCTGGAAAAATTGACATAATCACCTACACCTTTTCTATCAACAATCATGTTTCATCCATGGATGACATCATATAAACTCCTCATGTTCGACCCTTATCACCCTTATCAAGCTAACTATAATCTTATCTTCATGATAAATCATCTAAGATTGAGAAAATATTGATTATGGTAAAGAATTACACATGTATACCTTACTTGTGCCTAATTTGCTTCTTCACTTTGTATGCTTAATTTGCACTTTATGATGATGCTTTAAAGATCCTTACTTGCAGCTCTCGAGTTCTTCTCTTAGTTAGGGTATGATGTTGCTTAATTGTTAAGTAGTTAAAATGATATGGTTAGTTAAAAAGTGCTTACTAAGCTTTCTTTAAGCATGGGGTGTCTTTTTCTTGAATTTCTTAAGTATAAAAATATGTTTTTTGCTATTTCCTTTCATACAAGGTTTTCTAGACTCCTTTGTATATAAGAAAAGTTTTCGATACCTCATATGTATGAGAGAAAAGAAAAGTTTTCGATACCCCTTTATAAAATAAAGTTTTCGATGCCACTTTGTATGAGAAAAGAAACGTTTTCGATACCTATCCTTTATATAATAAAGTTTTCGATACCATCTTAGTTTTCGATATAATAAACTTTTCGGTATACAATTAGTTTTTGGTATTTAAGTTTTTGGTACAAGAAACTTTTCGGTGAAAAGTTTTCGGTATTTAAGTTTTCGGTAGAATAAATGTTTCTGTATGCAAATAGTTTTCGGTATTTACTTAAATTTTCGATGCTTTCTTTATGATACCCAAAAACACATCTATTATCTTTACCAAACCTTAGAATAAATATACCTCGTATAAAAATCATAGATATGCATGAACATATGGGGTAAGGTTTTTCGGTTCCTGACAATTCTCCCCCCCATTTAAAAATTTCGACCTCGAAATTTCGTACCTGTATCAGCTAATAACCATGGGTACTGCGTCTTCATATTTTCTACGGTTTCCCAGGTTGCTTCTTTTGGAGAGTGATTTTTCCATAGCACCTTCACCATTGGAATTGTTTTATTCCGTAGTTGTTTATCAACATATTCTAAAATTCCCATCGGTTCTTCGACCTAACTAAGATCATTTGAAATTTGAACAGCCTCATCCTGAAGAACATGAGAAGGATCTGATCGGTATCGTCTTAGCATGCTGACATGGAAGACATTGTGAATCTGTGATAATTCTGGCGGTAATGCCAACCGATACGCCAGTGGCCCTACTCTTTCCAGTATCTCATATGGTCCAATATAACGAGAACTCAGTTTTACCCTTCTTTCCAAATCTAAATACACCTTTCCACGGAGATACTCGAAGAAAAACTTTCTCGCCAACCTCATATTCCATTTCACGTCGGTGTTGGTCGATATAACTCTTTTGACTATCTTGTGCCGCTTTAAGCCGATTTTCACTATTTTTATCTTTTCTGTCATATCTTGAATCAAATCCGGCCCCTCTAATACTTATACTCCTTCAATATCCCAACATATTGGATTTCTACATTTTCTTCCATATAAGGCTTCGTATTGTCATGCCAATACTTGAATGATACTGATTATTATAAGCGAATTCCATCAAAGCAATGTAATCATCCCACGAACCTTTGAAGTCGATTACACATGCTCGGAGCATATCCTCTGTTTGTATCGTTCTTTCGGATTGTCCGTCTGTCTGGGGATGAAATACCGTACTAAAATGTAACTTGGTTCCTAATGCTTCTTGCAAACTTCCCCAAAATCTCGAGGTAATCGGGGATCCCGATCCGAAACAATAGATTCTGGTACCCCATGTAGTCGTACTATTTCGTTCACATATCGCTTGGCAAGATACTCTAACGTAGAACCCCATCTGAAAGGTAAAAAGTGAGCGGATTTT
This sequence comes from Lindernia subracemosa, assembly GCA_028392965.1. Classification (NCBI taxonomy): domain Eukaryota; kingdom Viridiplantae; phylum Streptophyta; class Magnoliopsida; order Lamiales; family Linderniaceae; genus Vandellia; species Vandellia subracemosa. The sequence goes on from JAQPCC010000044.1 coordinate 830,250, forward strand.
GTATGCGAGTTTTGGTTAGATCAAATGGTATTTTTGGGCCATGTAGTTTCTAGAAAAGGTATCCAAGTCGATCCTCAAAAGATCGAAGCGGTGATTAAATGGCAAAGTCCTAAAAACGTCGCGAAAGTTCGTAGCTTCTTGGGATTGGCAGGGTATTATCTACGGTTCGTCGGAAAATTTTCACTTATTGCTGCCCCAATGACGAAGTTATTGCGTAAAGGTGTTACCTTTAAATGGAATGAAGAATGTCAGAAAAGCTTCGACGAGCTAAAAGAACAATTAACTACGGCCCCGGTGTTAACTATTTCATCGGGCACAGATGGTTTTGTTATCTACAGTGATGCATCCTATTAAGGTTTGGGATGTGTCCTAATGCAACATGGCAAGGTTGGCATATGCGCCTTGGCAATTAAAACCATACGAGACATCTTATCCTACACATGACTTGGAATTAGCTGCCGTGGTGTTTGCGCTAAAAATATGGTGACACTACTTGTATGGAGCGACTTTCCAAATATTTATGGACCACAAAAGTCTGAAATATTTGTTAAGTCAAAAGGAGTTGAATATGCGACAAAGACGATGGATAGAATTACTAAAAGATTACGACTGCACCATTGAATACCCGCCAGGGAAGGCGAATGTGGTTGTAGACGCTTTAAGTCGAAAATCATATGGTGGTATTTCTTATCTATCACCACCCTCATCATCTGATTTGATCGATTTACGGAAGTTGAATATCGAAATGAACGTCAACGAACTTGGCGTTATATTTGCTTCAATGTCAATTCGTCCCGTCATGATCGATTGAATTAAGCAAGCTCAATTTAAAGATGATAAGCTTGTCAGTATTGCTAATAAAGTGAAGCAGGGAGAGACAACGTCTTTTTCTATAAGAGAAGACGACAATTTGGCTATCAATAGTAGATTATGTGTTCCAGATGTCGATAACTTAAGAAAAGAAATAATGGAGGAAGCACATACTGCTCCTTATGCTATGCATCCGGGTAGTACGAAGATGTACCAAACATTAAAAGTTCATTATTGGTGGCCGAGAATGAAGAAAGATGTGGCTGAATATGTTTTGAAATGTCTTACATGTCAACAAATTAAAGCCGAGCATCAAGCGCCAGCAGGAAAGTTACATCCTTTACCCATTCCAGTTTGGAAATGGGAACGTATTACGATGGATTTTCTTTATGGCATTCCTCCTACGTCGAAGAGAAATGATGCCGTTTGGGTAAAATTTTTGCATATAACTTCCTTTCTCGCAAGGTTTGAAGTACAATTCTTAAATGTTGTTCGTGCTCCTCTTTTGACTTAGAATATACCAAAATGTCGTCAATAAAGACGCTAACAAACTGATCAAGATACGGTCGAAAAACATCATTCATTAATGCCATAAAAACTGCAGGTGCATTCGTCAGTCCAAAAGGCATAACTAAAAACTCATAATGTCCATACCTCGTTCTAAAATCCGTCTTCGGAATATCACCATCTGCAATTTTTAATTGATGGTATCCCGACCTTAAATCGATCCTTAAGAACACTTTTGAACCTTGCAGTTGGTTAAACAAATCATCAATTCGAGGTAATGGGTATTTATTTTTCACAGTCACCTTATTCAGCTGTCGATAATCGATACAGAGTCGTAAAGTACCGTCTTTCTTTTTCACAAAAAGTACAGGGGCTCCCGAAGGCGATACACTTGGGTGTATATAGCCTTTGTCTAATTGTTCTTTCAACTGAACTTTTAACTCATTCAATTTAATAGGCGCCATTCGGTACGGAGGAATAGAAATCGATGCGGTTCCGTATTGTAATTCGATCGTAAACTCCGTATCTTTATCTGGAGGTAGTCCTGGCAGTTCGTCTGGAAAGACATCTGAATATTCTCTAACCACCGGAATGTCTTCTAATATCAACTCACATAATTGGGTGTCAATAACATAAGCCAAATAAGCTTTACACTCTTTTTCTATCATTTTGGACGCCATTATATTTGATATCTGATACAGAGATCAGAATTGGGCAATCCTCTACCTCTTCCCCTCGTTGTTGTTGTTGCCGAGGTTCGTTGTCTTTTCTCCCCCTCATGACGATCGCCTTCGTCAGGATCGTCATGACGCCTCTTCGAAGAGGGTTCAGCGTCTCGGCACGTTTCGGGCGGTGGGGGTCCTTGGGGAGCGGACAGACGGCAGAGAAAGTCTAAGATAGACTGTTGATCGGGCGTGAGGTGATCTGCCGTCATGAGCCGCTTGACGTAGTGGGTTTGTAGCTCGTCAATGGGTATGGTGTCGGGGTCGATCATACAAGCTAGTGTGTTGGGAGAGGGGAGAGGGATATTATAGGAGGGGCCCTGTGGTGGTGGTGAGAATGGTGGAGGTGGAGGTGGTATGGTATATTGTGAAGGTGTGGGTTGGGTTGACGAGGACGGGCCAGCTGTGGCGTGGGCCTTCCCTTTGTCGCGTTCGTTGAGCCCGTAGGTGTCACGAACGGTCGCCAAGATATCTTCTTTGAGTGCTTTGGCGAACGACTCCAGGAGCGAATTCAGCTTAGCCTTGGTGACGAATGGGAAATCACCACCAGGGCCACTAAGGCGCTCCGTTGACACAATGACAGAGTCACTGTGGCCCGTACTTGCCGAAGTGGGGGGTACTTCGACGCGTTTGGGACTTCCGACCGTTGCAAACAACTCGTCGAGAAACGATGAAGTTGCGGTCGTTAAGGGTACGTCACTTAGACGTACCAAAGTACCAGGGCCACTTAGGCTTCCTGTTGTCATCAGGCCTGTGGTGGGAGTGGCCTGACGACCCGACGAGGAAGGAAGGGAGGAGGTTCCTTCATCGGGTCTTGCGGCCAGTGTTCGAAGAACCTCAGTAATGGAGGCATCGACGGCCGTTGTGGACAGCTTCAGAGAGCTGTCAGAAAGATGTGTATGTGTCCTAGTAAAAGGTGGAAAAAATATGGGCATTCTAGGACCTAGACTCGATGTGTTTTGAATGAAGGTCGTGGTCTGGGCGGTGGACCACTTATTTCAACATCCCCAGCCTCCGAGCGAGGGGGGGAAGGTGGACGAGGATCCCCGTGAGTGTGTGAAACATCTGTCTGTTGGGAGACAGATGAGTGGCTGGGTGGGGTAGGTGCATGCGCCGTTGGACCTGATGCGGCGGCTTCTACTCGGGGACTGAGCGCATCAGTCCATGTTCCTATAGTGGCTATGGTCCGGTCTTGTTCTGGTTGTTGGGAGACGGCCGCTGCAGACGTGGGAGCCGAGACTTGAGAATCTTGTTGGCTTTTTGCGCGTATTTCTCGGCGGTGCCCAAATCTGTCCAGTGTGTCAGTGTCGTCGTCCGAGTCCCCGTCATCACTGTCTTGTGTTTGTGGTTGAATTGACGGGGGCGGAGACGGTGGTGGTGCGGCCGGCTCACTCTCAGGACCCTCACTTCCACTCGGCTGAGCCCCTTGGCTATGTTCGGGGGGTTCTTCCCGAACCATGGGGTTGGCGTGGCGATACTGGTCGCAGTAATCTTGAACGGCATCGGGATTGGCATGTTGTAGAAGATGGAGCGGGATCATCATAGGGCGTTTCTCCCATTTCGGCTCCGCCTTCTTTTTCACGAGATACTTCAATTTTGGCGGCGTGAAGTTCTCGACTTCGTCTCGAAGTGGGATCTCTGGATTGGTTGTCATTGATCTTTGAATAATGAGAGAGAACCACCGCAAGTAGGGAACGACTCGATTCTTGATGGTGCGGCTGTCCCGATGACGTAGTTGGTCATCCAGGTCCGCCATGATTATAGCTGCGTAGTCGTAGGGTTTGTTGTAGATGATGCTGTGTTGCAAGCGGAGGATGTTGATGTTTCCTCTGTCAAATCCTGCATGCTTTGGTGAGAGACACTTGTTGATGATGCTGAACAGTGTTCTCCATGGATAGGGCATCATCCCTTGAATGAATCCAGATAGAAGGTTCAGCGGTGGACGGTATCCCAGCTTCAGAAGTCCTTCCTTAATTTCGTCGTCTTCGGCGAGATCCTTGTAGACTGGAAGGATGGGAAGATGTAGCACTTGTTGTAGAAGCTCATTTGTTATTGTTATTGTTGTGTTTTGTACTTGAGCTTCATAGAAGACGGATTCATCATCGGCTATCTTCCTCTTCATCGTGCCCCAGAGTTGTTGAAGGTAGACTTCGGGCACTTTGGTAGTGGCTGTGACGGCGTTCCATAAAGGATGTGTTTGAAGCACATCCACTATGATTGGGTCGGGACATTTGAATTTGTCGGGATCAAGTTGGAAGTTATTTTCTGTCGTCCCGATCCATTTGGTTGTGGGATACACCTCGTCAATGGTCAAGTTCACCATTCTTTAATGATCTGAAAAAAATGTTCGTTAGAATGACCGAACAGATAATAGATTGTATTTTAAAATAAACATATAGTCAATATGAGGTCAATGTTTTGTCTTAAGAAAAAGTTCTAAGTTTCTTGCGAAAAGTTGAGGCATATCAAAAGCTTTCAAAGAATTGCTTAAGTATAGTTTTCGGTATAATGTTAAGAAGTTTTGAGAGCCGAAAACAGTGTATTCTCGCGAAAACTTTCTCCTGCGAAAACCTAATTTATGTCGAAAATTTTCTTAAGTATAGTTTCGGTATGTGTCGAAAAGTTTTGAAAGCCGAAAACAGTGATCCTCGAAAACTTTTCAGTCCGAAAACTTTCTTTTGCGAAAAGTTAGTTAGTGCCGAAAATTTTCTTAAGTATAGTTTTCGATATGTGCCAAGAAGTTTTAAAAAGCCGAAAATAGTGATTCTCGAAAACTTGTCAGTCCGAAAACTTTCTTTTGAGAAAAGCTAATTTTTGTCAAAAATTTTCTTAAGTATAGTTTTCGGTATGTGCCGAAAAGTTTTGAAAACCGAAAACAGGGATCCTCGAAAACTTTTCAGTCCGAAAACTTTCTCTTGCGAAACGTTAGATAATCCCGAAAACTTGTAGTGCGAAAAGGTTTTGTTGACTTTGACTTGCCGAAAAGTTTGTAAACAACCTTTATATCGAAAACAGTTAAATTTTCGAAAAGTTAGTTTATGCCGAAAAGGTTGATTTTGCCGAAAACTCTTTTTATACTTTGAGTGCCGAAAACAGTAGAATCTCCGAAAAGTTTGTTTTTGCAGAAAACTTATGTTTTGGGGGTTTAACGCAGGTTCTAGCCCCGAAAACTTATATGAGCTGCGATTTTGTCGATTTCAACCCTAAATCTCGATTCATTTTCAAGTAATCGAGATTTTTGGGTATAAAATCGATAAACCCATCCCTAAACAACATCAATCGTGTCGTTAAGCACATCGAATCCTTAGTTCTTCTGCCGAAAACCTGCGATTAGATCAAAACTGGGAGAAAACTGTTAATTCATAAGGTTCCTTACCAGTTTGTGATGATTTAAGAGAGTTCGAAGAAGGCAGAAGGGCACGAAATGAGCGCGAAATAGAAATAATAGAGATTCGAGTTGGAGAGTAAAGAAAAAAGTTGCGAAAACTTTGGTAGGGAGCGAAAAGTTTTTGACGTTGCGAAAACTTCTCGTGGAAGCTTAAAAAGTTTTCGGTAAACTTTGGGCTTGGGCCGGAAATATTTTGAGAAAGGTTAGCGAAAGGGCCCAATAGAAGATGACTTGCGAAAACTTTTTTGAAATTTGCGAGAGTAGCGAAAACCTAAAACCTTTTCTGACTTAAGACATTGCGAAAACCTTTTTGACTTAATAAATTTCAACAATGCTGATTCTCCCCCTTAACAACATAGCATAGAATTCATCAAATTCTTACTCCCCCTCAATGATGTACATTTAATATTCATAGACAATCTGAAATACTCCCCCTTGACCGATGCGTTCGCAAAATTTTTTTTAAAGAATTTAGTACTTTTCCTCCCCCTAAATGTTGCGAAGCATAATCAAGGTTTCTCCCCCTAAATTTGAGCATATCTCGTTAAAATAATCATACCCATTTTCGAACTTTATTATTTTTGAGCTTTTATTCATGAAGTAGAAATGTAACTAAAATAACAAAATAAAGAAAAAATGCACATATAGGAAATAGTTATGCCACATAGATAAGAATTAATTTTCTAAGGGTCAATTGACTTAATAATTGAGATTCAACATGCCCAATTTAGAGACTAAGAATTGGAATCGTTTTTCATCCAAAGCTTTTGTAAATAAATCAGCAAGTTGTAGCTCTGTGCTTATGAAGTATAGTTCAATTGTACCTTTTTCCACGTGATCTTTTATGAAGTGATATCTTAAATCTATGTGTTTTGTGCGTGAGTGATGAACAGGGTTGCAAGTAATTGCAATGGCACTTTTGGAGTCACTATAGATAGGTATTCGATTTAAATCGAATCCCTAGTCCCTTAGTTGGGTGCGCATCCACCGAATTTGCGAACAACAACTGGAAGCAGCGATATATTCTGCCTCTGCCGTCGATGTTGAAACGCAGTTCTGCTTCTTGGAAGACCAGCACACGAGCTTATCTCCCAAGAACTGAGCGCTTCCCGAAGTGCTTTTTCTGTCCATTCTACAGCCAGCGAATTCAGTGTCAGAGTACCCTGTTAATTTCATACCTCAGCCCTTAGGATACCAGAGGCCGAGATTTGGAGTTCCTTTTAAATATTTAAGGATACGTTTTACTGCATGTAGATGCGACTCCTTTGGATTTGCTTGGAACCTTGCGCAGAGACATGTTGAGAAGACAATATCCGGACGACTAGCAGTAAGGTAGAGAAGAGACCCGATGATTCCACGATAGTAGGTGACGTCAATTGGTTTGCCAGACGGATCAGAGTCCAACTTGCATGTGGTTGACATCGGAGTGCTTATCGGTGTGCTCGACTCCATGCCGTATTTCTTGAGAATGTCGTGGATGTATTTGGACTGATTTATGAATATTCCATCTTGGAGTTGTCTGATTTGCAGTCCAAGGAACAAGGACATCTCTCCCATCATACTCATTTCGAATTTGGTCTCCATGAGTTTACTAAACTCCATGCAAAGATCTGAGTTAGATGATCCGAAGATGATGTCGTCCACGTATATTTGTACGAGCATTATATCAGAACCATGGTGTTTGATGAATAGTGTGGTATCGATATTTCCCTTTGTGAAGCCAGCATTCGTGAGAAAGTCCGACAAGACTTCGTACCAAGCTCTAGGGGCTAGTTTGAGTCCATAAAGTGCTTTATCTAGTCGGTACACAAAGTCTGGGTGTTCTTCACTGGTGAATCCATCTGGCTGAGAGACGTAGACCTCCTCCTTGAGAATACCATTTAAGAAGGCCGTCTTGACGTCCATTTGATAGACAGTGAAGTCTTTGTGTGCTGCATAAGCCAGGAATAGGCGAATTGCCTCAATCCTTGCTACAGGGGCAAATGTCTCGTCATAATCAATCCCTTCTTGTTGGTTATACGCCTTAGCTACGAGTCTTGCCTTATTTCGTATTACGATACCATCCTCATCCTTTTTGTTCTTAAAGATCCACTTGGTTCCAATGACAGTCTTTCCCAATGGTCGAGGAACTAGATTCCAAACTTTGAGACGCTCGAACTGATTGATCTCTTCTTGCATGGCAATTATCCAGTCCGGGTCGTTAAGTGCCTCTGAGATCTTTGTGGGTTCGGTTTGACTCAAGAAACATGCATACTGACACTCATTTGATGTAGAGCCCCTGGTTCGAACACCGGCTGAGGGATCGACAATTATTTGCGATGATGGGTGACTTTGAGTCCATTTTCTTTCGTGAGGGAGAATTGAGTCGTCTGCATCGGATGGCTCGACGAATTCTTGTGGAATGGGCTCGGACTCAGCGAATTGATTACTCGGACCAAGGTTAGTTGTTTCGATGTCAAGTTCCAAGTCAGTTGCTGGTTCTGTATAGTCTGGAATTGGGTCGTATGTATGTTGGGTTGATGGAGGATGAAAGTACAGATTTTCGAACAACGTGTCCAATTCCAGCTCCTCTTGAGTTTCTTGATTTGTTCTAGGCATCTGTGCATGATCAGTATGAGAAGCGGCTTCTGGCTGGTTGTGAGCCATGACTCCAACTATCATTTCAGGTTCTGAACTGTTGTGCTCATAAGCTATTGTGGTTGACGGTCCGGGTTCTCCACTGTGTTGTGGGGAAGCTACTTCGATTCTTTCATCGAAATTAACATTGATGCTTTCCATGACCGTTCTCTTTTTCTTCAGGTAGACTCGATACGCCTTTGATTGGGTGGAGTATCCCACAAATATTCCTTCAATAGCTTTGGGGTCCAGTTTTGATCTTTCCTCTCAATCATTGGCTATGAAGCATTTGCAACCAAATATCTTGAAGTGGGCGATGCTTGGCGTTCTTTGGTAGAGAAGGTCATATGGTGTTTTTTCGAATCTTTGATGAATAGTTGTTCGGTTTTGAGTGTAGCAACCAGTGTTCACTGCTTCTGCCGAAAGGAAGTGGGGTAACGATGATTGCAACAGCATGGTTCTTGCAGCTTCAACTAGGGTTCGGTTTCGTCGTTCGACCACTCCATTTTGTTGAGGGGTTCTAACAGCAGCAAATTGTTGAGTGATGCCAAGAGTCTCATAGAATTTACTGAGAGTCTGATTCTTGAACTCAGTGCCATTATCTGATCGGATCACTTGGACTGTACATTCGAGTAGGTTCTGCGTTGCTTTTACAAAGATCGGAATTTGAACTGATGTCTCATCTTTTGATCTCAGGAAGTGGACCCATGTAAATCTTGAAAAATCGTCTACTATGACAATCATGTACTTTCGTCCACTTAGGCTCTCTGTTCTCATGGCGCCGCACAAATCAATGTGAAGCAGCTCCAGTGGTCGTGATAACGACGGTATTGGTTTAGTGGAGGGAGACGCTTTCTTCATTTTCCCTCTTTCACAGGCTGAGCAAAGGTGTTCCTTTTGATACTTCAGTGCTGGAAGTCCGAGAACCAGCTTGTTGGTTGCTAGCTTGTTGATGGTTTTGAGGTTTAGATGAGACAGTCGACGATGCCAGAGCTCGTTTTGAGAGAGTGGCGCTTTACTGATAAGGCATATCGTCGTTGAAGGTTTGATTGATCGCACATCAATTGGGTAGAGATTTGTCCTTCGAGTACCTACCAGGAGTTCTTCACCCATCTCATTCACAATTGTGCACCTCTTTTGACGAAACAAGACTTGTAGACCTCGATCGCAGAATTGCCCGATCGAGAAGAGGTTGTGTGTCAATCCTTCTACATGGGAAACTCCTTTGATGGTCAGCCGGTTGCAAATTAGATCTCCATAACCTCGAATCGTGGCACCATCACTGTTCCCGAAACGGACTATTCCTCCGAATTTTTCGGTGTAGTTGCTTAGCAGCTCTTTGTTTCCCGTCATGTGTATGGAGCAACCGGAATCTAAATACCACACATGAGAGACCTGCAAAACAGGAACTAGAGGGTTTTAGGTACCCATTTGAAAATGGGTCCGCCTCCTCTATCATTGTTAGTTTTAAAAGACGCTTTACCTAGCCTAGTTTTCGTTTTAGCTACAGCGGAAGGATTTTGTTTAGGCTTAGGTACCCATTTTCTTGTCGTGGTTTTGCTCATGGTTCCCTTAGGTTTCACCTTGGGCATCCAATGTTGGGTTGTCTTAGTTTTTGCAGGTTTGTTGTTATTTTTAATGGTTGATCGTTTCCTTTTCTTAGATAGAGCAGATTTAGAAAACATTTTACTAGAATAATGTAAAGGACGATCGAGTTTGGAATTGCAAGGATGAACATAGTCTAGAGAATCCATTAATCAAGGTCCAGCCCAATTCTGGCTAATTGTCCCAGCTGCCCCAAACAACAATCCACCGATAGAAGAGTTACGTAATCTTAAGACACCGGATCAGCTCACGGAAGAGGAGAGAATCCGCCTAAAGGCCGATCAACTTGCCTAGTCTTACCTTATACAGTCCATCCCCAATGAATTTTACATTCAAATTAACAGTGCCAAAACGGCAAAGGAAATGTGGGATGGATGCTCTTGACGTGCTCATGCAAGGAACTGATGTTAGTGTGATGACCAGGATCACTAACACCTACACTACTTATGACTTATTCAAAGCACGAAAAGGAGAGTCCCTGCTGGAGACTTATCAAAGATTTGTCATCATACTCAACGAGCTGAAGATTGCTGGGCTTACCAAGGGACAATTTGAAATAAATGTCAAGTTCCTGAACTCACTTCTCCCAGGATGGGACCAAACTGCCATTCTTATGAGGCAGATGAAGGACTTGACCCAGATCAACATCCACACACTCTTTGACAATCTCAACCAGTACGCAAGATGCATTCCAGGAGAAAGAGAGGTGACTAGAGATATGGGGATGGACTCTGCAGCATTTATTTCCGATGGGCCATCCAAGAAAATGTCGAAGGCCAAGGTAGTTGTGCAACCGACCGCTGAGAAGGAAGGAGAGTCGGAATCTAACTCTGACGAGGATAGACAGGAATTTATGAAGCACATGGCATTGATCACTAGCTCGATGGCCAAGAGGTTCTTCAAAAAGGGAGGGTCCTCATCAAATCGCCAAAGGACTACTTCTGGCTCTAAGCTAAGAGACCAAGCCATGGACACCTCAGAGCAGAACAATCTCCCCCTTAGTGTTGAATTATAATTGAAGCTTCGGTTGTCTTTGTCTCTCGAATCTTCAGTCTTCGTCATCAGTTGAACACAACAGAATAATTTCCAACAATCTTCCCCTTTGTGCTCAACTGTGGATTTGACACGATCTTTGTTGCTGTTTGAAGAAATATCTGAGAGTGTCTGGAGAATCTTCAGTCTCCCCCTATTTACATGCACCCTCATTTTCTTCTTTGCAACTTGAATATTCGTCACCTTCTTGCATATATCAGAGTCGCGCGGATCATCCGCATTGACTTGTCGTGTATGCTCGAAACATGGAGAGAGGTCTTGTTTGTTGTGGTTCAGCACGTGCGTTGAAAGCTTGGCTTCTTTAATGAGTTCACATGCTTCGCCTCCTTGATATACTTCTCCCCCTCATGGCGATTCATTTGTATCGTCATGCTTGTGATCAAGGTGAACCAGCTTGGGCTGATCGTGTTGTCGTTGAATTCCGGATGAAGTACCTGAAAACGGGACAAACGACCGATCATCGTGAAACATCCCTAGATGTCACTCTTGGTCGTTGATGCGAAGTCACAGAGACTTGCATTTGAAGGGACTACGGGGCCACATAGGCATCCCGTTGACATCGTTCTAGAGTCGTGCTCCAGAAAATGGCCTGCTACCGTTATTGTTTTTATGTTGCAACGGCAGGACTTCCTTCTGATCATAGAAGCACATCATTTAATGATGCGTCTACAGAAGTTCTGGCATGGTCACGTAGACCTGCAATATATGTGTAAAAGAATGTATGTGTCCTAGAAAAATTGAAAAAAATATTTAGGCTATGAGGACACACTAGACATTTACGTATTCAAGAAAAATCGTGGTGTGGGGCTGTGGACCACTTTGTTCAATATCTTCCGCTTCCAAATGAAACGGTGATAGCATATGCGGTTCCCCGTGAGATATTGAAACATCTGTCTTTAGGGAGACAAATGAGTAGCTAGGAAGGGTCGTGCATGCGCCTTTGGACCAGATGAAGCGTCTTCTACCCGGGATCTGATAAATCAGTCCTGTACCTATATGGTTATGGCCCGGATAGTTTGTGGTTGAGTTGTAAGGATGTCATCGTGATTTTTGTACCGAGAATAATTTTTGTACCTATATGGTTATGGCCCGGATAATTTTTGTACCTAAAAGAAAAAAAACTTATACCGAGAATAATTTTTGTACCGAAAAAATTTACCAGTCCAAAAAAAATTTTGTTACCCAAAACTTTTTCGAATGAACCAAGAATCTTTTTAAAGCAGGTACGCAAAAAATCTCGTAGCTAAAAATTTAAAACTTTTTTTTTTTTTTTGTTTACCTAAAACTATCGAAAGCTTTGCGGTATCGAAAATCTTTTTCCCATCATAAGTTTTCGCATGTGTAGATAATATTTTTTCGTATTATAAAAGTATTTCGTATTAGAGGGGATACGAAAACTTTTAAAGAAATAATAAAATATTCATACGAAAATTTTTAGCGAAGGTTTTCGTATCACAAATATTTTTCGTATAGATTTTCGGACGATAAAAGTTTTCGTATTCACTGTAGCGTTCAAAAACTTTGAAAAATGTTTTTCGTATATGTTTTCGTACGAAAAAAAATGTTTTTCTTATCAAATAATTTTTTTTTTTTAATGAATAGTGTGTGCGAAAAAGTTTTTCGAATGAACAGTAGGTGCGAAAAACTTCTATTTTTCGTATCCAAAGTTTTTCGTATGGAAAACCTTTTTCGTACGAGAGAAATAGTTTTCGTATTCAAAACTTTTTCGTACGAGAAAAAATATTTTTCGTATGAAAATCAAAGGTTTTCGTATATAAAGTTTTCGTATTGATATCTTTTTCGTACAAACAAATATTTTTCGGATGGAATCTTTTCGTACGAAAGTCAAAACTTAGAAGTTTTTTGTATGCAATTCTTTTCGTACGAGGAAAAAATAGTTTCGTATAGAAATCTTTTTCGTACGAGAAAATGTTAATTTTCAGATTTTAAATCTTTTTCGTATCCAAGTCTTTTTCGTAGGAGAAAATAGTTTTCGTAACAGAATTTTCGTATCACAAACAAAATATTTTTCGTACGTGTATTATTTTCGTATTGAAAGTCAAAGCGTAAATAGACTCATACGACAAAATTATATATTTTGCGTATTGTAATACCCGTAAAATTTAATACGGGATTTTGATGCAATTAACTATATGATTATGTGACTTAGAAATTTTATTTAGGTGAAGAATCTCAAAACTTCGGGTAAACATAGACAACTAAATAGAAGGAACACCCGAAAATGTTATGTTTGGACAAAAGAGGGCTAAAATTCGGGTGATGGCAGCATTAAGGTGAAGCCCGAATAAATTCGGGTGAAGCAATTTTCGGGTAAGAACAAAGGGAAGAATTCGGGTAAAGACAAAGTGAAATTCGGGTGAAGTGTAAATAATTTTCGGGCAAGACATTTCTTAACCTAAGAGGAAAAACTCGTCACCTCCTTGTCACCTACTTATCATCATTTACCTCAAAGTAGATCTACACCCCATTAAGTGAAAAACAGAGAACATTTTCGAAATCAAGAAAAGAGAAGGAAATAATCGCACAAAGAACTTGGCTAACAAAAGATTAGGGAGCTCGAGAAAAATCCTAAAACTTCAAAGTTTCGGACGTGAGGTAGGTGAAATCTTTCATCTACAAACACGAAAATATTATGTGTTTTATGTGATAACGTATTTTGTTATGATCTTACGTGACTTACATGATGATTTGGTGAATTTTCGGGTGGCTATATGCGTTAAAACCCCCAGATTTTTGGATTTGAATCTATGTTACGTGTTATAGTTGTAATTACATGGAAGTTGAATGAGTTAGGAATATTTTCGGGTAGATGTTATTCGGGCACTTGAATGTTTTCGGGTGTTTGAATAGTTTTTGGGCATAGTATTTTGTACTGTAGTCTGGAATTTATATAAATTCGGATAGGTATACGTTTCCAGGTCTTTAATATTTTCGGACAAAGTATTTTCGGGTAACAAGGTTTTCACAGAAAAAAAAATATAATTTTCGGGTCTTTTAAAATATTCTTAGTCAGAAAGGAAATTCGGCGAATTGTGTTTATTTTCGGGTAAAGAGTTTCGGGCCGTCGAAAGATATTCGGGCTCAAGTTTTCGGCGTTTAAAACTAAGATTTTCGGATGGAACTGTCGGGCCACATTTTCGGGTCAAAACATTTTCGGCGTCAGACTCATTTTCGGGCAGCAACTTTCGGGCTCGAATAAAATTCGAGTCTTAGTTAAAATTTGGAGGAAAATTATTTTTACATCATTGAATGAGAAAAATGTTCCGAGTCCAACGGGCATAGTCTATTTTAACGCCCGATTAAAAGTTTTCGAAATAAATTTTCCAGGTTCAAAATAATATTTTCAGGGAAGGTAGTTTTAATGTGTACTGTGGCATTTCATTTGTATATCACACATGCATTTCATATCAGTACGAGTGAGTGATGACCGTGTGGACACGGTGACACTTTATAGTGTCAACGAGCGGGGTAGATCGTGATCGCGTTGATGATTCGTAGAAGAATCGAGGTTAGTACTCATATATGACACCTGACGGCAGACAGGCGTGATCGATCTGTCTACTCGGGCGTGAACGTCCCGAGGTGCAAAACCGTCTTTTATGTTATTTTCACGGAAGGAGCGACCTGGTAGGGCAGTAGCGTGATCGTCTAAACGCTATCAGTGTAGGCTACCGTGATTGTTATGGGCGCGCGAGGTGTCGAGTCTAACCTAGGGCCCTGTGTTGAGATATGATAAGATGGATTGAGAGGTAAAAGTCGAGCGTGCATTTATGGTGAGATATTTTGGGATGATGGGTGAGCGCACGCTGCATTCATGCATGTTTTCACCTACTGGGCAATCGCTCAGTTTTATGTGTTGTAGGTACGACCGAGTCCGACGTCGAGGTACGTCGCGACTGAGGCAGGCTGATGGCAGTAACTCCACGGATTTTTGAGAGCGAGGTTGTACATGGATGAAGACCTGTGGAGCGGCATTAGGGCGTTTTGATATTTTGAATATTTTGGGGCTACGGCCTTTGTAAATATACGACTTTGTAACCCGTATATACTATAATATATTCTATTTTACGAACAAGTTTTTGTAAAATAGGTCTTCCGCGGCTTTCGTTGTAGAAATCCGCCACTAATAGTATTTAGAAAAAAGAGGGTCGCCACACGTATGCTATAGTATACGAAAATATAAAGTCAAAGCGAAAAACTCAGTGAATGTGAGTGATACGAAATCCTAGTCAATGCGAAAATCAGATACGAAAATTTCCTTTTGAATGGTGCGAAAAACTTTAATAAGTATGGTACGAAAACGTGAAAATTATCATGCGAAAACTTCAAATAACAGTCGAATTTCACTTTAAAGCACAATTAATCCATCGAAATTGAATGGGTAATCATCTTAAACACTCGATTAACACAATAGAAACCAAAATATAGTCCAATTTAGTAATTTCAGCGAAGAACAGTTTGACGATGAAGAAAAAAATTTCGATCGCAAATTTCAATCTCAGTCCAAATTGAGCTCAATTACTCGAAGATAATCGCAATTAACATACACCAAATGATTCACAAATAGATTTCGTTCAGAATCATGCGAAAACAACAATCAAAATAGCATACGAAAATCATATAGGCATGCGAAAAACTTCGTGCGAAGAACAACTCATACGAAAACTGCAATATATCGAACTAAATTCATCAATTCAACAACGATTCGGCTCTGATACCAATTGTTAGGTCCGTTTTTAACATCCAACATATGAACTCGAGCATAGATTTGATAGATTTACCTCGATGATAATGCGAGCGGAAGCTTTAGGATTAAATCAATCAAATCTTCATTAATCACACACTTTCTCTCTAATTAATCTCTTTCTCTCTCTACAATTAACCCTAGCTTAGATAGTGATTAGAGAGAGTTTTTCTAGTGAGAGAAAGCTAAACTCAAGTTATGTGTATTTTACACACACTTGCCCTATATATACCAATCAATATTGGTATATTTGCATTCTAGTCCCTAACTATACATATATTACAATTAAGTCCCTAGACAAAGATAACTTGATTATTGAACACTATAAAATACTTCCAACAGAAAACCTCAGTGCCGAAAACTTTTCCTGCAGAAATAAGCGTGTTCTTGTACCGAAAAGCACAGTTCTGGTACCGAAAACGTCGATTTTGAAGGTTGTAAACTTAGAAAATGCAGAAAAGAGCTGGAAACTACTGGGTAATGAGCTAGAATGATAGAATCGGCACAGAACTACTCTAAAACACCAGTCAAAACCCAAAACGAAGCAAAAAAAACGCGAAGTTCATGTTGCGAAAAGCTTAAAAATGGGTTTTTGAATCTTCAACAGCAAAAACATGTAAAAAATCGATCCGACGAAGCTAGAACACTTCCACCCAAACCTCACGGTGGCTCTGATACCACTTGTTGGTCCCTAATCCAATCTAGAGCTCTCAAACTCAATGGAATAGTGCACACCTTCGAGTGTGTGTTTGTGCGTATTTTATGTGAAGGTGGCGGCTGTTTTGTGTAGAGAGAGAGAGAGTTCACACTTTTCTAGGTTTAGCTCAAAATAGACTTCTTTTCTCAAATGGGAAGTGTTACATTAAAATAAGCCCTATCCTACTATTTGTACCAAACATACTTTGGTATAATTACAAGAGTGCCCCCAACTAGCAAACTCATCAAGCTAGTAACCCAATAAGAAATACATAAATACAAATTATATGATGACCACTAGAAAATGATCCTAACACCTCGGAATAAAAAGGCTTTAAGTAGCAAAAAGAATCATTTGATATACATTTGGAGGAAAAAAAAAATCATTTGGAGGAAAATTTTTTATACATCATTTGATAGAGAAAAATTTTCTAAGTCCAACGGACATAGTCTATTTTACACTTTTTTCGAAACTTTTCAAAATAAATTTTCCGGGCCCAAAATTTTCGGTATAGAAAACGTTTTCGTCAATTTTTGAAGGCAAATCCACTATACGCGTCAACGATCACGTATCCAACAATCAACTTAGGTCGTTTTTGGCACATTGTAGAAAAAGTTTTGGTGATTTTCCCGAAGTTTTCGAAATCATTCCAAAATTTTTAGGTATATACCAAAAAAAATTTTTGACACTTTATCTTCGATACTTCACTATACTTTTTTGATAAAACCAAACTTTTCGGAACTGAATTTCCAAAAGCTAAATTTTTTTAATTAAAAAAAATTAATTATTATGGATGCTCAAGCTAGAAAAATTGAGGAATTAGAAGCAAGATTTGCTAATAATTACTCTGTGTTGCTTAAGCAACAGGAAGATCTACCTTTCGCTAATGAATATTTGGCTAACGCAAAGTCAAAGATCATTAGCTTAGAAACTAAGTTAGAGATTTGTGAAACGAATGTCTGTGATATGTCGAAAAGATTACGTTCTTGCGAAGATGAGCGAAATATTGTCTCATCAAAATATGAGATAATATTAGAGGAACGGCATATGCTTTACTCTAAGATTGAACTTTTAGAGAACGCTATTACAAAAAGAAGTCAAGCAGATAAAAATACCTCTTCTAACTTAGTGTCTTTCGGGGAAAATACTTTACATTCTAATAAACCTACTTCTTGTTGGGAAATTCCGGAGGTTGCTAGTAAAATTGCAGAATTGAACGCAACCTTGGAATCAGAAAGAGTAGGTTTCCGAGCAGAAAAGAAAAAGCTTTTAGAGGAGATTTTATATCTCAAAAATTCCCCGTCTTTACCTGTTTCCAATGATCTTTCAAAAGATACATCTTCCTCGAAACAGGTGAAGGAAACAAAGAAAAGCATCATTGTTCCTAAAACTGAGAAAGCTTTTACTAGTAATTCTATGTCAATTTTGACTGAAGCTGAAAAGATAAGTAAAAGCCTTAAGCTTAATACTTCCAAGGAACAAAAGAAAATTAGGAAGGAGAAAGGAAAATCGACATTATTTTCAAAAATCAAGGACGGCATTGCTAAAGATCCTCCTTCTCCAGCTCCTATCAAAAATGAAGTTCCTAGAGAAGAAGTTCCAAGCTCAAGCAGGCGAACTTCTAAAACTTCCAAAATCTCTCATTCTTTACAGAATGATAGAGATGGAATTGCTTACACGCACAAAAATACTTATTCTTCTAGTAAGCGAAATTCCATCAAGAACCATCATTATAGAGTGAATGATGTGAATTCTTGTAGGCAATACGACTCATCATCTGATGACGCATATAGTGCGATAAGCTCGTATTCATACATGAAATACCCGGTCCAGATTAAGTCTGAATGACACCTTCTGCGACTGGCTGGGGAGAAAATCTTCTCCCTCTAAGGTTCACCAAACTTGGTTTCCTAAATCAGAAATCAAATTAAATAGGACTTTAAAGGATGATTTAGGATGTATATCTGAACCATATGTGCATAAATTGTTTTCTGCTAATCAGGGAGGACCCATCCAAAAATGGGTACCAAAGTCCCGACAAAGTTTTGCAGGTACCCAATCACGTGTGGTAATTCGACGATGGTTGCTCCACACGCGTGATTGGTATGTGACGAGAGCAACCACAATACCCCGGTCATGAGTAGTAATTAGAAGATGGTTGCTCCATACTCATGATCGGTACGAGACGAGGGCAACCACACATTCCAGCATGCACGGTACTCGGGTTGCTCCACATGCATGACTGGTAAGAGACGCGAGCAACCGCATCCCTCATGTATGGCAATCTGACGTAGTGCTCCACATACATGATAAAGGTAAAACACGATGAGCAACTACACCGTAGGTAAATTCTATATATGCATTCCATAGTAAATTTTGGCATGCATATCGAGCTGAAAAGACAACATACCTACTTTAAAAATAATAGAGTACAATATAGCTATGCATGCTTCAAAAGGACTTTTACTTTCAAATTTTTGCATGCGTGCATACATGAGCCGAAATGCAAAATACTCTATTTTATAGGTACATTATCATCATGCATACAATTTTAAGATTTCGTGCTTAAACTTTCAAGCATGCATATACGCTGAATTGCAAAAATTACCTATTTTTCAAAATGGTACATTTTAAATATGCATTTTTCAAAACTTTAAATTCTAAATGCATATTACGCACGGAAATGAAAAATACCATTTTTGTAAAATGAGCTTAATTTGAGGGGGAGCTACTCTTTTTTTAAAAAGAGAAGTGACCCTTATTTCTTTAGAATGGAGCTATAATTATATTTTTGAGGGGGAGCAAACTTCAAATATGTGAATTTAGGGAAAGAGATTCACAGATCTTTCGAACTTTCCACGCATCTTTTGAGGGGGAGCAATTTTATTTTTGAAAGCATGTTTTGAGGGGGAGGAATAACAAAATCTATATTATATGCATATACTATATTATATATATATACTAATATATATTACTAATACAATATATATTAGGGATAACTACACATAAAGACCTATCAACCAAAAATATCATCACATAACTCCCCTTGTCAGAAAAAAATTCTTTTAAGGACCAACTGGAAACATTTCCTACACTTAAGGACCAACTTTTCTGAAAATACCATTTTACCCTTGAATTTGTTTTTTTAAATGCTAAAAATCCCAATTCTCATTTTAATCGATAAAAAAATAAAAAAAATAAGGAACGATCGCAGCCAAATCCACCATCGACGTTTTCCCCAGACCATCCGCCTGCCGGAATCGGTGACGTCGTCTTCCAGGTAAGTCGGTCCGGCCTACGCGATTCAGATAAGGGTTAATTTCGTTTGTGCCACTGTTACTGTAAAGTTGTGCAAGCTATTTGTGGAACGAGGGGCCTTTTTAAAAAATAGCGCTTGACCAAGTCAATTTTAAAAAAATAGCGCTCTTGACTTTTTTTTTTGGTCAATAGCACTCTTTTTAATTAACACTGTAAGTCCTAGAATGTAACACCCGGGGCCGATGAGGGCGGGGAGTGATCGCCGGTGCCAAAGAGGAGCACGGACAAGGAGCGGCTCCCGACGAGGCTTCTAGGCGGAGGGATACATGAATGAACCGATTCCACATCCGAATGAGAGGGATTCTGAGACTGGCAATGTATGGGCGTGTCAAGTCAAAAAGAATGATATAAGAGAATTGATTGTGCTACTCATATCACCAAGGTGCACCTTCCTTTTCGGGAGCTCATCCATAAGAACTTCAAAGTTAAGCGTGCTTGACTTGAAGTAACTGTAACACCCGGGGCCGATGAGGGCGGGGAGTGATCGCCGGTGCCAAAGAGGAGCACGGACAAGGAGCGGCTCCCGACGAGGCTTCTAGGCGGAGGGATACATGAATGAATCGATTCCACATCCGAATGAGAGGGATTCTGAGACTGGCAATGTATGGGCGTGTCAAGTCAAAAAGAATGATATAAGAGAATTGATTGTGCTACTCATATCACTAAGGTGCACCTTCCTTTTCGGGAGCTCATCCATAAGAACTTCAAAGTTAAGCGTGCTTGACTTGAAGTAACACTGAGATGGGTGACCCCCTGGGAAGTAGCTCAGGGTGTGTGCGAGTGAGGACAAAGGACGCTGGAAGGCTAGTGGTGATACAGTGGGGCCAGACAATCAATGAAGTGCAGTGGGCCCAACCCCACAGGTCCCGTGAGCGGGCTGTTACAGTAACACTGGGATGGGTGACCCCCTGGGAAGTAGCTCAGGGTGTGTGCGAGTGAGGACAAAGCACGCTAGAAGGCTAGTGGTGATACAGTGGGGCCAGACAATCAATGAAGTGCAGTGGGCCCAACCCCACAGGTCCCGTGAGCGGGCTGTTACAAATGGTATCAGAGCACAACCTCTTCCAGTACGATGTGGTTCGGGGACGAACCAAGCGGAAGCTGGTGGGCATGTAACACCCGGGGCCGATGAGGGCGGGGAGTGATCGCCGGTGCCAAAGAGGAGCACGGACAAGGAGCGGCTCCCGACGAGGCTTCTAGGCGGAGGGATACATGAATGAACCGATTCCACATCCGAATGAGAGGGATTCTGAGACTGGCAATGTATGGGCGTGTCAAGTCAAAAAGAATGATATAAGAGAATTGATTGTGCTACTCATATCACCAAGGTGCACCTTCCTTTTCGGGAGCTCATCCATAAGAACTTCAAAGTTAAGCGTGCTTGACTTGAAGTAACACTGGGATGGGTGACCCCCTGGGAAGTAGCTCAGGGTGTGTGCGAGTGAGGACAAAGCACGCTGGAAGGCTAGTGGTGATACAGTGGGGCCAGACAATCAATGAAGTGCAGTGGGCCCAACCCCACAGGTCCCGTGAGCGGGCTGTTACATAGAATATCCAACTAAACATTATTAAAACGAGTTTACCACGATTTGGATGGGAAGAATCGAAGCTCGTGGGGTGATTGTGTGCGTGTTCTTGAGCTCGGTTGGGAGGCGGCTCTCTCTCACTCTCTTTAGAGAATTTTCACACAATACACTATTATTATGTGTTAGGGTTTTGGTATTTATACCACATTTTGGTATATAATACTTGGGCCCCTAACAAAGCCCAATTACACTAAGCCTCTTATAAAGAGAATCTTTATAAATACACAACAAAGATAATTAAAATTAATTGAACACAATAAAATATTCCTAACAATCTCCCCCTTTGTGTTCAATCTTCAATTCGACATGGATTATCTTTGTGGGGCTTAGTGCAATTGCCTGAGTCCTAAACGAATTTCCTCCTTGTCTTGTCTTTTGACCTCTTCTTTTGGAGATCTTCAAGCTCACCGTGTCTTGATCTTCGCTTCTCCGCACCGCGTCTTCTTAATCTTCTTTGTAAGCTCGACTCGTAAATGCCGGAAGGGATTTGAAGTCGCTTGCCGGATTTCTTCTTTTTGTGTTCGATCTCTCCTTTCGATAATAGCGCAACTCCCCCTACTTTTGGTCAACCTTATGTTGGGATTGGGAAGTTCTCTTTGAAATTTGGAGAGACGCACACGAGGCAGCAACTTCGATCTTTGTAGTCCATGGTGTTCGCTTGATTCTGTGACGACGCTTGAGGATTTAGCGTTTCTGATCTATCTTGCACTTTCGTCGTGGTGTTGCTCCCATTTTGCTTTAGTACTACTCCCCCTCATGAAGATCGAGTTGGGGAGATCGCCATGCGATGGGTCAAAATGAGGCATTATCTTTGGCAAGAAGATCACGTCGTCGGGACATGAGGATGGCGTTGGTAGGAACTCAGGTTAGGTACTAACCTGACGTAGCCACTAAGGCAGTCGTCAAGTCTTCTCCAATCTTCTTCTTCTCGGCGCCTGATTCGTCTTCTTCGAAGGAAGTTGTCTGGTTCGGCCTCGAGGAAGCTTGTCTGGCTCCGGAAGAAGGTACGCGTGGGGTGTTAGGCTCCTTTGGAATGTTCCATTCAAGTGCAGGGGAGCCCGACTTCAGAGTGGTGAGCGCGGCGGAGATTGGTGGGTGGTCCGACCTGTTTGTTTATGCGTGTCCCCTTCTCCCCCTCATGGCGATTCGTGTTAACGAGATCGGCATGCTTGTGTAGGAAGATTAGGAGGACACAAACGACAGGTCGGTGATGGTAATAACCAGACGAAGCCACTAAGGCAATCCGTCGACACGACTTCAGAGACAAACTCCGAGACGTGGCCTGTGAGGACAGGGCTTGAAGAACCGGGGCCACATAGGCGTCCCGTTTGCATCGTTCTAGAGACTAGCTCGAGACGATGGCCTGATTCCGTTGTTGCTTTGATGTTGCAACGGCAGGACTTCCTTCCGATCCTCGAATCATGTCGAAGCAAGACATGTCTACGGAAGTTCGAACTTGATCACAAAGATCAGGTGTTATAAAAGTGTATGTGTCCTAGAAAATATTAAAAATATGGGAAGTGAGGACACACTAGACTCGATTGTGCGGAAGAAAATGTGGTGGTGGGGCTGAGTACCACATAATTCAATATCTCCCGCTTCCGAGTGAAGCGGTGATAGCATACGTGGCTCCCCGTGATTTCTGAAACACCTGTCTTTTGTGAGACAGACGAGTGGGTAAGGCTTGGTTGTGCATGCGCCGTTGGACCTATTGTGGCGACTTCTACCCGGGAGCTAATAAAATTAGCACCTGTACCTATGGGGGTTGGTCCGAATAATTTGTGAGGAGAGGGAATCATGTAGCGTCGGTGTTTTCAAAAGGTTCCAGTAGATGTGGCTATTTTTTCATAATTTGACTGTCTCTCGGTGATGTTCCGGGGTTAGATTCAGTTGGATTTGACTGAATCATGGGAACGAAGTCCTTGCATCCGGTAGGAAGTAGTGAGTGCTGCTTTGTATGTCAGCAATCCGGATAGGTCGATTGAAGCGCGCACCGAGTTTAACATTTGTAGCCACCGTCGCCTTTGAAAAGAGTTGACCGTTGTAGGCTCGAGATTCTTCTTTTGAAGTCCATCTTCGGAGGTCGGAGGTAACTCCACGAAGCTTGATAATGAAGAGAAAATATCTTTTTTTATTTTTTTTATTTTTTTTATGGCCTTGTATTTTTAATTTTGATTAATATATTATTAATCGTTATTAGTAATATGTATATTAGTATATTATATTATATGGATATATATATATTAATCGTTATTAGTAATACATATTTATAATATTATATTATTACTATTGTTATATATATATATATATTTTTATTTTATTTCTCCCCCTCAAAGTGTGCTTCCTAAAAGAACTTGCTCCCCCTCAAAAGATGCTAAGTAAGATCGAAAAATCTACGAATCTCATTCCCTAAATTCACGCATTTAAGGTTCGCTCCCCCTAAAAAATGTCATTATTGCTCCCTTTTAAGAAAATAAGGATCACTTCTCTTTTAAAAAATAAAAGATTAGCTCCCCCTCAAATTAAGCTCATTTTAGAGAAAAAAAAATGGTATGTATCATTTCCGTGCGTAATATGCATTTTAAAATTTTAAAGTTTTGAAAACGCATATTCAAAATGTACCATTTTGAAAAAATAGGTATTTTTCAATTCAGCTCGTATGCATATGCAAATTAAAATTTTGAAAATTTAATTAACATACACATAATTAGAATGTACCTATAAAATAGGGTATTTTGCATTTCGGCTCAGGTATGCATGCATGCAAGAATTTGAAAGTAAAAGTCCTTTTGAAGCATGCATAGCTATAATGTACCCTATAGTTTTCAAAGTAGGTATATTGTCTTTTCAGCTCGATATGCATGCCAAAATTTATTATGGAATGCATATATAGAATTTACCTATCTTAAAAGTATGTATGAATGTGGTATTATGCAATTCAGTTCAAAAGATAGAATGTACCACATATAGTCGTAGTTGCTCACGTCGTTTCCCTTTATCATGTATGTGGAGCCACTACGTCAAATTGCCATACATGAGGGATGCGGTTGCTCGCGTCTCGTGCCGATCATGAGTATGGAGCATCCATCTTCTAACTACTACTCATGACCGGGGGTTTTGTGGTTGCTCTCGTCTCATACCAATCACGCGTGTGGAGCAACCATCGTTGAATTACCACGCGTGATTGGGCTCCTGCAAAAACTTTATCGGGACTTTGGTACCCATTTTTGGATGGGTCCTCCCTTATTAGCAGAAAGCAAGTTAAGCATATAAGGTGTCAAATCAGATTTTAGCCCTAAATCATTCATTAACGAACTTTTAGGTACCCGACTATATTTGGGATTACCTATCTTAATCGTTGACTTAGGAACCCATTTAGGAGCAATTTGACACGGAAAGGACGTTTCAGCGCAAGTGAATGTGTGTCTCGGAGAAGATTTAAAAATTTTCTCCGAAGCCAGTCGCATGAGATGTTTTTCAGACTTAACATCGACTGGATATTTCAAGTAGGGATAAGAACATAAAGAATTATAAGCATCGTTAGTACATGAGATGTTCTTCCTACTTGGAGAATTCACACGATTCACATCATAATGATGGGAAATAAGCGTGGAAGTTCGCTTGCTTAAGCTTGGAACTTCTTCTTTGCACGCTTTCCTACTAAGAAGAATAGGAGAGGGAAAATCTTCAGCATGTTCGACCTTAATTTTTGAAAATAATGTTGATTTTTCTTTCCCCTTCCTAATTTTCTCTTGTTCCTTAGCATTTTTACGCGTATTGCTTTTACTTTTCGTTTCTGCGCCAGCCAAAGGTGACTTAGAATTCTTTCGTATTGACTTAGAATTATTAGTTCTTTTTAATTTTAGGAACAAAGGCGTCGGTTTGTGTGCCCATATCGGAAGATATAGGGACGGGGAATTTTTGAGATTAGAAATCTCCTCTATTAGTTTTTGCTTTTCTGCTCGGAAACCTACTCTTTCCGATTCCAGGGTTGCGTTCAATTCTACAATTTTACTAGCAACCTCTGGAATTTCCCAACAAGAGATAGGTTTATTAGAATGTAAACTATTTTCCCCGTTGGACGCTAAGTCTTTAGAGGAACTTTGGTCTGTTTGACCCTTTTTCGCAAGGATGCACTCTAAGTGATGAACTTTAGAGTGCAATTTACTGCGTTCCTCAAATAAAAGTTTAAAACTACTCCGCGAATTGCTCAAATCAGACAGATAATTATTGCGTTCGAGTTCGCAATTGTTTAATTTATTTGTTAGTTCACTAATTTGAGCTTTTAATTTTACTTCATGAGATTCAAGATTAGTAATTTTCTCACGCGCGTTTTTTAAACGGCAAGTAAGACTACCTCTTTCTTCTAAACTCTTGACTAAGCATTTGTAATTATTATCTAGTCTACTCTCTAACTCACTTATAGTCTTTTCGTGACTTATAAGTTGAGTTTGGCCTAGCTTAGAGGAATTTAGGTTCTTGGTTAGCTCACAAACGTTAGTTTCTGAGCTAGCTAATTTTGATTCAAGACTAGAAATAGTTTCTAGTACACTAGCTAACTTAGTTTCTAACGCTTGGGTAGTCCTACGTTCGTGTTTATGTTCACGACGCATGGTTTTATAATCTTCCTTCAAAGAAAGAAAAGCTTTATATAAATCACTCTCGTCAAAGCTCATCTCAGAAGTTGCAGAAGTAGAATCCATGATTTTTAAAATTTTAAAAAATTACTATTTTTTTTTTAATTTAGTTGGATACGCGATCGTTAACGCGTCGTGTAGATTTGATAATTTTTGGCTTTTGAAAAATTCAGTTCCGAAAAGTTTTGGTGTGTCGATAAAAGTCGTGAAGTTTCGAAAATTTTAAGTCTCGAAAACTTTTTGGTGTGTACCGAAAAGTTTTAAAGTGATGTCGAAAAACTTCGAAAATGTTATCAAAAGCTTTTTCTATAATGTGCCAATGATCTTTAAATGTGTGTGGAACTTTGAAGTGTTGAAACTTGAAGTTAGTGAGGTTCGCGAACTTGAGCTGGATAGTGAAATCGAAGGGTTCGCGAACTTGAGCTGGATTCGTGAAATCGAGGGGTTCGAGAAATGGCTGGTTCGTGAATTGAAGACCGGTTCGTGATCTGCGTTGGCGAAGTGAGTTCACGGGTTGGCTAAACGATTCGCGAAGCTGAGCTGAAGGTTGGCGAATCGAAAGATCGCAGATGAAGTGGGGTTCGTGAAGTGGCCTGAGCTTCGTGATCCTGGTTCGCGTGTTGAGGTTCGCGGATGAAGCGGAACACTTCGCGAATTGAAGTTCGCGAGAGTGGCGGTTCGCAAAGCAGAGAGGTTCGCAAAGAAGAGAAGTTCGCGAATTCTTTGTCTGTTTCGCGAATGATGAACAAGATGAAGATCTTCAAGCTGAAACCCAGAAAAATCCGAAAATCTTGCTGTAAATGCCCAAAATCTGCCCAGAAATGCTGTTTTTGCTGGAAAAAGTTCCCCAATACCAGAAAAAGGCCGAGAAACCCCAAAAACAGCTCAGAAAAGGCAGAAAAACAGCCAAAGTAGCTCAAAAACAGCCAAAAAAAAAGTGACGAAAATAGCTCAAAAAACTCCAAAAATGGCTTCAAAGTTCCCTCACGCTTGCTCTGATACCACTTGTAAGTCCTAGAATATCCAACTAAACATTATTAAAACGAGTTTACCACGATTTGGATGGGAAGAATCGAAGCTCGTGGGGTGATTGTGTGCGTGTTCTTGAGCTCGGTTGGGAGGCGGCTCTCTCTCACTCTCTTTAGAGAATTTTCACACAATACACTATTATTATGTGTTAGGGTTTTGGTATTTATACCACATTTTGGTATATAATACTTGGGCCCCTAACAAAGCCCAATTACACTAAGCCTTTTATAAAGAGAATCTTTATAAATACACAACAAAGATAATTAAAATTAATTGAACACAATAAAATATTCCTAACAAACACTTAATCATCTTCTTTTAATCCCTTAATATTATTTAAAAAAAAGAAAAAAAAATACAACGCATGAATGTATTAAAGCTGCACGACCATTTTCCAGCAGTAAGCATTCATTCCACCAAGCAAGCTCAGCACATTTTCTTCTTCCTCTTCATCGTCCCTAAAAAGCACCTATATTTTCTTCTTCTGCTTTTTTTGTCAGTCGACCCGACCTAGAACACTTGAAAGTCCTCATTGAAAGATTTTCGAAATTCAAACTCTTTACTGTAAGTATTTTCATGGTTGGATTTTGAAGATAACACTCGAATTTTGTAATTTTCTGTCCTAAACCCTGTGGGGTCTCAAAACTTCCAAATTCCGGTTGGAAGGACGAACATGTTCAATGTTCGTTTTTTAAAACGTTCAGCTGATCAGATGACCCCTGCTTGAAAGCAGGCGCCCCGCGCCATAGATCATGGGACCCGCACATAAAATCAGGGTCCCCGCATTTTAGGTCAGGCGTCCCGCGCGCGTCTGATCATGGGACCCGCATATAAATTTAGGGTCCCCGCACGGAAATTCACGGGACCCGCGAATAAGTTCAGGGGTCCCGACCGTCGTCCCCGCTCATTAGAGCATGGGACCCGCACATATATGCAGGGTTCCTTCACGTAAAAACTGGGGACCCGCGCAGAAGCGCTTCTTATTGATAGGTCCCATGCCCATACGCCTGGTCCTAAACCCTAATTTAATTTTTTCAAATGTTATATTGAACTTTACTTCTTTTATAGGTGATAATCATGACGATCACGAGCATTTTTTTCAAGTCGATGGTCAATGGATAATTTGCGAGGACAATACATCGAAGTGGGTTCCTGATCCAAGTTGCCGGTGGCAATCAATCTTGGTCGATGACGGTTCATGCACATTGGAGGATCTCACTGACGAGATTTTGAAGGCAATGTCGTTACGCAAGGACAATACCAAACTTACAATAAGCTACATGCCTTGCATAGACTACAATTTTGCGCGACCCATCTACATCGAGAACGATTACGGCGTACGTGCTTACGTTGGTTTTGGTTGTCCACGGTCAAGACCACCTCTTCACGTCCAAGTTCAGTTATTCGTCAGTGCTCCACCGCCACATCAACCTCATGAAAATGATTTATCGAACGTCAGCCTTATAGCGCAGTGCGACGCAAACGCAGAAATCCAACCATTTGAGGGTTTTGCAGCACATCTTACAATGAGCCTTACCAACGTAATGATTTTACTGGCTTTGAAGGCGATTATTCCGGAATGGGCGGCGACGAAGATGATAATGAAGACGACCAAGTCGGTGGAGAAGATGATAATGATGACGAGCAAGTCGGACAACCCGAGGAGCAAGGTGCTTCAGATGATGATGATGATGATGACGACGATGTTGATGTCGAGGACCACGACGCTATAGATGTGGCCGATGATGGTACGTATTCGTTTACGGATGGTTCAAGCCTATATGTTGGACAAGAATTTCGTAGCAAGAAAGAATTCAAGGACGAAATCACTAAAATCGCAATCGCTGCGTGTTTCGAATTCCGACTGGATAGGTCGAACAAAACCCTGTACGTAGTGAAATGTGCCAACGAGAAATGCGAATGGCGAGTACGAGCTGCTCAGGACAAGAACTCCCCCTTTTTCTCAATTCGAAAGTACTGCAACACGCACACATGCGGTGTGTCTCATCGACGCCGTAGACATCGGCACGGAAGTTCATCGCTTGTATCGAGCACGTTGTTGGAAAATTTCAGGGCTCCTAAAGACTTTCCCGCACCCAGTTCAATATAGTCGATGTGGCGACCCCACTTTTTAAACATAAATAGTTGGCGGGTTTTCGCAACGAAAGCCGCGGAAAGCCCATTTTACAAAAACAACCTAGTATATTATACAATATATAAAAGAGTTGTTTTACAAAAGCCGTGCTAGTCTTTACAACGGGCCGAAGCCCCAAAATATCAAAACAATCCTACACCTCCACAGGTCGCGTCCCATGTACTGCATCCGCCCCCAAAAGCCCGTGGAGTCACCGCCACCAGCCGCTACTCACCCGTACCTATAAAATATGTAACCCTGAGCAAAATTGTCCAGTAGGTGAACATCAAAGTAATGCGATGCATGCGTGCACATGTCCCCAATTCCCAATATCTCACATGACAAATGCACGCTCATTTTTCTCATATCTCAATACTCAGGGCCATAGGTTAGACTCGGCACCTCGCGCGCAACATCACATCAATCATCCGGTCACACAGACTCGGAAATCACATCTCATGGCGGTGGGCACCCCGAGTCGCGTTTTCACACTGTACCCGGGTAGATAGATCGATCACGTCTATCTCCCGCCTAATCTCATCTCATGACGGTGGGCACCCCGAGTCGCGCTCTCACGCTGTACCCGGGTAGATAGAACGATCACGTCTATCTCCCGTCAAGTCGAGCAATCCTACGACGGTGGGCACCTCAGGTTGCTCAAGCCTGAGTAGACAGAGCGATCACGTCTGGCTCCCGTCAGGTGCATCTCGAGTCTTACCCTCACAAATCTCTGCCAAAGAAAGGCATACACTCTCCCACCGCACAAATGCGATCAATACTCTCGTCATGACATGCCGTGGATGCATGAACAATTAATCGCAGAACATATCAAGTATATCCGAAAAACCCTCAAACATCATTAGAATATATAAAACGTACTTTTGGTTCAAATACTTTAAAATCCCAAAAATAGTGAATTATTTAAGACTCAATACTCCTCTATCAGTTGACCCGAAAATGGGGTCCAAGTTCGAAAATATTTAATGAAAGTTGACCTGGCGAAAACTGTGGAAGTGGCGAAAAGCTTTTTCGTTTTGAACAGTGGCGAAAAGCTTTGGTGCGAAAAACAGTGACGAAAAGCTTCGGTTCGAAAACAGTTGCGAAAAGCTTTGGTACGAAAACTAATAAAAGTTGGCGAAAAGCTTTAGTTCGAAAACCCTGTTTATTTTGAACAGTGACTAGCGAAAAGCTCAATTCGCGAACTATCAGTGGCGAAAAGCTTTGGTTCGCGAAATCTAATGAAGAGTGGCGAAAAGCTCAGTTCGCGAAAACTGGCTTTCGGCCCGCGAAAATTGGTTTTCGGCCCGTGATGTCTCACAGTTCGCGAACTACCTCAGCCCGCGAAAACTGGTTTTCGGCCCGTGATGTCTCACAGTTCGCGAAATACCTCAGCCCGCGAAAACTGGTTTGCGGCCCGCGAAAACTTTTTCCTCTCACATACCGAAAACCTTAGGCCCGCGAAAACTGATTTCTCAGCCCGCGAAAACTTTTTCTTTCTCACAGTTCGCGAAGTAACTGGCCCGCGAAAACTTAAAATGGCCCGCGAAAATGGTTTTCGG
Organism: Lindernia subracemosa; assembly: GCA_028392965.1. Lineage (NCBI taxonomy): Eukaryota > Viridiplantae > Streptophyta > Magnoliopsida > Lamiales > Linderniaceae > Vandellia > Vandellia subracemosa. The sequence goes on from JAQPCC010000044.1 coordinate 860,676, forward strand.
CCCGAAAATAAGAAATCATACGAAAACACAGAACAGTATACGAAAAACACTGTTCTTCAAATCTTCATATCTTCAACAAATTTCAGAAACTCATAACATAATTAAAACCCATATTTTGGGTTTTTAAACATCAATCATCACATAAACATCCTTCCAACTCACATAAATACCATCATAACATTTCAAGAACATCACGTAACACAAAGCAGCTTAAAAATATCAGTTTTGGGTTTGTAGGTTTCACCTACCTCACTTCCTAAGCAGTATTTACGCAGGTTTTCGTTGATGAAGGTTGGAATAGACTTTTGCCAAATTTCCTTTGTCTCCTTTTTCTTTCTCTCTCGCCTCCCTCTCCTTCCTCACTTACTGTTCTTATTTATCTCTAATGATGGTTTTTACTGCTTTTGTTCAGCAGGTGATGAAGCATAGACGTGTTTTTCCTCTTAAGCTAAGAAAGGGTCTTTTTTGTAATTTCCCTTCTTTTGTATCTTTCTTCATTGCAAACAGAGATTTCTCTATGAAAAATACGAATCCATCCAGTCCTTTTGGCCTAATTATTTTCCAGTCCCTCAAAGTTTTCCTTCTTTATCGGGCTTGGGCCCAAATTACTTGGGCTCAATTTCAAGCCCGCCCAAACTTATCTTTACCAATTTCGAGGTTTTGCGAAATCCCCGTATTAAATTTTTCGGGTATTACAGTCGATGATGCAGAGCAGGGGAGTAGAAGTTTCATAATACAAGGCTTGGAAAGGGAAGCAAATTGCGACTGATGAAGTAGTCGGTAACAGGGACGATTGCTATGGTTTACTGCCGGCCTATTTAGATGCGGTGAGGCAAGCCAACGAGGGCAGTATCACCGATTGGGAGATGGACGAAGACAATCGGTTCAAGTACATGTTCTTGGCATATGGCGCATGCATAAGAGGCTTTGCGTACATGAGGAAAGTCGTTTCTATCGACGCCACTTTTTTGAAGGGGAAGTATAAAGGGGTCATGATGATTGCCACGGCACAAGACGGCGATTACCATCAATATCCTGTTGCATGGGGTCTTGCTGAGACGGAGGGAACTGAGTCATGGACGTGGTTTCTGACGAGATTGCGACGTTTTGTTGCGGACAGCGATGATCTCGTAATCATTTCTGACCGAAACAATGGTATAAAGAATGTTGTCCCGGCCGTTTTCCCGCACGCATTTCACGGTTTCTGTGCGTGGCACATTCTACAAAACGTCAAGACGAAAATGAAGAAGAAATGTGCTTGCCCGATTTTCTGGCGTGTAGCGACTGCCTACACAAAGAGCGAGTCTGACCGTTATTTTAAACAGCTTGAAGACAAATACAAGGAAGTGGCAGCCTATCTTAACGAAGTTCCCAAGGCTACGTGGACGATAGCATATTGCCCTAGATCAAGATACAACATAATGACGACCAATGGATCCGAGTCCATAAATGCTGCTCTACGTAAAGATAGAGAACTTCCAATTATTGGACTGTTGGACTCGGTTCAGCGACTAACATCATCATGGTTCAGTAAGCATCGGCGAACTGCGGCAGCTTCGATCGCAGCGAATGTCACTAGGTTTACACCGAAGGTGGAGTCGATCATACGAGAGAACTTCGGCGAGTCGCAAAAATTTCATGTGTCGGAGGTCGGGCATCTAAGGTATAATGTGTACGGGCAGCATGTGAACGAGGTGGTCGATCTAGAAACGCGCACTTGCACTTGCATGATGTTTGACGTCAATCGCATCCCATGTCCACACGCGATTGCAGCTTGTGGTTACGCCCAAGTCCCGGTATATTCATTAGTGCACGATTATTACACCTTGGAGGTCTGGAAGTTAGCTTACGAAGGGACCATATGCCCGGTAACGGATCGCATTGAAAGTAGTATTCACATGTTGCCACCTCTTGTTCGTTCACAACGTGGAAGAGCACGGAAAAACAGGTTGCCTTCGATCGGGGAATTTGGTAGGAGATAAAGTCCTTGTATTGGCGCATATTTGTGTTACGTTATTTTAGCATTTGTGTTGTGTTAAGTTAGGTTGTGTTCTGTGCGTGTAATTTTCTGCTTTGTTGCCATGTTAAGTTTTCTTTAGTAACAAGGGACCCGCGCGTATTTGCGCATGAGACCCGTACCTGAAAACAAGAGTCCCGCACATCTAAACAAGGGACCCGCACTTTGAAACACGGTACCGTGCTGATAACATGTGCGCTTATGGACGGTCTTGGGTTCTATGCCAACTTAGGGTTGGTCACGTTCGCTTATTGTTCAATTATTGGTCAAAAGTATTTTCTCATTTCACTTGTTAGACTGTCATGACTTTACAGTCTGTACAGCACATATGATTTGACATTTGACATTTGATGCATTTCGTTAATAAAAGGGTGAGATAATAATATTATTATTAAAATTATTAAGAAGTTAATAATTAATAAAATAATAATTACTTGATGAAAATTTGTTAAAAAATATCAGTAACATTAACAATACCAAAGGCTTTGACGTAAAAAAAAAAAAATTAATCCAACTTGTATTTCGAGTTGACCAATCTCACAGGTCAAGATTCAAAAAAAGCACCCACAAAAACATACCTTGTGTTGTTGAACATTGTAGGATTAGTAATCTTACACATTGATTGTTATTATTGTGATTTCATCCAAATTTTCGGTTTTCTGCTATTACATGATGACTTAATATTGTAGTAACGGATAAACAATGTATACAAACGCACAATTATGGCATAATTCCATCAATTAACAAGTCAAAAATCGCACATGAACTCAAGGGACCCGCACGTCAAAACAGAGGACCCGCACGTAAAAACATAGGACCCGAACGTAAAAACAGGGGACCCGCACGTACAACGGGGTCCCGTTCAAATTAGGTGTGTGTCCCCAACGATATCAGGCATGGTCCCGCGCATATACACAGGGGACCCGCGCGTTATGAGCAGGGGTCCTGAACTTAAATTCATAGGACCCGACCACGAACGTGCGTGGCACATCCAGGGGACCAAGGATGCGCCGCACACACAGTCAACCCATTCTTAATTATTGACCAATTATTGTCGTTTTGATTTTTACGGTGGGTATGATAGGTGTCAAGCCGTCATGTCAAATTAATATACAATCACATAAAGTTAATATCCAACACAGTAAAATTAATACTCAACACAGAAGACACAGAAAATTAAAATTCAGCAGAGAAAAATAAATTTCAGCACCTAATATTAAAATCCAACACATAAAATTAAATTTCAACACAGAGAGATTGAACTAAAAACTGTCCCAATCGTTTTTGAAAATAGAAATGGCGAGATATTTTTGAAAATCCGCCAATCGAGCAGCCGTCAGGCAGGAGACATCGTCCTTCGGCACCATAAGCGATATCGCCGCCCGCAACATTGCCACACCGTGGTCTCCACTGAACGACAAATAAAACGTAGCAATCATTAAAATACGAAGCACAAATAAAACGCAACAATCATTAAAACTTACGGGTGCCCTTGTCTTCTGAAGTCGCGACACCACTCAGATGGCCAACTCTTGCCCTTGAACACCCGAGTTGTTAGCTTCAACGCCTTGAAAATCGCCGGGACCACGGTCGACAGGCTATTGAACTCACGGTTCACGTAGCGCATGTCCCCGTCATAAGCTGGGTCGGAGTCGTAAACGGTGAATATCCGCTTTTTGGTATCAATGACCAACAGCACCCAATGGCTTCGGGTACGGACCGGGATGGCGATGTAGGATGCTATGTCCCACGGCGTGTTCATCCAAAGGTCATCTTCTCCCTTAGCGTACTTGAGCCATTGCTTGAGCCCTTTCGGGTGCGCCGTCCCTTTGATACTTACCCCTTCCGCATCGACTCGGGTCTTAAACATGTGGGGCATGTACGCCACGCTCCTCGTGCACGCCGTGCTAGTTCTCTGCATTGCGAGGATCCCATATATGGATTCATCGACGTGCTGCAATATTCAAATATAGAACATTTTCGACAATATTCAAGTAAGCGCAAACGAATTTCGTAAATTCATACGTACCATGTCATCGAGCGGCATACCCTCAGTCGCCAAGTTTAGTAGCCACAACGGGTCGTGTTTTTGGAGCCGGCCCTCGATTTTCGTACCGTGGACCGATATCAAAGCTAGCAGCTGAGCTTCGACAGTGGGCCAGAATTTAGCGATCTTCACTTGGACGTGCCGCTCGAACATCGAAAGTGTTGGAGGGGGACTTCAGTCGTCGGTGGGAAATCTATGAACGGCGACATCTGGTACTTCTATGGCATCTTCGGCCGCTCAGGGGTACTATCCTTCAACACGGCTTTTCCTTTGTCGGCCGCTCGGTCAGAAATCGAAGCCTCGGTGTGAGCCTCGACCTCCTCAGGCTCGACCTCCTCAGCCTCGTACTCCTGAGGCTCGACCTCATGAGGCTCGACCTGAGGCTCGACCTCCTGAGCCTCGAAATCGTACCCGCCCCTCCACGACGATGGGTCCACCTCTCCCTCTCGATCTGCCTCTTCGCCGGTCCATTCCGATTGGACGAAATCGGCCCAACGGGGATGCTCCCATTCGGACGGACTGTGACCGTCCCATGTGTCCCCCCTCGGACCCTCGTACGACCTCGTGGCGGTGGTCCATCTATCGTCGTAATCTATACAAGAAATGCACGCAATAAGTATATAATAATTTTTTTACAGTAAGTATAAAACTTTACTCGCTCGGATCGTGATTAGTAAATTAATAAGTAATCTACACACCTAATTAAAAAAATTTATACAAAACTTACAATGAGCCGGCTCGGCAGGCGGAGTGCGCGATCCACCAAAACATCTACTCGCCAGGTCGTTCCGTAGATCCTGAAACGAGTCCCCCAACCCTCTGATGCTATCGCCCCACGATTGCATGAGGCTCCAACGAGTGTCGTTCGTCTCCCACCGTTGAGCCTCTTCGTTTCGGAACTGCGAGAGGGCGGTCCCAAGTTCGTCGAATCGCTGCTCCACACGAGTAGAAAACTCCTCGAAGCGTGCCTCCGACGCAAAGCCATATCCATGTGATGGTCCCTCCGGTGGAGGTTCGGGGACTTCGGGGATCTGGGCGATCTGTTGGATCGCAACGCGCTCGTTGCGATCTCCTTCCGCCCGACGACGGGAACAGCTAACATCCACTCCCTGCTCGAGTAGGCCCGTCACATGGTCGAACACTTCGTGCTCCGCCCCAACGTCAAAGACGCTCTCCCGATAATACATGGCCTCCAACTCGTCCCCTGACGGCACTAACAACCCTCGTACAGGGGACCCGTGGGCGGCAGCTACGACCGCCTCCAGCTTCGGGCATCCCTTTCGACTCCAATCATTCGTCACCCACCTCAACATGCGTGGCGTAAAATCTTCTTCTCTGCGCCCCGCAAACTCACGTGCAACGCCCGGTATGCACTCGTATGCTAGTATCTGAAGACAAATAACAAAAATAATATTAGCAATTACTTATAAATTACATCAATAATATGTCAAAGCTCAGGTAGAACTCACCTGAAGTGGCTGTACGAACCCACTGATCAGCCAACTGCTTTTTGCGTTCGCCCCGTCACTCCTCTCCCGTAGATTTTGTTTTACGGCCCGTATGACCTCCTTGAAAGCCACGCTGCCCCACGGAAATTGGGAGAAAGCCATCTCGTCTTCGACAAGCTGAAGGACCCAGGAACTGACGATGGTATCCTTCTTTGAGAGTCGAGGCAGCAACACCGCGGTGGCGAAGTAGACGTCTGCCAACTTCAACTTGTCCGTTTCCACTCGTTCCTCGTCGCCAGCCAACTCCTCCAACTGATGCTTCACGTGCGGCATGCGGACTGTGGACATACCGGGAAAATGTCTTTCGGCGAACGCTGCATCGGGGTACACTTGCGGTAGCTCAGCTGCGAACTTCAGCCCGGTGATTAGGCAATACTCCGATTTTGAAAATCGGAGTGGTTTGTTGCCAACAATCATCCAAAGCTCGTCGCGGTTGTGCAACGTCGTCTGCCTCTGGATGAGGTACCACAGCAACTGGGCCGAGAGATTGAAATCCACGGCGGCACTAACGAGTCGGCCGAACGCACTCCCGGCCCTATATGTCTCCCACTCTTGCTGGTTCATACACCTTCTTATCAACTCGCTGGCCTCGGGGTATAGCGAGGTCAGCGTAACACGGCAATCATAACCTTCGTCGCCTCTCAATTGCTTCTTCATCACAACCTAATTTATACGTAATTATAACATAATTTAGCAAATTACAGGGTATGAATATTGAAAATATAAAACCCTTATGCACAGCTGAGCATGGGACCCCTGCTTATAAGAGCAGAAGACCCGTGCTATTATACAGCGGACCCGTGCTTATACCCATGGGACCCGCGCGAGAACCTCATCATCTTATGCGCGGGACCCATGATAATATACATGGGTCCGATGCTTGCAAGCACGGGTCCGATGCTTTGAAGCACGGGTCCGACGCTTGCAAGCACGGGTCCGATGCTTTGAAGCACGGGTCCGATGCTTGCAAGCACGGGTCCGATGAGTTCACAACCTACATGCGCTACCAAGCACGGGTCCTATGCTTCCAAGCGTGGGTCCTCGGCGACCAACCACGGGTCCTATGCTTGCAAGCGTGGGTCCTATACTTGCAAGCATGGGTCCTATGCTTGCAACCACGGGTCCGCATTAAATTAGGGTTAGAACAAATACCTTCACTTTTTGGGGTCTCGCGTTGATTGCCATTGTCGATTGACGTTCGGAATTGCGTTTGAGTTGCAGAGGAAATTATTTGAGAGAGAGAGAACAATTTTTGTGTGCAGAGGAAAACGATTGAATTCAAAGAGGACCCGTTGCTTTTTACTTTTTCTTTTACTTTTAATTTTACTTTTACTTTTAATTTTATCTGTACGGGTCTGCTGCTTCAGATTCCTTACAGTAAACCTTCAAACCTTTGTACTTCTTTTCGTTAATGTGTTGTTGAAGTTGTTGATTGTCATTAAATAAGGGTAAAATAGTCTTTCACACAGAATTAGTAAGGGTACAAAGGTAAAATCATATATTGAGTGCTATTTTTTTAAACATGATCAGGTCAAAGGCTATTTACTTAAAAAATCCGTGGAACGAGGCGCCACCGGAGTTCTAAACCGCAACTCTCATGATATTGGTCAACGTTGGACAGCCACACTGGAAAATCTCCGCTACAATTCACGACACACAACTGTTCCGAAGGTATGATTTTGGTTAATTTGTTGATTTAATGGTTTTTTGATATTCTGACTGTTTTGTTTTTGTTTGAGTTTGTGGGATTGAAGCCTCAAGTTTATATTCTTCATGTTTCATTGTGAGAAGATGTCGATGTGATCAGTGTGAGCCTTTTCTATTGATCTAGTCTATAAATGGAATCATCCCATTTTTTATTAGATTATTACTTAGGATGCTGTGATTTCAATTGTGAGCTGCTAAGCTTAATATATACATTTGTTAGGTGTGATGGATATTAATCCTCTCTTTTTTCCCCAAAATATGAAATATTTGCCTTGAAATCTCATGATCTTATGCTATAGAGTTTCTCTCTAATCGTTCAAGACACTCATGGATTAATGTCGTGGTTCCATGATGAATCCTATTCCGACATAAGAGAGAACAAGAGATTTGCTGCAGTTCAACATCCTGGGTGTCAAGTTTGTCCTTGTTGCCCACACCAATGCCGTCGTTGCACATCTGAAATTGAAATAATGGATCAACTATTCGAGCAACGACAAGTGCATCTCCAACGAGCAAGTTCGTGAGAACGCAGATAGGCTCGGTCTGTCCAACCTTTTATGGGATTGGGACTTGCTCAGAATCAGATAAGGCTTCTGCAGGTCTCTTATAGATTGATTCATTTGTGAAAATTTTGGGATATATGTTGGATATAGGTTGATTTATTTGTGAAAGCATATTTTTATATTGGTGTAATGTTAGTGGATATATTTTTTATATTGGTGTAATGTTGGTGGATGTTAATATGGCTAACATATTGTTTGTTATGCCTGCAAATATTTGGTACAGTAATAATGTTAAAAAAAGTACGATAAACATATATACAAGGTACAACAAACGCCAACGCAATGGTACACTAAACGCATTAAAATTTATGAAATATTAACAGTCGTAAAAAAAGTATGCAAAAAGATAGATGATGATAAGTCATGAATATTTTTAACGGTATTTGACATGTTTGGAACAAATTGTGACATTACCTGACATGAACAGAAAGTTCCCATGTTAGAAATTATATTCTCATCTTATGTCATTCTTACTTTTGTTACGGCAAAATACTTAGATGTGGTACGATATATCTCCATAATAAGGTACCTTTGCAGGTTGTCCAGTGGTACAGTAAGTGTTGAAAAATAATACAACCGAAAAAATGCACAAAAAAGTACGATTCTAACGGCATGACAAATTCTAACACAAAAAACAATACTCTGACGTGCACAAAAAGGCATACAGTTCAGAGACGTTCAGAACTAATATTCTGACACGAAAAGTGTCCAAATTAGAAAGTTACGTTCAAGGTACAGTATCGGTACATATATTGGTACATCGACATAGTGTTGTGAGGTACGGTAAATGTTCACTGTAAGGTACAGTCAACGGGTCAGAGAGGTACACTATACCCGCATATTTGGTACTACAAATTAGGGTAAACGTTTTTCGAGCAATTCGAATTTTATTTTTTGGAAAACCATATTTCCTTACATATATCAGTTACATGTTTCACTTTTTTTTATCATATTTGATGCAGTAGCCCTTACACTCATGATCCTATATTAAGAAACCTCAAGTTTCACTAGAAGATGATGAACATTGTTAGAACAACTTACTACAACATAGTATATATGTTTGTTAGATTTAAAATTTTCAACTTATTATAGATGTTTTTATTAATATTCTATTTATTTACTGTTTCGGGGCTTCCCATTTAATAGTGGACGTTGTGGACTTGTAATTTTACATATTTTGTGGACTGATAAAACGTGATACAATATCCTTATTTATCTTGGTACGATAAAATATGTACATGTGGTACATTACATGTCCACAACAAGGTACACTTATAAACTGCTCATTGGTACATTATAAACGCTTCGTTTGGTACACCTTATTAGGATAAGTATTTTGCGTCGCATTTTATGTTAGTTCTGATGCAAAAATACTTTAGTATACGTATACATGTTCTAAGTTTCATTTCGTATCACATTGAATAGGTTAACTCTAAAAATCATGGATTTGTAGTTTGAACTGAAGCTTCAATAGTAAGAGGTCCTTATAATGATCATTTTCTTATTATAAAACTAAGAGTTTGGAATACAAAAGCATGAGTGTAATGGTTTAATCATAAAATTTGATACCAAGTGAAACATATAATGTATATACATATAATAAAATAGTTTTGCTGAAAAAACTCATTCGAACGGCTAAGCAAAACTCTTACCTTAATAAACAGTATCAAATATAGCGTGTGTACAACCTCATAGAGGCATGTGACTGTACCACAATAACGTAGTTTGTTGTACCAAGATAAGTACCGAAACCTTACCATCTTGCAGCTTTCTATGCGTGTCAGAAATTTCTGGGCATGTCAGAACTTTCAGTGAGCGCCGAAATTTGTTCATATATCGTTAAAACTGTCAGATACTGATCCCACTGACTTTTTCTGTATTTTTATCTCTTGTTTTAACAACTATTAGTTAGCGTACTATTTCAATTCGTTTAGTGTATCATTTAGTTGGTGTTTAGTATACCTAGTATACACAATTACCGTACATTGTTTAACATTGTTAACGTACCCAAAATTAAAGGCATAACAAATAATAGTTTACCAGTAACACGATTTGTTTCCATAATACATCTAACATCACAATACAAAAAATATGCTCGTAATCAAAATATCCACGAACGAATATACCTATATGCAACATATGACGAAAATAATAAGCCATAATCCATATGCAACATATTGCCAAAAGAGTGGAACTCACAACCAAACTCATTTGCTTCTCTACATGCACGACTTGTGCTCATATTTTGCACTTGTTTGATCTTTTGTCAACTTTAGAAGAAACTGTTGAATCATTTGGCGATAGAGAAGAACGCATGCGTCTAGGTCATAAATGATACCATATGTCAATAGTTTATATGCATCCATTAAATATGCAATTTTAAAGCTGAAAGTAAGTATTATAAAAATCATAAATGTGGTCTCTTATCTGCAGTTTACATCACACCATGCTTACATGGTACTCCATACACATCTTATAAATCAAACATATTTTTTTTAACTATTCACGTAGACTACGAGATCATAAATGACATAAAAAGTACTGTAATTACAATCAGATATCTGATACAAACAAGAGGTTCATCATACCATAATTCTATCTATACCGTACTATTTTATACTATCACGCCGTACCGTTGTAATGCATAGACGGTACTAAAAATGTGCATATAACGTACCAAAAACATCGATATAGCGTACTAAAAATGCGAAAACTACAATCCTGATTGATATAAAAAAGAAGAAAAAAGAAACAAACTCACAAGAACCTTAATTGAGCAAAACCTAAATAGAAACCCCATATTAAACCTAAAAATTTCGGATTTAAACAAAAGAACCACGAATTGAACAAATAAAAGCATTAATCGAAACATACCAATCAAAATCGAGACCTAAAAACCTTTACTCGAGCAATTAACACGTAAATAATACAAAATTGCAGTACATAAACAAAATTGGCGAAAAAAATAAAAATTACGAAACTTACAAGGACGTGAGAAATTCCAAGACCAACGGCGGCGACGACTCCCTAAGCGTTTCTTCGTAGGAACAATTTGGTGTGGGTGTTTCGATTTAGGGTTCAATTGAGATTGTGTTATTGATTTGGGATGTTGGTTTTATACAAATCGATCGATTGAACTTTTTTATTTTGATTTTTTGTTTTTAATTAAAATTCCAGGTATAGTTGTAATAATGCAAGTTCTGAGGGTTATTTTCGTCCAATTGGTCCTTATTTGTATCAAATGTTTCTACTTGATCCTTAACTGAAATTTTATCTCAATGAGGGAGTTAAGTGATGCTTTTTTTGATCCCTAGGGATTTATGTGTAGTTGTCCCTATATATTATATCAATATAATATATAGTATAAAAATATATTTTACTAATAACGATTAATATATATATTATATCCATATAATATATAGTATAAAAATATATTTTACTAATAACGATTAATATATATATATATGTATATATATATATAAAAGGCCATCAATTTAAAAAAAAAAAAAAAAAATAAAGAGGCCATGAAAAAAAAAAAAAAAAGAATGTTCTCTCCTCTTCATCAAGCTTCATGGAGATTACCTCCGACCTCCGAAGATGGACCTCAAAAGAAGAATCTCGAGCCTACAACGGTCAACTCTTTTCAAAAGGCGACGGTGGCTACAAATGCAAATCTCGGTGCTCGCTTCAACCGACCTGGTCCGGCTTGCTGACATACAAAGCAGCACTCACTACTTCCTACCGGATGCATGGATACTTCGTTCCTACGATTCAGTCAAACCACACTGAATTTAACCCCGAAACATCACCGAGATCAATCGAACTACGAAGAAACAGCCATGTCTACTAAAACCTTTGAAAAGACCGACGATATATATAATTCCCTTACCTCACAAATGATTCGGACCAACCCCCATAAGTACAGGTGCTAATTTTATTAGCTCCCGGGTAGAAGTCGCCGCATTAGGTCCAACGGCGCAAGCACAACCGAGCCTTACCCACTCGTCTGTCACACAAAAGACAGGTGTTTCAAGAAATCACGGGGAACCATGTCTACTATCACCGCTTCACTCGGAAGCGGGAGATATTGAATTAAGTGGTACTCAGCCCCACCACCACACTTTCTTGCACACAATCGAGTCTAGTGTGTCCTCACTCCCCATATTTTTAATATTTTCTAGGACACATACACTTTTATAACACCTGATCTTTGTGATCACGTCAGAACTTCCGTAGACATGTCATTTTAAGACATGCTTCGAGGATCGGAAGGAAGTCCTGCCATTGCAACATCAAAGCAACAACGGTTTCAGGCCATCTGTTGGTAGCCTTTTGATCCTAACAAACTAACTTAGGGACGATTTAAACCACGTTTGAATATGGGAAGAATTAATTTAACGTGGGAAGAATTAATTTTCACACAAAACACACTTTATTATGTGTTAAGGTTTTAGTATTTATACCACAAGTTGGTATATAATACTTGGGCCCCCTAACACAGCCCAATTACACTAAGCCTCTTATAAAGAGAATCTTTATAAATACACAACAAAGATAATTATAATTAATTGAACACAATAAAATATTCCTAACAATCTCCCCGTTTGTGTTCAATCTTCAATTCGGCATGGATTATCTTTGTGGGGCTTAGTGCATTTGCCTGAGTCCTAAATGAATTTTCTCCTTGTCTTGTCTTTTGACCACTTCTTTTGGAGATCTTCAAGCTCACCGTATCTTGATCCTCTCTTCTCGGCATCGGATCTTCTTAATCTTCTTTGTAAACTCGACTCGTAAATGCCGGAAGGTGTTTGAAGTTGCTTGCCGGATCTTGAAGAGTTTTCTTCTTTTTGTGTGTTCCATTTCTCCCTCTGATAATGCGAAACTCCCCCTACGTTTGTTCAACCTTGTGTTGGGATAGGGGAGTTTTCTCTTTGGAAATTTGAGAGATACACACGAGGCGATTGCCGGATTTCTTCTTTTTGTGTTCGATCTCTCCTTACGATAGTAACGCAACTCCCTCTACTTTTCGTCAACCTTATGTTGGAATTGGGAAGTTCTCTTTGAAATATGGAGAGACGCACACGAGGCAGCAACTTCGATCTTTGAAGGTCGGCGGTGTTTGCTTGATTTTACGACGCTCGATGATTTGGCATGTTGATCACGTCGTCGGGACAAGGAAATGGCATTGGTAGGCACAGTAGGAGCTCCGGTTCGGTAATTACCCGACGGTGCCACAAAGGCAATCCGTCGTATAATAAATCGGGGTCACGAAGACTTCCCGTTAACATCTTGAGTCCTAACAATCTCCCCCTACAAGGGCTATCTCCTCTTTTTGCGGAGGCTTTGAATGCACTTTCGGCTAGGACTCTCTTGTCTTGACGCTATATTCTGTAGACCGGATGTAGATAGTGATCCACGCCCTGATATTCGAATTTGATGATGTCGCGGACCTTGGACTTTGTTCGCATCTTATCCTGGTCTTTCTCCGTAGTTTGAAGTCATCAAGTCAAGTCTTATCTTCTTCTTCTCGGCGCCGGATTCGTCTTCTTCGAAGAAAGTTGTCTGGTTCGGCCTCGTGGAAGCTTGTCTGGCTCCGGAAGAAGGTACACGTGGGGTGTTGTAAAATGTGCCGACGCTCCTTTGGAATGTTCCATTCAAGTGCAGGAGAGCCCGGCTTCAGAGTGGTACGCTTGGCGGAAATTGGTGGGTGGTCCGACCTGTTTGTTTATGCGTGTCCCCTTCTCCCCCTCATGGTGATTCGTGTTAACGAGATCGGCATGCTTGTGTAGGAAGATTAGGAGGACACAAACGACAGGTCGGTGATGGTAATAACCAGACGGAGCCATGAAGGCAATCCGTCGACACGACTTCAAAGACAAACTCCGAGACGTGGCCTGTGAGGACAGGGCTTGAAGAACCGGGGCCACATAGGCATCCCGTTTACATCGTTTTAGAGACTAGCTCGAGACGATGGTGTTAGGAATATTTTATTGTGTTCAATTAATTATAATTATCTTTGTTGTGTATTTATAAAGATTCTCTTTATAAGAGGCTTAGTGTAATTGGGCTTTGTTGGGGACCCAAGTATTATATACCAACTTGTGGTATAAATACTAAAATCCTAACACATAATAAAGTGTATTTTGTGTGAAAATCATCTAGAGAGAGAGAGAAGCTCCCAACCTTCACCAAGAACACACACACCCCACGTTAAATTAATTCTTCCCATATTCAAACGTGGTTTAAATCGTCCCTAAGTTAGTTTGTTAGGATCAAAAGGCTACCAACAAGTGGTATCAGAACCAAACGCGTTAGGATTTGAGTGATTTTTCTGAAAATTTGAGTGAATATTTTTTCAAGAATTTCGGGTGATGGAACAAGGGTGCAAGAAAATTTTAAACGAAAATTCGGGTGCAAGAATTTCAGGTGATGAAAATCGGGCAAAAATTCGAAGTTCGGGTATTAATACGCCGAATTTCAAACAGAGTCACCCGAAAATCAGTGAAAATCGGGTAGAATCAGCCGAAAATCTGGGCACTATTACATTCATCTACTCGAATATCATTTCTGCAAAAATATGACGAGTTTTCTATGCGATTTCTACCTAAATCTCACTCAAATCAACTGAAAATTGTTGGGTAAACACTTAAAATCACTCGAAAACAACCTATTTAGCTCTTGAGCTTGCAAAATCAGTAAAATAAGCTCAAAATCTCAAGAACAAGGGTCGAAAATTTCGAGCTCAAAAACACGAAAAACCCAAAATTTTCAGAAAAATCACTCAAATCCTAACGCGTTTGGTTCTGATACCACTTGTTGGTAGCCTTTTGATCCTAACAAACTAACTCAGGGACGATTTAAACCACGTTTGAATATGGGAAGAATTAATTTAACGTGGGGTGTGTGTGTTCTTGGTGAAGGTTGGGAGCTTCTCTCTCTCTCTAGATGATTTTCACACAAAATACACTTTATTATGTGTTAGGATTTTAGTATTTATACCACAAGTTGGTATATAATACTTGGGTCCCCTAACAAAGCCCAATTACACTAAGCCTCTTATAAAGAGAATCTTTATAAATACACAACAAAGATAATTATAATTAATTGAACACAATAAAATATTCCTAACACCATCGTCTCGAGCTAGTCTCTAGAACGATGTAAACGGGACGCCTATGTGGCCCCGGTTCTTCAAGTCCTGTCCTCACAGGCCACGTCTCGGAGTTTGTCTCTGAAGTCGTGTCGACGGATTGCCTTAGTGGCTCCATTTGGTTATTAGCATCACCGACCTGTCGTTTGTGTCCTTCTAATCCTCCCAAACAAGCATGCCGATCTCGTTAACACGAATCGCCATGAGGGGGAGAACGGGACACGCATAAACAAACAGGTCGGACCATCCACCAATTTTCGCCGAGCATACCACTCTGAAGCCGGGCTCTCCTGCACTTGAATGGAACATTCCAAAGGAGCCTCGACACATTTTACAACACCCCACGCGTACCTTCTTCCGGAGCCAGACAAGATTCGTCGAGGCTGAACCAGACAACTTCCTTCGAAGAAGACGAATCCGGCGCCGAGAAGAAGAAGATTAAAAGAAGACTTGACGGCTTAAAACTACGGTGAAAGATCAGGACAAGATGCGATCAAAGTACAAGATCCGCGACATCATCAAAGTCGAATATCAGGGCGTGAATCACTATCTACATCCGGTCTACAGAATACAGCGTCAAGTCAAGAGAGTCCTAGCCGAAAGAGCATTCAAAGCCTCCGCAAGAAGAGGAGATAGCCCTTGTAGGGGGAGATTGTTAGGACTCAAGATGTTAACGGGAAGTCTTCGTGACCCCGGTCTCTTATACGATGGATTGACTTTGTGGCTCCGTCGGGTAATTACCATACCTGAGCTCCTACCGTGCCTACCAACGCCATCCTCCTGTCCCGAAGATGTGATCAACATGCCAAATCACCGCCCCATTTTACATTATCGCCATGATGGTCTTCCCAACTCGATCATCATGAGGGGGAGTTGTACTAAATAAAAAATGGGGCCAATACGTCAACGAAAGGGCAAGATTGATCAGAAATGCTGAAATCATCAAGCTCCGTCAAAGAATCAAGCGAACACCACGAACTTCAAAGATCGAAGTTGCCGCCTCGTGTGCGTCTCTCCAAATTTCAAAGAGAACTTCCCAATTCCAACACAAGGTTGACCAAAAGTAGGGGGAGTTGCTTCACTATCGAAAGGAGTGTTAGGAACCCTTTGTAGTGTCCTTTGATAATTATAAGTCTTGGGTCTATTTTGTAATTAGTGGTTTTGGGACTAGTTTGAGATTTTGTAATAGTTTAGGTAAGAGCCTCAATATACCAACAAAGGTGGTATATAAGGCTCCATTTGCCCTCTTAGGGTTTTTGATCAAAAGAATTCCAAAAGCAAGGCACCTTGTACTTTCAAAGTAAGAAACACACACTTTCACACACACTCAAGGTGTAGCTCGAGTCTTATGTTTAAACATTTCTTTTGATCCTTGTTTGGTAACAAGAGGACAAACAAGTGGTATCAGAGCCAAACTCGTTAGGATTTGAGTGATTTTTCTGAAAATTTTGGGTTTTTCGTGTTCTTGAGCTCAAAATTTTCGACCCTTGTTCTTGAGATTTTGAGCTTATTTTACTGATTTTGCAAGCTCAAGAGCTAAATAGGTTGTTTTCGAGTGATTTTAAGTGTTTACCCAACAGTTTTCAGTTGATTTGAGTGAGATTTAGGTAGAAATCGCATGGAAAACTCGTCATATTTTCTGCAGATATGATTTTCGGGCAGATGAATGTAACAGTGCCCAGATTTTCGGCTGATTCTACCCAATTTTCATTGATTTTCGGGTGACTCTGTTCGAAATTCGGCGTGTTTCTACCCGATTTTTGAATTTTTGCCTGATTTTCATCACCCGAATTTCCTGCACGGCGAAAATTAGTACTTACCCGATTTTCATCACCCGAATTTTCGTTTCAAATCTCGGCGATTTTCAAGTTTTCGGGCAGAACCGAATTCGGGCAGAGTAACCCGAATTTGCCCATTCTCAGCGATTGTCTGATTTTCGGACTGAATTATCCGAATTCGGGCAAATCATCCGAATCAACTTACCCGAATTTCTACCTATCCGAAAATTCTTTGTACTCGAATTCTTTCTACCTACCTACCCGAATTTCGGTCAAAGTCTTACCCGAGAATTCACTGTTCTCAATCGAAAACAGTCTCACAATTCTCGATCACTCACTCTCCAAAAATTACACTTAAATATTTTCGATCACCAAAAATTTTTCGGCCCCCCCTCGGAATAAAAAGGCTTTAAGTAGCAAAAAAAAAAAATAAAAAAAAAATAAAAAAAAAAAAATTTCGATATAGAGAAAAGTCTTTTGGAGGAAAATTTTTTATACATCATTTGATAGAGAAAAAGTTTATGAGTCCAACGGATATAGTCTATTTTACACTTTTTTCGAAAATTTTCAAAATAAATTTTTCGGGCCCAAATTTTCGGTATAGAAAATTTTTTCGTTAATTTTTGAAGGCAAATCCACTATACGCGTCAACGATCACGTATCCAACAATCAACTTAGGTCGTTTGTGGCATATTATAGAAAAAGTTTTGGTAATTTTCCCGAAGTTTTCGAAATCATTCCAAAATTTTTAGGTATATACCAAATATTTTCGACACTTTATCTTCGATACTTCACTATACTTTTTGATAAAACCAAACTTTTCGGAACTGAATTTTCAAAAGCCAAATTTTAAATTTTTAAATTTAAAAAAAAAAATTATTATTATGGATGCTCAAGCTAAAAAAATTGAGGAATTAGAAGCAAGATTTGCTAATAATTACTCTGTGTTGCTTAAGCAACAGGAATGTCTAGCTTTCGCTAATGAAGATTTGGCTAACGCAAAGTCAAAGGTCATTAGCTTAGAAACTAAGTTAGAGATTAGTGAAAAGAATGTCTGTGATATGTCGAAAAGATTACGTTCTTGCGAAGATGAGCGAAGTCGTGTCGCATCAAAACATGAGATAATGTTAGAGGAACGGCGTATGCTTTACTCTAAGATTGAACTTTTAGAGAACGCTATTGCAAAAAGAAGTCAAGCAGATAAAAATGTCTCTTCTAACTTAGTGTCTTTAGGGGAAAATAATTTACATTCTAATAAACCTACTTCTTGTTGGGAAATTCCTGAGGTTGCTAGTAAAATTGCAGAATTGAACGCAACCTTGGAATCAGAAAGAGTAGGTTTTCGAGCGGAAAAGAAAAAGCTTTTAGAGGAGATTTTATATCTCAAAAATTCCCCGTCTTTACCTGTTTCCAATGATCTTTCAAAAGATACATCTTCATCGAAACAGGTGAAGGAAAGAAAGAAAAGCATCCATGTTCCTAAAACTGAAAAGACTTTTGCTAATAATTCTAAGTCAACGGTGACGAAAGAAAATATGCATTCTAAGTCACCTTTGACTGGCGCAGAAACGAAAAGTAAAAGCAATACGCGTAAAAATGCTAAGGAACAAAAGAATATTAGGAAGGAGAAAGGAAAATCGACATTATTTCCCAAAATCAAGCACGATATTGCTAAAGATTCTCTTTCTCCCGCTCCTATCAAAAAGGAAGTTCCTAAAGAAGAAGTTCCAAGCTCAAGCAGACGAACTTCTCAAACTTCCAAAATCTCTCATTCTTTAAAGAATGATAGAGATGGAATTGCTTACACGCACAAAAATACTTATTCTTCTAGTAAGCGAAATTCCATCAAGAACCATCATTATAGTGTGAATGATGTGAATTCTTGTAGGCAATACGACTCATCATCTGATGACGCATATAGTGCGATAAGCTCGTATTCATACTTGAAATACCCGGTCCAGATTCAGTCTGAAAGACACCTTCTGCGACTGGCTAGGGAGAAAATCTTCAGATCTTCTAAACCTAGACACACATTCACCGGCGCTGAATTGTCTTTTCCCTCTAAGGTTCACCAAACTTGGATTCCTAAATCAGAAATCAAATTAAATAGGACTTTAAATGATGATTTAGGATGTATATCTGAACCAAATGTGCATAAATTGTTTTCTGCTAATCAGGGAGGACCCATCCAAAAATGGGTACCAAAGTCCCGCTAATATTTTGCAGGAGCCCAATCACGTGTGGTAATTCGACGATGGTTGCTCCACACGCGTGATTGGTATGAGACGAGAGAAACCACAAATCCCCGGTCATGAGTAGTAATTAGAAGATGGTTGCTCCATACTCATGATCGGTACGAGACGAGGGCAACCACAACTCCCAGCTTGCACGGTACTCGGGTTGCTCCACATGCATGACTGGTAAGAGACGCGAGCAACCGCATCCCTCATGTATGGCAATTTGACGTAGTGGCTCCACATACATGATAAAGGGAAACGACGTGAGCAACTACGACTATATGTGGTACATTCTATCTTTTGAACTGAATTGCATAATACCACATTCATACATACTTTTAAGATAGGTAAATTCTATATATGCATTTCATAGTAAATTTTGGCATGCATATCGAGCTGAAAAGACAATATATCTACTTTGAAAACTATAGGGTACATTATAGCTATGCATGCTTCAAAAGGACTTTTACTTTCAAATTCTTGCATGCATGCATACCTGAGCCGAAATGCGAAATACCCTATTTTATAGGTACATTTTCATTATGCATATAATTTTAAAATTTTCAAGCTTAAAAACTTTCAAGTATGCATATAAGCTGAATCGCAAAAAATTACCTATTTTCTGTAGGAGCGTCAAAGGTAGAAAACGTACATTTTAATATGCTTAGTTTAAAGAAAATTACTTCTTTAAGTATGCATCTGAACTGAAAAGAAAAATACGTTATTTTCATCACGCTCATTTTTCTTGGGAGAAAATCTACATTTTAGGCGTGCATGCATTAAGGAGGAGTATCATTCCATATTTTCGAGGGGAGTACATTTTAAAGGGGAGAAAAATTCTTACGGTGGTGCACGATTTGAGGGGGAGGAACAACAAAAATATATATATTATGAAGAAAGAGAAAGAAAGAGAAAAATCCTCTAATCATCAAGCTATTCCACCTCCCAAGACGGACTTCAACAATAAAACTCAACCCTCAAGAGTTCAAGAATCCTCAAAAGGCAAAGGTGACCTCATTGCGCTCATATTATGATGCACTCTACCGACCTGCTCCAACTTGCTGATCAAGCAGCACTCATCAAAATTGACGGATGCAGGAATTCTAGTTCCTATGGTTCAATCAGACCAAACTGAACCTAACCCCGGAACGCAACCGAGTGTTAGTGACGATTCATGCGCATAAAAGCCACCCCTATTTGGCCATTCTTGACAAGACCACAAAGCCGATGATACACAAATCCCTTACCTCACACAACATTCGGGCCATCCCATATAGGTGCAGGTGCTGATTTTTATCAGCTCCCGGGTAGAAGTCGCCTCATTTGGTCCAATGGCGCATGCACAACCGAGCCTTACCCACTCATCGATCTCCCAATAGACCGATGTTTCAAGAAATCACGGGGAACCACGTCTACTATCACCGCTTCACTCGGAAGCGGGAGATATAGAATTATGTGGTACTCAGCCCCACACCACTGAACTTTTTGAACACATCGAGTCTAGGTGTCCTCACTATCTAAATGTTTTATAATTTTCTAGGACACATACACCTTTTCTTATCTGGACTTCATGACCAGATCAGAACTTCCATAGACACATCTCCTGTAGATGTGATTCAAGGATTGGAAGGAAGTCCTGCCATTGCAACATCAATACAACAACGGAATCAGGCCCTCGTCTCGAGCTAGTCTCTAAAACGATGTAAACGGGATGCCTATGTGGCCCCGGTTCTTCAAGCCCTGTCCTCAAAGGCCACGTCTCGGAGTTTTTCTCTGAAGTCGTGTCGACGGATTGCCTTAGTGGCTTCGTCTGGTTATTACCATCACCGACCTGTCGTTTGTGTCCTTCTAATCTTCCTATACAAGCATGCCGATCTCGTTAACTCGAATCGCCATGAGGGGGAGAAGGGGACACGCATAAACAAATAGGTCGGACCACCCACCAATTTCCGCCGAGCATACCACTCTAAAGCCGGGCTCCCCTACACTCGAATGGAACATTCCAAAGGAGCCTCGGCACATTTTACAACACCCCACGTGTATCTTCTTCCGGAGCCAGACAAGCTTCCTCGAGGCCGAACCAGACAACTTCCTTCGAAGAAGACGAATCCGGCGCCGAGAAGAAGAAGATTAAAGGAGACTTGACGAATTCAAACTACGAAGAAAGACCAGGACAAGATGCGAACAAAGTCCAAGATCCGCGACATCATCAAATTCAAATTTCAGGGCGTGGATCACTATCTACATCCGGTTTAAAGAATACATCGTCAAGTCAAGAGAGTCCTAGCCGAAAGAGCATTCAAAGCCTCCGCAAGAAGAGGAGATAGCCCTTGTAGGGGGAGATTACTAGGACTGAAGAACGGGAAGTCTTCGTGACCCCGGTTTATTATACGACGGGTTATGACCTGAGCTCCTACAAGCCTACCAATGCCATTACCTTGTCCCGACGACGTGATCAACATGCCAAATCATCAAGCGTCGTCAAATCAAGCAAACACCGCCGACTTTCAAAGATTGAAGTTGCCGCCTCGTGTATGTCTCTCCAAACTTCAAAGAGAACTTCCCAATTCAAACATAAGGTTGACCAAAAGTAGGGGGAGTTACGCTACCATCGAAAGGAGAGATCGAACACAAAAAGAAGAGATACGGCAAGCAACTTCAAACACCTTCCGGCATTTACGAGTCGAGCTTCAAAAGAAGATTAAGAAGATCTGGTGCCGAGAAGCAAAGATCAAGACACGGTGAGCTTGAAGATCTCCAAAAGAAGAGGTCAAAAGACAAGACAAGGAGGAAATTCGTTTAGGACTCAGGCAAACGCACTAAGCCCCGCAAAGATAATCCATGCCAAATTGAAGATTGAACACAAAGGGGGAGATTGTTAGGAATATTTTATTGTGTTCAATTATTTAGAATTATCTTTGTAGTTTATTTATAAAGATTATCATTATAAGAGGCTTGGTGTAATTGGGCTTTGTTAGGGGACCAAATATTATATACCAAAATGTGTATTGTGTGAAAATCATCTAGAGAGAGAGATTTTAGAGAGAAGGTCCCAACCTTCCTCAAGAACACACAACACCCCACGCGAGATTAATTCTTCCCATATTCAAACGTGGTTAGATCGTTCCGAAGTTAGGTTGTTAGGATCAAAAGTATACCAACAAGTGGTATCAGAGCCTAACGTGGATCGATCACATGATTTGAATCCAGTTTCGTTCGATTCCGACGTGATTTGAAAGAGTATTTGCATGAAAACCATTTTCGATTTTTTTTTGTCCTTTTCGGGTGATTTTGAGCCTTTCTTGCTGTCTTTGTGCCTATAGGGACTTGATAAATCGTTCTTGAGTGATTCTCTATTCTTTTCAATCGATTTCAGACAAGTTTGAGTAAGATTTGAGTCAAAATCGTGTATGAAACTCGTGTTTTTCTGGTACAGAGGTATTTTTCGGGTAGATGAATGTAACAGTACCCAGAAATTCGGCCCATCTTCCCGAAATATCTTCAACCAGCCGAAAAGTCAGTCAAAAATAGTCATTTTCGGGTAACTAAACTTTAAAATCCATCCGAATTTTGAAAACTCTCGGCGAATTTGAACTTTCGGTCAAAGTTCACCCGATTTTCAAATCTCAGTCAAATTCACCCGATTTTCAAATCTCGGTCAAAGCTTACCCGACTTTCAGATTTCTGTCAAAGTTCTACTTTCTCTTAAAGTTTATCCGACTTTCAAATTTCGGTCAACGCTCTATTTTCGGTCAAAGTATACCCGATTTTTAAATTTCGGCCAAGACTTTCAATTCTCAAATTTCGATCAAGGACTACCCGATTCTTGAAATTTGGATTATTATGCACGATTCATTCCTGCCCGAACAATATCTTGCCCGAATTAGACACAATTGCCATAGAATACCCGAATTCCACACTTATTCGATTTTCAGTAGCACTACTAACTAAACTGTTGACCTAAAAGTCAATACTCGAATTTCACTACTCTCGTTATTTGACACATTCAATTTACTTAAATTGATAATAATCTTATTCGGTCAAATATATCTTACACAAACTTTTCTAAACTCTCAAAATACAATCGTTCGAAACTAACTATTCATATCGCAGATCACCTACACGTTACGATCATTACCAAACAACAACATGGACGCCTACGCAATAGGATCTGATATTCGTCCCCCAGTTCTAAGATGGGGCGAATATGGCATTTGGAAAAACCGTTTCATCAACTTCATTGAAATCAAGGACGGCGACCTCGCCGATGATATGCTCTCTTCGATCTACGACGTACCAGCCCAATTCTGGACCGTTGTTGAAGCTCAGCCAAATGCAGTCCCTCCAATCTTGGAGAGAAAAACCCTCAAGCATCCCAGTCGCTACACCGACGCTGAAAAAGTACGAGCTCGAGCTGACAAACTCGCCAGAAACTATCTCCTCCAATCCCTTCCAAATGATGTATACATCCAGGTGGACAGCATGTCCACTGCCAAAGAGATTTGGGACGAAGTCTCAAAGATGATGGTTGGGACGGAAGTCAGCAACTTGTCCAAGAGATCGAGCACTCTCACAGCCTATGACTCCTTCAGAGCCAAAGACGGGGAAGAACTTCGAAGCACCTACCTTCGTTTCCTCACCATCATCAATGAGATGAGGAAGATCAACATCCAACGATCGAACTTCGAACACAACATCAAGTTCCTCTCCACACTTCAACCCGAGTGGGGCAGAATTGCTGTTCTGATCAAGCAACAAAACAAAGATCTGGATGCCATGGACATACACTCCCTTCACGACAATCTCTCCCAATACATCGAATACGCGAAGGAAATCAAAAACGAAGGAAAGGAAAAAACTGAGGTGGAACCTGTTGCTCTCGTGACCAACAAATCCACCAACAGAAGCTCGAAAGGATCTAAGGGAAAACAAGTCGTCTTATCCGACTCCTCAGACAGTGCTGACTCTGACTCTAGCTCTGACGAAGAACTCAATGACCTCAAAAAGCAGATGGCTATGCTGTCGAAGATGATGAACAAGAAATTTCCCAAGAAATCATCATCATCCTACAATCGACAACGAACATCCAGCACAAAACAAAAGGCCATCGCTCCCGAGGAACATGAGACCAAGGAAGCCGAAGCCCCAAAGAAATGCTTCAACTGTGGGAAGCTGGTCACTTTGCTAAGGACTGTTACAGACCTAAAACAAAGGACTCTGAGTACTACAAGAGAAAGCTTCAGTTCTCTCAAAAGAAAGATGCGGGGATTGTGCTGGTCGCTGAAGAAGAGGAATGGCTTGAGGCACGTCAGACGAGGAGACGGATGAGAAAGCCTTCATGGTAAAGATCAAAGACAGTGACTCGGAGGATGAAGCAGTTGGCCTTGGCTCCGAGGGAGGTATACACTCCATCCCTAATTGATTTCACTGAATTGAACCATAGGACATGCAACCTTTCCATGCAATGTAGGGATTACATAGAACTAAAACGAAAATTCGATAATAATTATTCCTTACTAAACACGCAACAGGAAGATATAGCTATTCTTAGGGAGTCATTAGCTAATGCAGAGTCCATAGTTAAAATCTTAACAATTAAGGTGGAAGAAAGCGAAAAACAGATTAGCAATGTTAGTAAAAATTTGAAGGAAAGCGAAGAAGAACGCGTAAACGTCTCTTCTCAATATGACTTGATCACCAAAGAAAGGGTTAGACTCTATAAAAAGATCAAAGAATTGGAAGACCTCCTCACCAAAAGAGGTCAGACCGATCAAACCATCTTTCTCAACCAACCGAAGGATGTAGAATTTTACGACCCTCGTGAAGGTATAGGATTCCGAAGTAACATAACCCTTCGAAAGATGCTGTTTATTTCCTATATGACATCAGACATCTAGATCTAACTCTGGAAACACTTATGCCTTTCATCGAGTCATCAGAAGCAAATGAGACGGAAGATAAGAAACGAAGAAACAAAGAATGGGCCCAAATTGCATTTGAGTATGCAGAGCTGAACGATGGCTATAAAACTAGAAACATTCCGCTGACTACAGACTTTGTCTCACCTTTCGGTCCCGAAAATCAGGAAAGCACTTCCGAACAGGCCAAACCCATTTATTCATCCATCTACATTCCAGAAATAATTCGCAAAATAGGCGATCTAACTGCTACTCTGGAATCTGAAAGGAAAGCCCTTTCGGAAGAAAGAACCATCCTCTTAAGTAAAATTTACACTCTTGAAAACTTTCCTGATGTTCACAAACCTTCCATCTCTAATTCTGTCCCCAAAACTTCTACGTATGTAGATAAGAGTACAGAAATCAAGTCTCCTCCGTCTCACTTAATCACTTGTACTGACTCTGTTAAGCTTATGGCAACAGGCAAAAATTTGAGAGACAGAAAGACGAGGAAGGTTGCTCCGGAACGAATGAAGAAAACAAATCTCTGGGCTCAGAAGAAGAAGCTACCTTCAAAGCCGGTCTCTCCAGTTTCTAACTATGTTAACTTTCCTAAGCGATTGTCTTGTAATATCGCAGACTGTAATTCTCTATTTCCCACGAAAACTCATAGGAATTGTCCGAACTATTTTGATGCATTTCCACATTCTCATTACAATCGATCTCGCAAAAAGACGCATACTAACACCTCTTCCCTCTCCAATCCTGTATCACCCACGCGACATAGATCATCGCGAAAAACAAGGAAGAGACACGCCACACCCGAAAATGAGAACAAACACAAACAGAATAGAAAGCCCAAATGCAAACAACTATGGATTCCTAAGTGTTTACTGCACCAAATAGGCAGCAATCAAGTCTGGGTCCCTAAGTCAATCATCAATCAAACCGACTTGATACTTAATATAACATCATTGGATCCATTTCCTGCTGTGAATACTGAACCCGTCCTCAAACGGGTTCGTAAGCTAACCTAGTTTATCATGCAGGTCCGTCATGTGTGGTACTTAGACTCAGGTTGCTCCTCACACATGACTGGAAACAAAGAACTGTTGAGCAACTTCACCGAGGGCTATCTCGGAAAGGTCTACTTCGGAAACGGCGACTCTGCACCTATGCTAGGAACAGGCAACCTTATCCATGACAAACTCACCATCAAGGGAGTATCGTATGTCGAAGGGCTAAGCTACAACCTATTCAGCATTGGACGTTTCTGTGACAAAGGATTTCAAGTTCTCTTCGAATCCAACCAGTGCAGCGTCATCGATGATAAAGGGTCAAAGCTGCTCACTGGTCACAGAAGACAAATCTCTACTCCATCGACCTGAAACAATACGACCAACCTGCCTCATCTCTCGCGCATCTCTGCATCAGAATGATCTTTGGCATCAGCGGCTCTCACATCTCAACTTCAAGGATCTGAACAAGCTCCGCTCAGACAACTTGGTCAAAGGACTTCCCTCATTCAGATATCACAAAGAGCATCTTTGCTCGGCGTGCGAAATGGGAAAAATGAGGAAAGCATCTCATCACACCAAACACACAGCTTCGACCACAAGACCTCTTGAGCTTATTCATATGGACTTGTGCGGACCAATGCGCACTCAAACTATCAATGGACGAAGATAGTCTTGGTGATAGTGGACGACTTCTCGCGCTTCACTTGGACCAAGTTTCTCCGATCGAAAGACGAAACAGCAGATCTTATTATCGAATTCGTGAAGACAGTCCAGAACCTTCACCAGCTAAACATCCAGATAATCAGAACTGACAATGGGACTGAATTTAAGAACAGGAAACTCAGCGATTTTTATGCATCGCTAGGTATCACCCAACAGTTCTCAGCAGCAAAGACACCCCAACAAAATGGTGTTGTCGAACGCAAAAACAGGACCCTGGTTGAGGCAACAAGAACTCTACTAGTCCACTCTGGACTACCGCACTTCTTGTGGGCTGAAGCTCTAAACACAGCGTGCTTCACTCAGAATCGTGCATCGCTTCACAAGAGATTCAACCGAACTCCATACGAGATGATAAACCGCAGAGTGCCAGACGTCTCATTCCTCAGAATCTTCGGATGCAAGTGCTATGTTGCCAACGAACGAGAAAATAGGGGCAAACTTGACCCGAAGGCATTCGAGGGCGTACTTGTAGGATACTCGACAAACTCTAAAGCTTATCGAGTATACCTAAAAGAGAGAAGGACTATCATGGAAAGCATCAACGTCACGTTTGACGAAGTAGATCAAGTGGCTTCTGTACCCATTAGTCCAGAACCCGGACTTCTACGAGAGTTGACTAAAGATCAACCTAGCACCTCTTCAGTGGGCCCGTCTGCAAAGACCCATACCTCTAGCGATGAGGATCTTGATCTGCTATTTGAGCACCTGTGCCCAAGACCTCCGCTACCCACACCTACTGTTCCTTCTGAAGCCCCAGGCAACGAAAGCTCTCCTCCAACAATGGAAAATCTTCACATCGGAGACGATACTGAACCGACGACTGACACAGACATCATTGCTAGCTCAGATGCCGACACCTTTCCAGCAATTGAATTTCAAAGTGGAGCATCTTCAGAAGAAATAGGATCCCAACCTAATGAGCCCACGGAACCTCAAATCACACTGGATTCAGAAGATCCCACGGGTGAAGATACTGCTGAATCTTCACACACGCACGCAACAAATGGACCCGGGCTCATCCGAATTCGCAAATCATTGGGGATCCCTCAAGTGGCGTCACAACTCGGGCCTCAACAGTTAATGAAAGTCTCTACTCGTGCTTCCTAAGTCAAAAGGAACCAACTAAAGTAGCTGACGCTCTTACCGACCCAGATTGGATTATGGCCATGCAGGAAGAAATCAGTCAATTTGACAGGTTAAATGTCTGGAAACTAGTACCTAGACCGCAAGGGAAAACCATTATTGGTACTAAGTGGGTCTTCAAAAACAAGAAGGATGAACAAGGGGTCGTGATCAGAAATAAGGCAAGACTAGTGGCGAAAGGATACAATCAACAGGAAGGAATCGACTACGACGAGACCTATGCACCTGTCGCCAGAATTGAAGCCATCAGGATCTTCCTCGCCTTTGCCGCGCACAAAAACTTCACCGTATATCAAATGGACGTCAAAACAGCCTTCCTCAATGGAATATTAAAGGAAGAAGTTTTCGTTTCTCAGCCTGAAGGTTTTGTGAGCAGAGACAACCCCGACTACGTGTACCGGTTAGACAAAGCTCTATATGGCCTCAAACAAGCACCTCGAGCTTGGTATGAGGTCCTCTCTGATTTCCTCATTTCCTCCGGTTTCACGAAAGGGAAAATCGACACGACTCTCTTCACTAAAAGAAGCGGATCAGATATTATGCTAGTACAGATTTATGTCGACGATATTATCTTTGGCTCGACGGACGCAAGACTCTGCAGCAACTTTGGAGATTTGATGAAGCAAAAGTTCGAAATGAGTTTGATGGGAGAGCTAAACTTCTTCTTAGGCCTTCAAGTCAAACAACTCCATGATGGAATCTTCATCAACCAGTCCAAGTTCGTTCATGATATCCTCAAGAAGTACAGCTTGGACAACTCCAACACTGCCAGTACTCCTATGTCTCCATCATGCAAACTAGATGCAGATACTTCAGGGAAACCCGTCAACCAAACCACGTATCGAGGCATGATCGGATCATTACTCTACCTCACGTCCAGTCGCCCAGATATTATGTTTGCGACATGTCTGTGCGCCCGGTTTCAAGCTGATCCAAAGGAATCTCACATGCTGGCCGTAAAGAGAATCTTCAAGTACCTCAAAGGAACCACAAACCTCGGCCTATGGTACCCCAAGGACTCAGACTTCCATCTTGTTGGCTACACGGATGCAGATTATGCGGGATGCAAGCTGGACAGAAAAAGCACCTCCGGAACCGCTCAATTTCTAGGGGGTAAACTCGTAAGCTGGTCATCTCGAAAGCAAAACTGCGTATCAACTTCTACGGCAGAGGCAGAATATGTCGCTGCTGCGAGTTGTTGTTCGCAAATTTTGTGGATGAGAACCCAGTTACGAGACTTTGGCATTTTACTTAAAACATTCCCATTTTTAGCGACTCTAAGAGTGCAATAGCTATAACTTGCAATCCCGTACATCATTCACGCACAAAACATATAGACATTAGGTATCACTTTATTAAGGAACATGTGGAGCAAGGCACAATCGAAATGCATTTTGTAAACACCGAACTTCAACTTGCTGACCTATTCACGAAAGCATTGGATGAGAAACGATTCCAATTCCTCGTGTCTAAGTTGGGCATGTTGAATCGGGATCCATAATCGATTGTGCTTCCAAGAACCTTATTTAGTGTACATAGATGCCATTCATGATTTTCACTAATTCTTTTATGTTTTTGTAGTGTGCATAAATTGAGGGGGAGTTTCTTTACTTTATTCAGGGGCGTGTTCGACAGATAGGCTTAAATTGAGGGGGAGTTTAGAATTTTCAAAATGTCGTAAAAAATTCGCATATCTTTAAACATTTTTGAAACTTTGAAAAATACCAATTTTCGGGTAAAACAAATACTTTTCGGGCCAACTTTTCGGGCTTAACTTACACAGTAATTTTTGTCCGAATTTTAGCACGGCGAATTTTCCTCAACTATGCCCGAATTTTCAAACATCCGAAAATACACAGTGAAAGTATTAAATATGCCAAAGCGCCCGAATTTCAGTATTCACTCTCCAAAACCCCCGAATCTTGCATAGTACGACACGAAAACCGCCCCGATTTCAAAATAAAAGCTATCGATTCTCGATCCCAAATCATTTTTCGTCCGAATTCCTGCATTTACCCATTCCTATTTAGTAAGAACGAACTCATTTCTGCATATTTTATGCTGTTTTCGTTTGATTTCTGCCGATTTCAGCAAAAGAGACTTCGACTTTCGGACGATTTTCGGGAGAAATTTAAATTTCCACCCGAAAATCCACTGTAGATTCACAGTGTTCTTCGCCGAAATTCATTTACCCGACTTTTTAACTCGGCGAATTTTCACTGTTGATGATTTTTAAATCTACCCGAATTTTACAAATACCCGATTTTCCCCTTCAAACTTTCGGCGAAAACTTCACTGTTGCAAACACTTTATTTCTCCCAAATTCTACCCGATTTTCATTACCCGAATCTGCACTTAAAATCGTAGACGACTTTTCATTAACATGTTGCCTGTTTGGCCCAAATTCTACCCGACTTTTCGAACTGGCCCGAATCATACCTAGGCGAAAATTGACTTGCCCGAATTTTTTAAAATGAAATCGCCGCTGATTTTCCCGAATTTAACATTCAATCGAAAATTTGCTAAGTCATTTCTTCTCTAAGTCCAAAACTGGCTCTTTAAGTCCATTCGAAAATATTACTAAGTACAAATTTTTTTTGGGTAAAATCCAAATCTCACAGTCTCAGCTCAAAACTTATTTAAAAGATTCCTTCCTCTGGATTCTGAGATGCTATGGGCCATATTAAGTTAATTATATGTTCTATGCGCTAACAACTTTTCATATCTATTTCAGAACAAAAATGGTGCGTACGATTGACGAGATATTCCCACAAGTGAACTGGGCCCCACGTCTACCGAACAACCTTCAACTCGATTTTGAGACGGCAAGCTGTCCTGATCCCATCGTCCTCCACATCCTACGCAACCACCCTCTCAACACCGCACTCACCATAACAGAGTTCGTCCCAGAGGTGTACGTTCAGCAATTCTGGGACACTCTAACAAATCCCACACCAAGACCAAATCCATCAACACTCACAGCCCAAATCGACCGAACCCCAGTTGCCTCACCCAAAATCTCATCCGATCCCTCTTCAACCTACCCTTCACTATAAACGTCGACCCTCACCCCAATGAAGAGGACCTCAAACGAGATTTCCTCTTCATGGGCTACAAACCAAATGCCCATAACAGCATCCACCTTCAGACTTCACCGCCAAGGATATTCCCCAACCTTGGCGGACCCTCTTTCTTATAATCAACAAATGCCTCTCACCAAAACACAGTGGTCCCGACAGATGCAACCCAACATTCTCCTAATCTTCCACGGCATCGTATTCAACAAACGATACGATGTCGTCCAACTAATATGGGCGGACCTGCTGGACCAACTACGAAAACGGGACCTCCCATCAACAAAGAAAGTTCTGCCTTATCTACGGTGGTTGCCGGTTTTCGTCAGGCACTTCATGGACACGCTTCCCGAGATTGAGAGACGGGACCCTTCTGAAGGCTACCAACCGCCAAAGCTCGGCTCTCTCCAATCCTCAAAGACAAAATTCGATAGAGAAGCGATGGCTATCCCAGACGACTTGCTGCAGCTAGCCGACTCCAACCACCTATCGTCGCTGCCTACCTTCGAGAGCACGCGACTGAAGACATTCCTACGGTCCAACAAATCCCAGTTAGACCTAACCCGGGAATTAGCCAATCTGCAGCCTCAAGTCTAGGTCTAGGTAGCGCCGCATCCTCCGCTCGCAAAAAGAAGAAAACGTCCAAGCGGGATGACGTAAGCCGCCAAGAGGAGCGTCGCAAGAAACAAAGAAGCGACAGAGCTCTTCCGCCCCTCAGTCCACAAATCACCCGGACCGAACCATTAGGTACAGGAGATGACCTTGTCGTCTCCCGAGTAGAAGTCGCGGCATCGGGTCCAACCGCGCACATACCCAAGCCTAGCCACTCAACCATCTCTCAACAGATGGTTGTTTCACTTGCTCACGAGGAGCCACGCATGCCATCACCTCCTCGCTCAGAGGCAGTTGATGTTGAAATAAGCAGTCCCTCGCCTCAGACTGCACCTTTTTTGAGCACATTCGGTCTAGTGTCCTCACCACCCATAATTTTTCCATTTTCTAGGACACATACACCTTTTACTGCACCTCCAGATCTTGGTGATCTGGACAGAACGCCCCTTGATGTCTCCTGGCTGGATACCAGTCAGGGACAGAGCGGAAGTCCCTCAGCAGCCAACATACCTACAGCTGCTATGGGCCATCAACCCGAGTCCATCTCGGTTTCGATGCCAACGGTGAGCCTGAGTGGCCCCGGTTCTTCGGTTATCATGACGACGGAACGCCTTCGTGGCTCCGTCCCGTCATTTTCTCGGTTCGTGACGGCGGCCAGCCTCGAGACCAGACTGGAGGACTTTGCCCAAACCATTGAAGACAGAATCCTCAGCAAAGTCCACCAGGTGCTCGAGGGTACATCACGCGACAAAGGCAAGGCCCCAGTCACTGAAGAACCACCTGCTGCGTCACCTCCGCCCGAAACAGCAGCCCCCCCTGCAGAACCCGGCCCGTGGGATGTCCCAACCGAAGAACTCCACGACATCCTCCTGGCCCGGCTTCAGAGCGCCACTCACCTGAATGAGCGGGAGCTGGAGATCAAACGGCGGCTCGAGACCCCGCTATCCTGCCGTGGCGAGACAGAGGCGTCGGCCCGACCACGCGATGACCCAGATGACGGGGGTCATCCCGAGGGGGAGAAGAGACCAAGCCCGACGCAGACGCAGACGCAGCAGCTCACTCAAACCACTACCACCCAAACTACATCCACTATCCAAACCACTCAAAAGGGGGCTTCTTCATCTCAAAAAGAAGCTTCCTCACCAGCCCACACTACCCCAGCCACTACAAGCCTCTCATCACCTCAATCCTCAGCCAGAAAAAGACCACCCCTGCCTCATCAACCAGCTACCATCCAAAGTCCATCAGTTGACGCGCCAAGAGCAATCGAAGAACTCTACAACCCTCATGATGCGGTTGAGAGATACATTCTCAATGAAGATTGGCTGCGTAAACCGACCACTCCCGAACTGACCAAGAGCTTAATGGAAAATGCCAGACACTTCCTGAAGAAGGCGGCCATAAGTTTAGTTCGAATAGAGGAGGAGGAACTCGAGGAAGGCGAAGACTACAACGCTGATATTCCAGAGCTTCCCGAGCTCCTCCAACACAGAGTAGTGGACATGGACGATCCTCCAATGAAATCCAGAATAGGAGAAGACCTGAACCTGCCTTGGAAGAATGCCAAGATCGTGGCACCATTCCAAGAAGAAATCCGTAAAAGAATCTGGAGAAAGGAGGATCAGCTCAAGAAGTTGAATGAGCTGGAGCTGAGGGGCATGACCCATCTCTCGGAGCAAAGAGCCAACTTGTACCTGCTAACCCTCCGTCGAAAGCTCTTGTTCGACGGAAAAGGCGATGATTTGAAGGCTCTCCGAAGAGAAGAGAAGAAGAGGCCAAGGATCTCGAAGATGACGGGTGTTCGGACGGACCATCTCTGCTCCATAGCCTTCCCAGTTTATCAAATTCAAAGGCATGACGGCACCGTGGAAGAGCTTAATGAAGCAGATCTCGCCTATCTCAGATCAGAAGACGTCGATAGGATGGTCGGGACCTTCCAGATGATAGGCACCCTCCAGAACCCTGACTTCAGACTGGGCTACAACACACTGAAGAGATTCATGCTGCGCCAAATAAAGTACACAGCATCACATGATCTACAAATGGCGCTTGAAAGCAACCTGAAGAAGGTGAATCTCACAAAGCCCTCCTTCGAGAGCCCCGAATCTGAAAACTTCGGTGAAGGCCACATCTTTGATGGAGAAGATCCATCAGTGGTCTACATCAACTACAAGGGCAACAAGAGGTTGATGAAGACGTCGGAAATTTCGAAATTTTCCGACGGAACCCTCCTGATCATACGAGATAAGCTGAAGAGAATTATGGAGGGGTTGAGTGATGAAGAGTATGAAGTCCAAGCGAAGTTCAATAAGATGATAGAGATAATATCTGACAAGCTTGGACATCGTAGATGGATACGCACGTACGAGTACAAATTAGGATTCAGAAGATCCGTCTACGAGCTGGTGAGACCCAAGAAGAAGAAGAGATCTATGCGGAAAGAACACTAAGGGGGAGATTGTTAGGAACCCTTTGTAGTGTCCTTTGATAATTATAAGTCTTGGGTCTATTTTGTAATTAGTGGTTTTGGGACTAGTTTGAGATTTTGTAATAGTTTAGGTAAGAGCCTCAATATACCAACAAATGTGGTATATAAGGCCCCATTTGCCCTCTTAGGGTTTTTGATCAAAAGAATTCCAAAAGCAAGCCACCTTGTACTTTCAAAGTAAGAAACACACACTTTCACACACACTCAAGGTGTAGTTCGAGTCTTATGTTTAACCATTTCTTTTGATCCTTGTTTGGTAACAAGAGGACAAACAAGGAGAGATCGAACACAAAAAGAAGAAATCCGGCAACCGCCTTGTGTGCACCTCTCCAATTTCCCAAGAGAAAATTCCCCAATCCCAACTCAAGGTTGAACAAAAGCAGGGGGAGTTTCATACTATCGGAGGGAGAAATGGAACACAGAAAAAGAGAAAATTCTTCAAGATCCGGCAAGCAACTTCAAACACCTTCCGGCATTTACGAGTCGAGCTTCAAAAGAAGATTTAGAAGATCTAGTGCCGAGAAGTGAAGATCAAGACACGGTGAGCTTGAAGATCTCCAAAAGAAGAGGTCAAAAGACAAGACAATGAGGAAATTCCCGTAGGACTCAGGCAAATGCACTAAGCCCCGCAAAGATAATCCATGCCAAATTGAAGATTGAACACAAAGGGGGAGATTGTTAGGAATATTTTATTGTGTTCAATTAATTAGAATTATCTTTGTAGTTTATTTATAAAGATTATCATTATAAGAGGCTTAGTATAATTGGGCTTTGTTAGGGGGCCCAAGTATTATATACCAACTTGTGGTATAAATACTAAAACCCTAACGCATAATAAAGAGTGTTTTGTGTGAAATTCTATCTAGAGAGAAAGAGAGCTCCCAACCCTTCTTAAGAACACACACACCCCACGTTCAATCCACTTCTTCCCATCTCAAACGTGGTAAATCATTCCTATGTTAGATTGTTAGGATAAAAAGGCAACCAACAATATGTGTGCCCATGAATGGGACTCTGTAGGCATTTCTTTCTTTTGGTGCCTGTACAGGACTCTGTCATCCCCCGATTTGTTGTGACGTAACCGTGGCATAATATCTCGCATCATCCGAAGCCGTAGCAGTCATAACGGTTTCTCCCTTTTCTTTACACGTGAATGCATATGACATATAATACAAAGTAATGCGTAACAAGCCAATTTCCGAATCATGTATATCACATAACGTATTACGTCGATTCACATAATACAGATAGAAACATTAATCAAGAAATTCACAAATAACACATAAGTACACGTTGCTGATCATACTCACAGGTTTACGCTTATAACCCTTTTCCTTTTACTTGACGTTGTCTTTGCCTTTCTCGTGATCCCCACCTATAATGATATCTGTCCAACAATTAATAGGCAGTCTATATGAATATTCTATGTGCATGTGTTAGGAATCCCCACCTATAATGATACCTTGAGCGAGGCTTTCTCTCATTTTAATATCTCTCTCTTCATCACAGTAGATTAGGCTTAATTGTGGAGAGGTATATGGATTGATTGTAGAGAAAGTCAAGTGATTAAATGAAGCTTGATTGATTATCTCCTTCATGTCTTCCGCGCGTATCTAACAAGGTGAGTCAATCGATTTAATTCTCAAGTTCATCTTCGTTGGGTGTTTAATCTGGAACCTACAGCATGCCGTAGATGACTTAGACTTTATTGTCTTTTTTTTTCTATGAGCTCTTGCAACTGATGTTTTCGTATTCTGATCTTGATATTTACTATTTTCGGTACAAACTTATTTTCGGTATTCAAGTTTTCGGTACGATAAACTTTTCGGTATAATATTTCTCGGTACCTAAGTTTTCGGTACCTAATAGTTTTTCGGCATAGAAGAAGTTTTCGGTACCTAATAGTTTTCGGTATAGAAGAAGTTTTCGGTACCTAATAGTTTTCGGCATAGAAGAAGTTTTCGGTACCTAATAGTTTTCGGTGCAATAAACTTTCGGTATCCAAATAGTTTTCGGTACAATAAACTTTTTGATATAATACTTAAATTTTTTGAAACCTTTCTATGTAATGCACGAAAGCAACTCTTACCTTTTAACATATGAAGGTACATCCTAAGGGTTTAATATTTCCCAGATTCAAAGAACATAAACTTAAATAATTATATGATCATAAAACTTGAGCTATCGAAAACCTTAGATAATCATATATACGTTTGCTATCAAAATTGTTGGAAGTATTTTATAGTGTTCAATAATCAAGTTATCTTTGTCTAGGGACTTAATTGTAATATATGTATAGTTAGGGACTAGAATGCAAATATACCAATATTGATTGGTATATATAGGGCAAGTGTGTGTAAAATAAACAGAACTTGAGTTTAGCTTTCTCTCACTAGAAACAATCTCTCTAATCACTATCTAAGTTAGGGTTAATTGTAGAGAGAGAAAGAGGATAATTAGAGAGAAAGTGTGTGATTAAAGAAGATTTGATTGATTTAATCCTAAAGCTTCCGCTCGCATTATCATCGAGGTAAATCTATCGAATCTATGCTCGAGTTCTTCGTTGGATGTTAAAAACGGACCTAACAATTGGTATCAGAGCCAAAATCGTGTGAATTGATGAATTTTGTTGCTGAATTTGTTTTTGTCGTATGATGTGTTCTTCGCACGAAGTCTTTTTCGCATGATCTCATATGATTTTCGCTTGCTGTTTTCGCATGATTCTGAACGAAATCTATTTGCGAATCCATTGATATATTCTAGCCGCGATTATCTTCGATTAATTGAGCTTAATTTGGTCTGAGATTGAATTTGCGATCGAAAATATTTTTGTTGATCTTCAAACTGTTCTTGCAAAATACTCGAAAATTATATATCTTTTGCTCTTAAATGTGTTAATCGAGTGTTCTTATATGATTACCCAGAATATTTCGATCAATTATCAATGTTTAAAGTGTTAATTTGAATGTTATTTGAAGATCCCGCAACTGATATTCGCGTTTTCGCACCGTTCAAACTATAGTTTGCGTATCAGCTTTCGCATTGACCAAAATTTTCGTATCTCTCACATTATCAAATTTTTCGTGTTGACCCTACATTTTCGTATACTGTAGCAAACGAAAAAATTTCATTTTTTTTCGTATGAATTATTTTTCGTACCAGTTTGTGCTTTGACTAAAAATTTCGTATCACTCACATTCACAAATTTTTTCGCATTGACCTTTTATTGTTGTATACTATAGCGTACGAAAAAATATATAACTTTGCCATACGAAAAAATTTGCGTACGAAAACTTTCTTATGTGTGATACGAAAAAGTTTTAAAACGAAAATTCTGTTACGAAAACTATTTTCTCGTACGAAAAAGACTTGGATACGAAAAAGATTTCAATACGAAAACACTGTTCAAAATGAAAGTTTAAGTTTTTACTTTCGTACGAAAACATCCCATACGAAAAATATTTGTCAAAGTTTCCGAACGCTACAGTGAATACGAAAACTTTTATCGTCCGAAATTCTATACGAAAAATTTGTGGTACGAAAACCAATTTTATTTTCAATACGAAAAAGAGTGCGTACGAAAAAAAAAAAAACGTTTCCCATACGAAAAAAAGTTTTCGTACGAAGAAGGGTCCAATACGAAAAACATTTTGCTTTGACTTTCGTACGTAAAACTCTTTGATACGAAAAAAAAAAACAATTTTATTCTCGTACGAAAAAGGTGTAAGTACGAAAAAATTTACATACGAAAATTTTATTCTCGACAACTTTTGATTTCCATACGAAAACCTTTGCAAAAATTTTTCGTATAAATATTCTATTACTTCTTTAAAGATTTCGCATCCTATCTCATACGAAAAACTTTTCTCATACGACAGACATTTCTATACACATACGAAAATTTATGATGGAAAAAAGATTTTCGATACCGCAAAGCTTTCGATAGTTTTAGGTAAAAAATAAAATAAAATAAAATTTAAGTTTTTAGCTACGAGATTTTTTGCTACGAGATAGTCCTAAAACTTTAAGTTTTTAGCTACGAGATTTTTTGCGTACCTGCTTCAAAAAGGTTCCCGGTTCATACGAAAAATATTTTTGGCTAACAAAATTTTTTTTTGGACTGGTAAAATTTTTCGGTACAAAAATTATTCTCGGTATAAGTTTTTTTTTCTTTTCTAATCATTTCAAATTTTTTTTGATGCCTAAACTTCTGAAAACTTAATCATTCGAAAATCTATTCGAACACATTAATCAAAATTTAATATCAATTCAAAAACACGATAACGATCAAAAACATCCAACCCAGAAAGTAAATATGGAAGCCAACTACTTGATAAAAATCAAAGAATTAGAAGCTAGGCTAGAAAATAATTACAACTGCTTAGTTAAGAGTCTAGAAGAAAAATCTATTCTTAAAAATAAACTAACAATAGAACAAGAAAGGCTGACGAGCTTAAAGACAAGGGTCGCACAACAAGAATCAACTATAAGCGAACTTACAAAAGAATTATCTACATGTAGAGACGAAAAAATAAATAGTGCAGCCCAAAATAAAAGTCTTCTTGAACAAAGAAATCAATTATATTCAAAAATTAAAGAATTAAAAGATGTTCTAGCTAAACGAGGACAAACTGAGCAACGCGAAATAAAAGAAACAATATTGTCTCTAAATAAGTCGACTCAAACAATTGAGTCCGTGCTAAACAAGGAACATTCTATACAATCTATAAAACCCGAATCTAAGAATTGCTCTATTCCAGAAAATACTTGCAAAATTGCTGAATTAAATTCTCTTCTGGAATCAGAACGTAAAGAGTTTCGAGCAAAAATGGATAAGCTTTTAAAGGAGAATTCATTTCTCAAATATTCCTTAGAAAATGGCACAACTACAACCATTCATCCTGTAAAACCTGAACCTTTAAACGATATATCTTCTAAACAGGATCAGAAAACTCAAATGACTAAACCTATAAAGCAGGAAAGAATAGAGCAAGACAATTCATTTTCTATTACAATAAACAAAATTGTTCCTAACGCTATTCTTCCTCCAAAACTTCCTAAAGTTATTCCAAAGATAAAGCAAGAAGCTACTAAAGCTAAAACAGACAATAAGTACATATTCTCTATTAAAACTGAAACGTCCAAAAGTAATAATTGTCTAAACAAAAGTAGTTCATTTAGTACACATTACAAAGTGAATGATGTGAGTCTAGAAGGTAGGAAATACGACACTTCTATACTTAATGCTATTGATTCTATAAGCTCGTATTCCTCTCTCAAGTACCCGGTCAAAGTTAAATCCGAATTACATCTTAAGCGACTGGCGAAAGAGAAAATTTTCTCTTCTACAAAAAGACAAACATTCACCGATGTTGAAAAGTTAAATTTCAAAAAGGTACAACAAATTTGGAAACCTAAGCTACAAATGGAAATAAGTAGTCCTCGACAAATGTGGATTCCTATGACTGCTTTATGTGATAATTTTGCTTCCAAATTTGAACCTTATATGCATAATTGTTTCACTGCTAACCAGGGAGGACCCGTCCAAAAATGGGTACCAAAGTCCCGATAATTTGTTTTGCAGGTCCCGATCGTACATGGTAAATAGACGACGATTGCTCCACATGTATGGTCGGTATGCGATGATGAGCAGTCGCACAAGACCCCGACACGTGTGGTATTCGGTTTGCTCCACACATGTGATCGGTATGTGACGTGAGCAAACACACCAAATCAAGACTATTCCAACGTTTCTTGATTTGACATTGTTTTTAGTTTTATTTTTCTGTTCATAAAAAAAAAAAAAAAAAAAAGGCCATAAAAAAAAAAGGAGGCCATAAAAAAAAGGGAGAAAAAGAAAATAAGGCCATTAAAAAAAAAAAAAAAAAAAGAAGAAGAGGGAGTGGATTGAAAAGGTGCAAGAGTTTCAAAAGAGCGTATTACCATAGTTTATTGTAAAAGCGCATATGTTTTAGGGGAAGTAATACTCATAAGCGCATCAAAAAGGCGCGCAATGTTCAAAGGGAGTGTGCTTCAATCACAAAAGGCGCATAACTTGAAGGAAAGTAATAGGCAAAAATCTACAAGAGCGCACAACTTTAGGGGGAGCAAGGGCATCATATTAGAAATAGCGCAACTGTTTAGGGGGAGTGTTTACAATGAAAGGCGCTAGAGCTTAAGGGAAGAATGTCCTGAATACAAACTTCATGCTTTTAAGAGGGAGTGCTACCTAAATGTCAATAAAACGCATGGACACAAAAGAGTTGTTCACATACCTGTTCCAAAGGATTAGTAGACCCAACTGATCCTAACCCAGGAACAAACCCCGAGTGTATGTGAGGGTATTGACCGTATCACGATGACATCCTTACAACTCAACCACAAATTATCCGGACTACAACCAATATAGGTACAAGACTGATTTATCAGATCCCGGGTAGAAGACGCCTCATCTGGTCCAAAGGCGCATGCACAACCTTCCTTCGCTACTCATTTGTCTCCCAAAAGACATATATTTCAATATCTCACGGGGAACCGCATCTGCTATCACCGATTCATTTGGAAACGGGAGATATTGAACTAAGTGGTCCACAGCCCCATACCACGACTTTCTTGAACACGTAAATGTCTAGTGTGTCCTCATCGCCTAAATGTTTTCCACTTTTCTAGGACACATACATTCTTTTACACACATATTGCTGGTCTACGTGACCTTGCCAGAACTTCTGTAGACGCATCAAAAATCCAGAAACCGAACGCAAAAAGTGGAAATCCAGAAACCGAACGCATCAAAAATGAACCGAACATCTCAAAATAAATCCACTCAAACAAATGAGACAATGCCTATCAAAAAGGAACATTCTATACAAACTATAAAACCCGAATTTAATTGTGAAAATCCAGAAACCGAACGCAAAATTGCCGAGTTAAATTCTCTTCTGGAATCGCAGCAAAAAGGGTTTCAAGCTAAAATTGATGAACTTCAAAAGGAGAATACATTTCTCAAAAATTCCTACAAAATAGGCGCAACCCTCAACTTCTTACTCTGTTAAAAGCGAACCATTAAAAACATATCTCCAAAACAGAATAAGAAACACCACGAATGACTAAAGCTATCAAGAAAGAAAGAATTGAGGAAGATAAATCATTTTTTATCAAAACAAGCGAAAATGTTTCCTCCTCTATTTCTAAAAAGGTAATTTCTAAAGTCATTCAAAAGATAAAGAAAGAAAGAATAAAGAAAGAAGCTACAAATATTAAAACAGACAATTCTACATTTTTTACTAAAACTGAAATATCCAAAAATAATAATTGTCTGACAAATAAAAGTAACTCATTTTATGAAAACACCTATGTGAATGATATGATTCCTCCTAATAGGAAATACGACAATTCTATATTGAATGCTATTGATTCTATTAGTTCGTATTCCTATCTCAAGTACCCAGTCAAAGTCAAATCTGAAAAACATCTTCAACGACTGGCGAAAGAGAAAATTTTCTCAACTAACAATAGACACACATTCACCCGTGCTAAAAATGATAATTTCAGAACGGTACAAATTTGGAAACCTAAGCTAGAAATGGAAATAAGTAGTCCTAAACAAACGTGGCTTCCTATGACTACTTTATCTGCTAATTTTAATTCCAAATTTGAACCTTATGAGCTTTATAAGATTACTGCTAATCAGGGAGGACCCGTCCAAAAATGGGTACCAAAGTCCCGCTAATTTGTTTTGCAGGATCCCGATTATGCGTAGGTCCTCGGGTTGCTTCACACGCATAATCGATATGAGCTGCAGGCAACCACCAATTCCCGACACGTGTGGTATTCGAGATTGCTCCACACCCGTGATCGGTATGAAATGTGAGCAATCATACTATATAAATAAATATTTTTTTAGATTTTAAATTAAAAAAAAAAAAAAAAAAAAAAAAAAAAAAAAAAAAACTCTGAGCTTCTTTGCTAAAAGAAGATGACTTGAATTTCATTGTCAAAATAGGTACATTACTGTCCTAGATATTAGACTTCATCTTTAGTATTGAGTTTCAAAGGAAGTCTAATGTATCATTCTTAGTACCTAAAAATTTGTCTATGTCGTCTTTACATTCTTTATCTATTTAGATGGGGAGTGGATAGACAGATAGACAAGGCGCATGAACTTCAAAAGAGCACATTACTATAGTTCTCATATAACAAGCGTATATGGTTTAGGGGGAGTGATACTTATGAGTGCAGAATGCACATTTAAGGGGGAGTGTTACTCCATGTATAAAGGGCGCTTGATCTTTGTAATATGCAATCCTCAAAAAGCGCATCTATTTAGGGGGAGCAGGGGCATCATATTGTTACAAGCGCACCATTTTAGGGGGAGAGTTACCTAAAACGGCGCAAGAGCTTAAAAAAAAAGGGGATGCCCTGAAGACAACTTTCGTACTTTGACGGGGAGTGCTACCTCAACCCAAAAAGCGCAAAGACACAAAAAGAGGTGTTCACATACCTGTTCCCATGGTTCAGTTAATCCCAAACTGTACCTATCCCAGGAACAACCCCGAGTGTATGTGAGGGTTTTGAGCGAATCACGATATAATCATTACACCTCAACCACAAACTATCCGGGCCATAACCATTATAGGTACAGGACTGATTTTTCAGATCCCGGGTAGAAGACGCCTCATCGGGTCCAAAGGCGCATGCACAACCCTTCCTAGCTACTCATTTGTCTCCCTAAAGACAAGTGTTTCAATATCTCACGGGGAACCGCATATGCTATCACCGTTTCACTTTGAAGCGGGAGATATTGAATCTAGTGGTCCACAGCCCCACACCACGACTTTATTCTATGCACTTAAACGTCTAGTGTGTCCCATAGCCTAAAACGTTTTCTATTTTTTTTAGGACACATACATTATTTTTACACATACTATGCAGGTCTATGTGACCTAGCCCGAACTTCTGTAGACACATTTCTGACAAATGTGCTTCTATGATCAGAAGGAAGTCCTGCCGTTGCAACATCAAAACAACAACGGTAGCAGGCCATCTTCTGGAGCACGACTCTAGAACGATGTCAACGGGTTGCCTATGTGGCCCCGTAGTCCCTTCAAATGCAAGTCTTTGTGACTTTGCATCAACGACCAAGAGTGACATCTAGGGATGTCTCACGATGATTGGTCGTCGGTCCCGTTTTCAGGTTACTTCATCCGGACTTCAACATCAACACGCTCCGGGCTTACACGAGGAATCACCTTGATCCGTAGGCATGACGATACAATTGAATCGCCATGAGGGGGAGAAGTATATCAAGGAGGCAAAGCACGTGATATCATTAAAGAAGCCGAGCTTACACCGCACGTGCTGAACCACAACAAACACGACCTCTCTCCATGGCATAAGCATAAACGAAGAGTCAATGTCCTTAGATCTGCACAACTCTGATCTATGCAAGAAGGTGGTAAAAATTTAAAGTTGCAAAGAAGAAAGGGGGAGCATGTACATAGGGGGAGAAAGAAGATTCTCCAGAAGCCCTCAACCTTTTCTTCAAGAAGCAACGAAGAACGTGTCTAATCCACAATTGAACACAAAGGGGGAGATTGTTAGGAATCCTTTCTTGTGTTCAATCGATGATGAAGACTGAAGATCATTAAAGACAAAGACTATTGGCGCTCCAATGACATTTGAACACTAAGGGGGAGATTGTTAGGAATCCATTTCTAGTGCTCAAATGTCATGTTATCTTTGTCTAGGGACCAAATTGTAGTTTATGATAAATAGAGACTGATGTGATATATACCAAAGTATGCTTTGGTATATATAGGGCAAGTGTGTGTATTTTACACATAACTTGAGCACACCTTGAGCGAGGCTCTCTCTCATTTTAATATCTCTCTCTTCATCACAGTAGATTAGGCTTAATTGTGGAGAGGTATATGGATTGCTTGTAGAGAAAGCTATTGGATTAAATGAAGATTGATTGATGATTATCTATTGCTTCCGCGCGCTAATTACAAAGGTGAGTCAATCGATCTTAATTCTCAAGTTCAAGTTCATCTTAATTCGTTGGATGTTAAATCTGGAACCTATAGATGCGTCTACAGAAGTTCTGGCATGGTCACGTAGACCTGCAATATGTGTGTAAAAGAATGTATGTGTCCTAGAAAATGTAAAAAAAATTTAGGTTATGAGGACACACTAGACATTAAAGTGTTCAAGAAAGTCGTGGTGTGGGGCTGTGGACCACTTAGTTCAATATCTCCCGTTTCCAAATGAAACGGTGATAGCAGATGCGGTTCCCCGTGAGATATTGAAACATATGTCTTTTGGGAGACAAATGAGTAGCAGAGGAAGGTTGTGCATGCGCCTTTGGACCAGATGAGGCGTCTTCTACCCGGGATCTGATAAATCAGTCA
Organism: Lindernia subracemosa; assembly: GCA_028392965.1. Lineage (NCBI taxonomy): Eukaryota > Viridiplantae > Streptophyta > Magnoliopsida > Lamiales > Linderniaceae > Vandellia > Vandellia subracemosa. The sequence goes on from JAQPCC010000044.1 coordinate 905,048, forward strand.
TGTACCTATATTGGTTGTAGTCCGGATAGTTTGTGGTTGAGTTGTAAGGATGTCATCGTGATACGTTCAATACCCTCACATACACTCGGGGTTTGTTCCTGGGTTAGGATCAGTTGGGTCGACTGAACCTTTGGAACAGATATGTGAACAACTCTTTTGTATCCATGCGTTTTATTGACATTTAGGTAGCACTCCCTCTTAAAAGCATGAAGTTTGTTATTCTGGGCATTCTTCCCTTAAGCTCTAGCGCCTTTTCATTGTAACACTCCCCCTAAATAGTTGTGCTATTTCTAATATGATGCCCTTGCTTCCCCTAAAGTTGTGCGCTCTTGTAGATTTTTGCCTATTACTTTCCTTCAAGTTATGCGCCTTTTGTGAATGAAGCACACTCCCCTTTTGAACATTGCGCGCCTTTTTGATATTGCGCTTATGAGTATTACGTCCCCTAAAACATATGCGCTCTTTACAATAAACTATGGTAATACGCTCTTTTGAAACTCTTGCACCTTTTCTATCCACTCCCTTTTTTTTTTTTTTTTTTTATGGCCTTCTTATTATTATTATTTTTTTTTGTTTTTTTTTTTGTTTTTTTTTTTTTTTTTTTTATTTTTATTTTTTTTTTTTTTTTTTTTTTGCCTTTTTTTTTTTTTTTTTTTTTTTTTTTTTATGGCCTTATTTTTCTCTTTTTTTTTTATGCCTTATTTTTCTCTCTCTTTTTTTTAATGGCCTTATTTTTATTTTTTATTTTATTTAATTTTTTTTTTTTTTATGGCCTCTTTTTTTTTTATGGCCCCTCTTTTTTTTTTTTTATTGAACAGAAAAATAAACTAAAAACAATGTCAAATCAAGAGCTTTGGAATAGTCTTGATTTGGTGTGTTTGCTCATGTCACAAACCGATCACGTGTGTGGAGGAAACCGAATACCACACGTGTCGGGGTCTTGTGCGACTGCTCATCATCACATACCGACCATACATGTGGAGCAATCGTCGTCTATTTACCATGTATGATCGGGATCCTGCAAAACAAATTATCGGGACTTTGGTACCCATTTTTGGACGGGTCCTCCCTGGTTAGCAGTGAAACAATTATGCATATAAGGTTCAAATTTGGAAGCAAAATTATCACATAAAGCAGTCATAGGAATCCACATTTGTCGAGGACTACTTATTTCCATTTGTAGCTTAGGTTTCCAAATTTGTTGTACCTTTTTGAAATTTAACTTTTCAGCATCGGTGAATGTGTGTCTTTTTGTAGAAGAGAAAATTTTCTCTTTCGCTAGTCGCTTAAGATGCAATTCGGACTTGACTTTGACCGGGTACTTGAGAGAGGAATACGAGCTTATAGAATCAATAGCATTAAGTATAGAAGTGTCGTATTTCCTACCTTCTAGACTCACATCATTCACTTTGTAATGTGTACTAAATGAGATACTTTTGTTAAGACAATTATTACTTTTGGACGTTTCAGTTTTAATAGAGAATGTGTACTTATTGTCTGTTTTAGCTTTAGTAGCTTCTTGCTTTATCTTTGGAATGACTTTAGGAATTTTCGGAGGAAGAATAGAGTTAGGAACAATTTTGTTTATTGTAATAGAAAATGAATTGTCTTGCTCTATTCTTTCCTGCTTTATAGGTTTAGTCATTTGAGTTTTCTGATCCTGTTTAGAAGATATATCATTTAAAGGTTCAGGTTTTACAGGATGAATGGTTGTAGTTGTGCCCTTTTCTAAGGAATATTTGAGAAATGAATTCTCCTCTAAAAGCTTATCCATTTTTGCTCGAAACGCTTTACGTTCTGATTCCAGAAGAGAATGTAATTTAGCAATTTTGCATTCATTTTCTAGAATATCACAATCTTTAGAGTTTGGTTTTGTTCATTGTATAGAATGTTCCTCGTTTGGCACGGACTCAATTGTTTGAGTCGACTTATTTAGAGACAATATAGTTTCTTTTATTTCGCGTTGCTCAGTTTGTCCTCGTTTAGCTAGAACATCTTTTAATTCCTTAATTTTTGAATATAATTGATTTGTTTGTTCAAGAAGACTTTTATTTTGGGCTGCACTATTTATTTTTTCGTCTCTACATGTAGATAATTCTTTTGTAAGTTCGCTTATAGTTGATTCTCGTTGTGCGACCCTTGTCTTTAAGCTCGTCAGCCTTTCTTGTTCTATTGTTAGTTTATTTTTAAGAATAGATTTTTCTTCTAGACTCTTAACTAAGCAGTTGTAATTATTTTCTAGCCTAGCTTCTAATTCTTTGATTTTTATCAAGTAGTTGGCTTCCATATTTACTTTCTGGGTTTGATGTTTTTTTTTTTTTGTTTTTTTTGTTATCGTGTTTTTGAATTGATATTAAATTTTGGATCAATGTGTTCGAATAGATTTTCGAAGGATTAAGTTTTCAGAAGTTTATCAAAAAAAATAAAAATTGAAATGATTAGAAAAGAAAAAAAAACTTATACCGAGAATAATTTTTGTACCGAAAAATTTTAGCAGTCCAAAAAAAATTTTGGATCAATGTGTTCGAATAGATTTTCGAAGGATTAAATAATTTTTTTTTTTTTTTTTCTACCTAAAACTATCGAAAGCTTTGCGGTATCGAAAATCTTTTTCCCATCATAAGTTTTCGTATGTGTATAGAATAGTTTGTCGTATGAGATAGGATACGAAATCCTTAAAGAAATAATAAAGTATTTATACGAAAAAATTTTGCAAAGATTTTCGTATGGAATAGTGTTTTCATATCACAAAAATTTTCGTATGGAAATCAGAAAGTTTTTCGTATCAGAGGTAAAAGTTTTCGTATTGACTAAAAGCGTACGACAAAAATAGATTTCGTACGAAAGTAATGTTTTTCGTATATGTTTTCGTACGACAAAAAAATATATTTCGTATCAAAGCATTTTTCGTACGAGAAAAAAAATTATTTTTCGTATACACAAACTTTTTCGTATGGAAATTTTCTCGTACGACAAAAAGTAGATGACACTAGTTTTTCGTAATGAGGTTTTGCGTACTTAACAGAGGTTTTTCGTACTGATACGAAAAAAAACCTTATCGATTTGCTACAGTATACGAAAATTTAGTAGTCAATGCGAAAAACTTATGACTTTTTCTCGTACGCACTCTTTTTCGTATTGAAAATAAAATTGGTTTTCGTACCACAAATTTTTCGTATAGGATTTTTCGTATGGAATATCAAAGTCTTTTTCGTACGAGAATCAGTTTTCGTATGTGAATTTTTCGTATCTACAGTTTTTCGTATGCTACAGTATACGAAAATGCAAAGTCAATGCAAAAACTTTATGTGTATGTGAGAGATACGAAAACATTGGTCAATGCGAAAATATCTTGATACGAAAACTTTCTTATGAATGGTGCGAAAATATTGGTGCGAAAAAAAACTTATTTCGTGCGAAAACGTGATTTTATATGCGAAATCTTCAGATAACACTCAAATTAACACATTAAGCACAGTTAATCGATCGAAATTGATTGGGTAAGCATAGAAAACACTCGATTAACACAATCGAATCCAAAATATAGTCCAATTTAGTAATTTCAGCGAAGAACAGTTTGAAGATGAAAAAATAGTTTCGATCGCAAATTCAATCTCTTAAGCTCAATTAATTGAAGATAATCGCAATTAACATACACCAAATGATTCGCAAATAGATTTCGTTCAGAATCATGCGAAAACAGCAATCAAAATAGCATACGAAAATCATATAGGCATGCGAAAAACTTCGTGCGAAGAACACATCATACGACAAAAACAAATTCAGCAACAAAATTCATCAATTCACACGATTTTGGCTATGATACCAATTGTTTGGTCCGTTTTTAACATCCAACGAAGAACTCGAGCATAGATTTAATCGAAATTACCTTGACCAAGATTGAGCGGAAGCATTTGGGTAATATTCAATCAAATCTTCATTAATCACAAACTTTCTCTCCAATTATCCTCTTTCTCTCTCTACAATTAACCCTAACTTAGATAGTGATTAGAGAGAGTGTTTCTAGTGAGAGAAAGCTAAACTCAAGTTGTGTGTATTTTACACACACTTGCCCTATATATACCAATCAATATTGGTATATTTGCATTCTAGTCCCTAACTATACATATATTACAACTAAGTCCCTAGACAAAGATAACTTGATTATTGAACACTATAAAATACTTCCAACATGAAATTTTCAGCTGATGGTATCCCGACCTTAAATCAATCTTTGAGAAGACCCTTGATCCTTGCAGTTGATCGAACAAATCGTCAATTCGGGGTAACGGATATTTGTTCTTTACCGTTACCTTGTTCAGTTGACGGTAGTCAATACACAGTCTAAACGTACCGTCTTTCTTCTTAACAAATAGCACAGGTGCTCCCCAAGGCGATACGCTTGGTCGTATATATCCTTTGTCAATTAGTTCCTTCAACTGTACCTTGAATTCATTTAATTCGATCGGTGCCATTCGATACGGCGGAATAGAAATCGGCGCCGTGCCTGGTTGAAGTTCAATGGTGAATTCTGTATCTCTGTCCGGAGGTAATCTAGGCAATTCATCGGGAAAAACATCCGGATATTCACTAATCACTGGAATGTCTCCCACTTTCAGTTCACATAGTCTGATATCTTTTACATACGCTAAATATCCTTCGCACCCTTTATTCATCATCTTGGAGGCTGTTAGACTCGATATTTGATAGGCCGCCCGTACACTCCTTTCCCCTTTGAATACTATACGGGATTGATCTGATAGAGAAAATTCAGTCTTCTTTAGGAAGCAATCAAGCTTCGCCCGATATTTCGACAACCAATCCATGCCCAATATTACGTCGAAATCCATTTAAGCAATGACTAATAGGGCCGCCCACATCTCTACTCCTTCAACAAGAATTTTACATTCCGGGTATACCATGTTTACCATAACTATTTCCCCCGTCGGAAGTCGAATGTACAGATCATATCCAAGGGGTTCGGGTCTATCAGGTAATAATGATGCAAATGCTTGTGAAATTAATGAATGTTTTGCGCCTGGATCGAATAAAGCAAATGCATCAATATCACAGATAGATATTTTACCCGTGATAATTTGTGGCTCGTCTTTGGCTTCCTCCCGAGTCATCGTAAAGATCCGAGCATGCGCTGGTGGTCTATAGGCTTGACCTTCTGTTCCTCTCCCCGAGCTGGTACCATATTGTCCTCGTCCTCTTCCTCTTCCACGGTTTGTGGAAGTTCCACTAACTCTAGATTGCTCGACATTGGGCTCTTCTCGCGTTACTTGGCAATTTCTAGCCAAATGTCCCGGTTGTCCACATCTAAAGCATTCTCCCGTGAGCCATCTACAAACACCCCTGTGATTCTTTCCGCAGTGTGCACATGCTGACATTGGTTGAGAAATCTCGGTACTTCGACCGGCTGGTCTTATTTCGCCCACATACTTCTTGCGGGACCACTTTGCACATTTGCCGGCCTAGGCGCGCTATACGTTTTCTTCATTTTCCCGCTAGACGATTCTTCGCCTTCTCTTCTTTTACTGCTTTGAAAATTGCGGGATTCCATTTCCAATCTTTCAGCGCGTATCACCGCCGCTCTCAACTTTCCATACGATTCCATATCTGAGGGAGTAATACGATTTCGAATCGTATAACGAAGTCCTGTCTCAAATCTTCGACATTTATTTCTTTCAGTGGCAACCATATGAGAGGCGTAGTGAGATAGCTGATTAAACAGCACTTCATATTCAGCCACAGATTTGTTTCCTTGTTTAAGCTCAAGGAACTCCTTCTCCTTTTGATCCTTATAGACTTCGGGCATGTAGGTATCATTAAACTCTCCTAAGAAGTCCCCCCAAGTCAATACTGGTGGTTGTATCATACTGTTCGGGACAGTCTCCCACCATTCGTAAGCATGCCCTTGTAAGAGTGAGACGGCATAATCAAACTTTTCTTCAGGCGTGCATCGCATCATGTTCAGCACTCTTTCTGTTCGCTTTAACCATGTCTCCGCCTCAGCGGGATTAGTCGTACCCATAAAATCCACAGCACCCATCTTCCTTAACTTATCATATCGTCATTCACGGGGGATTGTCAGGGGGTTTTCATGCTCATTTTGCATAAGCGTATGAGATGAATGTGATTCTGGTACGGCCGTTCTTCCTCCTCCCTCTATCGTAGGTTCATCGTGTTCTATATGCACGGGTTCATTCGTTGCCCTTTGCCTAAAGATGCAAAAAGATTTTCAGGCAACTCACATAGTCACATATATCATGCAAGTGTCTACAGAACCTAAAACCTAGGCTCTGATACCAATTACATGTAACGGTCCCGTTCCTATTTCTTCTTATGCACGTATTTCACGCATCTATAAAACATTCGTATAAAATTTTTCGCCTTTCATAAACATTCAGGTAACATACAACGGGGCGCACATCTAGACGTATTCACCTTCACACATAATATACATATCATGCTTATTTCAGCAAAACCCAACAGTCTATAATATTTCATTAAACTACAGGTTTACGCTTATAACCCTTTTCCTTTTACTTGACCTTGTCTTTGCCTTTCTCGTGATCCCGACCTATAATGATATCTGTCCAACAATTAATAGGCAGACTATATGAATATTCTATGTGCATGCCGTAGATGACTTAGACTTTATTGTCTTTTTTTTTTCTAGGAGCTCTTGCAATTATATTTGAATATCTGAAGTTTTCGTATTCTGATCTTGATATTTACTATTTTCGGTATTCAAGTTTTCGGTACGATAAACTTTTCGGTATGATATTTCTCGGTACCTAAGTTTTCGGTAGCTAATAGTTTTCGGCATAGAAGAAGTTTTCGGTACCTAATAGTTTTCGGTATAGAAGAAGTTTTCGGTACCTAATAGTTTTCGGTATAGAAGAAGTTTTCGGTACCTAATAGTTTTTGGGATAGAAGAAGTTTTCGGTAACTAATAGTTTTCGGTGCAATAAACTTTTCCGTATCCAAATAGTTTTCGGTACAATAAACTTTTTGATAAAATACTTAAAGTTTTTGAAACCTTTCTATGTAATGCACGAAAGCAACTCTTACCTTTTAACATATGAAGGTACATCCTAAGGGTTTAATATTTCCCAGATTCAAAGAACATAAACTTAAATAATTATATGATCATAAAACTTGAGCTATCGAAAACCTTAGATAATCATATATACGTTTGCTATCAAAATCATGCCTTTTCATAATCTATAACATATGAGCTTCAATCTTTCTTAATTATGAGGGTTTAAAATTTTCTCTATGATAATTAAAACATCTATATGTATAACTTAAGATTTTGATTAGGGATATACCTTCGTAGGATTTTTCTTTGTCCCGTACGATTTCTCTCACGTTCTTTACTTTATCCTTAGGATTTTCTTCCTTGCCTTTACTTTTTCTAAGTTTTTAGTCTGTTCTATGATAGAATGAGTTTATAAACGACATTATATAATTTATTAAGTTCATCAAGATGCTTACTAAGCAACTTTGAGCAGGAGGTGTCAAAATTTTAAAGTTTCCTTCTCTATTAAGTTTTCATTTTTCTCCTCCTTTCATATAAGCTTTTCGGTATTTTTAGTTTGATATTATCTATTGGAATTTTCTGTGATGGACTTTTCGCTATTGGTAAACTTTTCGGATCATTTATTATTTCGGATTCTATACTTCTCGGGTATAATATTATGATACAAACTTCTCGCATCTTATAAACATTTCGAACCCTATAGCTTTTTGGAACTTAATTAGTTTTGGTGGTAATCATTTTCGGTACCTTGTATTTTCGGTATTTAACTTTTCGGTATCTGCTCATCGATAGTTTTCGGTACCTCATATACAATTTTCGGTATCTTGAATTTAATAATTTTCGGTACCTGCAGTTTTCGGTACCTTGTCTTTTCGAAAATACTTAGTTTCTGATTCTCTTCTGTATAATATATGAAACTAAATCTATCACTTTAATCAAACCTCATAATAAAAATGCATTACACATACAGTCATATAAATGCATGAATCTATGAAATAAGGTTTTGGTTTTGGTTCCTGACACAAGTTGATTCCAAGTGGGAGATTTCAATCTCACTTGGAGTTGACAAGGTTTCTTTCGAGGCTCGAAGCTGCTAAACAACTTGAAGACCAACAGAACAAGGTGATTGAATCAAGGTAGAGCCTTGGTTGAGAATTGCAGATGATTCAAGATTGGATTCTGCAGAAATGAAGATGAACTCAGAGATTTAGGAAAAGTTGGTTCTGGTATGATGTTTGAGCCTCTGTAGTTCGCATGTTTGAAGTGTTAAGGTGGAGCCTTGTAATGGGAATGAGAGTTCTAGGCTCAAGGTGGAGATTGTTGGGATCTATGAGCCTAAACTCCGACGTATGTGGCCGGGAGATAATCGGAAAGAGGCATGTACGATCACAACTCATCTTTGGATTGATCAAAGCTTGAAAAGCGTTTAAGTCCCCAGATTAAACCTCAGTCTTTGGATTATCTTGGCACGCGACTAAAGGTCAGCGTTTGAAGCTCGAGTAAGGGAGGTTGATCTTGGCGGGTAGATGATCAAACGGCTCAGATCAATACTTAAAGAGTCGCATTCATGCTTTTATAAGTAAGAAGAAGCACGCGGTATAATAAACCAATGAGTTGGTATAAATCCTTAATCTATTGGTATAATTCCTTAAAGAATTGGTATAATTCTTTAAGGACTTGGTATAACACAGATTAGTTGGTATAATTTCTTGAAGAATTGGAATAATTCTTCAAGGTCTTGGTACAACACACGAAATTGGCACTGTGTACAAGAGATAAAGCGGTTGGTACAAGCTCGTCAATGCACAGTAGTTCCAACATAACACTTATAGATACCAGATGAATGAGTTCGAGTAGGTATCTTTGAGAGCTTGTAGATTTCGTTAGAGTGAGAATTAGCGAAAGTTGTAAACACGAAAGTCGTAGAGGGTGTGGAAATCTTGTAAACCCTTCTTTTCGTTTAATAAAAGAAGCTCTATTGGTCCGTGGACGTAGGCTGAAAGTCGCAGCCGCACAACGTTAAAGAATTGTGTTCTATTTTCATTTTCTTTGTTGTTTTTGCATTCGATCACTTCCAAGATTGCGTTTTTTGGATCGATCTTCATACTCACGTTAAAGAACAGCAAGTTGCGAATTGAGGGGTGCCGGAATTTCAACATAAGCCACGCTGGTCTATTTTTTATGCTATTTAATATTACAAACTCACATGGAAACAATATCATGACTCGATCGTCGACTATGTTTATAAGTTGATACAAACTTTGATTTGATTGCTTGCTAGATTTTAAGGTTATAAACGCTGAAATTTGATATTTTCTGGTATCCTTATAACGTCACATTTTCAATATATGACTTCTTCAGTCCAGCTTTCTAATACTGAAGTCACATCTCAGTCTTCGGTTTTTTTGGTGTCATGAAATTGATCACTCGAATATCAATCCAAATCCTTTGAAAGTAAGTCATGTTATTACATATAAGATTAGTTCTCCTGTGATAATGGGTGGTGCTATCTTGATTCATATAAGTAAGCGAAACCATTCCTTCCTATTCTTTTTTCCATGCATTATTGAAGATTGATATTTATTTTGTAGAGTTTTACAAACCACCTGTGTTGGAAGAGAAAGAGGATACTAAGCCAGACGATGCAGAAGCCATTTTTAGGGATTCTGGGGTGTATGCCTGTGCCACATAATGACTGATAAATAAAAATTGTTAGATTGAAATAATTATGAAGGAATGGATTGTGACCGAAGAAAAAATAAGAGGAGCGAATTGCAATGAACACCCTTTGAGATAATTTCCAATTTCCATCTCGGGAATTTATTCAGCGAACAACAAGTTCAAATTATTCCATCATATGAAATCCTATTATAATGTAATAGAGAAATGACATTTGTTTACTTGATCTTGCCTACAAGGTTACAAAAGGGAAACGACATTCACGTCTAAATGTGCGACAAATGAGATAATCAAGAAAATACAACCAGCTGCTAAACCTCTTGGATTCGAAGTTCACAAGAATAATTATAACATAAGTTCAATGTTTGAATTTTTAGGATAGGTTTCTGAAAGTTGCGATCCAAAGCTTTTACTACAATGTTTAGAATTTCAGTCCACCCATTTACGTATGCGGCAAGATTTGTGTCTGGTATCATCTATTTCATTTGATGCTTTTATCTTTGTTCTTTGCATCGTTCGAACTGGAATAAAAGCTATTACTGTTGTCGAGTTCATCGTTCTTTGCTGCATCTGAAACCAATGAAGAAGCTTTATGGGTAGCATATGCAAGAATCCACTATACGCCACCCGAATTTCAGATGTTGCAAAGAAAGATCAACTCAACAAGATTAATAATGCCAAGAACGAAGATAAAAGCATCAAATGAAAGAGATGATAAAAGGCACAAATCTAGGCCCGTACAACGTCACACTGCAAATGAGTAGACCGGATTCTATGCTTGTAAAAATAGCCGAGAATCGCAACTTTCAGAAACCTATCATAAAAATAAAACATTGAACTGACCTTGTAATTCTTCGAGCAGCATGCAACAAGCCATCATCATCATCATGCACATATCATATAGTCCTTGTTGGAAGCCGATTTTGGTTCTTGTCGAAAGCCCGAAAAGCATCCTTGAGCTCTCCTCAGAATCCATGTTAGTTCTTCATCTTCCGGGCCATGAGGTGAGAAACTCCAAGAAGTTACATAACCAGCTGCAGCAACCTCATTGATCATGTCCTGAAGATTGGCCTCAGTGGGATTTCGTCCTAGAGAGCGCATAACATTTCCGAGCTCCATACTAGTGATGCAGCAACATGTCAGGGTAGTCCAAGGGAACGTATAAAAAAAAGATGTTTGAGAGATGCTTCAATGCAGATAAATAAGAACTATGTAAGGTACATCATCGTAAGGGATATTCTGATATAAACTTCAAGTATACCGTATAACAATTCAACTATAAACATCGCACACCATTAGGTTATCTAATAACAACATTCTACATGTTTTGAAATATCTCAAGGGCGATTGATATCACGACGACAAACGTTAAAATGATCCTCAATTCCACCCCATACCGATTCATATATAACTAAAAGAGATCTATCCAATGAGAAATTGAGGTATGCGCGAGTTTTGCGGGTGACAACGAAAGGGAAGGGAAGGGAGGGAAGCTTAGGGCTGCGCGAGTTTTGCGTGTGACAACGGAATGAGGGGAAGTGTAGGGTAATTATTTAAAATCGGAGCATTTCAGTTTTACATTATTTGAAAATCTATATTTATCGTGACATCACCATTTGCCTTCTAGCTATTCCTCTCTCTTTGGCATCAATGAACAATGTGTAAGGTTTTTTGTCCCACTTCACCCTTATCTCATTACAATAGCAAAATTAATTACCCGCATTATTTAGCTATAATATTTATTCTTACATATTTATACAATGACGCTCAAGCAAAGGACGGCAGCACACATCTCATTCCTCTCAAAGCCATTACAGAAGATTGCAATTCAGCTAACTCTCGTTCATAGGCCAAAGCCCACGCCTTCACAACCAAGCAGCCCTCAGCCCACGTAGCCTCACTAAAACCCCTTCAACCACTCAAGCACACACTTCACTCTAACCTCTTCAAACCCTCACCCGAGGCTCACGCACCAATAGGGATGGCAAAATTTTTGTACCCCACCCATACCCATAGGATCCTACCCATTAATAATGGGTATGGGTAAGACCCAATTAAATTTAATGGGTATGGATCCAACCCATACCCAATAAAATTAATTATGGGTCTTAAGTGGGTATTATCCATTTACCCATTTTACCCAAATCAAACCCTAATTATTTTATTTCTCTCACTCTATTATCTCTCACATATGTCCCCAATCACTCGTTCTTCATTGATCCGAAGTTAGCCAATCGCCGATCGTCGTCACAAAGACCCTCGTCGAAAAAAAAATTCGTTTTGCAACTTTTACGTCAGAAACTCGACGCAAAAACGTTGTTTGCAACTTTTGTGACGGAATATCAGACACAATTTTGTGACGGTTTTTGAGTCGCAAATTTTTTCGACGGTTATGTCGTCCCAAATTTTCGACGGAAAATCGGTAGAAAATTTTTGCGACGAAAATATGTTGTTTGCGTCGCAAATTTTTGCAACAGAAAAATCGTCTAACAATCCTTCGCTATTTGTGAACATTTTTGTAGTGGTAATTCTCAAACATACGAACTAGGGGTGAAAGATGAGCCGAGCCGGCTCGAGTAAAGCTTGGCTCGAGCTTGTGACAATTGAGCTCGAGCTCGCTCATGAGTGCTCGAAAGCTCGTGAGGTGGCTCGTGAGGTTTTTTTGTTATTTTTTTTATACATGTTTTTATTATTTTTTATTAAAAACTCGAGCTCGATGAGTTTCGTGATCTCGAGCTCGAGTTCGAGCTCCGTTAGCTTTAACCGGCTCGGCTCGAGCTTGACGATGAAACGGTCGATTAGCTCGAGCTAAAATGAAAGGCAAGCTCAAGGCAATAAATGAGCCGAGTTTGGCTCGAGCTCGGCTCGTTTACACTTCTAATGTGAACAATTAAAAACTTTCGTAATTATATCTTATTTAGCGACTAAGATATCATCGTCATCGTTATATGAACTAATGCTACAAAAAGATTATCGACTTATCTAGTTAATGTTCTATTAAAAATTAAATATCCGTTTAATACCCAATTAATATCCGTTTACCCGTTAGTTCCATTGGGTTTGGGCATATACCCAATTATTAAGACCCATTAAATATTGTATAGGGTACATACCCAATTATTTAATTGGGTTTGGATATGGGTCTAGGTGTGTAATACCTGTAAATTTTAAACACGGGATTTTGATATAATTAATAGTGAAAAGACTTAGAAAATTTGAATATTATGTGTAAATTTAAGGGAGTGAAATTTGAGTGATGGCAAGCTTCAAGGATAAAACCCAAAACGGTTAAGGAGGAAAATTACAAAAAGAGAACCTTTCTTAGCCAAAGAGGAAAACTTCATCACCTACTTATCACCTCCTTGTCATCACGTGAGATATCCCAAGTTAAATATACAATTATACTTCAAAAACTTCATGAAGAAGAAAAGGAACAAGGAGAAGAAAAGGAGAGAAGAAAACCTTCAAACTCAACAACCAACGATCGGGAGCTCGGAAAAATCGTAGCTTAACTAACCTCGGACGTGAGGTAGGTGAAGATTTCATCTACAACACGTAAATGTTTTCGTTAAATCCGATTTTTAGTTCTCGAATTTCTGGTACTTTCGTGATGTTTTTGAAGTGTTATGATGCTTGTTCGAGCTCAACATATGAGTTCTATAATCTATTCAGGTGTTTATGTGAGTTAGAAGGATGTTTGTGTGATGAAATTTCTTGAAGAATTGAAGAACTTAGTGTTTTTCGCATAGTGTTCTTCATTTTCTGGGTTTACTTGTGTTTTGGGATGATTTCATGTTTTCGGGCCAGTTATTTTGCGAATTGTGAGGGAGTAAATGTTTTCGCGGGCCAGAGAGGATTCGCGAACCGTGAGACATCGTGGGCCGATTTTAGATTTTCGCGGGCCAGTTATTTTGCGAATTGTGAGGGAGAAAGGTTTTCGCGGGCTGAAGTTTTTCGCGAACCGTGAGACATCGCGGGCCGATTTTAGGTTTTTGCGGGCCAGAGAGTTCGCGAATAAGAAATAGATACGGGCCGAAAACCTGTTTTCACGGGCCAGAGAGTTCGCGAATAAGAGATAGATGCGGGCCGAAAACCAGTTTTCGCGGGCCGAAAGCCAGTTTTCGGGGGCTGAGGTCTTTCGCGAACCGTGAGACAGCGCGGAACGATTTTAAGTTTTCTCGGGCCGAAACTAGGTTTCGCGGGTCTGATCAAATGACTTCGCGAAATTTATTAAAATTTCAAACTTTGACCTGAAGTTTTTTTTTTAGGTTGACTAAGTTTTGAAAATAGATTTTCGCGAATTCATTTTGGGCATTTGCCTTATTTTTGACCCAATTCTTTTAAATAAAATTATTTTCAGCCTAAATCTTTTAAATTAAAATGTTATCGGGGTTTGACTAAGATTTCCGGGTCAATCCAAATTTTAAATTTAAAGGTTATTTTTGGGATTTAAAATATTCGGTCTATTATCGGATTTTAATATATTTATGACTTTTGAGATTTCAACTTTTTGTGATGTGTCGTGTGTGATTGATATTTATTTGCATTTCACGACATTTCATTTGTGGGAGATGGTATACCGTAATGTTACGGTGACACCTTACGGTGTCAACGAGCGGGGTAGATCGTGATCGCGTTGATGATTCATAAAAGAATCGAGGTTAGTACTCATATATGACACCTGACGGCAGACAGGCGTGATCGATCTGTCTACTCGGGCGTGAACGTCCCGAGGTGCAAAACCGTCTTTTATGTTATTTTTCGCGGAAGGAGCGACCTGGTAGGGCAGTAGCGTGAACGTCTAAACGCTATCAGTGTAGGCTACCGTGATTGTTATGGGCGCGCGAGGTGTCGAGTCTAACCTAGGGCCATGTGTTGAGATATGATAAGATGGATTGAGAGGTAAAAGTTGAGCGTGCATTTATGGTGAGATATTTTGGGATGATGGGTGAGCGCACGCTGCATTCATGCATGTTTTCACCTACTGGGCAATCGCTCAGTTTTATGTGTTGTAGGTACTATCGAGTCCGACGTCAAGGTACGTCGCGACTGAGGTGGGTTGATGGCGGTGACTCCACGGACTTTTGAGAGCGAGGTTGTACATGGATGAAGACCTGTGGAGCGGCATTAGGGCATTTTAATATTTTGAATATTTTGGGGCTACGGCCTTTGTAAATATACGACTTAGTAACCCGTACTTACTATAATATATTCTATTTTACGAAAAACGTTTTTGTAAAATGGGTCTTCCGCGGCTTTCGTTGCGGAAATCCGCCACTGATAGTATTTAGAAATGAGGGTCGCCACAAGGTGGGTATGTCCTACCCTACCCATTGCTATCTCTACACACCAATCATACATACACAATCGACCCGAGAAGAAAAAGGGAAGCGAGCACAAAAACTCACGGCGGAACATCTCATCAAAGCGCACACCTCAGATTCTTGACGGCCTTCGAAGTGGTTTCATCCCCGATAATACAAAGGGAGACCCCGAGGGAACACAACATGCGAAGTTTTACATTGTGTTTAATATTTTCTATGATGTCTACGTTGATTACTTTGTTCTTTTCGTTTC
The DNA here is from genome assembly GCA_028392965.1 of Lindernia subracemosa. Lineage (NCBI taxonomy): Eukaryota > Viridiplantae > Streptophyta > Magnoliopsida > Lamiales > Linderniaceae > Vandellia > Vandellia subracemosa. The sequence goes on from JAQPCC010000044.1 coordinate 920,355, forward strand.
TTAATATGATAACCTAACTTCTTTTGTGATTAAGGCTGTGTTAGGTCAAATTACAACTATGTATTAATGCTATTCATATTCTGTTTAATCGTATGAGTCAAGTTATGTGTTTCTTGTTTGAGTTTATTGCTTGCGTGTGCCGGATCAACATAAGCATGATCTTTGATTGGTTTATGAGACGAACAAACTTATTATACCTGTTAAAACAATAAGCATTGAACACCACTACGTAAAACCGACCAGCATGGAATTCTGTTTCGTATGTGTGGTTTTCGAGACCTTAGGCGCCGAAAGCATTTAAATTTGGAGAATTTCATAAAGACTGAATTCGTGCGTATAGACTACAGTCATATAGACATATAGGGATTGGTTCTCTGTCGCATAGGATCGCTACCGCGGGACAAACGAGTAGTGATTATCTTAGAAAATTCTACGTTGACTTATGATTGATTTGTGTCGAGCATTGTCTTGATCACGTTTTCGTTAATTGATTCAATCTGTTATCTTTATTTGCTTTTGATTTCTTATTTGCGTTTTTTATTTAATTTGTCTTTAATCAAATCTTTTAAAAAAAATAAATAATAATAATAAAAATAAAAACAATTTTTAATCTAAATTAGGATTATGAATAATTTCTTAGAATTAATCGAGCTGTCTTCGTGGATCGATACTCCGACTTACGTCCGTTTACTACTTGCACGACCTTATACACTTGCTAGTATTCGAGCGTGTCAGTGCCCTCCGAATATCATACGAGAATTAGATAATGTAAATGGTATGTACTTTTGTATGTATTATTAGATAAATGTTCTTATTTATTTGAGGCACGTCGTTTATTTATTATAGAATTATTTGGCATCAGATAGTACAATAAATAAATGAAATCCATATATATCGAGCTAAGTCATTGATTCTCATAGTAACATTATCTCTGGCTAGAATATATAAATTGACTCGTGTTACACATTGAAGGTGGTTTGGTAATAGTGTCATAGTGTCGAGTCCACTGAGTTTGACATAGAATATGGCTCTCCCTCGATCGGGACAAATGTGAAGGGTTCATATGCATTGACGAAAATCTCTAGTCGGTTTATAAGAATTTATTTGATCCCATTCTTTCTCAAATCAGGATCTGTACGGCACCACGATGAATACAACACTCTCGATTCCTCTTGGTACCGATTGAAATGAATCTAGAGAGTCGTGCTTAAAAAGAACTATCTACGTTTAGTGTGTATGTGTCTTTGGCCTTATGGCTTGAAGTCCAATAAGACCGGGATTGTGAACTAATGTTGTACATTAGAGATGCTAATATAATTTAAGACTTAGAGAGTCTAACTTCTTAAATAATATGATTATGTGTGAGCTTAAGTGGACTAATTAATTAGGTTAAAGTTACTTATGTTCACAAGTTTGATTTGATCAAGTATTGTTTTTGTATTGGGCCACATACTGAATGCGGATTAGGTCAACTATTATTCTCTATTTGGCAAATTATAACTTAAACCCAATAATATTCAAAATCCTAGTTTGACTAGGGTTTACACTATTGAGGTTTATGCCCGATATGTCGTACGAGGATTAGATAGTACGAGGTCATTAGTATAATTTTGTTGTGTTTAACTTTTGTAATTACCCACCATAATCCTGGTGGGACCCCTTTGTAATTTGTAGGTTTAGGCGCAATATACGTTCTCTTCATTTTCCCACTAGACGATTCCTCGCCTTGTCTTCTTTTAGTGCTTTGAAAATTGCGGGATTCCATCTCCAACCTTTCAGCGCGTATCACTGCTGCTCTTAACTTTCCATACCATTTCATGTCTGATGGAGTAATGCGATTTCAAATCGTATATCGAAGTCCTGCCTCAAACCTTCGGCATTTATTTCTTTCAGTGGCGACCATATGAGAGGCATAATCGGATAGCTGGTTAAACAGTACTTCGTATTCAGCTACCGATTTGTTTCCTTGTTTTAATTCAAGGAATTCTTTCTCCTTCTGATCTTTATAGACTTCGGGCATGTAGGTGTCATTAAATTCTCTCAGAAAATCCTCCCAAGTCAGTACTGGTGGATGAATCATACTGTTCGGGACAGTTTCCCACCATTCATACGCATGCCCTTGTAAGAGTGAGACGGCATAATTAAACTTTTCTTGAGGCGTGCATCGCATCATGTTCAACACTCTTTCTGTTCGCTTTAACCATGTCTCCGCCTCAGCGGGATTAGTTGTACCCATAAAATCCACAGCACCCATCTTTCGTAACTTATCATATTGTCGTTCACGGGGGATTGTCAGGGGGTTTTCATGCTCATATTGCATAAGCGTATGAGATGAATGTGATTATGGTACGGCCGTTCTTCCTCCTCCCTCTATCGTAGGTTCATCGTGTTCTATATGCATGGGTTCATTCGTTGCCCTTTGCCTAAATATGCAAAAAGATGTTCAGGGCAACTATCAAAGTCACAGATAACATGCAAGTGTCTACAGAACCTAAAACCTAGGCTCTGATACCATACACATGTAACGTCCCCGTTCCTATTCCTTAATGTGCACGTATATCTATAAAACATTCGCATAAATTTTATTTTTCGCCTTTCATAAACATTCAGGTAACATACAAACGGGGCGCACATCTAGACGTATTCACTTTCACACATAATATACATATCATGCTTATTTCAGCAAAACCCAACGGTCTATAATATTTCATTAATCTACATGCAAACGATGAACAAAGTGGAGCAGGATGAGAGCGTAGCCGGCCGACCTTGAATCCATGTCTGTACGCGGAAGCTTTACTTTAAAACCGTTCGGTCGTTATCTAGAACAACTGTGAAGACAACTATTCAGAGTATGATTGCAACATGTAAATTCATAACTATAAAACTGTAAACAGATAGCATTTAATTTATCGAATTCATATAATCATCATTCCATCGTATAATCATTCCGTCAAATACGAAACCATGTAATCATTGTTCATATAATTCTTTCGAATCATCGTTCATGTGATTCCTATAACATATGCAATTCTATATGATCATACTCCCGTTAGGAACCGGCTCGACTCGAACTATCAAATATATGTGTGCCCATGCATGGGACTCTGTAGGCATTTCTTTCTTTTGGTGCCTGTACAGGACTCTGTCATCCCTCGATTTGTAGGGACGTAACCGTGGCATAATATCTCGCATCATCCGAAGCCGTAGCAGTCATAACGGTTTCTCCCTTTTCTTTACGTGTAAATGTATATGACATATAATACAAAGCAATGCGTAACAAGCCAATTTCCGAATATTGTATATCACATACTCATCATTCAATTTCTTCATATATCACATAACGTATGACGTCGATTCACATGATACAGATAGAAGAATTAATCAAGAAATTCACATATAGCACATAAGTACACGTTGCTGATCATACTCACATATTCACGCTTATAACCCTTTCCTTTAGTCGACTTTGTCCTTGTCTTTTTCGGGATCTCGACCTATAATCATATCAGTCCAACAATAAATATGCAGTCTATGAGAGTATTCTATATGCATTCTGTAAATAACTTAAGTCTGACTATTGTCCTTTGATATATTTCGGTATCTCACATTTTCGGGATAAGTATTTTTGGATATTCAGTATTTGTGGAAATTATATTTTCGGTACCTTATCATTTTTGGGACATATGTTTTCAGTAAAATACTCATTCGGATACTTTCAGTATCCGCTTAACTTTTTCGGGTACCATTCTTATTCAGTTACTTTCGGTTATTACATTTACTTTCGGGTAATTACTTTCAGTCGCATAAGAATTTCGGGTACCATTCCTATTCGAATAACTTTAAGTTTTCGGGTGCCATGTTTCTTTGAACAATATTCAACATTTTCGGAACTTATATTTTTGATACCTTATTATTTTCGGATGACATGTTTATTCGAATAATTTTCGAATAACATGTTTATTCAGATAAATTCCAGTATTCCATTTTTCGGGTAACATTTCTATTCGAATGACTTTAAATTTTCAGGAACATATCTATTCGAATAATCTTTAAATTTTTTTTAATACATATATATTTGAGTAACTTAAATTTTTCGGATGCATACCTAAACTAAATTTTCGGGCAGTCTATTTATTCGAACAGCTCTAAATTTTCGGGTACTAATTATTCTGATTCATTTCGATACGATCATATCTTCAATCTTTCTTCATGTCTTCCTACCTACACATCTTCTATATGAGTTTTTCTCCTATCTTATATCCGAAAACAATTATATATTTATATGAATATGAATCATGCATATATATATATTATATATGTTCCAATTTTTCCTATGAAAGATAGCTTTATTCATGAATATCAAACCATAATTTACCTCACGTTCTTCACCCGTTAGTTTCTTTTCTCCTATTTTTCTTCTGAAAGCTTTCGTCTCCTTTCTTATGAAGTAACTTTATTCATTTATATTTCGTTTGTTTGGTATTTATTAAGTATATATGAAGTAGGAGGTGTCAATTTTTCCTACTTTGCTTTTTATTTACGTTTTCCCTTCTTTTAAGTATTTCTTTGATTTAATAATATTTTCGAGTCCATGTAAAAATTTTCGAATGATAACTGTTATTTTATAAATTTTCGGGTAAAATTTTCGGCTCAAATATTTTCGGGTACATATTTTCGCCGTTTTATTTTTCGGCTCAAACCAGAGACTTAAAACTTTTCGGGTCTTTATACTTTCGGCGTTCTTTTTATTATCGGGCTTAAATTCGAACATTAAAATTTTTCGGGCTCCAATCTTTTCGGTATCTTTATATTAATACTTTTCGATATCTAGCTTTTCGGTATCTGCTCATAGATAATTTTCGGTACCTAAAAATTTCGGTACCTTATCTTTTTCGATACCTTGTACTTATCGGTAACTCTTATTTAGTTTCTGATTTTTCTTCTATAATACACAAAACAGTCTATTACCTTAACCAAGTCTTATAATACATATGCATCACACATGCAGTCATATAAATGCATGAACTTATGAAATCGAGTTTCGGTTTCGGTTCCTGACATATCATAAATGCTAATGACGAAATCTATACCAAAGATCAATATATTCCATAAACGTTTAAAAGAATAACTGAATTGCAAACTATTTTGGAATCCGAGCGATCAAGTTTTAAAACTGAAAAGAAAAAACTTTTAGAAGAGATTTCTACTCTTAAAGATTCGTCAAAGTTAAGTTCTTCAAGTCCTAGCATGAAAACTAAACCTTTACTTGCTATGTCCTCAGAAAAACATCTAAGAGCGAGACCTACAACGCAAGCACGGATGCCCAAGGCAGAAGTAAACAATAAAAGCACGAAAGACATCCTTAGTCATCAATCTCTTAGAAATGTTTTTCAGATGTATCAAAAACAAAAGATGATTAAATATGCTTTTCAATACAAGTCTCCTTATTCTAAGAAGCAAAATCCAAAAACAAATAATGATTTTACATCTAAAAGCTTAAAGCGCAATACCATGTCTCCAAAAGTATCGAAAGTTACTTCTAAATCAAAATTTATCAAAAACACTTGGAGAACAACACCTATACCAATACAACAAATAATGGCTTGGGTACCAAAAACAACACATAATCTGATGCAAAAATCCATATAAGTGATCAGATCAGATAACGTCACAGAGTTTAAGAACAAACCACTCAAGGATTTCTACTACTCTCTAGGAATTTCACATCAATTCTAAGCAGCTCGAATTCTTCACCAAAACGGTATAGTGGAACGAAGAAATAGAACGCTGATTGACGCAGCACGAACAATGCTGAACAACTCTAATCTTCTCCACTTTCTATGGGTTGAAGCAGTCAATACCGCTTGTTTCACGCAAACAGAACAAGCATCAACAAACGGTTTGACAAAACACCCTATGAGCTAATTAATAACCGAGTACCGAATATCAAATTTCTACGGATCTTTGGATGTAAGTGCTTCTTGATCAACGTGTTAGGTCCGTTCTTTACAATCAAGGAAGAATCAATACTCAATCAAGATGAATTACGTTTAGGATTTGAGAAATTAGGTTTGAAGGTAATTAGCAATGAGAGGGAAGAGTGTTCTTCAAACTAAGATTTTTTCATATCATATCAAGTGTGTACATTAAGCTTGGAATTATGAGAGTTATTGACCTTTAGAAGCTACTCTAGCTATTTATACCATACTTATGGTATATTTACAAGTAGGTCCCTATACTAATATATATTTACACACTTGGTTGGCGCAATACTAAAGATAGCTTACAAATAGAACACAACTAAAATGTTGTTAGGATCATTTTCTAGTGTTAATCATATAATTTGTATTGATGTATTTCTTATTGGGTTAGTATCTTAATGAGTTTGTTAGTTGGGGGCACTCTTGTAATTATACCAAAGAATGTCTTGGTATAAATGGTGGGCTAGGACTTATTTTAATGTAACACTTCCCATTTGAGAAAAGAAGTCTATTTTGAGCTAAACCTAGAAAAGCGTGAACTCTCTCTACACAAAACAGCCGCCACCTTCACATAAAATATGCACAAACACACACTCGAAGGTGTGCACTATTCCATTGAGTTTGAGAGCTCTAGCTTGGATTAGGGACGAACAAGTGGTATCAGAGCCACCGTGAGGCTTGGGTGGAAGTGTTCTAACTTCGTTGGATCGATTTTTACATGTTTGTTCTGTTGAAGATTCAAAAACCCATTTTTAAGCTTTTCGCAACATGAACTTCGCGTTTTTTGCTTCGTTTTGGGTTTTGACTGGGGTTTTTGAGTAGTTCTGTGCCGATTCTATCATTCTAGCTCATTACCCAGTAGTTTCCAGCTCTTTTATGCATTTTCTAAGCTCTACGACCTTCAAAATCGATGTTTTCGGTACCAGAACTGTGCTTTTCAGTACAAGAACACGCTTATTTCTGCAGGAAAAGTTTTCGGCACTGAGGTTTTCGCAGCTACAGTGCCTCCAGAAATTTTCGCATTCCAAAAGTTCTCGGCACTGAAGTTTTCGCTGCTACAGTGCTCTCCAAAGTTTTCGCAATCTTAAAAGTTTTCGGCACTGATGTTTTCGCCGCTACAGTGTCTCAAAAAGTTTTTGCAATCAACCAAAGTTTTCGACACTGAGGTTTTCGTCGCTAAAGTGTCTTCAAAAACTTTTCGGTATCTCAAAGTTTTCGGTGCCACAAAGTTTTCGGTATCTTTAAGTTTTCGGCATCTAAAAGTTTCGGCACTTCTAACTTCTCGGACTAGCAAACTTTTCGGTACTCTGTCTTTTCCCGAAAACTCATTTTAAAACGAAAACTCCCTTACGAAAACATAAAACCTTTCGGACTCAGAAACTTTTCGGCAACAATCTTCAACTTAATTCTTCAATTCAAGCACTCTCGATCCAAAGACAATTTTAAAAACCCACCCAATACATCACACGTTCCACTTCAAGCAAATCTCACTCACACTTTATTGAAACAGAAAATGGACGCATATAGCATGGGAAGCGACATGAGGCCACCTGTTCTTAGACAGGGGGAATACTCTATATGGAGAGACATGTTAATCACGTTCATAGAGACGAAAGACCAAGGTTAGAACCTGCTCGAATCCATCAATCAAGGTCCAGCCCAATTCTGGCAAATTGTCCCAGCTGCCCCAAACAATAATCCACCGATAGAAGAGTTACGTACTCTTAAGACACCGGATCAGCTCACGGAAGAGGAGAGAATCCTCCTAAAGGCCGATCAACTTGCCAAGTCTTACCTTATGCAGTCCATCCCCAATGAAATTTACATTCAAATTAACAGTGCCAAAATGGCAAAGGAAATGTGGGGCTCTTGACCTGCTCATGCAAGGAACTGATGTTAGTGTGATGACCAGGATCACTAACACCTACACTGCTTATGACTTATTCAAAGCACGAAAAGGAGAGTCCCTGCTGGAGACTTATCAAAGATTTGTCATCATACTCAACAAGTTGAAGATTGCTGGGGTTACCAAGGGACAATTGGAAATAAATGTCAAGTTCCTGAACTCACTTCTCCCAGGATGGGACCAAACTGCCATTTTTATGAGGCAGATGAAGGACTTGACCCAGATCAACATCCACACACTCTTTGACAACCTCAACCAGTACGCAAGATGCATTCCAGGAGAAAGAGAGGTGACTAGAGATATGGGGATGGAGTCTGCAACATTTATTTCCGATGGGCCATCCAAGAAAATGTCGAAGGACAAGGTAGTTGTGCAACCGACCGCTGAGAAGGAAGGAGAGTCGGAATCTGACTCTGACGAGGATAGACAGGAATTTATGAAGCACATGGCATTGATCACTAGCTCGATGGCCAAGAGGTTCTTCAAAAAGGGAGGGTCCTCATCAAATCGCCAAAGGACTACTTCTGGCTCTAAGCTAAGAGACCAAGCCATGGACACCTCAGAGCAGAAAAATGCACAAACTGCTCCTAAATGCTACAACTGCGGCAAGCCTGGTCAATATGCCAGAGAATGCCGAGCCCCAAAGAAGAAGGATGCCAACTATTACATGAGAAAAGCTAAGTTGGCAGAGCAATAGGAAGTTGGGGTGGTGTTGATGGCTGAGCAAGATCACTGGCTCGATAATACTTCGGACAGTGAGGAGGAAAACGTAGCACTGATGGCACGCATTGAAGAAAGCTCGGGAGCAGAGGCCTCGGGAAGAGATTCAAACTCAGAATGCCTAGTCGCAACGGAGACCGTTGAGGTAACCAAAGAAGAACTTGAATCTCTTATAAAATTGCAAGATGAGTTAACTTCCTTAAATACGTCTAGAAAAGTAGACAAAAGGAGGATTAAAGATCTAGAGGACAGGTTAGCAAATAATCAACGAGTCCTTGAACAAACCTTAATAGAAAAAGGAAATGAGATGACTCGTGTAGTAATCGCAAATGAGAAGATCACTGGTCTGGAAAAACAAATTGTACAATTTGAATCCAAGTTCAGCACTACAACTCATGAGATCAAGTCCTCAGAAAACGATGTCAAGGATAGCATAGGGAGATATGAAATGATACATAAGGAAATGTTACGATTATACTCCAAAATTAAGAAATTGGAGGATATTATAACCAAAAGGGCACATACGGATCAAACAATCTTTTTAAATCAACCCGCCGATACTGAATTCTACCATCCTCTTTCTGGCATCGGGTTCAACAATCCCCAAAACCTAAGGAAATGTAATGTTCTACAATTTTATGACATTAGGTATATGGAATTAAGCATAACTCATCTAATGCCCTTTATAAATCACTCTGAAATCTTAAGATTAGAAGAGGAAATACGAAAAAGGGCACGAGCTGAAATTGAGTATAATTATACGGACTTGAACAACAGTTATAAAACTAGGTTTTGTCCAGCAATAACTGAGTTCGAGTTCGAAATCCCTCGACCCCTCGAAGGTGAAACCTTAGGGCAGTCCTCGAGTGAATCTACTACATCAGAGCATCCAGACTCATCCTGGTACATGCCCGAATGTATAAAGAAAATAGCAGAACTTCACTCTGCTTTAGATAACGAAAGAAAAACTTTTGAGAGTGAAAAACAAACGCTCTTGAAAGAAATCGCTCATTTAAAGAACACTCCTGCCTCTATTGAAAGCAGAGCACCTAAATTTCCTAAACTTCCTCTTAAATCTTCCCTTACTAACCCAATTCCTTTCAATTCCACAGGCTCTCTAAAGAAAACGTGGATTAAGAAAGGAGACAAAAAGAAGGAAAAACATGATTTCAATGATGTTTTGTATTTAAAAGTTTCTCCTTCTAGAAACAAGTCGTTTTATTTTGATCAGTCTGTACTTAACTCTCTAGACTATGTTCATCCTTGCAATTCCAAACTCGATCGTCGTTTACATTATTCTTCTAAAATGTTTTCTAAATTTGCTCTATCTAAGAAAAGGAAACGATCAATCATTAAAAATAACAACAAACCTGCAAAAACTAAGACAACCCAACATTGGATCCCCAAGGTGAAACCTAAGGGAACCATGAGCCAAACCACGATAAGAAAATGGGTACCTAAGCCTAAACAAAATCCTTCCGCTGTAGCTCAAACGAAAACTAGGCTAGGTAAAGTGTCTTTTAAAACTAACAATGATAGAGGAGGCGGACCCATTTTCAAATGGGTACCTAAAACCCTCTAGTTCCTGTTTTGCAGGTCACTCATGTGTGGTATTTAGATTCCGGTTGCTCCACACACATGACGGGAAACAAAGAGCTGCTGAGCAACTACAAGGAAAAATACGGAGGAATAGTCCGTTTCGGGAACAGTGATGGTGCCACGATCCGAGGTTATGGAGATCTAATTTGCAACCGGCTGACCATCAAAGGAGTTTCCCATGTAGAAGGATTGACACACAACCTCTTCTCGATCGGGCAATTCTGCGATCGAGGTCTACAAGTTTTGTTTCGTCAAAAGAGGTGCACAATTGTGAATGAGATGGGTGAAGAACTCCTGGTAGGTACTCGAAGGACAAATCTCTACACAATTGATGTGCGATCAATCAAACCTTCAACGACGATATGCCTTATCAGTAAAGCGTCATTCTCTCAAAACGAGCTCTGGCATCGTCGACTGTCTCATCTAAACCTCAAAACCATCAACAAGCTAGCAACCAACAAGCTGGTTCTCGGACTTCCAGCACTGAAGTATCAAAAGGAACACCTTTGCTCAGCCTGTGAAAGAGGGAAAATGAAGAAAGCGTCTCACTCCACTAAACCAATACCGTCGTCATCACGACCACTGGAGCTGCTTCACATTGATTTGTGCGGCCCCATGAGAACAGAGAGCCTAAGCGGACGAAAGTACATGATGGTCATAGTAGACGATTTTTCAAGATTTGCATGGGTCCAGTTCCTGAGATCAAAAGATGAGACATCAGTTCAAATTCCGATCTTTGTAAAAGCAACGCAGAACCTACTCGAATGTACAGTCCAAGTGATCCGATCAGATAATGGCACTGAGTTCAAGAATCAGACTCTCAGTAAATTCTATGAGACTCTTGGCATCACGCAACAATTTGCTGCTGTCCGAACCCCTCAACAAAATGGAGTGGTCGAACGACGAAACCGAACCCTAGTTGAAGTTGCAAGAACCATGCTGTTGCAGTCATCGTTACCCCACTTCCTTTGGGCAGAAGCAATGAACACTGCTTGCTACACTCAAAACCGAACAACTATTCATCAAAGATTCGGAAAAACACCATATGACCTTCTCTACCAAAGAACGCCAAGCATCGCCCACTTCAAGATATTTGGTTGCAAATGCTTCATAGCCAATGATCGAGAGGAAAGATCGAAACTGGACCCCAAAGCTATTGAAGGAATATTTGTGGGATACTCCACCCAATCAAAGGCGTACCGAGTCTACCTGAAGGAAAAGAGAACGGTCATGGAAAGCATCAATGTTAATTTCGATGGAAGAATCGAAGCAGCTTCCCCACAACACAGTGGAGAACCCGGACAATCAACCACAATAGCTTCTGAGCACAACAGTTCAGAACCTGAAATGATAGTTGGAGTCGTGGCTCACAACCAGCCAGAAGCCGCTTCTCATACTGATCATGCACAGATGCCTAGAACAAATCAAGAAACTCAAGAGGAGCTGGAATTGGACATGCTGTTCGAAAATCTGTACTTTCATCCTCCATCAACCCAACAGACATACGACCCAATTCCAGACTATACAGAACCAGCAACTGACTTGGAACCTGACATCGAAACAACTGACCTTGGTCCGAGTAATCAACCCGCTGAGTCCGATCCCATTCCACAAGAATTCGTCGAGCTATCCGACGCAGACGACTCAATTCTCCCTCACGAAAGAAAATGGACTCGAAGTCACCCATCATCGCAAATAATTGGCGATCCCTCAGCCGGTGTTCGAACCAGGGGCTCTACATCAAATGAGTGTTAGTATGCATGTTTCTTGAGTCAAACCGAACCCACAAAGATCTCAGAGGCACTTAACGACCCGGACTGGATAATTGTCATGCAAGAAGAGATCAATTAGTTCGAGCGTCTCAAAGTTTGGAATCTAGTTCCTCGACCATTGGGACAGACTGTCATTGGAACCAAGTGGATCTTTAAGAGCAAAAAGGATGAGGATGGTATCGTAATTAGGCTTGTCAATGGGGAGGGGATTCCCCGTCCCCGCGGGGATTCGTCCCGAACAAGGCGGGGAATCCCCGATTTTTTATCCCCGTGGGGCGGAGACGGGGAGAGATCTCCCCCCGTTGGCGGGGATGGGGCGGGGACGGGGATTGATCTCGCCCCGTGGGGTTCCCCGCCCCGTTCCCCGATACTATATTATATAATATAAATAATATTTATTATATCTAATCAATATTATTATAATATAAATAATATTTAAAAATATTTATTATACTCATTTTATATTACTATAATATAAATAATATTTAAAATATAATTTAAATAATATATTTAATTTATATATTATAATATAAATATTTTTTTTTTTAAAAAAAATCGCGGGGCGGGGATCCCCGCGGGGACGGGGACGGGGATGGGGATTCTCAATGGACGCGGGGATGGGGCCGGGGATTAGGTCCCCGTCCCCGCCCCGCCCCGTTGACATCCCTAATCGTAATACGAAATAAGGCAAGACTCGTAGCTAAGGGGTATAACCAACAAGAAGGGATTGATTATGACGAGACATTTGCCCCTGTAGCAAGGATTGAGGCAATTCGCCTATTCCTGGCTTATGCAGCACACAAAGACTTCACTGTGTATCAAATGGACGTCAAGACGGCCTTCTTAAATGGTATTCTCAAGGAGGAGGTCTACGTCTCTCAGCCAGATGGATTCACCAGTGAAGAACACCCAGACTTTGTGTACCGACTAGATAAAGCACTTTATGGACTCAAACAAGCCCCTGGAGCTTGGTACGAAGTCTTGTCGGATTTTCTCACGAATGCTGGCTTCACAAAGGGAAAGATCGATACCACACTGTTCATCAAACACCATGGTTCTGATATAATGCTCGTACAAATATACGTGGACGACATCATCTTCGGATCATCTAACTCAGATCTTTGCATGGAGTTTAGTAAACTCATGAAGACCAAATTCGAAATGAGTATGATGGGAGAGATGTCCTTCTTCCTTGGACTGCAAATCAGACAACTCCAAGATGGAATATTCATAAATCAGTCCAAATACATCCACGACATTCTCAAGAAATACGGCATGGAGTCGAGCACACCGATAAGTACTCCGATGTCAACCACATGCAAGTTGGACTCTGATCCATCTGGCAAACCAATTGATGTCACCTACTATCGTGGAATCATCGGGTCTCTTCTCTACCTTACTGCTAGTCGCCCGGATATTGTCTTCTCAACATGTCTCTGCGCAAGGTTCCAAGCAAATCCAAAGGAGTCGCATCTACATGCAGTAAAACGTATCCTTAAATATTTAAAAGGAACTCCAAATATCGGCCTCTGGTATCCTAAGGGCTCAGGTATGAAATTAATAGGGTACTCTGATGCTGACTTCGCTGGCTGTAGAATTGGCAGAAAAAGCACTTCGGGAAGCGCTCAGTTCTTGGGAGATAAGCTCGTGTGCTGGTCTTCCAAGAAGCAGAACTGCGTTTCAACATCGACGGCAGAGGCAGAATATGTCGCTGCTGCCAGTTGTTGTTCGCAAATTCTGTGGATGCGCACCCAACTAAGGGACTACGGATTCGATTTAAATCGAATACCTATTTATAGTGACTCCAAAAGTGCCATTGCAATTACTTGCAACCATGTTCATCACTCACGCACAAAACACATAGATTTAAGATATCACTTCATAAAAGATCACGTGGAACAAGGTACAATTGAACTATACTTCATAAGCACAGAGCTACAACTTGCTGATTTATTTACAAAAGCTTTGGATGAAAAACGATTCCAATTCTTAGTCTCTAAATTGGGCATGTTGAATCTCAATTATTAAGTCAATTGACCCTTAGAAAATTAATTCTTATCTATGTGGCATAACTATTTCCTATATGTGCATTTTTTTCTTTTATTTTGTTATTTTAGTTACATTTCTACTTCATGAATAAAAGCTCAAAAATAAAGTTCGAAAACTGGTATGATTATTCTAACGAGATATGCTCAAATTTAGGGGGAGAAACCTTGATTATGCTTCGCAACATTTCAAAAAAAGGGGGAGGAAAAGTACTAAATTCTTTAAAAAAACATTTTGCGAACGCATCGGTCAAGGGGGAGTATTTCAATATTAAATGTACATCATTGAGGGGGAGTAAGAATTTGATGAATTCTATGCTATGTTGTTAAGGGGGAGAATCAGCATTATTGAAATTTATTAAGTCAAAAAGGTTTTCGCAATGTCTTAAGTCAGAAAAGGTTTTAGGTTTTCGCTACTCTCGCAAATTTCAAAAAGTTTTCGCAAGTCATCTTCTATTGGGCCCTTTCGCTAACCTTTCTCAAAATATTTCCGGCCCAAGCCCAAAGTTTACCGAAAACTTTTTAAGCTTCCACGAGAAGTTTTCGCAACGTCAAAACCTTTTCGATCCCTACCAAAGTTTTCGCAACCTTTTTCTTTACTCTCCAACTCGAATCTCTATTATTTCTATTTCACGCTCATTTCGTGCCCTTCTGCCTTCTTCGAACTCTCTTAAATCATCACAAACTGGTAATGAACCTCATGAACTAATAGTTTTCTCCCAGTTTTGATCTAATAGCAGGTTTTCGGCAAAAGAACTGAGGATTCGATGTGCTTAACGACACGATTGATGTTGTTTAGGGATGGGTTTATCGATTTTATACCCAAAAATCTCGATTACTTGAAAATGAATCGAGATTTGGGGTTGAAATCGACAAAATCGCAGCTCATATAAGTTTTCGGGGCTAGAACCTGCGTTAAAACCCCAAAAACTTAAGTTTTCGGCAAAAACAAACTTTTCGGAGATTTTACTGTTTTCGGCACTCAAAGTATAAAAAGAGTTTTCGGCATAATCAACCTTTCGGCATAAACTAACTTTTCGAAAATTTCACTGTTTTCGATATAAAGGTTGTTTACAAACTTTTCGGCAAGTCAAAGTCAACAAAAACTTTTCGCACTACAAGTTTTCGGGATTATCTAACTTTTCGCAAGAGAAAGTTTTCGGACTGAAAAGTTTTCGAGGATCACTGTTTTCGGCTTTCAAAACTTTTCGGCACATACCGAAAACTATACTTCAAAATTTTTTTGACAAAAATTAGCTTTTCGCAAACGAAAGTTTTCGGACTGACAAGTTTTCGAGAATCACTGTTTTCGGCTTTCTAAAACTTTTCTGCACATATCGAAAACTATACTTAAGAAAATTTTCGGCACAAACTAGCTTTTCGCAAGAGAAAGTTTTCAGACTGAAAAGTTTTCGAGGATCACTGTTTTCGGCTTTAAAAAAACTTTTCGGCACATATCGAAAACTATACTTAAGAAAATTTTCGACATTAACTAGCTTTTCGCAAAAGAAAGTTTTCGGACTGAAAAGTTTTCGAGGATCACTGTTTTCGGCTTTCAAAACTTTTCGACACATACCGAAAACTATACTTAAGAAAATTTTCGACATAAATTAGGTTTTCGCAGGAGAAAGTTTTCGCGAGAATACACTGTTTTCGGCTCTCAAAACTTCTTAACATTATACCGAAAACTATACTTAAGCAATTCTTTGAAAGCTTTTGATATGCCTCAACTTTTCGGAAGAAACTTAGAACCTTTTCTTAAAACAAAACGTTGACCTCATATTTTGACTATATGTTTATTTTAAAATAAAATCTATTATCTGTTCGGTCATTCTAACGAACATTTTTTCAGATCATTAAAGAATGGCGAACTTGACCATTGACGAGGTGTATCCCACAACCAAATGGATCGGGACGACATAAAATAACTTCCAACTTGATCCCGACAAATTCAAATGTCCCGACCCAATCATAGTGGCTGTGCTTCAAACACATCCTTTATGGAACGCCATCACAGCCACTACCAAAGTGCCCGAAGTCTACCTTCAACAACTCTGGGGCACGATGAAGAGAAGATAGCCGATGATGAATTCGTCTTCTATGAAGCTCAAGTACAAAACACAACAATAACAATAACAAAGGAGCTTCTACAACAAGTGCTACATCTTCCCATCCTTCCAGTCTACGAGGATCTCGCCGACGACGACGAAATTAAGGAAGGACTTTTGAAGCTGGGATACCGTCCACCGCTGAACCTTCTATCTGGATTCGTTCAAGGGATGATGCCCTATCCATGGAGAACACTATTCAACATCATCAACAAGTGTCTCTCACCATGCAGGATTTGACAGAGAAAACATCAACATCCTCCGCTTGCAACACAACATCATCTACAACAAACCCTACGACTACGCAACTATAATCATGGCGGACCTGGATAACCAACTACGTCACCGGGACAGCCGCACCATCAAGAATCGAGTCATTCCCTACTTGCGGTGGTTCTCTCTCATTATTCAAAGATCAATGACAACCAATCCAGAGATCCCACCTCGAGACGAAGTCGAGAACTTCACGCCGCCAAAATTAAAGTATCTCGTGAAAAAGAAGGCGGAGCCGAAATGGGAGAAATGCCCTATGATGATCCCGTCCATCTTCTACAGAATGCCAATCCCGATGCCGTTCAAGAGTACTGCGACCAGTATCGCCACACCAACCCCATGGTTCGGGAAGACCACCCCGAACCTAGCCAAGGGGCTCAGCCGAGTGGAAGTGAGGGTCCTGAGAGTGAGCCGGCCGCACCACCACCGTCTCCGCCCCCGTCAATCCAACCACAAACACAGGACAGTGATGATGGGGACTCGGACGACGACACCGACACACTGGACAGATTTGGGCAACGCCGAGAAATACGCGCAAAAAGCCAACAAGATTCTCAAGTCTCGGCTCCCACGTCTGCAGCGGCCGACTCCCAACAACCAGAACAAGACCGGACCATAGCCACTATAGGAACATGGAGTGATGCGCTCAGTCCCCGAGTAGAAGCCGCCCCCTCAGGTCCAACGGCGCATGCACCTACCCCACCCAGCCACTCATCTGTCTACCAACAGACAGATGTTTCACACACTCACGGGGATCCTCGTCCACCATCCCCCCCTCGCTCGGAGGCTGGGGATGTTGAAATAAGTGGTCCACCGCCCCAGATCACGACCTTCATTCAAAGCACATCGAGTCTAGGTCCTAGAATGCCCATATTTTTTCCACCTTTTACTAGGACACATACACATTTTCTGACAGCTCTCTGAAGCTGTCCACAACGGCCGTCGATGCCTCCATTACTGAGGTTCTTCGAACGCTGGCCGGAAGACCCGATGAATGAACCTCCTCCCTTCCTTCCTCGTCGGGCCGTCAGGCCACTCCCACCACAGGCCTGATGACAACAGGAAGCATAAGTGGCCCTGGTACTTCGGTACGTCTAAGTGACGTACCCTTAACGACCGCAACTTCATCGTTTCTCGACGAGTTGTTTGCAACGGTCGGAAGTCCCAAACGCGTCGAAGTACCCCCACTTCGGCAAGTGCGGGCCACAGTGACTCTGTCATTGTGTCAACGGAGCGCCTTAATGGCCCCGGTGGTGATTTCCCGTTCGTCACCAATGCCAAGCTGAACTCGCTCCTGGAGTCGTTCGCCAAAGCACTCAAAGAAGATATCGTGGCGACCGCGTGACACCTATGGGCTCAACGAACGCGACAAAGGGAAGGCCCCCGCAACAGCTGGCCCGTCCTCATCATCCCAACCCACACCTCCACAATATACAATACAACCACCACCACCACCACCATTCTCACCACCACCACAAGGCCTCTCCTATAACATTCCTCTCCCCTCTCCCAAAACTCTAGCTCGTATGATCGACCCCGACACCATACCCATTGACGAGCTACAAACCCACTACCTCAAGCGGCTCATGACGGCAGATCACCTCACGCCCGATCAACAGTCTATCCTAGACTTTCTCTGCCGTCTGTCTGCTCCACAAGGACCCCCACCGACCGAAACATGCCGAGACGTTGAACCCTCTTCAAAGAGGCGTCATGACGATCCTGACGGAGGCGATCGTCATGAGGGGGAGAAAAGACAGCGAACCTCGGCAACAACAACAAGGGGAAGAGGTAGAGGAAGCCAAGCCCACACAACCCGAACCCCAACCAGCAAACAATACCAATCCAAAACCCAAAAGAAAAAACAAGCCTCATACGACAAAATCCCCAGCTTCGAAAATGCGTACAAGGATGATCCAACGACAGATCCTCATCAAGTTCTCGACGAATACATCATGACGGAACCGTGGTCAAAGAAGGACGAGTTTGAAGCAGAAGCCGTGGCAAAAATTACAAAATACAGAGAAGTTTTCAAGAGAGCCATGGCCAACATCTACTCCTTCGACCCGATCGAGCTTGAAGAGGGCGAACACCTCGAGAAGCTGTTAGACAACAACATGGACTACGGGATCTACAGAGCACCCGAAGTCCAAGTCCCAAGAAGCATATCAAGAATGGACACTGAATGGGACAATGTGAGACTAACAGCACCATTTCTCGAAGAATCATCCAAGCGCATCTGGAGGACATCGGACAAAATCAAGAAGCTGGATGAACTCAACCTGAGGGGGCTATCATATCTCAAAGGCAGGGACGCTACGGGCTATCTATGGATCCTCGGTGATCGAGGAAGCATGCCGACAAGGACGGCCAAAGAACAGCGTGCCCATACTGATGAACGACAAGAACGTGGGAAGAACGCACTACCCAGAGTTCATGGTGATGTGGAATGATGGCTCTATCTCAACCATCACCGAGGCCGATCTACAATTCCTGAAAAGATCCGACGTCAACCAAATGTACTACCTCTGCCGGAATTTTGGAGCTACAAAGCACGAATATAGGCAAGGGTACTACGCGATCAAGGGGTTCATGCTCAGAGATGTCAAATTCCATGTTGCCCAAGATCTCCAGATGGCGTTGGAAAACGGAATGAAGAAGGTCAACCTCACACGACCAACGAGCGGTGACTACAATCTGGATAAATGCATTGAAGCTGAAGTATTTCAGAATCCAGAATTAGCCATCGTCTATCTAAACCCCAAGAAAGAAAAAAGAGTCATGTTGGTGTCAGAGATTCCAAAGTTCAGTGATGGTACGTTGAAGCTGATCAGAGAAAGAGTAGATTTATGGATCAACGAATACCACAAACGAAGATCACCAACAGAGAAAGAGATCGAGTATAGGAACCTCCTAGACAACATCAGAGAAGCCATTGATGAGAGGATCCAGCTCCGCAACGATCTCAGACACTTTGAAGTAAACTTGGGGTTGAGGAAGTCCTTCTTCAGACGAAAAAGATGATCGTGCCGTGTCGAAGAATATGAACACTAATGGGGAGAATGTTAGGATCATTTTTCTAGTGTTCGTCATATAATTTGTATTGATGTATTTCTTATTGGGTTAGTATCTTAATGAGTTTGCTAGTTGGGGGCACTCTTTTAATTATACCAAAGAATGTCTTGGTATAAATGGTGGGCTAGGGCTTATTTTAACGTAACACGTCCCATTTGAGAAAAGAAGTCTATTTTGAGCTAAACCTAGAAAAGTGTGAACTCTCTCTCTACACAAAACAGCCGCCACCTTCACATAAAACATGCACAAACACACACTCGAAGGTGTGCACTATTCCATTGAGTTTGAGGGCTCTAGCTTGGATTAGGGACCAACAAATGTCTTCTAAAATCTCCCCCTTTGTGTTCTTCGTGGATAAGCTCCGCTATCTTCATCGGGCAAAGAAGGATTTTCTGAAGCCGAGTGCTACATCGTAGCCTCTGATAGCATTTCGCAAGTCGAGCCTTGCCTGAATTAGGTTTGCTACTTTCTCGGTCAGAACCCTTGTGTCGTTGATGATTTCAGCAACATTGTCATCTTCGGCTTGTCCTGCGTCAAGTATTTCGTCAAGAACCTTCTTCAGCTTGTCACGGATGATCTTGAGAGTTCCATCGGAGAATTTTTCAATCTCTGATAGGAACATCACCCGTTTTGAGCCTTCAAAGTTCAGGTACACTAGGCAAAGTTCTGGTTCTGCGAAGATATAGCTCTCTGGGTAGGATTGCAGATTCAGATCGGTGCCTACTATGTTTGGTCTGACGAGATTGACCTTCCTTGCGTTGCTCTCCAAAGCAATTTGAAGGTCTTGAGCAGTGTAGAACTTGATCTGCCTCAACATATATCTCATAATTGTCTCGAACCCCAGTCGGTATTTGAACTCTTTCAGGGTGAACATTCTGTAGACCCCGAACATTTGAAGGACATCACTGGGTTCGATATCGGCTAGATCTGCTTCTGACAGCCGTTCTGTTGAGCAATCCTTGCGAGCTACCGTGTATATAGGTTAGTTAGTCTTCCAGACGTGTATATCGCATAACTCTCCTATTATAACCATCTCGGGGGAGGGCCTATCTTGGTGTGAGCTAGCATGTAGAGATGCCCGGCTGCTGTTGTCCCCTTCAGATGTGATTGTGCTCGCAAGTGTAGTTCGTTTAGTTTCTTAATCTTCTTCTCACTGCGCCAAATCCTTTTTCTGATCTCTTCTTGAAAGGGTGATACGATTCAGAGGTTGTCCCACAGCGTATCTGTCTTTGAAGTTCCACGGGTCAGATTTTCTGGTTCTCTGACTCGCATCTCAATTGCCTGTGGAAGCCCTGGTGGTTCCTTGTCGTATCTTTCCCCTTCGTATAATTCGGCGTTTGTGAATCTAAACATGTGCATCGAAGCTCGCCTTAGTTGTATTCTTGCGTTGTAGATTCGATGGAGGGCGGCTTCTTCTTCTTCTTCAAGAGCAATCCAATCCCTTAATATGTATTCGTCGATGTATTCCTTGGGATTGGATGTGGATGGAAGAGGTGGAGGTAAGTTGTCGTTTGATGGTGGTGGTGGTTGTATTGATGATGATGATGGTGGTGGTGGTATTGATGATGATGGTGGTGGTATTGATGATGATGGTGGTGGTGGTATTGATGATGATGATGGTGGTGGTGATGATGGTGTTGCTTTGGATGGCGGTGGTTGAGATGATGACGATGGTCGAGACGACGAGGTGGGTGCTGATGATCGTCCCCGTCTCGACCTAGTGTTTGGTGGGGTCGGTTACTGGGTGACCCTGGCTCTTTTGCTGCTCTCCCCCTCAGGGCGATCGTCTGGATCGCCATGTCTTCGTTTTTGAGTTGGGGGGTCATCATGGCAACGAGTCTGTTGGTGGGTCATGAGGTAGAGATGCTCCTGCAAATCAGGCGTGAGAGTTTCTTTCGCGGAAAGAAGTCGAGATAGAAATAGGTCACGGAGCTCTTCTATGGGAATTGAATAGGGATCGGGTGGTGTTTGGGTAGGCTGTGTAAGTGGGGAAATGGGGAGGGGTAACACAGGTTCTTCGACCAGTGGGGCTTTCCCTTTGTCCTTTGTAGCAGTCAGAATGGCGCTTTGTACCATTTCCGAAATGGTCGTGTCTAGATTTTCGGAAAATTTGGAAAAGGCAGACTCCAGGCACTGGTGAAGGTATTCCTGGGTCACAAAGGGTAACCCGGCAGAGCCACCAAGGCGTTCTGCCGTCACAATATCAGAAAAGGTGTCTGATGTGTGGCGGACCGTCACCAAAGTGAAAGCAGGACATGTGAAGACGGGACCACGAAGGCTTCCCGTTGACATTCGCCTTGAGACGAGCTCAGGCAAACGGCCCGATTGCACGGTTGTTGTGATGTTTGCCATGTCGGGGCTTCCTTCCGATCCTCGCGTCACATAAATAGTGGATGTGGCTACGGAAGTTCTGACTTGGTCACGAAGACCAAGTGAAGACGGTGTTAAAAGTGCCGTGTCGTAGAAAAATTAGAAAATGTAGGGAGTGAAGACACTAGACTCAATGTGGTTTCAAGAATGGTGGTGGATGGGGACTGTGTTCCACCTGTTTCAATATCTTCTGCTTCCGAGTGAAGCAAAGATAGAGTACGTGGTTCCCCGTGCGTTTCTGAGACGATCGTCTATTGGGAGACAACCGAATGGTCAAGGACGGGTTGTGCTTGCGCCGTTGCCCCTGATGCGGCGACTTCTACCCGGAGGCTGAACGTATCAGCCTCTGATCCTACGGGGTTTGGGGACGGAATAGTTTGTGAGGATGGGGTAGTGACCACGGCCATAGGAAGTTGTGTCACCAACTCTTCAGACTGGGTATGTTCTGAAGAGGGTGATGAAGTATGAGGGGCCGGGTCGACAGTTCTCTCAGGACCCTCACTCGCTCGTTGGCTTGTGCAGGGGTTGGTTTCTGGTGGGCTGCCCAGAAACGTGAGGAGTGGTCTGTTGTCTGCAGCACAGTACACCATGATGGATTCCCTGGTGGCCAGCTGGAGGAGCCCGTCGATGATCGGCATGGGGCGGCTCATCCATTTTGGTTCTCCTTTGGCCTTTTGAATGAACTTCATCTTTGGCGGGATGTAGTCTTCATCGCTTGACCGGGTTGGTATCTCCGTATTGATCGCCATGAAGTGCTTGATCAGAAGTGGGAACCACCATAGGTAGGGGACACATTTTGTGCGTTTGGCTTGGCACCTTGTGTGTACTTGGTCTTCAAGATCGCTCCATAGCAGTTGCGTGAAGTTGTAGCATTTGAAGAAGACCAATCCGTGAAAGATGCGCAATATGGTTAAGTTCTCTTTATCAAAGCCGGTGTGTTTTGGGGATAACCACTTGTTGACCAACCCGAAGAGGGTCTTCCATGGATGCGGGATTTTGCCTAGATGAAAAGCGGAGAAGCTTGCTAGTGGAGGCACGTGTCACATCAGCAACATGTCTTGAAGAAGTTCTTGTTCTGTGGGAACTTCTTGAATATCGTCATAGACTGGAAGGTGAAGCACACGTTGAAGAAGGTCTTGTGTTATGACCACTGTGGTGTTTGCTATTTGAGCTTCAAATGTGATGGAGTTGTCCCTCTCGACCCTTCTTTTCATGGTGGCCCAGAATTGTTGTAGGTACACCATTGGAACATGGGTCGTCATATTGAACGCTGGCCATAGGGGATGCCCTCTGAGTATGGATATTATGATAGGATCGGGACATTTGAATGTCTCGGGATCAAGCTGGAAATTGTTGTCCCGAACATCGAGCCACTTGTGCGTAGGATATACTTGTTCAATGGAAGTCATTTAAGTTTGTAAAAAAAATTTAGGTTTAGAACAATCTTTGAAGTAAGATAATGCTAGTTAAAGTAAGAAGTTGTCACGGAATAATGAATTTGCTGAGACATTGATTAGTGCGTTACAAAGCATTTGAAAAAGTTGTACAAAAATGTTCAAAGTTTTATAAGGAGTAAGTTGAAGTGTTTGAAAATTTGTCCAAGTAATTTTTTCGAAAAAAATTGTACTAAATTGTTTTCGTTCGAAAAGTTGTACTAAATTGGTTTCGTTCGAAAAGTTGTACTAAACTATTTTCGTTCGAGAAATTTGTGAAGTATTTTGTGCGAAAACATTGATAAGTGCATTGTTTGAAATATTTGCCCTTTAAATTTTTCGTTCGACAAAAGCATTGAAAAACATTTCGTATAGTCAAAGTTACACTGGCATTCGAGAAAATATTTTGAAGCTTTGTCGTGTTGTGTTTAAAAATGGTTTGTGAAAAAAATTATTCTAAGTATGAATATACTGTAGCGTTCGAAAAGTTTTTCTAAGTATGGATATACTGTAGCGGTCAAAATATTTTCTAAGTTTGGATATACTATAGCGTTCGAAAATATTTTTCGTTCGAAAAACTCTTTGTAAATGTTTTCCTATCGTAGAGACACTGTAGCGTTTGAAAAACATCACATAGACTTTGTGTTAGGATTATTTTGTTGTGTTCAATTAATTAGAATTATCTTTATGGTTTATTTAAATAGATTTTATTTAAAGAAAGGCTTAGTGTAATTGGGCTTGTTAGGGGCCCAAGTATTATATACCAAAATGTGGTATAAATACCAAAACCTTAACATATAATAATAGTGTATTGTGTGAAAATTCTCTAAAGAGAGTGAGAGAGAGCCGCCTCCCAACCGAGCTCAAGAACACGCACACAATCACCCCACGAGCTTCGATTCTTCCCATCCAAATCATGGTAAACTCATTAAATATATGTTTAGTTGGATATTCTAGGCCTTACCACGACGGATTGCCTTTGTGGCTCTGTCTGGTTATTACCATCACCGACATGTCGTTTGTGTCTTTCTAATCTTCCTATACAAGCATGCCGATCTCATTAAGCGAAATCGCCATGAGGGGGAGAAGGGGAGACCCATAAACAAACAGGTCGGACCACCCCCCAATTTCCGCCGAGCGTACCACTCTGAACCCGGGCTCTCCTGCACTTGAATGGAACATTCCAAAGGAGCTCGGCACATCTTACAACACCCCACGCGCACCTTCTTCCGGAGCCAGACAAGCTTCCTCGAGGCCGAACCAGACAACTTCCTTCGAAGAAGACGAATCTGGTGCCGAGAAGAAGAAGATTGGAGGAGACTTGACGACTGCCTTAGTGGCTCCGTCAGTTTATTACCCAACCTGAGTTCCCATCAACTCTATTTCCTTGTCCCGACGACTTGATCTTCTTGCCAAAGACGATGCTTCATTTTGACCCATCGCATTTCGATCTTCCCAACTCGATCTTCATGAGGGGGAGTAATACTAAAGCAAAATGGGAGCAATACCACGACGAAAGTGCAAGATAGATCAGAAACGCTAAATCCTCAAGCGTCCTCAAAGATTCAAGCGAACACCACGGACTTAAAGATCGAAGTTACCCCCTCGTGTACGTCTCTCCAAAATTCAAAGAGAACTTCCCAATTCCAACATAAGGTTGACCAAAAGTAGGGGAAGTTGCGTTACTATAGAGAGGAGAGATCGAACACAAAATGAAGAAATCCGGCAACCGCCTAGTGTGCATCTCTTAAATTTCCAAAAAAAAACTCCCCAACCCCAACACCAAGGTTGAACAAACGTAAGGGGAGTTTCGCGCTATCAGAGGGAGAAATGGAACACACAAAAAGAGAAAATTCTTCAATATCCGGCAAGCAACTTCAAACACCTTCCGACATTTACGAGACAAGATTCAAGAAAAGACTTGAAGGAAGATCCGTTGCCGAGAAGAGAAGATCGAGACACGGTGAGCTTGAAGATCTCCAAAAGAAGAGATGAAATGACAATACAAAGGAGGAAATCCTTTTAGGACTCAGGAAAACGCACTAAGCCCCACAAAGATAATCCATGCCAAATTGAAGATTGAACACAAAGGGGGAGATTGTTAGGATTATTTTATTGTGTTCAATTAATTAGAATTATTTTTGTAGTTTATTTAAATATATTTTATTTAAAAAGAGGCTTAGTGTAATTGGGCTTTGTTAGGGGCCCAAGTATTATATACCAAAATGTGGTATAAATACCAAAACCCTAACACATAATAATAGTGTATTGTGTGAAAATTCTCTAAAGAGAGTGAGAGAGAGCCGCCTCCCAACCGAGCTCAAGAACACGCACACAATCACCTCACGAGCTTCGATTCTTCCCATCCAAATCGTGGTAAACTCATTAAATATATGTCTAGTTGGATATTCTAGGCCTTACAAGTGGTATCACAGCCAAACGCGCTCAGATTTGAGTAAAAATCTTCGAAATATTATTTGGTGTTCTTCGTGTTCTTCAAAAAAATTTCGAAAATTTTGACATGTTTTAGTGTTTAGATGCTTGATTGAGTGTTTAGGAGTTAAGATATAAGAGTTTCGATCTTTACTCAGGGCTAATTTGATTAATTTTGTGTTTGGGGATCAAAAATATAATTCGAAAGCTCACAGTGAAAAAACCCACTGCGAAAACCCAATTCGAAAACTCACACTGCGAAAACCAGTGAGAAAACTTTTAGTGTGTGAGAAATTGTGTGCGAAAAGACACTTCGCAAAGTTGGTTCGCAAACCCACTTTGCAAAGTTTTTTTTGGCTTCGCAAAGTTTTTGGTTCGCAAACCACTTCGCAAACCCAATTTAAAAAAAATAAATTATTATTTTATTATAGTTACTGTTCAGGTTTTCGCACTCCAAAAAAAAAAAAATTAAATCTTAATTTTTCGCATTCATCCATTCAGTTTTCGCATTCAAATTTAAAAAAAAAAATTAAAAACTTTTCGCAGGTTAATTGAGTTTGCCGCATCTTTTAAAAAAAAAAAAATTAAATAATAATAATAGGTAATCATTAGGTAATCGTTAGGTAAAATAATAAAAAATTAATAATATATATAGATATATATATATCACGTTTTCGCATCCATCAAGTTAAAAAAAAAATAATAATAATAATAATTAATTTTCATTTCTTAGGTTTTCGCATCCTATTTAAAAAAATAAAAAATAAAAAATAAAATTAGGTTTGCGAATCAGTTTTCGCACCCAAGTAAAAAAAAATAAAAAATAATAATAATTGGTTTTCGCACCTGTAAAAAAAAAAAAGAAAAAAGGGTTTGCGCATCAGGTTTTCGCATCAACTTTTCGCAGCCATGTTTTCTCACTGATCAGGTTTTCGCATCCACTTTTCGCAGCCATGTTTTCGGACTGAAAACTTCAAAAACCCCCCACTTCGAATACTTTTGAAGGCATTTTCGTAATTTTTCCAGTTTTCAAACCTAAAAGTTTTCGAACCCACTTCGAAAATTTATTTTCGCACTCCTAATAAGAAATCTATTTTCGCAACAGTTTATTTCGAAAACCTCAGATTTTCGAAACAACACTTCGAAAATCAGTTTTCGCACTATATTTCGAAATTACTTTTCGCACTCACATCGAAAATTTAAATTTTCGCACCCAAGCACTCCGAAAATTTATTTTCGCATCATATCACATCATAACATTTTTGGCAAATTATAGATAAGTTTGATAAATTCCGAAGTTTTCGAAATCACCTCAAAAGTTTTTCGGTATACACCAAAAATCTTTTCGGTACCCAAAATTTTCGATACTTCACAATATTTCTCGATAAATCAAACTTTCGGTGCAGAAATTTTTAAAAGCCAATTTTTTTTATTCCAAAGCATCATTGGCACATTATAGAAAAAGCTTTTAGTAACATTTTCGAAGTTTTTCGACATCACTTCAAAACTTTTCGGTACACACCAAAAAGTTTTCGACACCTAATTTTCAAAACTTCACGACTTTTATCGACACACCAAAACTTTTTGGAACTGAATTTTTCAAAAGCCAAAAATTATCAAATCTACTCAACGCGTTAACGATCACATATCCAACTTAATTAAAAAAATATATTTAAAATTTTAAAAATCATGGATTCTACTTCCGCAACTTCTGAGATGAGCTTTGACGAGAGTGATTTAAATAAAGCTTTTTCTTCTTTAAAGGAAGATTATAAAACCATGCGTCGTGAACATAAATACGAACGTAGGACTATCCAAGCGTTAGAAACTAAGTTAGCTAGTGCACTAGAAACTATTTCTAGTCTTGAATCAAAATTAGCTAGCTTAGAAACTAACGTTTGTGAGCTAACCAAGAACCTAAATTCCTCTAAGCTAGGCCAAACTCAACTTATAAGTGAGTTAGAAAGTAGACTAGATAATAATTATAAATGCTTAGTCAGGAGTTTAGAAGAAAGAGGTAGTCTTACTTGCCATTTAGAAAACGCGCGTGAGAAAATCACTAATCTTGAATCTCAGGAATTAAAATTAAAAGCTCAAATTAGTGAACTAACAAATAAATTGAAAACTTGCGAACTCGAACGCAATAATTATTTGTCTGATTTGAACAATACGCGGAATAGTTTTAAACTTTTATTAGAGGAACGCATAAATTGCACTCTAAAGTTCATCACTTAGAGGGCATCCTTGCGAAAAAGGGTCAAACAGACCAAAGTTCCTCTAAAGACTTAGCGTCCAACGGGGAAAATAATTTACATTCTAATAAACCTATCTCTTGTTGGGAAATTACAGAGGTTGCTAGTAAAATTGTAGAATTGAACGCAACTCTGGAATCGGAAAGAGTAGGTTTCCGAGCAGAAAAGCAAAAACTTCTAGAGGAGATTTCTAATCTAAAAAATTCCCCGTCCCTATCCGTTTCTAAAGTACAACCTCGCTCTCAAAAGTCCGTGGAGTCACCGCCATCAGCCTGCCTCAGTCGCGACGTACCTCGACGTCGGACTCGGTCGTACCTACAACAAATAAAACTGAGCGATTGCCCAGTAGGTGAAAACATGCATGAATGCAGCGTGCGCTCACCCATCATCCCAAAATATCTCACCATAAATGCACGCTCGACTTTTACCTCTCAATCCATCTTATCATATCTCAACACAGGGCCCTAGGTTAGACTCGACACCTCGCGCGCCCATAACAATCACGGTAGCCTACACTGATAGCGTTTAGACGTTCACGCTACTGCCCTACCAGGTCGCTCCTTCCGCGAAAATAATATAAAAGACGGTAGCCTACACTGATAGCGTTTAGACGTTCACGCTACTGCCCTACCAGGTCGCTCCTTCCGCGAAAATAACATAAAAGACGGTTTTGCACCTCGGGACGTTCACGCCCGAGTAGACAGATCGATCACGCCTGTCTGCCGTCAGGTGTCATATATGAGTACTAACCTCGATTCTTCTACGAATCATCAACGCGATCACGATCTACCCCGCTCGTTGACAGTATAAAGTGTCACCGTGTCCACACGGTCATCACTCACTCGTACTGATATGAAATGCATGTGTGATATACAAATGAAATGCCACAGTACACATTAAAACTACCTTCCCTGAAAATATTATTTTGAACCTGGAAAATTTATTTCGAAAACTTTTAATCGGGCGTTAGAATAGACTATGCCCGTTGGACTCGGAACATTTTTCTCATTCAATGACAAAAAAATAATTTTCCTCCAGAAGACTTTTTTTTTTTTTTTTTACAAAGACCCGAATTTTATTCGAGCCCGAAAGTTGCTGCCCGAAAATGAGTCTGACGCCGAAAATGTTTTGACCCGAAAATGTGGCCCGACAGTTCCACCCGAAAATCTTAGTTTTAAACGCCGAAAACTTGAGCCCGAATATCTTTCGAAGGCCCGAAACTCGTTACCCGAAAATAAACACAATTCGCCGAATTTCCTTTCTGACTCAGAATATTTAAAAGACCCGAAAATTATATTTTATTCTGCGAAAACCTTGTTACCCGAAAATACTTTGTCCGAAAATATTAAAGACCCGGAAACGTATACCTATCCGAATTTATATAAAGTCCAGACTACAGTACAAAGTACTATGCCCAAAAACTATTCAAACACCCGAAAACATTCAAATGCCCGAATAACATCTACCCGAAAATATTCCTAACTCATTCAACTTCCATGTAAATACAACTATAACACGTAACATAGATTCAAACCCAAAAAATCTGGGTTTTTAACGCATATAACCACCCGAAAATTCACCAAATCATCATGTAAGTCACGTAAGATCATAACAAAATACGTTATCACATAAAACACATAATATTTTCGTGTTTGTAGATGAAAGATTTCACCTACCTCACGTCCGAAGCTTTGAAGTTTTAGGATTTTCTCGAGCTCCCTAATCTTTTGTTAGCCAAGTTCTTTGTGCCATTCTTTCCTTCTCTTTTCTTGGTTTCGAAAATGTTCTCTGTTTTTCACTTAATGGGGTGTAGATATACTTCGAGATAAATGATGATAAGTAGGTGACAAGGAGGTGACGAGTTTTTCTTCTTAGGTTAAGAAATGTCTTGCCCGAAAATTATTTACACTTCACCCGAATTTCACTTTGTCTTTACCCGAATTCTTCCCTTTGTTCTTACCCGAAAATTGCTTCACCCGAATTTATTTGGGCTTCACCTTAATGCTGCCATCACCCGAATTTTAGCCCTCTTTTGTCCAAACATAACATTTTCGGGTGTTCCTTCTATTTAGTTGTCTATGTTTACCCGAATTTTTGAGATTCTTCACCTAAATAAAATTTCTAAGTCACATAATCATATAGTTAATTACATCAAAATTCCGTATTAAATTTTACGGGTACTACACTATTAGTCATTGCTTTAATGGATTTCGACGTAATATTGGGCATGGATTGGTTGTCGAAATATCGGGCGAAGCTAGATTGCTTCCTAAAAGAGATTGAATTTTCCCCTTCAAATCAATCTCGTATAGTATTCAAAGGAGAAAAGAGTGTACGGACGGCATATCAAATATCGAGTTTGACGGCTTCTAAGATGATGAATAAAAATATAAAGGCTATTTGGCGTATGTTAAAGATATCAGGTTATGTGAATTGAAGGTGGGAGACATTCCTGTGGTTAGTGAATATTCGGATATATTTCCCGATGAATTACCTGGAATACCTCCGGACCGAGATACGGAATTCACCATTGTACTCCAACCAGGCACGACGCCGATTTCTATTCCGCCGTACCGAATGGCACCAATCGAGTTAAATGAATTGAAAGTACAGTTGAAGGAATTACTTGACAAGGGATACATACGACCGAGCGTATCGCCTTGGGGAGCACCGGTACTCTTTGTTAAAAAGAAAGACGATACGTTTAGACTATGTATTGACTATCGTCAATTGAACAAGGTAACAGTAAAGAATAAATAGCCGTTACCTCGAATCGACGATTTGTTCGATCAAGTGCAAGGATCAAAGGTCTTCTCAAAGATTGATTTAAGGTTGGGATAACATCAACTGAAAATTTTAGAAGGCGATATTCCAAAAACAGCATTACGAACCAGATATGGTCATTACGAATTCCTGGTCATGCCTTGACACGCTCGAATACTAGCAAGTGTACTAGGTCGTGCAAGTAGTAAAACGGACGAAGTCCGAGTATCGATCCACGAAGACAGCTCGATTAATTCTAAGAAAATATTCCTAATCCTAATTTAGACTAAAAGATATTTTTCTGATTTTTATAAGATTTGATTAAAGATGAATTAAATAAAACGCAAATAGGAAAACAAAAGCAAATAAAGATAATGTTTTAGAAATCAATAAGCGACAAACGTGATTAAAGTACATAATCAGCACGGATTAATCATACGTCTTCATGCAATCAATTCTATCTAATCAACATGAATCAAGTCAAGGTAGAAATTCCTAACATACGTGCTACCCGTTATTCACGTAACTAGCAACCCAATGCGATAGTGAACCAATCCCTATATTCCTATATGACTGTAGTTACTCCGCATGCATTTGGCTTTATGAATTTCCCCGAGTTTAGACACTTCCGGCGCCTAAGGTCTCGGAAACCACACATACGAAACCGAATTCCATCTCTGGTCAGTTTTACGTAGTGGTGCCCTATGTTTATTGTTCTAACCGATCTAATCACTTTTTCAGTCTCATAGATCAATCAATAATCATGATATGGTGATCAAGCATACCAAGCATTAAATTCAAACATAGAACACATAACTCAAGTCATATGATTAAATAAAATACGAAGAACATTAATACGAACTCATAATCCGGCCTAATATGGCCTTAATCACAAAAGAACTTAGCCTATCATATTAATAAACGAAATCAACAACGAATCAAAAGAAAACATTGTTGAAAACGAAATATTAAAAAGATAGAATTCTTCCCCTCACGGTGTTCGAATTGTCACGTATCTCCTCGAGATTTCCCGTCGTGATCACCTCGGAGACCCTCGGAAACGCCATTGGTTGCGTGAGGTGGCTGCTTTTGGTGAGGGCTGCGTGAGGTCAGGCAGCAAGAGGGCAGCAAGAGGTTCCTTCAATATCTCAGCCGTGGATTCCTTCGAGAGGTGGCTGCTTGGAGGTGGTGGTATGTGGTGTTGACGGCTGCGTGATGGGGAGGTTGAGGTGGCTGGTTGAGGTGGCTGGTTGAGGTGCTTGGTTGCTGCCGTGTGTGAGGGCTGGTTGATGATGGTTTCTTGCTCTGCCCCAATTCTACGTGTATGGCCTTGAGCGTGAGTTGAGGGTGATGGCAGCCACGGTGATATTAGGGTTGAGAGCTGCCCTTTTATGGGAGATTGCATGAGATCCTCCTTTCCATGTGTGTATCCTTGAACCTTGATATGGAAAATATCATTTTCTTGATTTAAAGAAATGAGGATCCTGCACTTTATTCTCTCAGCTTCTCCTTCCATGTTTAAAGCATTTCCATATTCACTAATTAATAAATTACAAAGCTGCTTCAATACTCCTGAAAATTGCGAAAGGACCCCCAAGACTCCCAAAATGATCATAACTCCCCGTTGTTTCTCGCTTTTGCTCCAATATCTATCAAATAAGAAATAACATGCAAACATAAGATATTCGAGAATATTTAAATGGATAACGACCAAATATGCAAATATACGGGTATAAAAATCGCGTAATATCCTAACTTATCATGCCTTTTGGACCAACGAATGCTCCAGCAGTCTTTATGGCATTGATGAACGCTGTATTCCGACCCTATTTAGATCAATTTGTTACTGTCTTCATCGACGATAGCTTGGTGTATTCGAAATCGATGGAAGAGCACGAACAACATTTGAGAATCGTGCTTCAAACTTTACGGGAAAAGAAATTATATGCGAAGCTTTCGAAATGCGAATTCTGGCTAGATCGAGTAATATTTTGGGACATGTAGTATCTGGCGACGGAATACAATTTGATCCTCAAAAGATTGAAGCGGTGATCAAATGGGAAATTCCCAAAAATATTACAGAAGTACGTAGTTTTCTCGGCCTAGCCGGATATTATAGACGATTTGTCGAGAACTTTTCCCTTATAGAGACACCGATGAAGAAACTGTTACGGAAAGGTGTTGCATATAAATGGACAGGAGATTGTCAAAGAAGTTTTGACGAACTAAAGAAACGATTAACTACGGCTCCAGTATTGACTATTTCATCATGTACTGGAGGTTTTGTTATCTATAGTGACGCATCATATCAAGGATTGGGATGTGTTTTAATGCAGCACGGAAAAGTGGTTGCGTATGCATCTCGACAGTTAAAGCCATACGAGACTTCATATCCTACGCATGATCTGGAATTGGTTGCAGTAGTGTTTGCCTTAAAAATATGGCGACACTACTTGTATGGCGCAACGTTCCAAATATTTACGGATCACAAGAGTTTGAAATATCTGTTGAGCCAAAAGGAGTTAAATATGAGGCAACGGCGATGGATCGAGTTATTAAAGGATTATGATTGCACTATTGAGTACCATCCCGAAAAAGCAAATGTGGTTGCCGATGCATTAAGTCGAAAGTCTTATGGTACTCTTTCTTGTCTATCGCCATGTTCATTTCCAGATTTGATTGAATTACGGAAAATGAATATCGAAATGGAGGTGGATAAGATTGGTGTTTTGTATGCATCATTGACGATTCGTCCGATCTTGATTGATAAGATTAAACAGGCTCAAGTTCTGGATGAGAAGTTGAATTCTATCGCTGAAAGGGTGAAACAAGGAAAAACGACGTCTTTCTACATCAACAACGAAGGTTGTCTAATGATTAATAACATGCTATGTGTTCCGAATAGGGATAATCTGCGAAAAGATATAATGGAAGAAGCGCATACAGCCCCTTATGCTATGCATCCGGGTAGTACCAAAATCTATCGGACACTTAGAATACATCATTGGTGGCCGAGAATGAAGAAAGACGTAGCTGAATATGTATTGAAAAGATATTTGGCGAAAAAATATGTCAACGAAATTGTTCGATTGCATGGAGTACCAGAATCTATTGTATCTGATCGTGATCCCCGATTTACTTCAAGATTTTGGGGAAGCCTACAAGAAGCGCTCGGGACTAAATTACATTTTAGTACGGCGTTTCACCCGCAAACGGATGGACAACCAGAAAGGACGATACAGACCTTGGAAGATATGCTTCGAGCAAAGGATCATGGGATGACTACGTTGCATTAATGGAATTTGCCTATAATAACCAATACCATTCTAGTATTGGGATGGCACCATACGAGGCTTTATATGGCCGAAAATGTCTAAATCCAATATGCTGGGATGTAGAGGGTGAACAGGTCTTGGAAGGACCAGAATTAGTTCAGGACACAATGGAAAAGATAGAAATAGTCAAGAATCGAGTAAAAGCAGCCCAAGATCGACAAAAGAGTTATATTGATCGACATCGACGAGAAATGGAATATAAAATTGGAGAAAAAGTATTTCTTCGAGTATCTCCATGGAAAGGAGTATTACGATTTGGAAGAAAAGGGAAGTTGAGTCCGCGTTATATCGGACCGTAAGAAATACTTGAAAGGATTGGACCATTGGCGTATCGACTGGCATTACCTCCAGAACTATCATATCCTTCGTATATTCTACGCGACGAACCAGTTCAAATTTCTGAGAACCTCAATTACGTAGAAGAACCAGCGGATATTCTTGAAAGTACTGACAAACAATTACGAAACAAAACAATTCCAATGGTAAAGGTGCAATGGAAAAATCATTCGATCCGCGAAGCCACGTTGGAAACAAAGGAGAATATAAGGACGAGATACCCATGGTTATTAATAGATACCAGTACGGAATTTTGAGGTCAAAATTCTTAAAAGGGGGGGGGGGGGAGAATTGTCAGAAACCGAAACCGAAACCTTATTTCATAGGTCATGCATAATGTATGATTGTATGTGTGTTACATTTTTATTGTAAGGTTTGGTTAAGTTAATAAATTATTTTCGTACTTATACATGAAAATCATAGGTACCGAAAAATGTTAAGTATTGAACTGAAAGGTATATAAGGTACCGTAAAAGATAAGGTACCGAAAATTTTTGAGTAAAAGCCGAAAAGTCAGATACCCGAAAACTTTAAGTCCGAAAGAGTGATGTTCCGAAAAATAATAAGTACTGAAAAATATTAGAAGACCCGAGAGTTTGATCCGAAAAAAAATAATACGGCGAAAGTTGTATCCAAAAGTGGTTAAGCCGAAAATTATACCCGAAAAATGCATAAATATTAAGTAATGAGAATTATTCGAAAACCTATACCAAAGAAAACGAAAACCTAAAGCAAAAGCAAAGTAAGAGAAGTTGACACCTCATATTTTAATCAGTAGCTTACTAGCAAATACGAACTTATCATTTTAAATACTTAGTAACAATGAAATAATATTCATTCTATCAAAGAAGAGCGTGAACAGCACTTAAGGTCTTCAAAGCACCATCATCAATCTTCGGCTAAAGTATAACGTGAGGTATATCTACATATACAAAAATTTTATTGTTATGCTTTCTTTCATGTGTATAAGATTTCGAATAAGGTTAATTTTAGGGTTAGTTAATAAAGGATCAAATATAAGAAGTTACGTATTTTCGTTCATAGATAAAGCATGTTTACGATATATGATGTTTAAATTTTGGAATTACTGTTATCAATCAAATAGAAGAATATTAAAACCCTAATATATTACCCAAAAAATTTATAGATAGTTAAGTAAGTTTGTATCCGAAAAATTTCAACTATCCCAATAAGGATGCTACCCGAAAAATTTAAGGTTATTCAAATAAACATGTTATTCGAAAGTTAATCGAATAAACATGTTAGCCGAAAATTCATATTTAATGTTACCCGAAAAGATTGTTCAAAGGACTATGGCATCCGAAAAATTTGAAGTTATTCAAATGGACATGTATCCGAAAAGTTATAAAGTATTAAAAGATTGTCCGAAAATGTGTAGCACCTGAAAAGTTATCTGTTAACCGAAAATATCTAAATAAGTATAGTACCCGAACAGTGTGAATATTGAAAGATTAATTAAATATCGAGAGTCATTCGAATAAGTATATTACCCGAAGGTATAAGTCCCGAAAATATTAAGTACCGAAATATATCAAAGAAATACTGAGAGTTACCGAAAAATATTGGGTACCAAGGGAACTAGTCAGATTTAAGTCATATACAGAATGCATATAGAATACTCATCTAGACTGCATATTGATTGTTGGACCGATATCGTTACAGGTCGGGATCACGAAAAAGGCAAGGACAAGGTCGACTGAAAAGGAAAGAGTTATAAGCGTAAACCAGTGAGTAAGATCAGCAACGTGTACTTATGTGCTATATGTGAATTGATTGATTGATGCTTTCATGATAGTTATATCTGTGCTACATGACTCAATGTGATTCATAAAATGTGAAAGGACTGAATGGAGAATTATGCGATAAACATGATTCATGACTTGACTTGATACGCATTGCTTTGTATTATATGTCATATGTATTCACATGAAAAGGAAAGGGAGAAACCGTTATGACTGCTACGGCTTCGAATGATGCGATATATTATGCCACGGTTACGTCCCTACAAATCGGGGGATGACAAAGTCCTGTACAGGCACCAAAAGAAAGAAATGACTACAGAGTCTCATGCATGGGCACACATATGATCGATAGTTCGAGACGAGCGGGTTCATAACGAGGGTATCATCATATAGAGTCCCATGCATGGGCACACATATGATCGATAGTTCGAGACGAGCGGGTTCATAATGGGAGTATCTTCATATAGAATTGCATATCTTATAGAAATCATATGAATGATGATTACATGATTGATTATCTGACGACGGAATCATATGAACAATGGTAATATGATTGCTTATCTGACATGGGAAAAATGGTGATTATACGGTTTCGATGGATTAATTGTTACTTGCTTCCAGTTTTATAGTTATGAATTGACATGTTGCGATCATACTCTGAATAGTTGTTTTCACAGTATCTTAGATACCGAACGAGCGGTTTTAAAGTAAAGCTTCCGCATAAAGTCATGGATTCAAGGTCGGCCGGTTACGCTCTCATCCTGCTTCCCTTTGTTCATCGTTTGCATGTAGTCTAAGTAATATTATCGACTTTTGTATGTGAATACATGTATATTACATGTGAGGATATTATGTGTGGAAGTGACTTATCTAGGTATGTGTACCGTTTTGGTGTTACACGAATGAAAAGCGAAAAATATTATGCGAATTTTTTTTGAGATGCATGAAAGATGTGCATAATAAGGAATAGGATCGGGGACGTTACAGAGATAGTCCACGTAGATCAAGCTCGTCTAACTTCTTGATGTTCTTCTCAATGCGCCATATTCGTTTTCTGATTTCCTCCTGAAAGGGGGCTACGATCCTGAGGTTGTCCCACGGCGTATCTTTCTTTGAAGTTCCACGGGTCAGATTCTCTGGTTCTCTGACTCGCATTTCTATTGCCTCTAGGAGTCCTACTGGTTCTTTGTCGTATCTTTCTCCTTCTTTCAGCTCGGCATCGGTGAATCTAAACATCTGCATAGAAGCTCGCCTTAACGGTGTTCTTGCGTTGTAGATTCGATGGAAGGCGGCTTCTTCTTCTTCGTCTAACAGAATCCAATCCTTTAAAATGTATTCGTCGATGTATTCTTTAGGATTGGATGTGGTTGGGAGTGATGGAGGTAGGTTGTTGGTGAAGGTGGTGGTGGTGGTAGAGATGATGATGATGGTGGTGGTGATATTGATGATGATGATGGTGATGGTAATGATGGTGTTGTTTTGGATGGTGGTGGTTGAGATGATGTCGATGGTCGAGACGACGAGGTGGGTGCTGATGATCGTCCCCGTCTCGACCTTGTGTTTGGTGGCATTGGTTGCTGTGTGACCCTGGCTCGTTTGCTGCTCTCCCCCTCAGGGCGATCATCGGGATCGTCATGTCTGCATTTTTTAGCTGGGGGGTCTTCACGGCAACAAGTTTGTTTGTGGGTCATGAGATGGAGAAGCTCCTGTAGATCAGGCGTTAGGTTTTCTATCTCGGAAAGAAGTCAAGACAGAAAAAGGTCACGGAGCTCTCCTAGTGGGATAGAGTAGGGGTCGGGTGGTGTTTGGGTAGGCTGTGTAAGTAGGGATATGGGGAGGGGTAACACATGTTCTTCGACAAGTGGGGCTTTTCCTTTGTCCTTTTTAGCAGCCAGAACAGCACGTTGTACCTTTTCCGTTATCGTGGTTTCCAGGGTCTCAGTAAATTTGGAAAAGACGGACTCCAGGCACTTGTGAAGGTACTCCTGTGTCACAAAGGGTAACTCAATAGAGCCACTAAGGAGTTCTGTCGTCCAACATCAGAAAAGACGTCTGATGTGTGGCCGACTGTCACCAAAGTGACAGCAGGACTTGTGAAGACGGGGCCACGAAGGCTTCCTGTTGACATTCGCCTTTAGATGAGCTCAGGCAAATGGCTCGATTGCACGGTTGTAGTGATGTTGGCCATGTCGGGGCTTCCTTTCGATCCTCGCATCACATCGACAGTGGATGTGGCTACGGAAGTTCTGACTTGGTCACGAAGACCAAGTGAGGATGGTGTCAAAAGTGTCTGTGTCCTAGAAAAATTTGAAAATGTAGGGAGTGTGGACACTAGACTCCATGTGGTTTCAAGAATGATGGTGGATGGTGGCTGCGTTCCACCTAGTTCAATATCTTCTGCTTCAGAGTGAAGCAGAGATAGCGTACGTGGTTCCCCGTGTGTTTGTGAGACGATCGTCTGTTGGGAGACGACCGAATGGTCAAGGGCGGGTTGTGCTTGCGCCGTTACCCCTGATGCGGCGACTTCTACCCGGAGGCTGCACGTATCAACCTCTGAACCTATGGGGGTTGGGGACGGGATGTTTTGTGAGGAAGGGGTAGTGACCACGGCCATAGGAATTTGTGTCACCAACTCTTTAGATTGAGTATGTTCTGAAGAGGGCGATGAAGCATGAGGGGCCGGGTCGACATTTCTCTCAGGACCCTCACTCGCTCGTTGGCTCGTCTCGGGACTGGTTTCTGGTGGGTTGTCCAAAAACGTAGGGAGTGATCGGTGATGCTGGGCGCAGTACACCCTTATAGATTCCCGCGTGGCCAGCTGGAGAAGCGTCTCTGGAATTGGCATTGGTCGGCTCATCCATTTTGGTTCAGCTTTTGCCTTTTGGAGGAACTTGAGTATTGACGGGACGTAGTCTTCGTCGCTCGACCAGGTCGGTATCTCCGGATTAGCCGCCATAAAGTGCTTGATAAGCAACAGGAACCAGCGAAGATATGGGATGCATTTGGTGCGCTTTGCCTGGCCCCGTGTTTGTACTTGTTCTTCCAGATGGCTCCAGATTAGTTGGGTGTAATTGAAGTGTTTGGAGAAGATGATCCCATGGAAGATACGTAAGATGGCAGAATTTCCCTTGTCGAAGCCAGTGTGCTTTGGAGAAAGACATTTATTTACTAGCCCGAATAGGGTCTTCCATGGGTGTGGGATTTTCCCTTGTTGGAATGATGAGAGACTGGCAAGTGGAGGTGCATGACCCATCAACATCATGTCCTTCAGAAGTTCTTGCTCGATGGGAACATCTTGGTACTCGTCATAGATAGGAAGTTGAAGCACTCATTGGACTATATCTTGTGTAATGTCAGGAACCGAAGCCAAAACCCTATTCTATAAGTTCATGCATTTATATGATTTTATGTGATGCATATGTATTATATGGTTTGGTTAGGGGGGTAGATTCTTTTAAAAGTATCAGACGAAAGGAAAAAAATCGGAAATTGTTTTATTGAAAAGGAATAAAGTATCGAGAGTAATTAGGTACCGAAAACTTTAGGTCCCGAAAACTATTGATATAAAGATACCGAAAAGATTAGAGCCGAAAAAAATGAAAACAATGCCGAAAAAAATAATAATAATAATAATAATAATAAAAATAATAATAATAAAGCGGCGAAAATCAATACCCAAAAATATTTAAACCGAAAAATATGTATGATGATGAAAAGAAGTTATACCCGAAAATTCATCATTCGAAAACTTTATTATTGACCCACTCGAAAGGTATATAACAAAGGATAATATCAAAGTATAAAATAATTATCATTCGAAAACTTATACAAGGGAAATGAAAACCTAAAGTAAAAGCAAAGTAAGAGAAGTTGACACCTCATAATTTAATCAGTAGCTTACTAAGCAAATACAAACTTATCACTTTAAATACTTTGTAACAATGAAATATTATTCATTCTCTCAAAAGAAAAATTTGGGTGAGCATCTAAGGATTTTCAAAGTATCATCATCAACTATCAACTAAGAGTACACAAAGGAGAATTCGAACATCACTTGAGGTATAATTATATATACACGAAATTTTTGATCATATCTTCTTTCATGTAGATCTCGCATGAAATTAAGCTTAAGGTTAAGGAATTAAATATTAGAATGCACACATTTCTATTCATGGATAAAGCATGGTTTTGGATGCATATCTATGTTCGCGAGATAGAATTATTTTCAGTGATCATATAGAAAAGTGTTAAAACCC
Organism: Lindernia subracemosa; assembly: GCA_028392965.1. Classification (NCBI taxonomy): domain Eukaryota; kingdom Viridiplantae; phylum Streptophyta; class Magnoliopsida; order Lamiales; family Linderniaceae; genus Vandellia; species Vandellia subracemosa. The sequence continues at coordinate 960,778 of JAQPCC010000044.1, forward strand.
TAATATGTTGTCTGAAAATTTAAGGTTATTCGAATAAACATGTTATTCGAAAGTTATTCGAATAAACATGTCACCCGAAAGTTTATATTATGTTACTCAAAAGAACGTTTAAAGAAATATGTCACCCGAAAATTTAAGTTATTCAAATGGGTGTGTATCCGAAAATTTAAAGTTATGTAAATAGACATATTACCCGAAAAATTGAAAGTCATTCGAATAAACAGGTATCCGAAAGCTATTCGAATAAACATGTTATAAAATATATATATATCACCCGAAAAGTTACTATTACCCGAAAGTTGTTTGAATAAATATGTTACCGAAAGTTATATTTGATCCGAAAATTTTCGAATAATATTATCAAAGGTCCTTTGAATAAATATATTGCCCGAAATTTTCTAAATAAGTATGGTACCCGAAAAAAAAATGAAAATATTGAATGTTAAACGTCATTCGAATAAATATATTACTGAAAGTATAAGTTCCGAAAATATTCTAAGTATCGAAAGCTAATGATCTCAATATAGGGATAAAGGATTAACGAAGAAAACAATTAAGTCTATAGCATCCACGGTATAAATATAAAATATTTCCATAGACTGCATATTGATTTGTGGACCGATATGATTATAGGTCGAGAACCCGAAAAAGGCAAGGATAAGGTCGACTGAAAAGGAAAGGATTATAAGCGTAAACCTATGAGTATGATCAGCAATGTGTACTTATGTGCTATATGTGAATTGGTTGACTGATGCTTTCTTGATAATTTATATCTGTGCTACATGATTCGATGTGACTCATAATGTGATACGTGAAAGGACTGAATGGAGAATTATGTGATAAACATGATTCATGACTTGACTTGATACGCATTGCTTTGTATTATATGCCATATGCATTCACATGAAAAGGAAAGGGAGAAACCGTTATGACTGCTACAGCTTCGGATGATGCGATATATTATGCCACGGTTACGTCCCTACAAATCGGGGGATGACAGTCCTGTACATGCACCAAAAGAAAGAAATGTCTACAGAGTCCCATGCATGGGCACACATATGATCGATAGTTCGAGTCTAGCTGGTTCATATCGGGTGTATCATCATATAGAATTGCATATGCTAAAGGAATCAGATGAACGATGGTTACATGATTGATTATATGATGAAATGGTTATATGATTACTCATCTGACGGAATGGCTATATGATGGAAAATGATGGTGATACGAACTCGATGGATTAAATGTTATTTGATTATGGTTTTATAGTTATGAATCTACATGTTGCGATCATACTCTGAATAGTTGTCTTCACAGTTGTTGTAGATAACCAGTGAACGTTTTTAAAGGAAAAGCTTCCGCGTTAGATGTGGCGCTCCTTCTCATAGACACATAAACCACGAAATTTCCAAAATAGTTTCGCGTAAATTTTTTCGCTTTCTTAAAATGCGCAACGTAAGTAAAACATATTCATATATGTACACATCCGAGTTTTTTCAAAACGTAACACCATCACACACTATCTATATGAACTATATGCAATCGATGAGCGGAGGGAGAAGGACGAGGAAATAGCCGGCCGACCTTGACTCCATAGTACCAAAATGAGCTCACTTCGATCTACAATACAAAACTGTGAAACAACAACTCAGAGTATGATCGCAACATGTCAACTATAAAGTAATAACGTAAATACATCAATCACACTGTCATGAAACATATATCAATCCATATACGCAGATACATCACTTTCTTATTCACGTAGTCCATAACATATCACTGTCACATAGTCATTTACATAATCATACATAACCATAGCGTATGCATCTATATGCTCATTTATTTTATCTTTCTGTTATGAACCAGCTTTGACTCAGGCCATCGATCGTAAAGTGTTTGTGTGCCCATGCATGGGACTCTGTAGCATAACATATATATGGTGCATGTACAGGACTCTGTAGTTCCCCGTAGGGATATCCATCGATAATATCATCCATCGAACACTCATCCCCTGAAGTCATAGCGGTCATAATAGTCTTTTCTTTACATTCATGCCTTTCATGATGCATCACAGAAACTCACATGTCGCACATAAAATGCATAACATTGATCATATCACCCATAAGTCGAATCATATAAGGGACTCAACACATTTGCATAATACTTCATCACGTAGATCACATAATCATAAATCAATCACGTATAGCACATAAAGCACACGTTGCAATCATACTCACAGTTTTACTCCCGTTCTTTACTCGGCCTTATCCTTGCCTTTATTAGGGTCTCGACCTATATCTTCCCTTGAGCCTAATTACCCTTCAATTGTGCGTGTTTAGCATGAATTCAATGATGATGTTTTGAAGACCCCTCGAGCCCTTCTTTCTCTATTCCCGTATGAGGTTGCTTAACTATGAAGTATTTAAAATGATAACTTCTCTAAAAAGTGCTTAGTAAGCACACCTAGCATGAGGTGTCTTTACATTAGAATTCTTAAATATAATAATGCTTTCCCTTGGCATAAGGTTTTCGATACTATTCTTCCTTGGAGTAAGCTTTTCGGCATCTATAATATATAAGGGGAAAGTTTTCGGTATCTCATGCCATGTGAAAGAAATGTTTTCGGCATGCTCATTTATATAATAATGTTTTCGGCATCTATTCATAAGCTAAAGTTTTCGGTACCATTATTATGTATAAGAGGAGGTTTTCGGTATCATCTATACATGAGAGAATAAATTTTCGATACTTATAAAAAAAAATGAAGTTTCGGTTCCTAACAATTCTCCCCCCCATTTAAAATTTCGACCTCGAAATTGCGTATCTGTATCGGCTAGCAACCATGGGTACTATGTCATCATATTTTCTATTGTTTCCCAAGTTGCTTCTCTTGGGGAGTGATTTCTCCATCGTACCTTTACCATCGGGATTGTTTTATTCTGTAATTGCTTATCAGCATATTCAAGAATTTCCGTTGGTTCTTCTACGTAACTCAGATCTTCAGAAATTTGGACAGGGTCGTCGTGTAGAACATGAGAAGGATCAGATCGGTATCGTCGAAGCATGCTGACATGGAAGACATTGTGAATTTGCGATAATTCTGGTGGTAACGCTAACCGATATGCTAACGGTCCAACTCGTTCAAGTATCTCATACGGTCCGACATATCGTGGACTCAATTTCCCTTTTCTTCCAAATCGTAATACGCCTTCCCATGGAGATACTCGAAGAAAAACTTTCTCTCCAACCTCATATTCCATTTCCCGCCGATGTTGGTCGATGTAACTCTTTCGTCTATCTTGAGCTGCCTTAAGTCGACTTTTGACAATTTTCATCTTTTCCATTGCATCTTGAATCAAATCCGGCCCTTCTAGCACTTGTTCGCCTTCTACATCCCAACATATCGGGCTTATACCCTTTCTTCCATATAAGGCTTCGTACGGCGCCATGCCAATGCTCGAATGATACTGATTATTATATGCAAATTCTATTAATGCAATGTATTCATCCCATGAGTTTTTGAATTCTATTACACATGCTCGGAGCATATCCTCTAGCGTTTGTATCGTCCTTTCAGATTGTCCGTCGGTTTGGGGATGAAATGCCGTACTAAAGTGTAACTTAGTCCCTAAAGCTTCTTGCAAGCTTCCCCAAAATCTGGAGGTAAAACGGGGATCCCGATCCGAGACAATAGATTCTGGGACGCTGTGTAGTCGTACTATTTCATTTACGTAACGTTTTGCAAGATATTCCAATGTAGAACCCCATCTGAACGATAAAAAGTGTGCCGATTTTGTAAGTCGATCAACAATTACCCAGACTGCATCATTTCTTTTCGATGTAGGGGGAAGTCCATATAAGAAATCCATTGTAATACGTTCCCATTTCCAGACTGGTATGGGTAAAGGGTGTAATTTTCCTGTCGGCGCTTGATGCTCAGCTTTAATTTGTTGGCATGTAAGACATTTCAGAACATATTCAGCCACGTCTTTCTTCATTCTTGGCCACCAATAGTGAATTTTTAAAGTTCTATACATTTTCGTACAGCCCGGATGCATAGCATAAGGTGCAGTATGTGCTTCCTCCATTATTTCCTTTCGTAGGTTATCAACATCTGGGACACATAGTCGACTATTAATAGCCAAACTGCCGTCTTTACTTATAGCAAAAGACGTCGTCTTCCCTTGCTTCATTTTATCAGCAATACTAGCAAGCTTAGCATCTTTAAATTGAGCTTGCTTAATTCGATCGATCAGGATGGGACGAATAGACATTGAAGCAAATATAACGCCAAGTTCGTTGACGTTCATTTCGATATTCAACTTTCGTAAGTCGATCAAATCCGATAATGAGTGTGATGATAAGTAAGAAATACCACCATAAGATTTTCGACTTAAAGCGTCCGCAACCACATTTGCCTTTCCTGGATGGTATTCAATAGTACAATCGTAATCCTTTAGTAATTCAATCCATCGCCTTTGCCGCATATTCAACTCCTTCTGACTCAACAAATATTTTAGACTTTTGTGATCCGTAAATATTTGGAAAGTCGCTCCATACAAGTAATGTCGCCATATTTTTAACGCAAACACCACAGCAGCTAATTCCAGGTCATGGGTAGGGTAGGATGTCTCATACGGTTTAAATTGTCGAGATGCATAGGCCACCACCTTTCCATGTTGCATTAAAACGCATCCTAACCCTTGATAAGATGCATCACTATAAATAACAAAACTATCAATACCCATTGGAATGGTCAACACCGGAGCTGTAGTTAATCGTTCTTTCAACTCGTCGAAGCTTTTCTGACAATTTTCAGTCCATTTGAAATTCACCCCCTTACGCAATAATTTCGTCATTGGGGCAGCAATAAGAGAAAAATTCTCGACAAACCGTCGATAGTACCCTGTTAATCCCAAGAAGCTACGAACTTCCGCGACTTTTTTAGGACTTTGCCATTTAATCACCGCTTCGATCTTTTGAGGATCGACTTGGATACCTTTTCCAGAAACTACATGGCCCAAAAATACCACTTGATCTAGCCAAAACTCGCATTTGGAGAGTTTCGCATATAACTTCCGTTCTCTTAAAGTCTGTAGTACAATTCTTAAGTGTTGTTCGTGTTCTTCTTTCAACTTAGAATATACAAGAATGTCATCAATAAAGACGATCACAAATTGATCAAGGTATGGTCGAAATACATCGTTCATTAATGCCATAAAGACTGCAGGAGCATTCGTCAATCCAAAAGGCATAACTAAAAATTCATAATGCCCATACCTCGTCCTGAAAGCTGTTTTAGGAATATTGCCATCTGCAATTTTTAATTGATGATATCCCGATCTCAAATCAATTTTTGAGAAAACTGTCGAACCCTGTAACTGGTCGAATAGATCATCAATTCGCGGTAACGGATATTTATTTTTCACCGTCGCCTTATTTAACTGTCGATAGTCAATGCATAGTCGTAGAGTACCGTCTTTCTTTTTCACAAAAAGTACAGGAGCTCCCCAAGGGGATACACTAGGTCGTATGTAGCCCTTGTCTAGTAGTTCTTTCAACTGAACTTTCAACTCATTCAGTTCGAGAGGCGCCATTCTATACGGAGGAATAGATATTGGTGCAGTTCCCTGTTGTAACTCAATCGTAAACTCCGTATCTCGATCAGGAGGTAGTCCTGGCAATTCATCTGGAAAGACACCTGAATATTCTCCAACCACTGGAATGTCTTCTAATACCAACCCGTATATTTGCAAGTCTATAACATAAGCCAAATAAGCTTCACACCCTTTTTCTATCATCTTAAACGCCATTATATTTGAGATCCGATGTGTCGTTCGAACATTCATTTCTCCCTTAAATATTACTCGCAGCTGATCTGGAAAAGAAAATTCAATTTCCTTTGCAAAACAATCAAGTTTTGCCCGATACTTTGCAAGCCAATCCATGCCAAGTATGATATCGAAATCGAGTAATGGTATAACCAATAAGGTTGCACTCATTTCGATATCCTCAATAACAATTGTACACTCCCGATAAGCTGTATTCACTATAACCATTTCCCCAACTGGAATTCGTACATATAAGTCATATCCTAAAGGCTCGGGTCTATCAGGTAACAATGATGCAAATGTTCGTGATATGAATGAATGTGTTGCTCCAGGATCAAATAAAACATATGCATCCATATTAGCAATAGACAACATACCCGTGATTATTCGTGGTTCTACTCTGCTAGCTTCTTCTCGGGTCATAGTAAAAATTCGAGCTGGGGCTTGTGGTCTATAGGCTTGGCTCTCCATTTCCGTCCTTCCTGTACTTCCACTATACTGTCCACGGCCTCTGCCTCGGCCGCGTCTCGTAAATGTTCCACTTATTCTTGATTGCTCCACCGTGCGTTCTTCATGATATACTGGGCAATTCCTCGCAATGTGACCAGGTTGGCCACACCTAAAACATTCTCCCGTAAACAACCTACACCTGCCTCCATGATTTTTCCCACAGTGTACACAAGCACTAACTTGGCGAGAAGATCCTTCCCCTCTCCCCATTGATCTCATATTGCTTGTATTGCTTTTCGTAGACGCACTTGGGAAATCGGTCTGTTGAGGCATATTGAATGGTTTCTTCATTTTTCCGCCAACTAACTCCATATCTGGTCTTCTTTTGCTACTTTGATAATTTCTTGCTTCTATTTCAAGCTTTTCTGCTCGTACAGCAGCTGCTTTCAATTTCCCATATGATTCCATATCAGACGGTGTAATACGATTGCGAATCATATAACGAAGGCCAGCTTCGAATCGATTACATTTCTTCTTCTCCGTAGCCACCATGTGGGATGCATAGTGAGAAAGCTGATTGAACTTCACTTCGTATTCAGCAACAAATTTATTCCCTTGCTTGAGTTCGAGGAATTCCTTTTCCTTCTGATCTTTATATACTTCGGGCAGATAAGCGTCATTAAATTCCCTAAGGAAATCCTCCCATATCAATACTGGCGGTTGCACTGTGCTATTTGGTATTGTTTCCCACCAGTCGTACGCATTTCCTTGAAGGAGAGATATAGCATAATCGAACTTCTCATCGGGTGTACACTTCATCATATTCAGTATCCTTTCAGTTCGTTTCAACCACGTTTCTGCTTCAGCAGGATCAGTTGTACCCGTAAAATCAACAGCCCCCATTTTCCTCAATCGGTCATATCGCCTTTCGCGAGGCTCACGAGGAATTATCAAAGGGGTTTCGTGAGACATATGCATAAGTGAATGAGATGAATGTGACTCTGGCACGGCCGTTCCTTCCCCTCCTTGAACAGTAGGCTCATCGTGTACTACATGTGATGGTTGATTTGCTGCCATTTGCCTAAAAGATGCAAAACTCTTCTTAGGGCGGCAAATGCATAAACATGACATGCGTAAATCTACATGAGTCTACAGAACCTAAAACCTAGGCTCTGATACCATCCACTGTGGCGCTCCTTCTCATAGACACATAAACCACGAAATTTCCAAAATAGTTTCGCGTAAAATTTTTCGCTTTCTTAAAATGCGCAACGTAAGTAAAACATATTCATATATGTACACATCCGAGTTTGTTCAAAACGTAACACCATCACACACTATCTATATGAACTGTATGCAATCGATGAGCGGAGGGAGAAGGACGAGGAAATAGCCGGCCGACCTTGACTCCATAGTACCAAAATGAGCTCACTTCGATCTACAATACAAAACTGTGAAACAACAATTCAGAGTATGATCGCAACATGTCAACTATAAAGTAATAATGTAAATACATCAATCACACTATCATGAAACATATATCAATCCATATACGCAGATACATCACTTTCTTATTCACGTAGTCCATAACATATCACTGTCACATAGTCATTTACATAATCATACATAACCATAGCGTATGCATCTATATGCTCATTTATTTTATCTTTCTGTTATGAACCAGCTTTGACTCAGGCCATCGATCGTACAGTGTTTGTGTGCCCATGCATGGGACTCTGTAGCATAACATATATATGGTGCCTGTACAGGACTCAGTAGTTCCCCGTAGGGATATCCATTGATAATATCATCCATCGAACACTCATCCCCTGAAGTCATAGCGGTCATAACAGTCTTTTCTTTACATTAATACCTTTCATGATGCATCACAGATACTCACATGTCGCACATAAAATGCATAACATTGATCATATCACCCATAAGTCAAATCATATAAGGGACTCAACACCTTTGCATAATACTTCATCACGTAGATCACATAATCATAAATCAATCACGTATAGCACATAAAGCACACGTTGCAATCATACTCCCGTTCTTTACTCGGCCTTATCCTTGCCTTTATTAGGGTCTCGACCTATATCTTCCCTTGAGCCTAATTACCCTTCAATTGTGCGTGTTTAGCATGAATTCAATGATGATGTTTTGAAGACCCCTCGAGCCCTTCTTTCTCTATTCCCGTATGAGGTTGCTTAAATATGAAGTATTTAAAATGATAACTTCTCTAAAAAGTGCTTAGTAAGCACACCTAGCATGAGGTGTCTTTACATTAGAATTCTTAAATATAATAATGCTTTCCCTTGGCATAAGGTTTTCGATACTATTCTTCCTTGGAGTAAGCTTTTCGGCATCTATAATATATAAGAGGAAAGTTTTCGGTATCTCATGCCATGTGAAAGAAATGTTTTCGGCATGCTCATTTATATAATAATGTTTTCGGCATCTATTCATAAGCTAAAGTTTTCGGTACCATTATTATGTATAAGAGGAGGTTTTCGGTATCATCTATACATGAGAGAATAAATTTTCGATACTTATAAAAAAAAATGAAGTTTTGGTTCCTAACATTAGACATGGATTCGAGGTCGGCCGGCTACGCTCTCATCCAGCTTCCCTCTGTTCATCGTTTGCATATAGTTTAAGAAAACGTTATCGATTTTTGTATGACGTTCAAATAGGCATGATATGTGGATATGTGAATATATGTACATTACGTGTGCCATGTAAATATATGTGAAGAAGTGATACGTCTAGATGTACGCACCCGTTCGTATGTTACATAAATGATTGTGAAAGGCGAAAATTTTTATGCGAATGTATTATAGATGCATGAAATGTGTGCATAATAAGGAATAGGAACGGGGACGTTACATGTAATCTCCACTGTTGTATTGGCAATGGTTGCTTCGAGCATGATGGAGTTGTCGCTGGCTGATAAGTTAGGATATTACGTGATTTTTAATACCCTAAGTTTGCATATTTGGTCGTTATCTATCTAAATATTCTCGAATATCTTATGTTTAAGTGTTATTTCTTATTTGATTGATATTGGAGCGAAAGCGATAAAAAACGGGGAGTTGCGTTCAACTTGAGAGTCTTGGGGATATTTTCGCAATTTTTAGGAGTATTGGAGCAGCTTTGCAATTGAGTGAAGAAAGATCAAAAGAGGAAATATTTTCTTTAAAGGGGCTACGACACATGAGAAGGAAAAAAGAATCAAAAGAGATATTGTTACTTGAGAAGCATCCACCTCTCACAATCATAAAAATCCTACAATCAGACGGCAGCCTCACTCTTACCACACAAGCAGCCGCCTCACCTTATCACCATCACCCACGCACAGCCCTTCACAAGCAGCAGCCATCACCTCACCATCACCTCACCATCACCTCACGCACAATCACCACCTCTCCAAGCAGCCACCAGACCAAAGCAGCCACCTCTCGAACCCTTATCACCCACGGCAGCAACCCTCATCAACAAGCAGCCACCTCTCCGCAAGCAGCCACCTCACAAGCAGGCTGCCATCACCATCATCCCGCGGACTCAAGCGAAAAAAACATGGGGATCAATCCGGAGCCGAATCATAGGGGAGATATCATGTTTTCTCTATCTTTATCGTTGTTTTTCCTTGTTTTCTCTCCATCTATGAGTAGCTAATTCCCTTGTATTCGAGATTAGATGAACCCTAGCGAGATCAAACCTATGTTTTGATTACCTTATCGTTGGTTTTATTAATATTATGATTCATTTACCAATTATGTTCAGTTTCGATTATGTCTATGTGATTGAAATTGTTTATTTGTCTTGATTATGTCTATGTAATTAAGATAATTTCAGGAAAATCGCGAGTTACGCTCGAAAGAGGGGCGAACGATTAGACCACTCGTAAACGAACGGAATAAAATTCAACGCTAGAAATAGGTTGAACTGCCCCGCCAGATTAGAGTCAAATCTAATAGCAGAATTCATTGTGTATTAATGTGATTCTATGAAGTATAGTTAGGGAAGCTTGCCCAGCTATTACTTTCGTAGGATTAGTTGTTTGCGTGTTTATGTGATTAGGAAACTTACGTTCAGTTACATGAATTCGTATGCATGATTTAGGAATTCTGACGGTCTAATATTTGGTAAAATCTTCGTAAGGCATGCTTAGTAATTTTGATCGAGCTAGGGGGATTCGAAGTCTCAAATACGCTTGTTTTCATAAAGTCGTCTTTATCGTTTATTTCGTGAATTTAATTTAGTTCATTATTTGTGTTTCCATACGATAAATCTACCTTTTTCACTAGGATATTTAGACGTTCTTAATTGCATAGTTCTCTTGGGTTCGATACTCGAATATTCACCGCTTCTATGCTACTATCGATAGGTGCACTTCCTATTGAGCGTAGAGTAGTTCGTAGTTATTCGTTTTATATATAATTTATTACTTGCTCATCACTGGCAATCCATCGTTTCATGGTGGCCCAGAACTGTTGTAGGTACACCATTGGAACGGTAGTTGTTATTGTGAACGTCGGCTAGAGGGGATGACGTCGGAGAATTGACATCATTATTGGGTTTGGACCCTTGAATGTCTCAGGATCTAGTTGGGAGTTGTTGTACCGTACGTCCATCCATTTGTGCGTGGGATATATTTGATCCGCTGAAGTCATTGTAGTTCTGAAAATTTTTGAAGATGTTAGATTATGATAAGAATTTTTCAGAATGCAGTGTAAAGTATTTGAGACGGTTAGAAAAAATTTCGAAGTTTATATAAGATTGAGAAGAAGTGTTTGATAGTTTTTCTAAGTAGTTTTGCATTCGAGAAAATTTTGTACTAAATTTTATTCGTTTTGTTTTGTACGAAATTGGTTTTTGTTTCATAATAGTTATAAACGTGACATTCGAAAACATTCTAAGTATTGTATTCAAAAATTTGCTAAGTGTGACGACCCTCACTTTTAAATAAAATAGACGGCGGATTTCCGCAACGAAAGCCGCGGAAAGCCCAATTTACAAAAACTTACTTTTTATATAAACCGAGAAAACGTAATACAATATCTAGAAATATGCGCAAACGCCCCAAAATACACACGCGCTCACGTCGCTCCACAGGTCTTCGTCCATGTACAGCACCGCCCTCAAAAGTCCATGGAGCACCGCCGGTCCTAACGTGTATCAACGTCGGACTCAACCATACCTACAACACGTAAACACCTGAGCAATTGCCCAGTAGGTGAAAATGTGCATGAATGCAGCGTGCGCTCAAACCTCGTCCCAAAACATCTCACCATAAATGCACGCTCGACTTTTTTCTCTCATCCCAATCTATCATATCTTACTACAACACATCAGGACCCTAGGCTAGTCTAGTCACCTTGGCGCGCAATAGAAAGATAGGGAGTCAGGGGTCCAGGCTCGGGCGGCAATACACGCTCACACCCTCGGGCGGCAATACACGCTCACACCCGCTGAGCCGCTGCTCCGGCGGTGCCTACTCTGACAGAGTGCCCCGGGCCTACTCCGCCAGGTCGCCCCTCCCGCCAATCAGAGGGTGCGCTAGAACTATCCTCTAGCGGTGCCTACTCTGATAGAGCCCCGGGCCTACTCTACCAGGTCGCCCCTCCCGCCAAAATGTCAATCAACACACTGTCCCCCGGACAGACACTACCCCGCTCATCAACACTGTAAAGTGTTACCGTGTCCACACGGTACTTATCTCTCGCACTGGTATGAAATGCATGTGTGATATGCAAATGAAATGCAGCGTCACCACAAAAATGTTTTTCTCCCGAATATTCCCTTTTTGTCCAAAGACCCGAATTTCATTCGAGCCCGAAAGTTGCTGCCCGAAAATATGTTTAAACGCCGAAAGTCTTTGAGCCCGAATATCTTTTAAAAGCCCGAAAAATCTCTACCCGAAAAGGTATACAAACGCCGAAAGTTTTGCGCCCGAAATTAAGGTCAACACCCGAAAGTTTTAGGCCCGAAAATAGAGTCATTACTCGAAAATAATTTCAAGTTGTAAAGGCCCAAATTTGAAATTCGCCGAGTTTTCCTCCTGACCCGAAAATACATATGCCCGAAAACATTCAAATGTCCGAATAACATCTACCCGAAAACATTCCTAACTCATTCGAATCCCATGTAAATACATATACAACACGTAACATATAAACATAACATAGATTCAAACCCAAAAATCTGGGTTTTTAACGCATATAGCCACCCGAAAATTCACCTAATCATCATGTAAATCACTTAAGATCATAAAAATACGTTATCCCATAAAACACATAATATTTACGTGTTGTAGATGAAAGATTTCACCTACCTCACGTCCGAAGTTTTAGGATTTTCTCGAGCTCCCTAATCTCTTGTTAGCCAAGCTCTTTGTTTTCGAAAATGCTCTCTGCCCCTTTTTCCTTGTGGTTTTCACGTAATGAGGTGTAAGTTATACTTTAAAGTAAGTGATGATAAATAGGTGACAAGGAGGTGACGAGTCTTTCCTCTTAGATTAAGAAATGTCTTACCCGAAATTTGCTTCACCCGAAAATTTTGGGCTTCATCACAATTATCATCACCCGAATTTATCATCACCCGAATTTCGGGCTCTTTTTGTTTTCAAGTACTTATCAAGAAAAAAAATCGGGTGTTCTCTTTTATTACTCGTTTAGACTTTTCACCCGAATTTTCGCATTCTTCATCTAAATAATATAACAAAATTTCTAAGTCACATGGTCATCCCGTTACTTACATCAAAATCCCGTATTAAATTTTACGGGTGTTACATCCTCCCCCCCTTAAAAGAATTTCGTCCCCGAAATTACGCCGACTGGAATAATTCGGGATAACGATTTCTCATGTCATCCTCTCGCTCCCAAGTGGCTTCTTCAATTGATTGATTCCGCCACAATACTTTAACTGTTAGGATTATTTTATTGTGTTCAATTAATTAGAATTATCTTTGTGGTTTATTTAAATAGATTTTATTTAAAGAAAGGCTTAGTGTAATTGGGCTTGTTAGGGGCCCAAGTATTATATACCAAAATGTGGTATAAATACCAAAACCCTAACACATAATAAAATGTGCATTGTGTGAAACTCATCTAGAGAGAAAGTGAGCCCCCAACCTCTCAAGAACACACAAGCACCCCACGCGAGCTTCATTCTTCCGATCATCAAATCGTGGTAAGATCGTTTAAATCTTTGTTTAGTTGGATACCTAGGCCTTACAAGTGGTATCAGAGCCAAACGCGCTCAGATTTGGTTAAAAATCTTCGGAAAAATTTTTGGTGTTCTTCGTGTTCTTCAAAGAATTTTCGAAAATTTTGACATGTTTTGGTGTTTAGATGCTTGATTGAGTGTTTAGGAGTTAGGATATAAGTGTTTCGATTGTTATTAAAAGTGGGTGTCACTTCGCAAACCTCCCCACGAAAAAAAAAAAAAACCTCTTGCCACTTCGCAAACCCAAATAATCCAAAAAAAAAAAAAAAAAAAAAAAAAAGAAAAAAAATTTTTTTTGCGCGAATCACTGTTCATTCGCGAATCACTGTTCATTCGCGAATCGCACGTTACTGTTCATTCGCGAACACTGTTCATTCGCGAATCGCACGTTACTGTTCATTCGCGAATCACTGTTCATTCGAAATAATTAAAGTTTGCGAATCCAGTTTGCGAATTTAAAAAAAAAAATAAAAAAATAAAAAAAAATTAGGTTTGCGAATCAGTTTTCAAAAAAAAAGGTTTACGCATCAGGTTTTCGCATCCACTATATTTTGAAAATACTTTTCGCATACATATCGAAAATTTAAATTTTCACATCCAAGCACTCCGAAAATTTATTTTCGCATCATATCACATCAAAACATCTTTTGGCAAATTATAGATAAGTTTGATAAATTTCCGAAGTTTTCGAAATCACCTCAAAAGTTTTTCGGTATACACCAAAAATCTTTTCGGTACCCAAAATTTTCGATACTACACAATATTTCTCGATAAATCAAACTTTCGGTGCAGAAATTTTTAAAAGCCAATTTTTTATTCCAAAACATCATTGGCACATTATAGAAAAAGCTTTTGGTAACATTTTCGAAGTTTTTCGACATCACTTTAAAACTTTTCGGTTCACACCAAAAAGTTTTCGAGACTTAAAATTTTCGAAACTTCACGACTTTTATCGACACACCAAAACTTTTCGGAGCTGAATTTTTCAAAAGCCAAAAATTATCAAATCTACACAACGCGTTAACGATCGCGTATCCAACTAAAAAAAAAAAAAAATTAGTAATATTTTAAAATTTTAAAAATCATGGATTCTACTTCCGCAACTTCTGAGATGAGCTTTGACGAGAGTGATTTATATAAAGCTTTTCTTTCTTTGAAGGAAGATTATAAAACCATGCGTCGTGAGCATAAACATGAACGTAGGACTACCCAAGCGTTAGAAACTAAGTTAGCTAGTGCACTAGAAACAATTTCTAGTGTTGAATCAAAATTAGCTAGCTCAGAAACAAACGTTTGTGAGCTAACCAAGAACCTAAATTCCTCTAAGCTAGGCCAAACTCAACTTATAAGTCACGAAAAGACTATAAGTGAGTTAGAAAGTAGACTAGACAATAATTACAAATGCTTAGTTAGGAGTTTAGAAGAAAGAGGTCGTCTTACTTGCCATTTAGAAAACGTGCGTGAGAAAATCACTAATCTTGAATCTCAGGAAGTAAAATTAAAAGATCAAATTAGTGAACTAACAAATAAATTAAACAATTGCGAACTCGAACGCAATAATTATCTGTCTGATTTGAGCAATTTGCGGAGTAGTTTTAAACTTTTATTTGAGGAACGCAGTAAATTGCACTCTAAAGTTCATCACTTGGAGGGCATCCTTGCGAAAAAGGGTCAAACAGACCAAAGTTCCTCTAAAGACTTAGCGTCCAATGGGGAAAATAGTTTACATTCTAATAAACCTATCTCTTGTTGGGAAATTCCGGAGGTTGCTAGTAAAATTGCAGAATTGAACGCAACTCTGGAATCGGAAAGAGTAGGTTTCCGAGCAGAAAAGCAAAAACTTCTAGAGGAGATTTCTAATCTCAAAAATTCCCCGTCCCTACCCGTCTTAAATGAACTCTCTATAGAAAAATCTTCTTTTAAGCAGGATATGGGCACACAAACCGACGCCTTTGTTCCTAAAATTAAAAAGACTTTTACTAATAATTCTAAGTCAACGGTGACGAAAGCAAATATGAATTCTAAGTCACCTTTGGCTGGCGCAGAAATGAAATGTAAAAGCAATACGCGTAAAACTGATAAGGAACAAAAGAATATTAGGAAGGAGAAAGGAAAATCGACATTATTTTCCAAAACCAAGGACGACATTGCTAAAGATTCTCCTTCTCCCGCTCCTACCAAAAAGGAAGTTCCTAAAGAAGAAGTTCCAAGCTCAAGCAGGCGAACTTCTCAAACTTCCAAAATCTCTCATTCTTTAAAGAATGATAGAGATGGAATTGCTTACACGCACAAAAATGCTTATTATTCTAGTAAGCAAAAGTCCATCAAAAATCATCATTATAGAGTGAATGATGTGAATTCTTGTAGGCAATACGACTCATCATCTGATGACGCATATAGTGCGATAAGTTCGTATTCATACTTGAAATACCCGGTCCAGATTAAGTCTGAAAGACACCTTCTGCGACTGGCTAGGGAGAAAATCTTCAGATCTTCTAAACCTAGACACACGTTCACCGGCGCTGAATTGTCATTTCCCTCTAAGGTTCACCAAACTTGGATTCCTAAATCAGAAATCAAATTAAATAGGACTTTAAAGGATGATTTAGGATGTATATCTGAACCAAATGTGCATAAATTGTTTTCTGCTAATCAGGGAGGACCCATCCAAAAATGGGTACCAAAGTCCCGCTAATATTTTGCAGGAGCCCAATCACGTGTGGTAATTCGACGATGGTTGCTCCACACGCGTGATTGGTATGGGACGAGAGCAACCACAAAGCCCCGATCATGAGTAGTAATTAGAAGATGGCTGCTCCATACTCATGATCGGTACGAGACGAGGGCAACCACAACTTCCAGCATGCACGGTACTCGGGTTGCTCCACATGCATGACTGGTAAGAGACGCGAGCAACCGCATCCCTCATGTATGGCAATTTGACGTAGTGGTTCCACATACATGATAAAGGGAAACGACGTGAGCAACTACGACTATATGTGGTACATTCTATCTTTTGAACTGAATTGCATAATACCACATTCATACATACTTTTAAGATAGGTAAATTCTATATATGCATTTCATTGCAAATTTTGGCATGCATATCGAGCTGAAAATATTATATACCTACTTTGCAAATAATAGGGTACATTATAGCTATGCATGCTTCAAAAGGGCTTTTACTTTCAAATTCTTGCATGCATGCATACATGAGCCGAAACGCGAAATACCCTATTTTATAGGTACATTTTCATTATGCATACAATTTTAAGATTTTCGAGCTTAAATTTTCAAGTATGCATATAAGCTGAATCGCAAAAATACCTATTTTTCAAAATGGTACATTTCAAATATGCATTTTCAAAACTTTCAAATTTAAAATGCATATTACGCACGGAAATGATAGATACCATTTTTTCTCTAAAATGAGCTTAATTTGAGGGGGAGCTACTATTTTATTTTTAAAAGAGAAGTAACCCTTAATCTCTAGAACGGAGCAATAATTACATTATTGAGGGGGAGCGAACTTCAAATATGTGAATTTAGGGAAAGAGATTCACAGATTTTTTGAACTTATCACGCATCTTTTGAGGGGGAGCAACCTTATTTTTAGAAGCATGTTTTGAGGGGGAGAAATAATATATATATATATACATATACTATATTATATATATACTAATATATATTACTAATACAATATATATATATATATTATATCCCTATAATATATAATATACTAATATACATATTACTAATAACGATTAATAATATATTAAAAAAAAAGGAGGGCCATCAAAATTAAAAATACAAGGCCATAAAAAAAAAAAAAAAAGAAAGATATTTTCTCTTCATCATCAAGCTTCGTGGAGTTACCTCCGACCTCCGAAGATGGACTTCAAAAGAAGAATCTCGAGCCTACAACGGTCAACTCTTTTCAAAGGCGACGGTGGCAACAAATGTTAAACTCGGTGCGCGCTTCAATCGACATACTCCGGATTGCTGACATACAAAGCAGCACTCACTACTTCCTACCGGATGCAAGGACTTCGTTCCCATGATTCAGTCAAACCCAACTGAATCTAACCCCGGAACATCACCGAGAGACAGTCAAATTATGAAAAAATAGCCACATCTACTGGAACCTTTTGAAAAGACCGACGCTACATAATTTCCTCAACTCACAAATTATTCGGACCAACCCCCATAGGTACAGGTGCTAATTTTATTAGCTCCCGGGTAGAAGTCGCCGCAATAGGTCCAACGGCGCGTGCACAACCGAGCCTTACACACTCGTCTGTCTCACAAAAGACAGGTGTTTCAGAAATCACGGGGAACCACGTCTACTATCACCGCTTCACTCGGAAGTGGGAGATATTGAATTATGTGGTACTCAGCCCCACCACCACACTTCCTTGCGCACTCGAGTCTAGTGTGTCCTCACTCCATATATTTTTATATTTTCTAGGACACATACACTTTTAAACACCTGATCTTTGTGATCAAGTTAGAACTTCCGTAGACATGTCTTGCTTCGACATGATTCGAGGATCGGAAGGAAGTCCTGCCGTTGCAACATCAAAGCAACAACGGTTTCAGGCCATCGTCTACGAGCATAGCTCCTAGATCGATGTTAACGGGAAGTCTTCGTGACCCCGGTTTCTTACACGACGGATTGCCTTTGTGGCTCCGTCTGGTTATTACCATCACCGACCTGTCGTTTGTGTCCTCCTAATCTTCCTACACAAGCATGCCGATCTCATTAACACGAATCGCCATGAGGGGGAGAAGGGGACACGCAGAAACAAACAGGTCGGACCACCCACCAATCTCCGCCGCGCTCACCACTCTGAAGTCGGGCTCCCCTGCACTTGAATGGAACATTCCAAAGGAGCCTAACACCCCACGCGTACCTTCTTCCGGAGCCAGACAAGCTTCCTTCGAGGCCGAACCAGACAACTTCCTTCGAAGAAGAAGAATCCGGCGTCGAGAAGAAGAAGATTGGAGAAGACTTGACGACTGCCTTAGTGGCTACGTCAGGTTATTACCTAACCTGAGTTCCTACCAACGCCATCCTCATGTCCCGACGACGTGATCCTCTTGCCGAAGACGATGCTTCATTTTGACCCATCGCATGACGATCTCCCCAACTTGATCTTCATGAGGGTGAGCAGTACTAAAGCAAAATGGGAGCAATACCACGATGAAAGTGCAAGATAGATCAGAAACGTTAAATCCTCAAGCGTCGTCAAAGAATCAAGCGAACACCACAGACTTCAAAGATCGAAGTTGCCGCCTCGTGTGCGTCTCTCCAAATCTCAAAGAGAACTTCCCAATTCCAACATAAGGTTGACCAAAGTAGGGGGAGTTGCGCTACCATCGAAAGGAGAGATCGAACACAAAAAGTAGAGATCCGGCAAGCAACTTCAAACACCTTCCGGCATTTACGAGTTGAGCTTCAAAAGAAGATTAAGAAGATCTGGTGCCGAGAAGAAAAGATCAAGACACGGTGTGACAAAGGAGGAAATTCCTTTAGGACTCAGGCAAACGCACTAAGCCCCGCAAAGATAATCCATGCCAAATTGAAGATTGAACACAAAGGGGGAGATTGTTAGGATTATTTTATTGTGTTCAATTAATTAGAATTATCTTTGTGGTTTATTTAAATAGATTTTATTTAAAGAAAGGCTTAGTGTAATTGGGCTTGTTAGGGGCCCAAGTATTATATACCAAAATGTGGTATAAATACCAAAACCCTAACACATAATAAAATGTGCATTGTGTGAAACTCATCTAGAGAGAAAGTGAGCCCCCAACCTCTCAAGAACACACAAGCACCCCACGCGAGCTTCATTCTTCCGATCATCAAATCGTGGTAAGATCGTTTAAATCTTTGTTTAGTTGGATATCTAGGCCTTACATTAACTAATGGAATATTTTTATTCCGAAGCTGCTTCACTTCTCGCAAAAAGAATTTCTACAGGTCTCTCCTCGTAACTCAAGTCCGGCTTTAATTGTGTATAGAGCGCTTCATCTCTTAGCACGTGATTCGGGTCCGCCATGTATTTCCGCAACGTCGACACATGAAATACATCGTGCACTTGTGATAACGAAGATGGTAACTCAAGTTGGTACGCCACTTCGCCAACTCGTTTAATTATCTTGAATGGTCCGACGTACCTCGGACTCAGCTTCCCTTTCCTTCTGAATCGCTTTACGCCCTTCATCGGCGAAATTTTTAAAAATACCATGTCACCCTCCGCAAATTCTAACGGCCTTCGCCTTTGATTGGCGTAACGTTTCTGCCGGCTTTGGGCCGTTCGCATCCTCTCCCGACTTTTCGCCACAGCTTCCGTTATCTCCTGAATCATATCGGGACCCAACAACGCTTTCTCGCTTACTTCGTCCCAATGAATTGGGGATCGGCATTTACGCCCGTAGAGTGCTTCGTATGGGGCCATTCCAATCGTGGCATGATAACTATTGTTGTAAGAAAACTCGATCAACGGAAGGAATTTGCTCCAATTCCCTTTGAAATCCAGCATGCATGCCCGCAACACATCTTCGAGCGTCTGGATAGTGCGCTCTGATTGTTCGTCCGTCTGGGGGTGGTATGCGGTGCTGAATTGTATTTTCGCCCCCATCGCCTTTTGTAAAGTTGTCCAAAAGTTGGACAGAAATCTCGAATCTTGATCCGAGACGACCGACAACGGAATTCCATGGAGCCGAACGATTTCTTGAATGAACAACTCCGCATATCGCTCCATGGTGTACGTCGAGCAAATAGGCAGGAAATGGGCGGACTTGGTTAATCGATCAACGATCACCCAAATAGCGTCGTGGCCTTTCACCGTCTTAGGTAAACCGACGACAAAGTCCATCGTGATGTGATCCCATTTCCACTCCGGAATCGGTAAGGGTTGCAATGTTCCTGCCGGTCTCTGATGCTCTGCCTTTATTTGCTGGGACGTCAAGCATCGATCACGAAGGACGTGATATCCTTCTTCATTCCCGGCAACAAATAGTTTATACGTAAGTCTCGGTACATTTTAGTTGTACCAGGATGTACCGTGTATGCTGTCGCGTGCGCTTCTGTCATTACGCTCCGACGGATTTCCTCGTTATTGGGCACGTACAAGCGTCTTCGAAAACGTAGCCCACCATCTTCCCCTATTTCGAAATCAGCCGGAGATTCATTGGTTGGTTCATTCTTAATCTTCAAATAAAATTCGTCTCTCAACTGAGCCTGTTTAATTCGCTCCAACAGCGTCGGTTGCACGGTCAGCACTGCCATTCTTTCTTCAACCTCTCCGAAGTTGATTATTTCAACCTCCAATCTTCGTAACTCCGCTACTTCGGCTTTTTGACCTAATGCGTCCGCCACTATGTTGGCTTTCCCTGGGTGATAATTAATCATGCAGTCATAGTCCTTTACGAGTTCTAGCCAACGTCGTTGTCGCATATTTAACTCCTTCTGGGTGAAGAAATACTTTAGACTTTTGTGATCCGTATAAATCTCGCACCTTTCCCCGTATAGGTAATGTCGCCAAATATTCAGTGCGAACACTACCGCCGCGAGTTCCAGATCATGCGTCGGGTAGTTCTTCTCGTATTCCTTCAGTTGACGGGATTCATACGCAATCACCTTCCCGTTCTGCATCAATACGCATCCTAATCCGTTCTTCGAAGCATCACTATACACTGTGAAACCTCCAGTTCCTGATGCTAATGTTAAAACTGGAGCTGAAGTGAGTCGTTTCTTCAACTCCTGGAAGCTCCACTCGCAAGCGTCTGTCCATTTCAACGGCACGTTCTTCCGTGTCAAGTTCGTTAAGGTGGACGCGATGCGGGAGAAGTCCGCAATAAACTTGCGGTAATACCCAGCTAATCCGAGGAAACTTCGCACCTCGATGGGAGTAGTTGGTCGTGGCCAATTATTCACTGCTTCGATTTGTTGGGAATCACCGAAGGGGCCCGAGGCCCTCGTTCCTTGAACGGCGGAATTTAAAAACTTTTGGGATTCCCGCCTTTCCCTTGGACCGCTCGGTAATAACACGAGAACGTAAACACGAATAGAAAAGGGTTTTACAGCCATTATACCTTGACGAATACAAGAAGATGGCGAGCTTCGAACCGTTCAAATCCCCGGGATGTAGTATCCCTCTCCTAGCACCAAAACGCGCACGAACGGGGCAAGAGCGTCACGCCGGCACCTTACAACGTCACGACCGAAGCTAGCTTAAGGAGGCTAGAGCAAGCTCGGGCAGCACCTCCTTTTGCACACACACACGCGCGGGCAGCAAGAGAGAAAGAGGGAGAGTGAGACGAGAGAGATTGAGAGAGAGAGGAGAATAAAAACCCTAACTTTTTATTTTTTTCATCCAAATGACTTAGGGTTTTTCAAAAATGAAAAACCCTATTTATACCCCTTAGGGTTGGCCAAAATTCTCCTTGGAGTGGGGAGAAAGTTTCTCACCCACTCTAAGCATACCAAGTCACTTGTTGACTTGGTCTTTCCCTTTTGAATTCAAATTCAAAATTCAAATTCAAATTAAAATTAAATAAATTAATATTTAATTCTATATTTAGTATATTTAAATATATAATATCTTATATATATATTTAAATTAATTTCGAAATTAATCTAATATAAAATCGAAAACTATATATATATCTAATATATATATTTTATTTAATTCCAAATTAAATATTATTATTTTCTAAAACAATAATAAAGATTTAAATCACATTTAAATCATATACTAAATATTAAATATCCAATATAATATTTCCAAAATATTTCGTGAGGTGAAAAGACCATTTTGCCCCTCACGCGATTTTACCACATTTTCGGCCATTTAGGGTTTCGACCAAGCCCCAAACCCTAATCTCTCAATCCAGGCCCCAGCCTGCTCTATTCTCATATTGACGTTGTGTCGGTTGCCCTTTTTAAGCCCGACCCTCTTGGTTCGTCTCAACCGGCTCTGGGAGGAATCCAGGAGTTCGGTATTCACCTAGCCAGCCCCGTGGTACCGAACCGATCCCGAGTTGAGTACGAATAGGTATTATTCACGAACCGACTATAGATTATCGTACTACGTATAAACCCTTTACGTTTGTCCCGGTCGAGTGAAAGTCACGCGTAGTCGAACTTACAGAACTCGACGCTATGATGTTCGTGTCGGTGACATTTACCAAAACTGCCCTCCACGACACTCGTGAGTCAGTTATATGCTCTGGCCAGAGGCTTAGGTAAATTCCCACACATCCAAACTGCATAGGACGTTAACCTTGAATTTAATCAAGGCCGTAAATTCCGCTCAGCGGTATAACTGGCAATCACGTCGAAAAGTCAAAACCGCATTTCGCCGCTGACCCATGCTTCATGCAATTTGGGCCTAGCAAACTAGTGACAAATCAAGACCTTAAGACCAACCCCGAGTTAAACCCTTTCGGTCTAAGGTTCACGTAGACTACTATAGTCAATCGATCGATCAGCGACTTTACCAGCGTGTGATCGTTCGATTACGAGCCAGTGTCCAAATACAGACAATCCCCTGATTCGTCTTGTATCAATGTCACGAGCTCCCACTTTCCAAGTGAATGGTTGACAAAACCATTTTGGACTCATCGACAAACAAGTCGTACTCGTCAATCCAGTCACCCTACTGGAGACTAAGACTTGTTGACTTAGTTTAATATCACAGTATGTCAGCTTACTGGTGCCCCCTCTCTGTCCCCACAGAATCAGTAACTGAACTGTAAATATTGGGGTTTTATTAATTCGTCTTATTACCCGACTGCAAGGTTAATTTATTTAGACGAAAGAATAATCTGCCTTTGTATTGTTTGTCATGCTAATATAGACAATAAACAAACAAAAATAATTTCATTATCAAATAATTCAATTACAAATGTTAAACACATCAAAATTACACTAATGCCCTCGTACTATCTAATCCTCGTACGGCATCTAGGGCATAAACCTCAACACGATTTTGCTGGGGTCCACCGAAATTCCCTCTCCTGAAATAACGTGCCCCAGAAAGGCCACTCGTTCCAGCCAAAATTCGCACTTTTTGAATTTGGCATATAGTTGCTTCTCTCTTAGTATTCCTAAGACCGTTCTTAAATGAATTTCATGTTCCTCCTTCGTCTTTGAATAAATTAAAATGTCGTCAATGAAGACGATGACGAAGCGGTCCAGGAATTCCTGGAATACCCGGTTCATCAGGTCCATAAATGCTGCAGGCGCATTCGTAAGCCCGAAAGGCATGACCAGGAATTCGTAGTGGCCGTACCTTGTGCTGAACGCCGTTGTCGGGACATCCGCCTCCCGAATTTTCAGCTGGTGATAACCTGAGCGTAAGTCGATATTCGAGAATACCATAGCGCCTTGCAATTGATTGAATAAGTCATCGATCCTCGGTAACGGGTACTTATTCTTGATTGTCACTTTATTCAACTCTCGATAGTCGATGCATAATCTGATCAACCCGTCCTTCTTCCGCACGAAAAGCTGGGTTGAATGAACCTTTTCTGTAATAGCTCGTTGAGTTACTCCTTCAGTTCTTTCAACTCGTTTGGCGCCAATCGATACGGTGTTTTCGACACCGGCGCTGCACCCGGTACTAGATTAATATTGAATTTTATTTCCCGATCAGGGGGTAAACCCGCTAGATCATTGGGAAACACATCCGCGAATTCCTTCACGATATGCACCTCCTGTAGTCTCAATTGCGGCGACTCCTCTGCTTTCGCCGCGTACATGAAGAACGACTCACAACCCGCGTTCATGAGTCGTTGTGCTTTCAAGGCGGAAATTTTTGGAATCCCACCTCGCTTTGCTTTACCCGAGAAAGTGAATTCTCCCCCTCGGGCAGGTGGAAACTGACTGTTTTCTTGTTGCAGTCGATTAGCGCTCCATGTTTCGACAGCCAGTCCATCCCGAAGATGATATCATAATCATTCATCGGGATCACGATCAAATTAACACGTAACTCTCTACCCTCGATGTTAATCACACAATTTTCTACCACAAAATTGGTCCTAGTTGGATCACCGTGTGGTAGAGCCACCACATAACTATAGGTTGAGATGGTAGGATATATTTCCATCCTCTCCATATATTTGGCCGACACAAACGAATGTGTGGCACCAGAATCAAATAACACCGACGTGGGCAAGTTATAAATATTTAACATACCCGTCACCACTGTCGGGTTCGCCTCCGCCTCCTCATTCGTCAAAGTGTACACTCTCGCAGGCACCGTCAGCTGTGGTCGCATCGGCGCTGGGGCCGGATTGGCCGGTAGGTTAACCCGGCAATCCCTCGCAAAATGTCCCGGCTTCCCGCACCGGTAGCAATGCATCACCGTCCTGGGATCCGCGCCATAGCAAACTCCAGTGTGGTGCCTCCCGCACTGCTGGCACATCGGAGCGGAATTCTGAGGGCGCACCGGGGCGTTCACTGGTCCCTGTCCCTGATTCGGGCGCGGTCTCCAGTTTTGCTGGTCCGATCGTCGCTGGTTATTGTTCGGGCCCCTCCCGAAGAACTGTCTCTTTTGGCCTCCGCCGCCCCCTTGCTGATTATCCATCTTTCGCTTGGCCTCCTGTGCTACCACGATCTGTGCCTCCGCCTGCTCGGCGACTACCGCCCGCTCCTTGACTCTAGAAAATGTCATTCCGTGAGTTCCTGCACTCACGTCGCGATAGATTTCGGGCTTGAGGCCCACCATGAACCGCTGCACCTTCAATCGGTCGTTTGCCACCATATGTGGTGCAAACCACGACAACTACTCAAATTTGCGGATGTATTCCGCAATCGTCATCCCTCGCTGCTTTAGGTTAATGAACTCCTCCATCCTCCTCGTCCGCTCCTGCGCTGTGAAATATTTCTCGCAAAATATTTCCTTGAAGCGCTCCCACGTCATGTGCGCCGGATCCTCCAGAATCTTCACCGTATTCCACCAAAAGCGTGCATCCCCACGCAGTAAGAAGGCCGCGCATAGGACCTTCTCATTCTCGGGCACTCGGCTATACACAAACATGTCCTCCAGTGTGCCCAGCCAATCCTCCGCTACCGTCGGATCGGTAGCCTCAGTGAAGGTAAGGGGTTCAGTTTACGAAACCGTTCCCCAATAATCCCCACGTGCTCCAGTTGTGGAGATCGATTATTATCCGATGAGCTTCGTTGTTGCATAAGCTCATGTATCTGATCCGATTGTCTTTGGATCAGATCACTGAGTCTGATGATTGTTGAGTCCCGTTCATTCACGGGAGACTCTGGTTCAGCCCCACGGCTCGACTCGCCATCATAACCTCTTCTCACTCCTCTCGGCATTTTATCATTATTTATCTACGTTCTTCAAACAAACACAAAGTCACACAATCACGTACATCACGAAATTTCACATACTCACAGGCTCGGGCTGGTCCTCCAGGCTTTTGAGCGGCTGTACATGGATAGTCTTCAGAACCTAAAACCTAGGCTCTGATTGTGGCGACCCTCATTTTCTAATTAAGATTAGTGGCGGATTTCCGCAACGAAAGCCGCGGAAGACCCATTTTACAAAAACTTTTTCATAAAATAAAATTATATTGACATGGGTTACAAAGTCGTATATTTACAAGGCCATAGCCCCAAAATATAAAAATGCCCTAACGCCGCTCCACTGGTCTTCATCCATGTATAGCCCTGCCCTCAAAAGTCCGTGGAGTTACCGCCATCAGCCCACCTCAGTCGCGACGTATGTCGACGTCGGACTCGATAGTACCTACAACACGTAAACACTGAGCTACCGCCCAATAGGTGAAAATATGCCTGAATGCAGCGTGCTCTCAGATCCCGTTCCTCAAACACCTCACAATATATGCACGCTCGACTTTTTCCTCTCGTCCCAACCTATCGTATACCATACGTCACATCAGGGCCCTAGGCTAGACTAGGCACCACGCGCGCACAATAAAATACAGAGTCAGGGGCCGCGCTCGGGTAGCCCACGCTAGTAGTGCACCTGGACGATCACGACAAACATCCTCCCACTAGGTCGCTCCCTCCCGAGTTTCCTCCTGCTCAAGCGGTAGCTTACGCTGGCAGTGCACCTGATTGATCACGCCAGGCATCCTCCTACCAGGTCGCTCCTTCCGCTAATCATCCGACGGTTTGCACCTCAGACTGCGCTCCAACGCGCCTGAGTAGACGAATCGATCACGTCCGTCTCCCGTCTGGTGCCTCAGTCCTAACCTCATAACTCCATTACGAGTCGACGACCAACATTGGTCACATTCTACCCCGCTCGTAGACACTATACAGTGTCACCGTGTCAACACGGTCAACATCCCTCGCACTGATATGGAATGCAAGTGTTGTGCAAATAAAATGCAGTATAGAACTGAAAATAACTTTTTCCCGAAGACGCATTATTAAAATGCACTGTAAAACTTCTATTTCGACAACTTTTAATCGGGCATTAGAATTGGACTATGCCCATTGGACTCGGAATATTTTTCTTATCAAATGACGTATAAATAATTTTCCACAAAAAGACTTTTTTTTTTTTTGAAAACCTTGCTGCCCGAAAATCAAACATGTCAAAATTCGGTTAAGGCCCGAAATTCGATCAATGTCCGAAAATTACTAAACACGGCGAAAATGGTTCTACCCGCAAATTTACTTAAGGCCCGAAATTAATAAAAGCCCGAAAATAATTGCCCGAAAAGTTTTCCAACTCTTAATGCCCGAAAATTAAAATTTTCGCCGAAAATCTCTTCTGTCCGAATTTTATTTAAGGACCGAATTTTATAAAAATTTCACCGAAGGCCCCCTTTTGCCCGAAATTCTTACAAAACGCCCGAAAATGATCAAAACACCCGAATTTTATTCAAGGACCCGAATTTATTCAAAACACCCCAAATTCATTTTCTTCTTCCTAACACCTCCATGCTTCTTCATACAAGTTCAAACATAAAAGCCCAAATATGGGTTCACACACCTTAAAGAACATATAGCCCATCAAGCACGGGATTCACATACTCAAAACATGTAGCACATCCTGCACGAAATTCTTATGAACCAAGTAAACATATATCGAATGAAAAACACGAATTCGTTTACGTATTGTAGGTGATCTTCACCTACCTCACATCCAAAGCTTAAGGGTGTTAGATCTTTCCCGAGCTCTTCGATCCTTGTTAGCCAAATTCTCCTTTGTTTTCGAAAAATGTTCTCTCCCCTTTTTGTTTGTTGTATTTCACTTAATAAGGTATAGTTATACTTTGAAGTAACTAAGGATAAGTAGGTGACAAGGAGGTGACAAGCCTTTCCTCTTAGGTTAAGAAATGTCTTGCCCGAAAATTATTTAGGCTTCACCCGAATTTCACTTTGTCATTACCCCAATTCTTCCCTTTGTTCTTACCCGAATTTTGGCCTCTTTTGTTTTCAAGTACTTATCAAAATTCGGGTGTTCCTATTATTATTCATACTCTTCACCCGAGTTTTCGAATCCTTCATCTAAATAACATATCAAAATTTCTAATTATAATGGTAATTACATTATAAAACCCACGGGTATTACAACCTCTCCACCTAAAAGAATTTCGTCCCCGAAATTACGCCGACTGGAATAATTCGGGATAGCGATTCCTCATATCGTTCTCTCGCTCCCAAGTGGCTTCTTCAATTGATTGATTCCGCCACAATATTTTAACTAATGGAATACTTTTATTCCGAAGTCGCTTTACTTCTTGCATCAAAATCTCTACTGGCCTTTCTTCGTAACTTAAGTCCGGCCTCAACTGTTGATAAAGAAATTCATTCTCGATCACATGACTCGGGTCCGCGATGTATTTTCGTAACGTTGATACGTGAAAAACATCGTGGACTTGTGATAATGAAATTGGCAATTCCAGTTGGTAAGCGACCTTCCCGACTCGTCTGAGTATTCTGAAAGGGCCAATGTACCTCGGACTCAGCTTGCCCTTTCGTCCGAATCGCTTTACGCCTTTCATCAGGGATATCTTCAAAAATACCCAGTCGTCCTCTGTGAATTCCAATGATCGTCGTCTTTGGTCCGCGTAACTTTTCTGTCGACTCTGAGCCATTCTCATCCTTTCCCGAATCTTTGCTATAGCTTCCGTCATTTCTCGTATCATGTCGGGGCCTAATAATGTTCGTTCGCCGATTTCATCCCAATGTACTAGAGATCGGCATTTACGCCCGTATAAGGCCTCGTACGGTGCCATCCCAATCGTCGTGTGATAGCGATTATTGTATGAGAACTCGATCAATGGGAGGTATTTGCTCCAATTTCCCTTGAAGTCTAGTACGCATGCACGTAACATATCCTCAAGGGTTTGGATCGTTCGTTCGGATTGTCCGTCTGTCTGAGGATGGTAGGCGGTACTGAACGAGAGTTTGGTTCCCATTGCTTTCTGTAAACTTCTCCAGAAATTTGATAGAAATCTCGAATCTCGATCCGAGACGATAAACGATGGAATCCCATGGAGCAGAACTATTTCCTGAGCCGAGACTGTGTACCGCTCCATGGAAAAGACTCTGTGTACCGCTCCATGGAAAAGGTTGAGCTAATCGGAAGAAAAATGAGCAGATTTGGTTAGGCGATCAACAATCACCCAAATGGCGTCGTGGCCTTTGATTGTTTTCGGTAAGCCAACGAAAAAATCCATCGTGATGTGGCCCCATTTCCATTCAGGAATCGGCAGAGGTTGTAAGGTTCCCGCCGGTCGTTGGTGCTCTGCCTTAATTTGCTGACAGATTAGACGTTGGCTTACAAAGGTAGCAATGTCTTTCTTCATCCCCGGCCACCAGTAGGTCGTTCGCAAATCTCGATACATCTTCGTGGCGCCTGGATGTACCGAGTACGCTGTGGCATGTGCCTCCGTCATTATAGTTCGTCGTAGTTCCGCGTCATTGGGTACGTACAAACGGTCCTTATATTGGAGACTCCCGTCTTCGCGTATTTCAAAGTCGGATGGTGTTTCTTCTGGTTGCGCGCCTTTCACTTTCAAGTACAGCTCGTCTCTCTCCTGTACCTTCTTGATTCGCTCTAACAATGTGGGTTGAAGGGTTAGTGTAGCCAGTTTTCTCTCGACTTCGCCCAAATTAACTACTTCCACCCCGAGTCGATTTAACTCTGTGCTCACCGCTTTTCGGCTCAATGCGTCAGCAACTACGTTTGCTTTGCCTGGATGGTAGTTGATTACGCAGTCGTAACGTCCAGCCAACGTCGTCGCCTCATGTTCAGAAGTACTTCAAGCTTTTGTGATCGGTGTATATCTCGCACCTTTCCCGTAGAGGTAGTGTCGCCAGATTTTCAGAGCGAAAACCACCGCTGCGAGTTTTAGGTCGTGGGTTGGGTAGTTCTTCTCGTACTCCTTCAATTGTCGAGAAGCATAAGCGATAACCTTCTCGTTCTGCATTAGCATGCATCCTACACCGTTCTTCGAAGCGTCACTATATACCGAGAACCCTCCGGTCCCTGATGGTATTGTCAGAATTGGGGCTGATGTAAGTCTTTTCTTCAACTCCTGGAAGCTCTGTTCACACGGCTCCGTCCATTTGAATGGAACATTCTTCCTTGTCAAGTTCGTCAATGTCGAGGCAATGCTGGAGAAATCGGCTATGAACTTACGGTAATATCCCGCAAGTCCTAAGAAACTCCGAACTTCGGTAGGAGTGGTTGGACGTGGCCAGTTATTAACGGCTTCAATCTTACTAGGGTCCACAGAAATCCCATTCCCAGAAATAACGTGTCCCAAAAAGGCCACTTTCTCGAGCCAAAATTCACATTTCTTGAATTTGGCGTAGAGATGTTTCTCTCGCAGAATTTCTAAGACGATTCGTAAATGAGCGGCATGTTCTTCTTTTGTCTTAGAGTAGATAAGAATATCGTCGATGAAGACGATAACGAAGCGATCAAGAAAGTCCTTGATAACGAAGCGATCAAGAATGCGGGCATTGTGCTGGTTGCTGAAGAAGAGGAATGGCTTGAGGACACATCAGGCGAGGAGACGAATGAGAAAGCTTTCATGGTCAAGAGCAAGGACGATGACTCGGATGATGAAGCGGTTGGCCCCAGCTCCAATGGCTCTTATCTCCCCGGCTCTGACTCGGAGGTATACACTCCATCCCCAAAAGATTACACTGAATTGAAACATAGGACATGCAAACTCTCCATGCAATGTAGGGATTACATAGAACTAAAACGAAAATTCTATAATAATTATTCCTTACTAAACACACAACAGGAAGAGATAGCTATCCTTAGGGAGTCATTAGCCAATTCAAAGTCAATAGCTAAAATCTTAACAAATAAAGTGGAAAATAGCGAAAAACATATTAGCGATGTTAGTAAAATTCTGAAGGAAAGCGAGGAACAACGCGTAAATGTTTCTTCTCAATACGACTTGATCACCAAAGAAAGAGTTAGACTCTACAAAAAGGTCAAAGAATTGGAAGACCTCCTCACCAAAAGTGGTCAGACCGATCAAACCATCTTTCTCAACCAACCAAAAGATGTAGAATTCTACGACCCTCGTGAATGTCTAGGATTTCAAGGCAAACATAATTCTTCGAAAGATGATGTATCTCCCCTATAGGACATCAGACATCTAGGTCTAACTCTGAAAACTCTTATGCCTTTTATCGAGTCATCAGAAGCGAATGAGACGGAAGATAAGAAAAGAAGAAACAAAGAATGAGCCCAAATTGCATTTAGGTATGCAGAGCTGAACGATAGCTATGCAACTAGAATCCTCCCACTGACCACTGACTTTGTCTCACCTTTCGGTCCCGAAATCAGGAAAGTACTTCCGAATAGGCCAAACCCATTTATTCATCCATTTACATTCCAGAAATAATTCGCAAAATAGGAGATCTAACTGCTTCTCTAGAATCTGAAAGGAAATCCTTTTCGGAAGAAAGAACCATTCTCTTAAGTAAAATTTTTACTCTTGAGAACTTTCCTGATGTTTACAAACCTTCCACTTCTCATTCTGTCTTCAAAACATCTACGTATATAGATAAGAGTACAGAAATCAAGTATCCTCTGTCTCACATAATCACTCGTACTAACTCTATTAAGCAAGTGGCAACAGGCAAAAATCTGAGAGGCAGAGAGATGAAGAAGGCTGCTTCAGGGCAAGTGAAGGAGGCAAATATCTGTGCTCAAAAGAAGAAGATGCCTTAAACACTTCTCTCTCATGTTTTTAATTACTCTACCTTTCCTAAGCGATCATCCTGTAATATCGCAGACTGTATTCCCGTATTTCGTACTAAGACTACTAGTGTAGGTCCTAGAATGTCCAACTAAACATATATTTAAACGATCTTACCACGATTTTATGATCGGAAGAATGAAAGCTCGTGGGGTGCTTGTGTGTTCTTGAGAGGTTGGGGGCTCACTTTGATTTTCACACAATACACTCTTATTATGTGTTAGGGTTTTGGTATTTATACCACATTTTGGTATATAATACTTGGGCCCCTAACAAAGCCCAATTACACTAAGCCTCTTATAAAGAGAATCTTTATAAATACACAACAAAGATAATTATAATTAATTGAACACAATAAAATATTCCTAACAATCTCCCCCTTTGTGTTCAATCTTCAATTCGACATGGATTATCTTTGTGGGGCTTAGTGCATTTGCCTAAGTCCTAAACGAATTTCCTCCTTATCTTGTCTTTTGACCTCTTCTTTTGGAGATCTTCAAGCTCACCGTGTCTTGTTCTTCGCTTCTCGGCACCAGATCTTCTTAATCTTCTTTTGAAGCTCGACTCGTAAATGCCGGAAGGTGTTTGAAGTTGCTTGCCAAATCTTGAAGAATTTTCTTCTTTTTGTGTTCGATCTCTCCTTTCGATAATGACGCAACTTCCCTACTTTTTGGTCAACCTTGTGTTGGGATCGGGAAGTTCTCTTTGAAGTTTGGAGAGACATACACGAGGCGGAAACTTCGGTTTTTGAAAGTCGGCGGTGTTTGCTTGATTTGACGACGCTTGAGGATTTAGCGTTTCTGATCTATCTTGCACTTTCGTCGTGGTGTTGCTCCCATTTTGCTTTAGTACTACTCCCCCTCATGAAGATCGAGTTGGGGAGATCGCCATGCGATGGGTCAAAATGAGGCATTATCTTTGGCAACAAGATCACGTCGTCGGGACATGAGGATGGCGTTGGTAGGAACTCAGGTTAGGTAATAACCTGACGTAGCCACTAAGGCAGTCGTCAAGTCTTCTCCAATCTTCTTCTTCTCGGCGCCGGATTCGTCTTCTTCGAAGGAAGTTGTCTGGTTCGGCCTCGAGGAAGCTTGTCTGGCTCCGGAAGAAGGTACGCGTGGGGTGTTAGGCTCCTTTGGAATGTTCCATTCAAGTGCAGGGGAGCCCGACTTCAGAGTGGTGAGCGCGGCGGAGATTGGTGGGTGGTCCGACCTGTTTGTTTATGCGTGTCCCCTTCTCCCCCTCATGGCGATTCGTGTTAACGAGATCGGCATACTTGTGTAGGAAGATTAGGAGGACACAAACGACAGGTCGGTGATGGTAATAACCAGACGGAGCCACAAAGACAATCCGTCGTGTAAGAAACCGGGGTCAGGAAGACTTCCCGTTAACATCGATCTATGAGCTATGCTCGTAGACGATGGACTGAAACCGTTGTTGCTTTGATGTTGCAACGGCAGGACTTCCTTCCGATCCTCGAATCATGTCGAAGCAAGACATGTCTACGGAAGTTCTCTCTTGATCACAAAGATCAGGTGTTATAAAAGTGTATGTGTCCTAGAAAATATTAAAAATATGGGAAGTGAGGACACACTAGACTCGATTGTGCGCAAGAAAATGTGGTGGTGGGGCTGAGTACCACATAATTCAATATCTCCCGCTTCCGAGTGAAGCGGTGATAGGATACGTGGCTCCCCGTGATTTCTGAAACACATGTCTTTTGTGAGACAGACGAGTGGGTAAGGCTCGGTTGTGCATGCGCCGTTGGACCTATTGCGGCGACTTCTACCCGGGAGCTAATAAAATTAGCACATGTACCTATGGGGGTTGGTCCGAATAATTTGTGAGTTGAGGAAATTATGTAGCGTCGGTCTTTTCAAAAGGTTCCAGTAGATGTGGCTATTTTTTCATAATTTGACTGTCTCTCGGTGATGTTCCGGGGTTAGATTCAGTTGGGTTTGACAGAATCATGGGAACGAAGTCCTTACATCCGGTACGAAGTAGTGAGTGCTGCTTTGTATGTCAGCAATCCGGAGTAGGTCGATTGAAGCGCGCACCGAGTTTAACATTTGTAGCCACCGTCGCCTTTGAAAAGAGTTGACCGTTGTAGGCTCGATATTTTTCTTTTGAAGTCCATCTTCGGAGGTCGGAGGTAACTCCACGAAGTTTGATGATAAGTAGAGAAGATTTTTTTTTTTGTTTTTTTTGTTTTTTTTTTTTTTTTTTTATGGCCTTTTTTTTTTAATTTTGATGGCCCTTTTTATATATATATATATATTAATCGTTATTAGTAAAATATATTTTTATACTATATCTTATATGGATATAATATATATATTAATCGTTATTAGTAATATATATATATTAGTATATTTATATTATAAATATATAGATATATTTTATTTATCTATATATATTTTGTTATTCCTCCCCCTCAAAACATGCTTCCAAAAATAAAATTGCTCCCCCTCAAAAGATGCGTGGAAAGTTCGAAAAATCTGTGAATCTCTTTCCCTAAATTCACATATTTGAAGTTCGATCCCCCTCAAAAATATAATTATAGCTCCCTTCTAAAGAAATAAGGGTCACTTCTCGTTTAAAAATAAAAGAGTAGCTCCCCCTCAAATTAGGCTCATTTTACAAAAACGGTATTTGTCATTTCCGTGCGTAATATGCATTTAGAATTTTAAAGTTTTGAAAAATGCATATTTAAAAATGTACCACTTTTAGGAATAGGTATTTTCAATGCAGCTCGTATGCATATGCAAATTACAATTTTGAAAATTTAATTAACATACACATAATAGGAATGTACCTATTAAATAGGGTATTTCGCATTTCGGCTAAGGTATGCATGCATGCAAGAATTTGAAAGTAAAAGTCCTTTTGAAGCATGCATAGCTATAATGTACCCTATTATTTTTAAAGTAGGTATATTGTCTTTACAGCTCGATATGCATGCCAAAATTTACTATGGAATACATATATAGAATTTACCTATCTTAAAAATATGTATGAATGTGGTATTATGCAATTCAGTTCAAGAGATAGAATGTACCACATATAGTCGTAGTTGCTCACGTCGTTTCCCTTTATCATGTATGTGGAGCCACTACGTCAAATTTCCATACATGAGGGATGATTGAAGTAGCTCACGCCGCATACCAGTCATGGTTGTGGAGCAACTTCTAGAATACCAACCATGCTGGGAAGTTGTGGTTGCCCTCGTCTCGTACCGATCATGAGTATGGAGCAGTCATCTTCTAATTACTACTCATGATCGGGGTTTTGTGGTTGCTCTCGTCTCATACCAATCACGCGTGTGGAGCAACCATCGTCAAATTACCACACGTGATTGGGCACCTGCAAAACTTTATCGGGACTTTGGTACCCATTGTTGTATGGGTCCTCCCAAATTAGCAGAAAACAATTTATGCACATTTGGTTCAGATATACATCCTAAATCATCCTTTAGAGTCCTATTTAATTTGATTTCTGATTTAGGAATCCAAGTTTGGTGAACCTTAGAGGGAAATGACAATTCAGCGCCGGTGAACGTGTGTCTAGATTTAGAAGATCTGAAGATTTTCTCCCTAGCCAGTCGCAGAAGGTGTCTTTCAGACTTAATCTGGACCGGGTATTTCTGTAACACCCGGGGCCGATGAGGGCGGGGAGTGATCGCCGGTGCCAAAGAGGAGCACGGACAAGGAGCGGCTCCCGACGAGGCTTCTAGGCGGAGGGATACATGAATGAACCGATTCCACATCCGAATGAGAGGGATTCTGAGACTGGCAATGTATGGGTGTGTCAAGTCAAAAAAGAATGATATAAGAGAATTGATTGTGCTACTTATATCACCAAGGTGCACCTTTCTTTTCGGGAGCTCATCCATAAGAACTTCAAAGTTAAGCGTGCTTGACTTGAAGTAACACTGGGATGGGTGACCCCCTGGGAAGTAGCTCAGGGTGTGTGCGAGTGAGGACAAAGCACGCTGGAAGGCTAGTGGTGATACAGTGGGGCCAGACAATCAATGAAGTGCAGTGGGCCCAACCCCACAGGTCCCGTGAGCGGGCTGTTACAATTTCAAGTATGAATACGAACTTATCGCACTATATGCGTCATCAGATGATGAGTCGTATTGCCTACAAGAATTCACATCATTCACTCTATAATGATGATTTTTGATGGACTTTTGCTTACTAGAATAATAAGCATTTTTGTGCGTGTAAGCAATTCCATCTCTATCATTCTTTAAAGAATGAGAGATTTTGGAAGTTTGAGAAGTTCGCCTGCTTGAGCTTGGAACTTCTTCTTTAGGAACTTCTTTTTTGGTAGGAGCGGGAGAAGGAGAATCTTTAGCAATGTCGTCCTTGGTTTTGGAAAATAATGTCGATTTTCCTTTCTCCTTCCTAATATTCTTTTGTTCCTTAGCATTTTTACATGTATTACTTTTACTTTTCGTTTCTGCGCCAGTCAAAGTTGACTTAGAATTATTAGTAAAAGTCTTTTTAATTTTAGGAACGAAGGCGTCGGTTTGTGTGCCCATATCCTGCTTAAAAGAAGATTTTTCTGTATAGAGTTCATTTAAGACGGGTAGGGACGGGGAATTTTTGAGATTAGAAATCTCCTCTAGAAGTTTTTGCTTTTCTGCTCGGAAACCTACTCTTTCCGATTCCAGGGTTGCGTTCAATTCTACAATTTTACTAGCAACCTCTGGAATTTCCCAACAAGAGATAGGTTTATTAGAATGTAAACTATTTTCCCCGTTGGACGCTAAGTCTTTAGAGGAACTTTGGTCTGTTTGACCCTTTTTCGCAAGGATGCCCTCTAAGTGATGAACTTTAGAGTGCAATTTACTGCGTTCCTCAAATAAAAGTTTAAAACTACTCCGCGAATTGCTCAAATCAGACAGATAATTATTGCGTTCGAGTTCGCAATTGTTTAATTTATTTGTTAGTTCACTAATTTGAGCTTTTAATTTTACTTCTTGAGATTCAAGATTAGTGATTTTCTCACGCGCGTTTTCTAAATGGCAAGTAAGACTACCTCTTTCTTCTAAACTCTTGACTAAGCATTTGTAATTATTATCTAGTCTACTCTCTAACTCACTTATAGTCTTTTCGTGACTTATAAGTTGAGTTTGGCCTAGCTTAGAGGAATTTAGGTTCTTGGTTAGCTCACAAACGTTAGTTTCTGAGCTAGCTAATTTTGATTCAAGACTAGAAATAGTTTCTAGTGCACTAGCTAACTTAGTTTCTAACGCTTGGGTAGTCCTACGTTCATGTTTATGTTCACGACGCATGGTTTTATAATCTTCCTTGAAAGAAAGAAAAGCTTTATATAAGTCACTCTCGTCAAAGCTCATCTCAGAAGTTGCGGAAGTAGAATCCATAATTTTTAAAATTTTAAAATATTACTATTTTTTTTTAATTTAGTTGGATACGCGATCGTTAACGCGTTGTGTAGATTTGATAATTTTTGGCTTTTGAAAAATTCAGTTCCGAAAAGTTTTGGTGTGTCGATAAAAGTCGTGAAGTTTCGAAAGTTTTAAGTGTCGAAAACTTTTTGGGGTGTACCGAAAAGTTTTGAAGAAATGTCGAAGAACTTCAAAAATGTCACCAAGAACTTTTTCTACAATATGCCAATGATCTTTAAACGTGTGTGGAACTTTGAAGTGTTGAAACTTGAAGTTAGTGAGGTTCGCGAACTTGAGCTGGATAGTGAAATCGAAGGGTTCGCGAACTTGAGCTGGATTCGTGAAATCGAGGGGTTCGAGAAATGGCTGGTTCGCGAATTGAAGACCGGTTCGTGATCTGCGTTGGCGAAGTGAGTTCACGGGTTGGCTAAATGATTCGCGAAGCTGAGCTGAAGGTTGGCGAATCGAAAGATCGCAGATGAAGTGGGGTTCGTGAAGTGGCCTGAGCTTCGTGATCCTGGTTCGCGTGTTGAGGTTCGCGGATGAAGCGGAACACTTCGCCAATTGAAGTTCGCGGGAGTGGCGGTTCGCAAAGCAGAGAGGTTCGCAAAGCAGAGAAGTTCGCGAATTCTTTGTCTGTTCCGCGAATGATGAACAGGATGAAGATCTTCAAGCTGAAACCCAGAAAAATCCGAAAATCTTGCTGTAAATGCCCAAAATCTGCCCAGAAATGCTGTTTTTGCTGGAATAAGTTCCCCAATACCAGAAAATGGCCGAGAAACCCCAAAAACAGCTCAGAAAAGGCAGAAAAACAGCCAAAGAAGCTCAAAAACAGCAAAAAAACTGACGAAAATTGCTCAATAACTCCAAGAATGGCTTCAAAGCTCCCTCACGCTTGCTTTGATACCACTTGTAGGTCTTAGAATGTCCAACTAAACATATATTTAAACGATCTTACCACGATTTTATGATCGGAAGAATGAAAGCTCGTGGGGTGCTTGTGTGTTCTTGAGAGGTTGGGGGCTCACTTTGATTTTCACACAATACACTCTTATTATGTGTTAGGGTTTTGGTATTTATACCACATTTTGGTATATAATACTTGGGCCCCTAACAAAGCCCAATTACACTAAGCCTCTTATAAAGAGAATCTTTATAAATTCACAACAAAGATAATTATAATTAATTGAACACAATAAAATATTCCTAACAACTAGAAATTGTAATGACTACAATGATGTGCTTCTGCGTTCTTATCACAATCAATCTCGCAAAATGGCGCATATTATTCCTTCCTCCCTCTCTGATTTTGCTTCACCCACGCCACGTAGACAATCACGAAAGGCAAAAAGGAAGAGACACGCCACACCAAAAAATGAGAACAAGAACAAGCATAATAAATGCCCAAACACAAACAATTATGGATTCCAAAGTATTTACTGCACCAAATAGGTAATAACCAAGTCTAGATTCCTAAGTTAATCATTAAACAAGCCGACTTAGTACTCAACATAACAGCAACAACATTGGATCCATCTCCTGCCATTATTATTGTACCCGTCCTCACACGGGTACCTAAACTAACCTAATTTGTTTTGCAGGTCCATCATGTGTGGTACTTAGACTCATGTTGCTCCTCACACATAACTGGAAATAAAGAGCTGTTGAGCAACTTCACCGAGGGCTATCTCGAAAAGGTCTACTTCGGAAACGGTGATTCTGCACCTATGCTTGGAACAGGCAACCTCATCCATGACAGACTCACCATCAAGGGAGTATCATATGTCGAAGGGCTAAGCTACAACCTATTCAACATCGGACGCTTCTGTGACAAAGGATCGTCCTCTTCGATTCCAACAAGTGCAGCGTCATGGATGATAAAGGGTCAAAGCTGCTCACCGGTCACAGAAAGACAAATCTCTACTCCATCGATCTGAAGACAATACGACTAACCTTCCTCATCTCTCGAGCATCTCTGCATCAGAACAATCTTTGGCACCAGCGGCTCTCACATCTCAACTTCAAGGATCTGAACAAACTCCGCTCAGACAACTTGGTCAAAGGACTTCCCTCTTTCAGATACCACAAAACGCATCTCTGCTCGGCGTGCGAAATGGGGAAAATGAGGAAAGCATCCCATTACACCAAACACACAACGTCGACCTCTAGACCTCTTGAGCTTATCCACATGGACTTGTGCGGACCAATGCGCACTCAGACCATCAATGGGCGAAGATATGTTTTGGTAATCGTGGATGACTTCTCATGCTTCACATGGACCAAGTTTCTCCGAACCAAAGACGAAACATCAGATCTTATCATCGAATTTGTGAAGACTGTCCAGAATCTCCACCAGCTAAACAACCAGATAATCAGAACTGATAATGGGATGGAATTCAAGAATAGGAAACTCAGTGATTTCTATGCTTCACTAGGCATCACCCAACAGTTCTCAGCAGCGAAGACGCCCCAAGAAAATCTGGTTGTCGAGCGCAAAAACAGGACCCTGTTTGAGGCAACCAGGACTCTTCTGATCCATTCTGGACTACCGCACTTCTTATGGGCAGAAGCACTAAACACAGCGTGTTTCACTCAGAATCGTGCATCGCTTCACAAGAGATTCAACCGAACTCCATACGAGATGATAAACCGTAGAGTGTCAGACGTCTCATTCGTCAGAGTCTTCGGATGCAAGTGCTATGTTGCCAACGAACGTGAAAATAGGGGCAAACTTGATCCAAGGACATTCGAGGGCGTATTGTAGGATACTCGACAAACTCCAAGGCCTACAGAGTTTACCTAAAAGAGAGAAGAACTATCATGAAAAGCATCAACGTCACGTTTGACGAAATAGACCAAGTGGCTTCTGTACCAATCAGTCCAGAATCCGGACATCTACGCGAGTTGACTAAAAATCAACCCAGCACATCTTTAGTGGGCCCGTCTTCAAAGATTCATACACCTAGCGACGAGGATCTTGATCTGTTATTTGAGCACCTGTGTCCAAGACCTCCGCTACCCACTATATCTATTCCTTCTGAAGCCCCAAGCAATGATGGTTCGCCTCCAGCAATGGAAAATTCCCACATCGGAGAAGATTCTGAACCGACAACTGACACAGATATAATTGCTAGCTCAGAAGCCGACACCTTTCAGTCTATTGACTTTCAAGATGAAACATCTTCAGAAGAGATAGGATCCCAACCAGATGAGCAAACGGAACCACAGATCACACTGGAATTAGAAAATCCTGCGGGTGAAGATACTGCAGAAACCGCACAAACACACGCAAGAAAGTGGACCCGTGCTTATCCAAACTCACAAATTATAGGGGATCCCTCAAGTGGTGTCATAACTCAGGCTTCAACAATCAATGAAAGTCTCTACTCATGCTTTCTAAGTCAAAAGGAACCAACCAAAGTCGCTGACGCTCTTACCGATCCAGATTGGATAATTGCAATGCAGGAAGAAATCAGCCAATTGGAAAGATTGAATGTTTGGAAACTAGTACCTAGACCGCAAGGGAAAACCATTATTGGTACTAGGTGGATCTTCAAAAACAAGAATGAACTAGGGGTCGTGATCAGAAATAAAGCAAGGCTAGTGGCGAAAGGATACAATTAACAGGAAGGAATCGACTACGACGAGACCTATGCACCTGTCGCCAGAATTGAAGCCATCAGGATCTTCCTAGCCTTTGCCGCCCACATAAACTTCACCGTGTATCAAATGGACGTCAAAACGGCCTTCCTCAATGGAATATTGAAGGAAGAAGTTTTCGTTTCTTAGCCCGAAGGTTTTGTGAGCAGAGACAACCCCGACTACGTGTACCGGTTGGACAAAGCTCTGTATGGACTCAAACAAGCTCCCCGAGCTTGGTATGAGGTCCTCTATGATTTTCTCATCTCCTCCGGTTTCACGAAAGGGAAAATCGACACGACTCTCTTCACCAAAAGAAGCGGGTTAGATATTATGCTCGTACAGATATATATCGACGACATCATCTTTGGCTCGACGAATGCAAGACTGTGCATGGAGATTTGATGAAGCAAAAGTTTGAAATGAGTATGATGGGAGGGCTAAGTTTCTTCTTAGGCCTTCAAGTCAAACAACTCCATGATGGAATCTTCATCAACCAGTCCAAGTACGTCCATGACATCCTCAAGAAGTACAACTTGGACAACTCCAACACTGCCAGTACTCCTATGTCTCCTTCATGAGAACTAGATGTGGATACCTCAGGAAAATCCGTCAACCAAACCACATATCGAGACATGATAGGATCCTTGCTCTACCTCACGTCCAGCCGCCAGACATAATGTTCGCGACATGTCTATGCGCTCGCTTTCAAGCTAACCCAAAGGAATCTCATATCCTAGCTGTCGAGGATCTTCAAGTACCTCAAAGGAACCCCGAACCTAGGCCTATGGTACCCCATGGACTCCGACTTCCGTCTTGTTGGCTACACGGATGCAGATTATGCGGGATGCAAGCTGGACAGAAAAAGCACCTCCGGAACCGCTCAATTTCTTGGGTGTAAACTCGTAAGCTGGTCATCTCGAAAGCAAAACTGCGTATCAACTTCTACGACGGAGGCAGAATATGTCACCGCTGCAAGTTGTTGCTCGCAAATTTTCTGGATGAGAACCCAGCTACGAGATTTTGACATTTTACTTAATAACATTCCCATTTTTAGCGACTCTAAAAGTGCAATAGCTATAACCTGCAATCCCGTACATCATTCACGCACAAAACATATAGACATTAGGTATCACTTTATTAAGGAACATGTGGAGCAAGGCACAATCGAAATGCATTTCGTAAACACCGAGCTTCAACTTGCTGACCTATTCACGAAGGCACTGGATGAAAAACGATTTCAATTCCTCGTGTCTAAGTTAGGCATGTTGAATCGGGATCCATAATCGATTGTGCCTCCAAGAACCTTATATAGTGTATATAGATGCCGCTCATGATTATCATTAACTTTTTATGTTATTATAGTGTGCATATATTGAGGGGGAGTTTCTCTACTTTATTTAGGGGGAGTGTTTGAAAGATATGCATAAATTGAGGGGGAGTTTTGAAATTTTCATAAAATTTTCTGTGCGAAAATTGCATAATCATTAAGC
Organism: Lindernia subracemosa; assembly: GCA_028392965.1. Taxonomy (NCBI): domain Eukaryota; kingdom Viridiplantae; phylum Streptophyta; class Magnoliopsida; order Lamiales; family Linderniaceae; genus Vandellia; species Vandellia subracemosa. Next base: position 1,003,077 of record JAQPCC010000044.1, read on the forward strand.
ATTTGGAAATTTTGCCAATACTGATTTTCGGGTCCAAAAATCTCTTGATTTCACGATTTCGAGCCATCGTAAACTTTTCGGACATAAATTACACAATTAACTTTTTGATCGAATCTTGACTCGGCGAATTTTGTCCAAAATACCCGAATTTCAAAACGCCCGAAAATATTGAGTCAAGTATTATTTATACACAGTCTCACCCGAATTTCCACATTCTCACTTCATATTCCCGAATCTTACAAAACACGAAACAAAATCCTCCCGATTTCAAAATCGACGCTCTCGATTCTCAATCCCCAAACTGCATTTTTCTTAAAAACCTGAATACACCCACTTATTTTCGGTAAGAACGACATCATTTCTGCAATTTTAATCGTCTTCTTCGTTGATTTTTGCAAATTTACGGTGAAGAAACTTCGACTTTCAAATGATGTATAAAAAAATTTCCTCCAAAAGGCTGTAAAATAGTGGATTTTTTTTTTGCTACTTAAAGCCTTTTTATTCCGAGGGGGGGCCGAAAAATTTTTGGTGATCGAAAATATTTAAGTGTAATTTTTGGAGAGTGAGTGATCGAGATTTGTGAGACTGTTTTCGATTGAGAACAGTGAATTCTCGGGTAAGACTTTGACCGAAATTCGGGTAGGTAGAAAGAATTCGAGTACAAGGAATTTTCGGATATGTAGAAATTCGGGTACACTGATTCGGATGATTTGCCTGAATTCGGATAATTCAGTCCGAAAATCAGATAATCGCCGAGAATAGGCAAATTCGGGTACGTATGCCCGAATTCGGGTCTGCCCGAAAACTAGAAAATCGCCGAGAATTTTAAACGAAAATTCGGGCGATGAAAATCGGGTAAGTGCTAATTTTCGCCGTGCAGGAAATTCGGGTGATGAAAAATAGGCAAAAATTCAAAAATCGGGTAGAAACACGCCGAATTTCGAACAGAGTCACCCGAAAATCAATGAAAATCGGGTAGAATCAGCCGAAAATCTGGGCACTGTTACATTCATCTACCCGAAAATCAAACCTGCAGAAAAATGACGAGTTTCCTATGCGATTTTCTACCTAAATCTCACTCAAATCAACTGAAATTTGTTGGGTAAACACTTAAAATCACTCGAAAACAACTTATTTAGCTCTTGAGCTTGCAAAATCAGTAAAATAAGCTCAAAAACTCAAGATCAAGAGCAAAAAGGTTTCGAACTCAAAGCTATGAAAAAGCCCAAAAATTTCAGAAAAATCGCTCAAATCCGAACGCGTTTGGCTCTGATACCACTTGTTGGAAGCCTTTTGATCCTAACAAACTAACATAGGACGATTAAACCACGTTTGAGATGGGAAGAATTAATCTCGCGTGGGGTGTTGTGTGTTCCTGGAGAAGGTTGGGAGCTTCTCTCTCTCTCTAGATTATTTTCACACAATACACGTTTTATTATGTGTTAGGATTCAAGTATTTATACCACATTTTGGTATATAATACTTGGGCCCCTAACAAAGCCCAATTACACTAAGCCTCTTATAATGATAATCTTTATAAATCAACTACAAAGATAATTCTAAATAATTGAACACAATAAAATATTCCTAACACAATGCCCGAAAGTTTTAGGCTCGAATATCGAATCAACACCCGAAAATCCTTTTAAATTGTAAGGCCCGAAAATTGGAAATTCGCCGAGTTTATTTAAAAGATCCGATTTTGAAATTTGCCTGACTCAAAAATTTATTTAAAAGACCCGAAAATAGCTTAAAGGCCCGAATTTCATTCATGCCCGAAATTATTCATAGGCCCGAAATATATTCATGCATCCGAAAAACTCATCTATGCATCTTATACACATAAATATAATTCCAGAAATATTGGAATTCAAACACATAGCATGTTTTACACAAAGATTTCACATAATTCACATACAAGTCAAATAAAGCACATAATCGAATTCATTTACGTATTGTAGGTGGAATCTTCACCTACCTCACGTCCGAAGCTTAAAGGTTTTAGATCTTTCCCGAGCTCTCGATCCTTGTTAGCCAAATTCTCCTTTGTTTTCGAAAATATCCTCTGCCCCCTTTTGTTTGTTGTCTTTCACTTAATAAGGTATAGTTATACTTATACCTTCAAATAACTAAGGATAAGTGGTGACAAGGAGGTGACGGGTTTTTCCTCTTAGGTTAAGAAATGTCTTACCCGAAAATTACTTAGGCTTCACCCGAAAATTTCGAGCTTTACCCGAATTTGTCATTACCCGAATTTCGATCTCTTTTGTTTTCAAGTACTTATCATAATTCGGGTGTTCCTATTATTATTCATACTCTGCATCCGAGTTTTCGAATTCTTCATCTAAATAATATATCAAACTTTTCTAATTACAATGCTAATTACATTATACATCCCGTATTAAATTTTACGGTTATTACACCTGTCTCCCGTTAGGAATTTCGAAAACCTCATTGAGTAGTTTCATGGTGGCGTTGATTTACCCGCGCTGCATCAAACTAGCCCCAACTTAACAGTTTATTGGTATATTTGATCAGCCAGGTTCATGTCCCACATGATTCTGTCAGACAGAAGTTTCAACGAATTTGTCTCAGTCAGGGTCCCTCAGCTGTAACTCAGACTTCTTCGGAATGACTGTCCAAGTGCTGCCTATCAATGTCCTGCTAACCTTCCACTTTTGAGTGAACTTCACCTCCGTAGGATAACACTTTATTAGAGGACGAAGAATGGTCGGTGTGCGGCGTTATAAAAAATGCATCCAAGTACGTTCACGTCAAAGGCGAGGGTTTTAGCGCCGTAACTCGGTCAACCAAAACCGTACACCTAAGTCGTAATATATTTGGACTTAATAGAAGACAGGAGTCTCACCCCTTTACTCACTTGATATTTTAAAGTTTAACTTCGGGAGAATCCTCACAGTTAAAAACGAGCACATTATGCACGGTATCACGTTCAAAACCAACACACACATAATAGACTTTAATAGTAAAACTAGTTTCAACTTATTAAAAACGAGCACATTATGCACGATATCACGTTCGAAACCAACACACACATAATAGACTTTAATAGTAAATCCTCACAGTTAAAAACAAGCACATTATGCACGATATCGCTGTTAAGTCGGGCGCGAGACTGTCCTAAGTTGAAGGCGTCGTATGACGCTTCAGGTAAGCAATTAGTTTTCGAAGCTAATTGTTCTGTGTATTCTACTTCATGGATACTTGACTCAGGGGCTAGCTCCCATATTTGTGTTTTGAACCAGGGTCTGGAACGAAGTAGAAAGCTTCGAGCTGGTGAAGTCTCGATCAACATCGACAGCGGACATAGTGTAGCAGCGACGCACGTGGGATCGAAGACTTTACTTTTATCGTCATCTCATTGTTTAGTACTTTCTGATGTTTTGGTTTTGCCCAATGGGCTTAAAAACATTGTTTCGATTCTAGTTTTGAGCACACTTGGTTATGAGTTTCGATTTATTGATGATGTTTGCCATATTTATTTTAGAAATGAAAACGTTGGAAAGACGACGTTAATAAATGATTTATATTACGTCAATCTAAAAGATAAGGTAGAAACTGTAAATGCAATTACCAACTTGTCGACAAGGTCGAACGAGCGATATGTCTGGCACCTTCGACTGGGTCACGCCGGGGAAGCGAAGATTGACAAGATGGAAAAGGACAGCCTGATTCACACAGTAAGTTAGGTGTGGCGACCCCGATTTTCTAATTAAGATTAGTGGCGGATTTCTGCAACGAAAGCCGCGAAAGACCCATTTTACAAAAACTTTTTCATAAAATAAAATTATATTATAGTAAACATGGGTTACAAAGTCGTATATTTACAAAGGTCATAGTCTCAAAATATCAAAATGCCCTAACGCCGCTCCACAGGTCTTCATCCATGTACAGCCTTGCCCTCAAAAGTCCGTGGAGTCACCGCCATCAGCCCACCTCAGTCGCGACGTACCTCGACGTCGGACTCGATAGTACCTACAACACGTAAACACTGAGCTACCGCCCAGTAGATGAAAATATGCGTGAATGCAGCGTGCTCTCAGATCCCGTTCCTCAAACACCTCATAATATATGCACGCTCGACTTTTTCCTCTCGTCCCAACCTATCGTATACCATACGTCACATCAGGGCCCTAGGCTAGACTAGGCACCACGCGCACACAATACAATACAGAGTCAGGGGCCCGCGCTCGGGTAGCCCATGCTAGTAGTGCATCTGGACGATCACGCCAAACATCCTCCCACTAGGTCACTCCCTCCCGAGTTTCCTCCTGCTCAAGCGGTAGCCTACGCTGGCAGTGCACCTGAACGATCACGCCAGGCATCCTCCTACCAGGTCGCTCCTTCCGCTAATCATCCGACGGTTTGCACCTCAAAGTGCGCTCCAACGCAACTGAGTAGACGAATCGATCACGTCCGTCTCCCGTCTGGTGCCTCAGTCCTAACCTCATAACTCCATTACCAGTTGACGACCAACATTGGTCACATTCTACCCCGCTCGTAGACACTATACAGTGTCACCGTGTCAACATGGTCAACATCCCTCGCGCTGATATGGGATGCAAGTGTAGTGCAAATAAAATGCATTATTGAACTGAAAATAACTTTTTCCCGAAGACGCATTATTAAATGCACTGTAAAAATCTATTTCGACAACTTTTAATCGGGCATTAGAATTGACTATGCCCATTGGACTTGGAATATTTTTCTTATCAAATGACGTAAAAATAATTATTAAATGCACTGTAAAAATCTATTTCGACAACTTTTTTTTTTAGCCCGAAAGTTACTGCCCGAAAGTGTGTTTATATTTCAAAAGTCTTTGGGCCCGAATCTCTTTTAAAAGCCCGAAAATCTTTACCCGAAAAAGCATGCACATGCCGAAAGTTCAGGGCCCGAAAATAGGGTGAATGCCCGAAAATCTTTGAAGCACCGAAAACTCTCACACCCGAACATTTATTAAAAGATCCGAAAATATTAAAGGCCCGAAAACTTATACCTACCCGAATTTATATTAATTCCTGGCTACAGTACTATGCTCGAAAATTATTCAAACGCCCGAATAACATCTATCCGAAAATACCCAAAAATTCTCCAAATGCCCGAAATTCTTCCTATACCCGAAAAATATTTACACACCGAAAATATTTCTAACACCCGAAAATTCCACTTTACCTACAAATCTTCATGCACCTTCAACTACAAACCCAAAAATCTGAGTTTCGAGCACGCAAACGAATCATGCATGAAAGTTCACTTAATTCTCGTCAAGCATATATATATCATCCACGAAATTCACATAATTCAAATAAGCATGTATCAAAATGAATAACACGAATTCGTTTACGTATTGTAGGTGATCTTCACCTACCTCACATCCAAAGCTTAAGGGTGTTAGATCTTTCCCGAGCTCTCAATCCTTGTTAGCAAAATTCTCCTTTGTTTGAAAACGTCCTCTACTCCCTTTTCTTTTGTTGTTTTTCACTTAATGAGGTGTAGATATATGTTAAGGTAAATGATGATAAGTAGGTGACAAGGAGGTGACGAGTTTTTCCTCTTAGGTTAAGAAATGTCTTACCCGAAAATTACTTAGGCTTTACCCGAAAATTTCGAGCTTCACCCGAATTTGTCATTACCCGAATTTCGATCTCTTTTGTTTTCAAGTACTTATCATAATTCGGGTGTTCCTATTATTATTCATACTCTTCATCCGAGTTTTTGAATTCTTCATCTAAATAATATATCAAACGTTTCTAATTACAATGCTAATTACATTATAAATCCCGTATTAAGATTTACGGGTATTACATCAGGCCCTATCCCAACTTGTCAGTCTTGCATCTTAGGCAAAATGACCAAGTCACCCTTCACATGGACTTTTACGAGGACCAAAGAAGTGTTGGGTTTAATCCACACTGATGTATGCAGACCGTTTAGCGTAACGGCCCGAGGTAATTGCCACTACTTCATTACGTTTACGGATGATTTGTCCCGCTACGGGACTGTCTATTTGATGAGACAAAAATCTGAAGCTCTTGAAATGTTTTTGGAGTATAAAGCGTTAGTGGAGAAGCAAAATGGTAAGGTCATTAAAGCCGTTCGATCAGATCGAGGCGCGAATATATGAGCCTTGAGTTCGATGCCTTTCTCAGAGATAATGACATCATTATACAGTTTTCACCTCCCGGGACGCCACAATTAAATGGCGTAGCCGAGCTTAGGAACCGAACGCTTTTGGATATGGTTCGGTCGATGATGAGTTACACAGATCTCTCCATTTCGATGTGGGGATATGCCTTGGAAACAGCAACCTATATCCTTAAGAGAATACCTACCCATTCTGCCGACAGGATCCCTTACGAAGCTTGGCATAATCGTAAGGCAGGCCTGAATCACATTAGGTTATGGGGTTGGCCCGCCTTTGTGAAAAAGTTGCAGGCAGACAAGTTAGAATCGAGGTCGATTATGGCAAGATTCGTCGGTTATCCCGAGGACTCAATGGGGTATTACTTTTACGTTCCAGACAAACACAGGGTGTTTGTCGCGTTACGCGCCACCTTCATGGAAGAGGAATTCGTTAGCGAAGGCGGTACAGGTCGTGAAATAACTCTTGGTGAGTTAAGCGACGAATCAACTCCAGTTATTCCAGAGTCGTTAGACGACGTTCCAAAAATCCCGGCTTAGCCGCAATTGCGCAGGTCGAGTAGGATATCTCAAATGCCTGAGAGATATGGTATGGTACACGTCGAGCATGGGGATGCTGTGATTGAGGGATGCATCGGGGACGATCCCGTCACCTACGACCAGGCAATTACCGGTACAGACTCCCTCAAGTGGCTTGAGGCTATGCAAGCCGAAATGGACTCAATGTATTCAAAGCAGGTTTGGACGCTTGTAGACCTACCCAAGACCGATCGGAAACATATGGATCTACAAGAAATGATTGGATCTGACGGACATGTGGAAACGTACAAAGCTAGGCTTGTAACGAAAGGATATTGTAGAGCCTAGATTATCCAACTAAACATATATTGAAATGATCTTACCACGATTTGAATGTCGGAAGAATTCAAGCTCGGTGTGGGGTGATTGTGTTCTTGAGAGGTTGAGGGCTCTCTCTCTCTAGATAGCACAATACACATTTTATTATGTGTTAGGGTTTTAGTATTTATACCACAAGTTGGTATATAATACATGGGCCCCTAACAAAGCCCAATTACACTAAGCCTCTCTTTAAATAGAATCTATTTAAATAAACTACAAAGATAATTCTAATTAATTGAACACAATAAAATAATTCTAACAATCTCCCCCTTTGTGTTCAATCTTCAATTTGGCATGGATTATCTTTGCGGGGCTTATGTGTTTGCCTGAGTCCTAAAGGAATTTCCTCCTTGTCTTGTCTTTTGACCTCTTCTTTTGGAGATCCTCAAGCTCACCGTGTCTTGATCTTCGCTTCTCGGCACCAGATCTTCTTAATCTTCTTTAGAAGCTCGACTCGTAAATGCCGGAAGGTGTTTGAAGTTGCTTGCCGGATCTTGAAGAATTTTCTCTTTTTGTGTGTTCCATTTCTGCCTCTGATAGCGCGAAAACTCCCCCTACGTTTGTTCAACCTTGTGTTGGGATTGGGGAGTTTTCTCTTTGGAAATTGGAGAGATGTACACGAGGCGGTAACTTCGATCTTTGAAGCGCGTGGTGTTCGCTTGATTCTTTGACGACGCTTGAGGATTTAGCGTTTCTGATCTATCTTGCACTTTCGTCGTGGTATTGCTCCCATTATGCTTTAGTACTACTCCCCCTCATGAAGATCGAGTTGGGGAGATCGTCATGCGATGGGTCAGCATCGTCTTTGGGAAGAAGATCACATCGTTGGCACAGGAGGATGGTGTTGGTAGGCACAGTAGGAGGCTTAGGTTTGGTAATAACCCGACGGAGCCACAAAGGTAATCCGTCGTATAAGAAACCGGGGTCACGAATACTTCCCGTTAACATCTCGAGTCCTAACAATCTCCCCCTACAAGGGCTATCTCCTCTTTCGGCTAGGACTCTCTTTTCTTGACACTGTATTATGTAGACCGGATGTAGATAGTGATCCACGCCCTGATATTCGACTTTGATGATGTCGCGGATCTTTAACTTTGTTAGCATCTTGTCCTGGTCTTTCTCCGTAGTTTTAAGCCGTCAAGTCTCTTTTAATCTTCTTCTTCTCGGCGCCGGATTCGTCTTCTTCGAACGAAGTTGTATGGTTCGGCCGCGAGGAAGCTTATCTGGATCCGGAAGAAGATACGCGTGGGGTGTTGTAAAATGTGCCAAGGCTCCTTTGGAAATACATTCGTCAGATTGAGTGTAGGGGAGCCCGGCTTCAGAGTGGTAAGCTCGGCGGAAATTGGTGGGTGGTCCGACGTGTTTGTTTATGCGTGTCCCATTCTCCCCCTCATGGCAATTCGAGTCAACGAGATCGACATGCTTGTATAGGAAGATTAGAAGGACACAAACGACAGGTCGGTCATGATAATAACCAGACGGAGCCACTAAGGCAATCCGTCGACATGACTTTAGAGACAAACTCCGAGATGTGGCCTGTGAGGACAGGGCTTGAAGAACCGGGGCCACGTAGGCGTCCCGTTTACATCGTTCTAGAGACTAGCTCGAGACGATGGCCTGATTCCGTTGTTGTATTGATGTTGAAACGGCAGGACTTCCTTCCGATCCTCGAAGCATGTCCAAGCAAGACATGTCTACGGAAGTTATAGCTTGATCACAAAGATCAGGTGTTAGAAAAGTGTATGTGTCCTAGAAAATAAAAAAATATATGGGAAGTGAGGACACACTAGACGCGAGTGCTCAAGGAAGTGTGGTGGTGGGGCTGAGTACCACATAATTCAATATCTCCCGCTTCCGAGTGAAGCGGTGATAGTAGACGTGGTTCCCCGTGATTTCTGAAACACCTGTCTTTTGTGAGACAGACGAGTGGGTAAGGCTCGGTTGTGCACGCGCCGTTGGACCTATTGCGGCGACTTCTACCCTGAAGCTAATAAAATTAGCACCTGTACCTATGGGGGTGGTCCGAATAATTTGTGAGGTAAGGAAATTATATATAGTCGGTCTTGTCAACAGGTTTTAGTAGACGTTGCTGTTTCTTCGTGATTCGACTGACTCTCGGTGATGTTCTGGGGTTAGATTCAGTTGGGTTTGACTGCATTATAGGAACGAAGTATCCATGCATCCGATAGAAAGTAGTGAGTGCTGCTTTGTTTGTCAGCAAGCCGGAGAAGGTCGGTTGAAGCGAGCACCGAGATTTGCGTTCGTAGCCACCGTCGCCTTTTGAAAAGAGTTGACCATTGTGGGCTTGAGATTCTTCTTTTGAAGTCTATCTTCGGAGGTCGGAGGTAATCTCCATGAAGCTTGATGATGAGGAGAGAAGATTTTTTTTTTTTTTTTTTTTTTACTTTTGCTTTTTTTTTTTTGCTTTTTTTTTGGATATATATATATATTAATCGTTATTAGTAATATATATTTCTATACTATATATTATATGGATATAATATATAATATTGTATTAGTAATATATATTAGTATATATAATATAGTATATGTACATTATATATATATATATTTTGTTATTCCTCCCCGTCAAAGCATGCTTCCAAAAATAAAATTGCTCCCCCTTAAAAGATGCGTGGTAAGTTCGAAAAGTCTGTGAATCTCTTTCCCTAAATTCACATATTTGAAATTCGCTCCCCCTCAAAAATATAATTATTGCTCCCTTTTAAAGAAATAAGGGTCACTTCTCTTTTAAAAATAAAATAGTAGCTCCCCCTCAAATTAAGTTCATTCTATAGAAAAAATGGTATCTATCATTTTCGTGCGTAATATGCATTTTAAATTTTAATGTTTTGAAAATGCATATTTAAAATGTACCATTTTGAAAAATAGATATTTTTCAATTCAGCTCGTATGCATATGCCAATTATAATTTTGAAAATTTAATTAACATACACATAATTAGAATGTACATATCTTAAAAATATGTATGAATGTGGTATTTTGCAATTCAGTTCAAAAGATAGAATATACCACATATAGTCGTAGTTGCTCACGTCGTTTCCCTTTATCATGTATGTGGAGCCACTACGTCAAATTGCCATACATGAGGGATGCGGTTGCTCGCGTCTCTTACCAGCCATGCATGTGTAGCAGCCCGAGTACCGTGCATGGTGGAATGTGGTGGTTGCCCTCATCTCGTACCGATCATGAGTATGGACCAACCATCTTCTAATTACTACTCATGACCGTGGTTTTGTGGTTGCTCTCGTCTTATACCAATCACGCGTGTGGAGCAACCATCATCGAATTACCACACGTGATTGGGCTCTTGCAAAACTTTAACGGGACTTTGGTACCCATTTTTGGATGGGTCCTCCCTGATTAGCAGAAAACAATTTATGCATAAAAGGTGTCAAATCAGATTTTAATCCTAAATCATTCATTAATGTGCTTTTAGGTACCCGACTATGTTTGAGATTACCTAACTTAATTGTTGACTTAGGAACCCATTTAGAAGCAATTTGACACGGAAAGGACGTTTCAGCGCAGGTGAATGTGTGTTTCGGAGAAGATTTAAATATTTTCTCCGAAGCCAGTCGCATGAGATATTTCTCAGACTTAACATCGACTGGATATTTCAGGTAGGGATAAGAACATAAAAAATTATAAGCATCGTTAGTACATGAGATGTTCTTCCTACTTAGAGAATTCACACGATTCACATCATAATGATGGTTTTTGATGGAATTTTTCTTACTAGAATAATAAGCATTAGTGTGTGTGTAAGCAATTCCATCCCTATCATTCTTTAAAGAATGAGAGATTTTGGAAGTTTGAGAAGTTCGCCTGCTTGAGCTTGGGACTTCATCTTTAGGAACTTCCTTTTTGATAGGAGAGGGAGAAGGAGAATCTTTAGCAATGTCGTCCTTGATTTTGGAAAATAATGTCGATTTTCCTTTCTCATTCCTAATATTCTTTTGTTCCTTAGCATTTTTACGCGTATTGCTTTTACTTTTCATTCCTGCGCCAGCCAAAGGTGATTTAGAATGCGTATTTGCTTTCGTCACCGTTGACTTAGAATTATTAGTAAAAGTCTTTTTAATTTTAGGAACAAAGGGGTCCGTTTGCGTTCCCTTATCCTGTTAATGGAAGATATTTCTTTAGAAGGTTTATTTAAGACAGGTAAGGATGGGGAGTTTCTGAAATTAGAAATCTCGTCTAAGAGTTTTTGCTTTTCTGCTCGGAAACCTACTCTTTCCGATTCCAGAGTTGCGTTCAATTCTGCAATTTTACTAACAACTTCTGGAATTTCCCAACAAGAGATAGATTTATTAGAATGTAAATTATTTTCCCCGCTTGATGCTAAGTCTTTGAAGGAACTTTGGTCTGTATGACCCTTTTTCGCAAGGATGCCCTCTAAATGATGAACTTTAGAGTGCAATTTACTGCGTTCCTCAAATAAAAGTTTAAAACTGCTCCGCGAATTGCTCAAATCAGACAAATAATTAGAATTTATTCGTTAGTTCACTAATTTGAGCTTTTAATTTTACTTCCTGAGATTCAATATTAGTGAGTTTCTCACGCGCGATTTCTAAGTGGCAAGTAAGACTACCACTTTCTTCTAAGCTCTTGACTAAGCATTGTAATTATTATCTAGTCTACTCTCTAACTCACTTATAGTCTTTTCGTGACTTATAAGTTGAGTTTGGCCTAGCTTAGAGGAATTTAGGTTCTTGGTGAGCTCACAAATGTTAGTTTCTGAGCTAGCTAATTTTGATTCAAGACTAGAAATAGTTTCTAGTACACTAGCTAACTTAGTTTCTAACGCTTGGATAGTCCTACGTTCGTATTTATGTTCACGACGCATGGTTTTATAATCTTCCTTTAAAGAAAGAAAAGCTTTATGTAAATCACTCTCGTTAAAGCTCATCTCCGAAGTTGCGGAAGTAGAATTCATGATTTTTAAAAATTTAATTTAATTTTTTTAATTTTATTATTATTATTTTTAAAAATTTAGTTGGATATACGATCGTTGACGCGTTGTGTAGATTTGATTACTTTTGGCTTTTGGAAAATCTTTGCCGAAAAGCTTTGGTGTGTCGATAAATATCGTGAAATTTCGAAAATTTTACATGTCGAAAACTTTTTGGTGTGTACCGAAAAATTTTGAAGTAATGTTGAAGAACTTCGATAATTGTACCAAGAACTTTTTCTAAAATGTGCCAAATAGGTTTTGGAATAAAGAATTGGCTTTTTAAAAATTTATGCACCGAAAAGTTTGATTTATCGAGAAATATTGTGAAGTATTGAAAATTTTGTGTACCGAAAAGATTTTTGGTGTATACCGAAAATCTTTTGAGGTGATTTCGAAAACTTCGAAAATTTATCAAACTTGTCTAGAATTTGCCAAAGATGTTTTGGATGTGATATGATATGCAAAAAATTTATTTTCGACAAGTGGTATGTGAAAATTTGATTTTCGGTATGTGTTAGGAAAATCAAGTATTCGAAGTGATAAGATGCGAAAATAAATTTTCAGAGTGCTTGGGTGCGAAAATTTAAATTTTCGATATGAGTGCGAAAAATATTTTCGAAATATAGTGCGAAAACTGATTTTCGAAGTGTTGTTTCGAAAATCTTAGGTTTTCGAAGTGAGCAGTTGCGAAAATAGATTTCTGGTTAGGAGTGCGAAAATCAAGATTTTCGAAGTGGGTTCGAAAAGTTTTGGGTTCGCAAACTTTGGGTTCGAAAACTGGAAAATTACGAAAATGCCCTGAAAAGTTTTCGAAGTGGGGGTTTTTTAAGTGTTCAGTGCGAAAAGATGGATGTGAAAACCCCTTTTTTTTTATTACTATTTTTTTTTTGGTTTATGTATGCGAAAACTTGAGCAGTGCGAAATCCATTATAATTTTTATTTTAACAGATGCGAAAAGTTTTTATTTTTAAAATTTTTTTTTTGGATGCGCAAACCCAATGCGAAAACCTGAGGACTTTTTTTTTTTTTTTTTCTTTTACCTTAGTTGGATGCGAAAACTTTTATTATTTTAATTTTAATATTTTTTTTTTTTACATTGATGCGAAAACCTGAGAGATAATATATATATATATATATTTTTTTTTTTTTTTTTTTTTTTTGTTTTGGATGCGAAAACCTGATGCTTAAAGTTTTTTGTTTTTTTTTACATAATGATTACCTAATATTATTATTTAATTAATTTTAATTTTAATTTTGTTTTTAAAAAGGATGCGCAAACTCAATGAACCTGCGAAAAGTTTTTATTTATTTATTTATTTTTTTAAAATTTGAATGCGAAAACTGAATGGATGCATGCGAAAACTTAAGATTTTTTTTTTTTTGAGTGCCAAAACCTGAACAGTAATTATAATAAAATAATAATAAATTTTATTTTTTATTTTTTATTTTTTACCTTAGTTGGATGCGAAAACTTTTATTATTTTAATTTTAATTTTTTTTTATATTGATGCGAGAACCTGAGAGATAATATATATATATATATATATATATTTTTCTTTTTTTTTTGTTTTGGATGCGAAAACCTGTGGCTTAAAGGTTTTTTTTATTTTTACCTAATGATTACCTAATCATTACCTAATATTATTATTTAATTAATTATAATTTAAATTAATTTTTTTTTTAAAAAAGGATGTGCAAACTCAATGAACCTGCGAAAAGTTTTTATTTTTTATTTTTTTTTAAATTTGAATGCGAAAACTGAATTGCATGCGAAAACTTAAGATTTTTTTTTTTTAGAGTGCGAAAACCTGAAATACTATAATAAAATAATAATAATTTTTTTTTAATTGGGTTTGCGTCGGTTTGCGAACCAAAAACTTTGCGAAGTGGGTTTGCAAACCAACTTTGCGAAGTGTCTTTTCGCACACAATTCTCACACACTAAAGGTTTTCTCACTGATTTTCGCAGTATGAGTTTTCGAAGTGAGTTTTCGCAGTGGGTTCTCACTGTGAGCTTTCGAATTATATTTTCGATCCCCAAACACAAAATTAATCAAATTGGTCATGGGTAAAGATCGAAACACTTATATCCTAACTCCTAAACACTCAATCAAGCATCTAAACACCATAACATGTCAAAATTTTCGAAAATTTTTTTAAGAACACGAAGAATACCAAAAAATATTTCGAAGATTTTTACTCAAATCTGAGCACGTTTGGCTCTGATACCACTTGGAGAGCCTAGATTATCCAACTAAACATATATTGAAATGATCTTACCACGATTTGAAGGTCGGAAGAATTCAAGCTCGGCGTGGGGTGATTGTGTTCTTGAGAGGTTGGGGGCTCTCTCTCTCTCTAGATAGGTTTCACACAATACACATTTTACTATGTGTTAGGGTTTTAGTATTTATACTACAAGTTGGTATATAATACTTGGGCCCCTAACAAAGCCCAATTACACTAAGCCTCTCTTTAAATAGAATCTATTTAAATAAACTACAAAGATAATTCTAATTAACTGAACACAATAAAATAATCCTAACAGATATAGTCAAAAAGAGGGTATTGACTATGAGGAGACATTTTCACCAGTCGCGATAATTAAGTCCATTAGCATTATTCTTGCGATAGCAGCGTACTATGACTACGAGATCTGGCAGAGGGACGTAAAGACCGCGTTCCTGAATGGATTCCTCCAGGAGGAGATCTATATGGAACAACCCAAAGCTTTTACGTCAGATGTAGATGCTCACAAAGTATGCAAGCTGAATCGGTCCATTTATGGACTGAATCAAGCTTGAAGGAGTTGGAATCTTCCATTCGATGTTTTGAAAAATCCAAGCATCTCAGAGATAGATTCCAAATCCATGTCTTATTATTTTAAGTAGTTAAGAACTACGGATTCATAAAGAACGAAGATTAGCCGTGTGTTTACAAGAAGGCCAGTGGGAGCATGGTGTCGTTTCTCGTATTGTACGTAGATGATATCCCCTATGCTTCAGCTGTGGGTAGCCTGATGTACACGATGCTTTGCACGCGACCAGACATAGCGTACGTTGTGAGCGTAGTGAGTAGGTTTCAGGCAAACCCTGGTAAGGAACATTGGGCGGCAGTAAAGACAGTCATGAAGTACCTTAGACGGACCAAGGACTTGATACTGGTTTACGGCCTAGGAGAATTATAGGTAGATGGTTATACGGATTCGGACTTTCAATCGGATGTGGATGACCGAAAGTCTACTTCGGGATTTGTCTATATGCTCAATGGTGGCGCAGTAACTTGGAAGAGTTCCAAGCAAAGCTTGACTGCCGATTCCACCACTGAGACGGAGTATATTGCGGCTTCAGAAGCTGCCAAGGAGGGTGTTTGGATACGCAAGTTCTTAGAAGAACTGCAGGTGGTACCTAGCATAGTGGATCGCTCGTTACCATTGTGGTGCGACAATAGCGGAGCGATCGCACAAGCTAAGGAACCCCGTGCTCACAGTAAATCCAAGCACATAGAGAGAAAATACCACGTGTTGCGTGGGTTCGTTGAGAATGGCTCGATAGTTGTGCAGAAGATCGCCTCAGCGGAGAATGTGGCAGACCCGTTCACGAAGCCACTGTCTCAGGCAGTGCTAGATCGTCACCTCGATAAAATGGGGTTGAGATACTATAGTGCGTGGCATTAGTGCAAGTGGGAGATTGTTGAGGTTTATGCCCTAGATGCCGTACGAGGGCATTAGTGTAATTTAGTTGTGTTTAACTTTTGTAATTTGATTATTCGATAATAGAATTACGTTTTTATTATTGTCGATTTGAGTTTTGACAAATAATACAAAAGGCATATTATTACTTCGTCTAAATAAATTAACCTTGCAGTCGGGTAAATAAGACAAATTAATAAAATCCCAATATTTACAGTTCAGTTACTGATTCTGTGGGGACAGAGAGGGGACACCAGTAAGCTGACACACTGTAATATTAAATTAAGTCCACAAGTCTTAGTCTCCAGTAGAGTGACTGGATATGACAAGTATGACTTGTTTGTCGACGGGTCCAAAACGGTTGTGTCAACCGTTCACTTGGGAAGTGGGAGCTCGTGACATTGATAAAGGACGAATCAGGGGATTGTCTGTATTTGGACACTGACTCGTAATCGTAATCGAACGATCACACGCTGGAAAAGTCGCAGGTCGATCAATTGACTATAGTAGTCTACGTGAACCTTAGACCGAAAGAGTTAACTCGGGGTTGGTTTTAAGGTCTTGATTAGTCACTAGTTTGCTAGGCCCGAATTGCATGTAGCATGGGTCAGCGGCAAAATGCGGTCTTGACTTTTCGACGTGATTGCCGATTATACTGCTGAGCGGGATTTACGGCCTTAATTAAAATCGAGGTTAACGTCCTATGGAGTTTTCGATGTGCGGGAATTTACCTAAGTCTCTGGCCAGAGCTCAAAACTGACTCACGAGTGTCGTGGAGGGCAGTTTCGTAATTGTCACCGACACGAACATCATAGCGTCGAGTTCTGTCAGTTCGACTACGCGTGACTTTCACTCGACCGGGACAAACGTAAAGGGTTTATATGTTGGATGACAATCTATAGTCGGTTCGTGAATTATACATATTCGTACTCAACTTGGGATCGGTTCTGTAAGTCCCAGAATTCATTCAACACATCAAATTAAACACACAATTAGGCTCGAACAAAAGGTTAAGTGCGCGGAAGCTAAAATCGAACCTTAAACTGTCGAATTGCAGCTCGATCGAATGCAGTGTGGTTCCGAAATCTGTTTGATTATCAAGCAGCAAATCCAAACGATAATCAAACAGCCTTCAATGATTGATTCGATCGAAAGTGAGGTTTGTGTGTGAGGTTTTGGCGCGCGTAAAGCATAAACGAAGGAGAGAGAATTTTGCAAAAAAAATTTCTATTAAATCCAAAGTTTTACGTGCGTAAAAATTATTTTCCCAAAAACCCTTTTTGAAAAGAAATGAGGACCGGGAATATATATACCTTTCAGCTTTTTGGTATATATTTACAATTTGGTCCTCGGACTATCTAGTATTTACAAACTGACCAATAACAAGAGGAATACAATGATGAACACAATAATTATTCCTAACAATCTCCCCCTTTGTGTTCATCTTCTTCTGTTAGCACCTCGTCCTCTTGTCCTTGGGCGATCTCGAAGGTAGAAGGATTTGCGTAGATCGAGAATTATCTCAAACTGCCTGATGTTGTTTCTCAAGTTGAGCCTTTCTTCAATGGCAGTGATGACTTTCTCGGTAAGACGTTCTTCTTCGAGATCTAGTTCGGATTTCGGTTGCTCCACTCTTTGCATGCCATCCAGTTTCTGACGTAGACTTTGAAGAACCTTCTTGAGTGTCCCATCGCAATACATGTTGAGTTCTGACATGAGCATCACTCTTTTCTGGTCTTCTATGTCTTCGTAGATTACAGACAGCTCGGGTTCGGTGAAGATGAAATTGAGTTCAAACCCATGAGCTGAAGCTGTTCGATTGCTTGGGCCTAGCAGGTTGACCTTCTTCATATTGTTTTCTATCCCAATCTGAAGGTCTTGAGCAGCATAATACTTGACTTGCCTTAGCATCAGCCTCTTCAGTGCGTCCAATCCGAGTTTATAACGGTATTCCTTCAGGGTGAACTTCCTGTAGAATCCGTATATGTTGATGATGTCTTGGAAACGCAGAAGTGGCAAGTCAGCTTCCGAAATCCTCTCGACTCTTTCTCTGGCTGAGTCGAAATCAACGAACTTGACGATAAAGATCGGGAATTGAACACTTCGGCCATAGCTGTTGGTGCTCGACCTCAACTAAGTCCATGACTTTTCCTTTGTCCCTGATCCTCATTTGGTCCTGTCTGCGGTCCCTTAATGGATTTACGAACTTCTGCGCCAGCATATATAGATATGCTTTTGCTTCTGTCCCTTTGAGATGCGTAAGGCCCCGCAGATTTAGTTCGTCAAGCTTCTTTATTTTCTCCTCCCTTCTCCAAATCCGGTGCCGAATATCTTCTAGAAAGGGAACTACAACTCTTATGTTCTCCCAGGCTGTTTCCAATTGTCGCGTCCCTGGTGATAGTCGAGGTTGTGGGTCGACATTTTTGGTCATAGCCTCTTGGAGTTTGGGTGGTTCGGTGTTGTAGTCTTCTCCTTCTGTAATTTCTGACGGCTCCATTTGGAAGATGTTGAAGATGGACTGCTTGATTAGATCTCTGATCTTCAGCATTCTTAGTGCAGTCTCATCATCCGTTTCTGCCCTTTTTGACGATTGATCTTGGAGCACGTACTCTTCGATCACCTCATGTAGGTCGACGTCAGGCAGGGAGGAGAAGGTTTCAGCAGCTTCTAGATGTCTCTGAGAAGACCCAAAGTCTGCTGCCGGTGCCTCTTGGTAGGTTTGGACTGGTGGAGAGGAAGGTCGTTGTCTGGTTGTTCGTGGTGTTGACCTTGCACGGCCTTTTGAAGAGGTGGATGGGGTGGTTGATTTAGTGGTTTGGGTTGTGGTGGCTTGCGTGACACGGGGCCTCTTCTCCCCCTCAGGGCGATCCGGGTCATCTGGATCGTCATGTCGGCGTTTGGAACCCTGAGGTTCGTCACGGCAAGATGTAGTCGGTGTTGGTTGGGGTGATGGGGATTGAATGCGCTTCAAGAGCTCAATCATGTCAGGGGTTATGCTTCTGACATGAGCCGGGACATAAGAATATCCCGTAGCTCAGGAAGAGGCATGGTGTATGGATTGGGAAATGATGGTGGCGAGGGATGTATGGGAATCTGAGGTGGTGATGACAGAGCAGGTTCGAGGATGGGGGCTTTCCTTTGTCCTGAACGGCTGCGGTTATAGCAGCACGTACTTCTGGCATCAAGGAATCCTTGAATGAAGCCAGAGCGGACGCCAGGCGTTCCTCGAAGCGGGACTCTGTCATGTAGGGTAAGTCACCGCCGGGGCCACTTAGGCGCACCGTTGACGTAACAGTGGAGAAAGTATCCACTGCACGGCCTACTGTCACAGCTGTCGTGGGGTTGACCGTGGCAGGACTTCTCTCCAATCCTCGAATGACTTCTTGTATAGAAGCATCTATGGAGATTCCGTCTTGGTCACGAAGACCAAGAGGGGTGGTGGCAAAAAGAGGCTGTGTCCTAGTAAAATCAAAAAATTTGGGGATGGTGGACACTAGACTCGAAGTGGTCAACGAGGGTGCTGTGGTTTGGGGCTGGGTACCACCTGATTCAATACCGCTGCCTCAGAATGAGGCAGGGATAGCGTACGCGGCTCCCCGTGCATATCTGAGACAACTGTCTGTTGGGAGACAGTTGAATGGTCTAAGGCAGGTTGTGCATGCGCCGTCGGACCTGACGCGGCGACTTCTACCCGAGCACTGGTCACAAAGACTTCAGTGCTTGTACCTATAGGGGTGGTCCTAGGTGGTGAAGTGACTATAGGGACGGTCACCACCGTAGTTGGTGGAGTGATGGCGACCGTTTCACTCGCTGACCCCTCACCCTCTCTTTGGCTTGTACTCCTGGGGTTAGGTTCAGAGGGGTTTGTCTGAGCCATGGGAGGAGTGGCAAGTTGGTGGCGTTGTCGGTATGCAGCAGCCATTGTGGGGTCCGCCATTTGTAGTAAGTACTCAGGAATGGCTATCAGTTTGAGGGATGGGTTGTCCTTTGCCTTTTGGAAAAACTTGATCTTTGGCGGGGTGAAATCCTCACAAGGCTGGGTATTCGGAATGGTTGAGATGGCGTCCATGTATCTTCTAATGAGGATTGAGAACCATCTCAGGTATGGGACATACTGCTTCTTCTTTGTATGATCTCGAGTGTGCAGCTGATGATCGAGATCGTTCCAGATAAGTTGGACATAGTCGTACTTTTTGTTGTACGGTATTCCATGTAGAATCCGCAGAATGTTGATGTTGCATCTGTCGAAGCCTGTGTGCTTTGGAGAGAAGCATTTGTTGACCAGGCTGAATAGTGTCTTCCAAGGATGCGGGAGGAGTTGTTGCTGAAAGCCCGCAGTCTTTGTTAAGGGTTCTCCATGGCCTAGAATCTTCATATCAATAATTAATTCTTCTTCAGAGGCAAAGTCTTCGTAGGCTTCATGGGTGGGCAGTTCCAGCGTTCTTCGGACGAACTCTTTTGTGAGCATGAGACGTACATTTTCGAGATACGTCTCATAGTAGATGGATTGGCCGGAGTCAATCCGTCGTTTCATCTCCGCCCAAAAAATTTTGAACGTAGACGATCGGGACTATTGCGGTTTTGTTGAATGCTGGCCACAGTGGGTGGCCTTGGAGAATTGAAAGAATAATCTCATCCGGTCCTTTGTACGTGGCCGGGTCCAATTGAAAATTGTTGTCTTTGATAGGCAGCCACGAGTCTCGTTCATGTAAGAGATAGCCGGTGGTTTGATGATCCATAATTATCTGTCAAAGACATACACAATATTAGTAGTGATATTGATAATGATTGAATATGTGTATTGTTGCTTTCGTAAACTCTGTTTGCGGGTTCTGTTTTGTCTTTCTCTGTTTTTATACTCTGTTTTTAGCGAACAACAGATTGTGAAAAATATTCTAAGTGTCCAGCATCGCAAACTGTTGTATTGAACTTACGAATGAAAGTTTGGCCTTTTGAAAAATTTTGAAAAATTTCCTAAGTATGGGATCGTAAACCTTTTAAAATGAAACGTGCCGTAAACAGTGTTACAGTTTACGATCGTAAGTTATTCGTAAAGTCCAACGCGCTGAAAACAGTAACTATATATTT
The DNA here is from genome assembly GCA_028392965.1 of Lindernia subracemosa. Taxonomy (NCBI): domain Eukaryota; kingdom Viridiplantae; phylum Streptophyta; class Magnoliopsida; order Lamiales; family Linderniaceae; genus Vandellia; species Vandellia subracemosa. The sequence continues at coordinate 1,023,898 of JAQPCC010000044.1, forward strand.
ACGATGAAGCCCTGTTTACGAACGGAAATCATTCGTAAACTGCTAAGCGCTGAAAACAGTACGCTTTAGTTTGCGATTCAGTAATGTTTACGAATGAATTTTGATCGTAAACTGCTTAAGACTCGAAACAGTAAAATATGGTTTACGATAAAGACTTTTTACGACTGAGTAACGTTCGTAAACTTATGAAACTTGAAGAACAGTAGTTTGATAGTTTACGATTCGAAAAGTTTACGATCGGAAAAGTTTACGAGTCGAGAAGTTTAAGACAGGCATATGGTTTACGAACCGCTGTTTAGACTGAGACAATACAACTTAGTTTACGATAAGACTATGTTTACGAATGAAAAACATTCGTAAATCATTTAAAGAGAAAACAGCATAAGTACGTTCGTAAACATACACGTGGAACAGTAATTTCATCAGTCGTAAACACATTCATCATTCGCAAACATTCATTCATCATTCGTAAATATTAGCAGGGTTCGTAAACGTGATCCTCGCCTTAATAATACTCAGATTAAGCAACACATAGAGCATTTAAGTACGCAAATACAATATTCGAACACACAATCACCATATACAGTCTGTAAAACATCGATTATATCAAGATTACTTCGACAGACGAAAGCAATTGAAGAATAAAAGCACTCATTCGACGCGAAAATCGTAAACCTACCCAAGTGAATGAAGATTTAAGGGTAGCAGGTTTTCAGTTTGAGTGATTTTGCGAGGAGATCAAAAGGATTTTGAAGGGATTTGATGATTTGCGAAAGAGGGGTTTTTCGAAGAGAGAGAGACAAAGATTTTTAGAAAGAGAAAATAATGGTAACAGTAAGTACATAGGTATTTAAAGTTTACGAACGAAAAGCGTGCGTAAAGTAAGAAATCGTGAAATTGAAAGTTTACGAACGAAAAGCGTTCGTAAAGTAAGAAAAACGTGAAATTGAAAGTTTACGAACGAAAAGCGTTCGTAAAGTAAAAGCCGTAAACAAGATAAAGTTTACGAAATTTTTATTTTTTTTTTTTAATCTCTCTGGCTAAGAACTCTTTCGTACTCTTTATCATCATTCACTCCCCCCTCAATAGGAGAATGTGGTATTTAAAAACATTTTAAAGTTCCCTTTTGAATTATAAGTACTCCCCCTCAATTAGTGATGGCAATTTTCAAATATTAATATTTTTCTCAAATTTTGTACTAAATTTAGGCATCACATATGAAAACAAAGACCCAAAAAAAATAAAGATCACGCATTTTATCACGTAGAGAAATTAAGCATGCCTAACTTAGAGACTAGGAATTGGAATCGTTTTTCATCCAATGCCTTCGTAAATAAGTCGGCAAGCTGGAATTCCGTTCACACAAAGTGTAATTCTATATGTCCTTTTTCTACATGATCCTTAATAAAATGATAGCGTAAGTCAATGTGCTTTGTACGTGAATGATGCACAGGATTGCAAGTAATGACAATATCACTTCTAGAATCACAGTAAATGGGAACACTATTCAGATCAAACCCATAGTCGTGTAGTTGTGTACGCATCCACAGTATTTGTGAACAGCAGCTGGTAGCAGCAACATATTCTGCTTCAGCTTGTTAGGATTATTTTATTGTGTTCAATTAATTAGAATTATCTTTGTAGTTTATTTATAAAGATTATCATTATAAGAGGCTTAGTGTAATTGGGCTTTGTTAGGGGTCCAAGTATTATATACCAAAATGTGGTATAAATACTTGAACCCTAACACATAATAAAATAAAAAGTAAAAGTTTTCGGTAAGTACTGTAGAAGTTTTACGCAAAAAAAAGAAAAAAAATAATAATAAAAAAAAAATTAATTATTAATAAATAAATAAATTAAAATATTAATAAAAGCTCGAAAATTACTATTCTTCAGAAATCACCGCGAAATTTTTTTTCCGTATACACCAAAAAGTGTTCGGCACCTAAACTTTTTCGAAACTTCACATTATTTATCGAAAAACCTAACTCTTTCGCACAAAATTTTTTTAAAAAATAAAAATAAAAAAGCCATTTTTTTTCTCCAAAACATCAGTGGCACATTCTAGAAAAGTTTGATAAATTTTCGAAGTTTTCGACCTCACTTCAAAACTTTTCGGTACGCACCAAAAAGTTTTCGACACCTAAAATCTTTCGGAACTTCACAATAATTTCTCGATAAATCAAACTTTTCGGCACTAAACTTTTAAAAGCCAATCTTTATATTTATTTCAAAAACTTTTTGGCATATTATAGAAAAAGTTCTTGGTAATATTTTCGAAGTTCTTCGACATCACTTCAAAACTTTTCGGTACACACCAAAAAGTTTTCGACACCTAAAATTTTCGAAACTTCACGACTTTGATCGATACACCAAAACTTTTCGGAACTTAATTTTCAAAGCCAAAATTTTTCAAATCTACACAACGCGTTAACGATCGCGTATCCAACTAAAGTTTTTTAAAAAAAATAATAATAATAATAATATAATTAATATTTTATTATGGATTTCAATGCAACGACTTCTGCCTCTGGACAAAAACTAAGTTCCTATGTGGATCATGAAAAGACTATTAAGGAACTAGAAGCTAGGTTAGAAAATAACCATCAATGCTTACTTGGAAGCTTAAGAGAGAGGGGTAGTCTCAATTGTCAGTTGGAAGCTGCACAATTGAGAATTGAAAGTCGTGATGCTCAGATCGAAAAATTCAAGGCCCAAGTTCACGAACTCACAACTAGCTTGAAAGCTTGTAAACTTGAGCGAAATTTACATCTGGGCAAATTTAATAGTATATTTGAGGAACGCAGTAAATTGTACTCTAAAGTTCATCACTTAGAGGGCATTCTTGCGAAAAAGGGTCAAATTGACCAAAGTTCCTCAATTAACTTCGCGTCCAATGGGGAAAATACTTTACATTCTAATAAACCTATCTCTTGTTGGGAAATTCCAGATGTTGCTAGTAAAATTGCAGAATTGAACGCAACTCTGGAATCGGAAAGAGTAGGTTTCGGAGCAGAAAAGCAAAAACTTCTAGAGGAGATCTCAAATCTCAAAAATTCCCCGTCCCTACCTGTCTTAAATTATCCTTATAAAGAAATATCTTCCATTAAGCAGGATAAGTCAACACAAACTGATGCCTTTGTTCCTAAAACTGAAAAGACTTTTGCTGGTAATTCTAAGTCAATTTTGACTGGCACAGAAAAGATAGGTAAAAGCCTTAAGCTTAATACTTCCAAGGAACAGAAAATTGGGAAGGAGAAAGGAAAATCAACATTATTTTCCAACATTAAGGTCGAACATGCTCAAAATTTTCCCTCTCCTATTCCTCTTAAAATGAAATCGTGCAAAGAAGTTCGAAGCTTAAGCAAGCGAACTTCCACGCTTATACCTCATCATTATAGAGTAAATGATGTGAATTCTTGTAGGCAATACAACTCATCATCTGATGACGCATATAGTGCGATAAGTTCGTATTCATACTTGAAATACCCGGTCCAGATTAAGTCTGAAAGACACCTTCTGCGACTGGCTAGGGAGAAAATCTTCAGATCTTCTAAACCTAGACACACGTTCACCGGCGCTGAATTGTCATTTCCCTCTAAGGTTCACCAAACTTGGATTCCTAAATCAGAAATCAGATTAAATAGAACTTTAAAGGATGATTTAGGATGTATATCTGAACCTAATATGCATAAATTGTTTTCTGCTAATATGGAAAGGACCCATCCAAAAATGGGTACCAAAGTCCCGATAATATTTTGCAGGAGCCCAATCAGGTGTGGTAATTCGACGATGGTTGCTCCACACGCGTGATTGGTATGAGACGAGAGCAATCATAAAGCCCGGTCATGAGTAGTAATTAGAAGATGGTTGCTCCATACTCATGATCGGTACGAGACGAGGGCAACCACATCTTCCAGCATGCACGGTACTCGGGTTGCTCCACATGCATGACTGGTAAGAGACGCGAGCAACCACATCCCTCATGTATGGCAATTTGACGTAGTGGCTCCACATACATGATAAAGAGAAACGACGTGAGCAACTACGACTATATGTGGTACATTCTATCTTTTGAACTGAATTGCATAATACCACATTCATACATATTTTTAAAGTAGGTAAATTCTATATAAGCATTCCATAGTAAATTTTGGCATGCATATCGAGCTGAAAAGACAATATACCTACTTTGAAAATAATAGGGTACAATATAGCTATGCATGCTTCAAAAGGACTTTAACTTCCAAATTTTTGCATGCGTGCATACATGAGCCGAAATGCAAAATACTCTATTTTATAGGTACATTATCATCATGCATACAATTTTAAGATTTTCGAGCTTAAACTTTCAAGAATGCATATACGCTGAATTGCAAAAATTACCTATTTTTCAAAATGGTACATTTTAAATATGCATTTTTCAAAACTTTAAATTCTAAATGCATATTACGCACGGAAATGAAAAATACCATTTTTGTAAAATGAGCTTAATTTGAGGGGGAGCTACTCTTTTTTAAAAAGAGAAGTGACCCTTATTACTTTAGAAGGGAGCTATAATTATATTTTTGAGGGGGAGCAAACTTCAAATATGTGAATTTAGGGAAAGAGATTCACATCGAACTTTCCACGCATCTTTTGAGGGGGAGCAATTTTATTTTTGGAAGCATGTTTTGAGGGGGAGGAATAAAAAAAAATATATAATATGCATATACTATATTATATATATACTAATATATATTACTAAAACAATATATATTATATCAATATAATATATAGTATAAAAATATATTTTACTAATAACGATTAATATATATATTATATCCATATAATATATAGTATAAAAATATATTTTACTAATAACGATTAATATATATATTATATCCATATAATATATAGTATAAAAATATATTTTACTAATAACGATTAATATATATATATATATACAAAAAAAAAAAAGGCCATCAATATTTAAAAAAAAAAAAAAGGCCATAATAAAAAAAATGAAGAATGTTCTCTCCTCTTCATCAAGCTTCATGGAGATTACCTCCGACCTCCGAAGATGAACCTCAAAAGAAGAATCTCGAGCCTACAACGGTCAACTCTTTTCAAAAAGCGACGGTGGTTAAAAATGCAAATCTCGGTGCTCGCTTCAACCGACATGCTCTGGTTTGCTGACAAATAAAGCAGCACTCACCACTTTCTACCGGATGCATGGATACTTCGTTCCTACGATTCAGTCAAACCCAACTGAATCTAACCCCGGAACATCACCGAGATTCAGTCGAATAATGAAGAAACAGTCACGTCTACTAAAACCTTTTGAAAAGACCGACGCTACATGATTCCCTCTCCTCACAAATTATTCGGACCAACCCCCATAGGTACAGGTGCTAATCTTATTAGCTCCCGGGTAGAAGTCGCCGCAATAGGTCCAACGGCGCGTGCACAACCGAGCCTTACCCACTCGTCTGTCTCACAAAAGACAGGTGTTTCAGAAATAACGGGGAACCACATCTTCTATCACCGCTTCACTCGGAAGCGGGAGATATTGAATTATGTGGTACTCAGCCCCACCACCACACTTCCTTGCGCACTCGAGTCTAGTGTGTCCTCACTTTTCATATATTTTTATATTTTATAGGACACAAACACTTTTAAACACCTGATCTTTGTGATCAAGTAAGAACTTTCGTAGACATGTCTTGCTTCGACATGATTCGAGGATCGGAAGGAAGTCCTGCCATTGCAACATCAAAGCAACAACGGTTTCAGGCCATCGTCTACGAGCATAGCTCCTAGATCGATGTTAACGGGAAGTCTTCGTGACCCCGGTTTCTTACACGACGGATTGCCTTTGTGGCTCCGTCTGGTTATTACCATCACCGACCTGTCGTTTGTGTCCTCCTAATCTTCCTACACAAGCATGCCGATCTCGTTAACACGAATCGCCATGAGGGGGAGAAGGGGACACGCATAAACAAACCGGTCGGACCACCCACCAATCTCCTCCGCGCTCACCACTCTGAAGTCGGGCTCCACTGCACTTGAATGGAACATTCCAAAGGAGCCTAACACCCCACGCGTACCTTCTTCTGGAGCCAGACAAGCTTCCTCGAGGCCGAACCAGACAACTTCCTTCGAAGAAGACGAATCCGGCACCGAGAAGAAGAAGATTGGAGAAGACTTGACGACTGCCTTAGTGGCTAAGTCAGGTTATTACCTAACCTGAGTTCCTACCAACGCCATCCTCATGTCCCGACGACGTGATCTTCTTGCCAAAGATAATGCCTCATTTTGACCCATCGCATGGCGATCTCCCCAACTCGATCTTCATGAGGGGGAGTAGTACTAAAGCAAAATGGGAGCAATACCACGACGAAAGTGCAAGATAGATCAGAAACGCTAAATCCTCAAGCGTCGTCAAAGAATCAAGCGAACACCATGGACTACAAAGTTCGAAGTTGCTGCCTCTTGTGCGTCTCTCCAAATTTCAAAGAGAACTTCCCAATCCCAACATAAGGTTGACCAAAAGTAGGGGGAGTTGCGCTATTATCGAAAGGAGAGATCGAACACAAAAAGAAGAAATCCGGCAAGCGACTTCAAATCCCTTCCGGCATTTACGAGTCGAGCTTACAAAGAAGATTAAGAAGACCCGGTGCCGAGAAGCGAAGATCAAGACACGGTAAGCTTGAAGATCTCCAAAAGAAGAGGTCAAAAGACAAGACAAGGAGGAAATTTCCGTAGGACTCAGGCAACTGCACTAAGCCCCGCAAAGATAATCCATGCCAAATTGAAGATTGAACACAAAGGGGGAGATTGTTAGGATTATTTTATTGTGTTCAATTAATTAGAATTATCTTTGTAGTTTATTTATAAAGATTATCATTATAAGAGGCTTAGTGTAATTGGGCTTTGTTAGGGGCCCAAGTATTATATACTAAAATGTGGTATAAATACTTGAACCCTAACACATAATAAAATGTGTATTGTGCGAAAACTATTTAGAGAGATAAGCTTCTAGAGAGAAGGAGCCACCCAAGCCCCTCAAGAACACACAACACCCCATGAGCTTCGATTCTTCCCATCTAATCGTGGTAAACTCGTTTTAATAATGTTTAGTTGGATATTCTAGGCCCTACACAGCTGTTGATGTAGAAACACAATTTTGTTTCTTGGAGGACCAACTTACCAGTTTGTCCCCAAGAAACTGTGCTCCTCCTGAAGTGCTTTTCCTGTCCATTCTACATCCTGCAAAATCAGCGTCAGTGTAGCCAACAAGGTTAAACGCAGAATTTTTCGGATACCATAGACCTAGTGTGGGTGTTCCTTTGAGGTATCGGAGGATTCTTTTAACAGCGGCAAGATGAGATTCTTTCGGATTAGCCTGAAATCTTGCACAAAGACATGTAGCAAACATAATATCTGGTCTACTAGATGTCAGATAAAACAATGAGCCAATTATACCTCGATAGTTTGTATTATCTACCGACTTCCCAGATGGGTCGGAGTCTAATTTGCAAGTAGTACTTATCGGGGTAGGGATTGATGAGCAATTATCCATACCATATTTTTTCAATAGGTCATGGATATACTTAGTCTGACATATAAAAATTCCATTTGGTAATTGTTTGATTTGCAGTCCAAGAAAGAAATTCATCTCTCCTATCATGCTCATTTCAAACTTTTTAGTCATCAGCTTACCAAATTTCTCACATAGTTTTGGATTTGTAGAGCCAAAAATAATGTCGTCTACATAAATTTGAATTAGCATAATATCCGAACCGTGATTTTTAAAGAATAAGGTTGTGTCTATATGTCCTTTAGTGAACCCTGATTCAACTAAAAATTGGGACAGGACATCATACCAAGCACGAGGGGCTTGTTTGAGTCCGTAGAGGGCGTTGTCTAACCTATAGACATAATCAGGATTTTCCTTATCTAGGAATCCTTCAAGCTGAGAGACATAAACTTCTTCCTTAAGAATTCCGTTTAGAAAGGCCGTTTTAACGTCCATTTGAAAGACGGTGAAATTCTTATGAGCTGCATATGCTAGGAACAGTCGTATTGATTCTATTCTAGCGACTGGTGCATATGTTTCGTCATAGTCAATGCCTTCTTGTTGGTTGTAACCTTTAGCTACCAACATTGCCTTATTCCTTATTATAATTCCGTTTTCATCTCGCTTGTTTTTAAAAATCCATTTTGTACCTATGATAGTTTTACCCTTAGGTCTTGGTACTAATGTCCACACATTTAAGCTCTCAAATTGGTTTATCTCCTCTTGCATGGCTATTATCCAATTTGAGTCGGATAAGGCTTCTGACACTTTGGTAGGTTCTGTTTGACTTAGATAACACGAATATAAGCAGTCATTTGTAGTTGAAGCTCGAGTTCTAACACCGTGAGTCATGTTTCCTATAACTTGGGAGATAGGGTGAGCTCTTGTCCATTTATGTTGTTGAGGTGTGGAACTGTCCTCAGGTTGGAGTTCAGAGGTTATAGGTGTACTGTGTGTTGCTTGAGATGTTTCCAAATTTGGATTGAATGTCTCATCGTCCAAAGAGGGATTCGGTGAGGAAACAGGAGTTTCGTTTACTGATATAGAACCTATAGGGGAGGTATTGTCAAATGATTCATTAATGTCATCATTTGAACTGTTAGATTCAGTGGGGATAGGAATGTCCTCATCGAGAGTTTGGATATCACGTATGTTGTTATTATTCCTATAAACAGTATCGAATAATGAATCTAACTCAATTAAGTCTTGTAACTCAGATTCAGAAAGAACTTCTGAGTTATTAGGTTGCTGACTTTTGGTCAACTTTCCAGTAGGAACAGGTTCTGATTGGTCTTGATCAGAAGCTACCAGTGGAGGCGCGGGTCTTGAACCGTGTTCTTCAAGAGCCAAAGAGGTAGGTTCGTCAAATGTTACATCTATGCTTTCTATAATAGTTCTATTTTCTTTGAGATAAACTCGGTAGGCTTTAGAACTAGAAGAATATCTTACAAATATGCCTTGAATGGCTTTGGGATCTAGTTTACTCCTATTGTCTCTACTGTCTTTGATAAAACAAATACACCCAAAGACTTTAAGAAAGGAAAGGCTTGGAATTCTTTGGTTTATTAACTCATAAGGAGTTTTACCAAACCCCTTATGAATTATCGTGCGGTTTTGAGTAAAACAAGCTGTACTTACAGCTTCAGTCCATAAGAAATGTGGAAGTCTAGCAAATATAAGCATAGTGCGAGCTGCTTCCACAAGAGTCCTATTTCTGCGCTCAACAACACCGTTTTGTTGAGGAGTTCTAGGGGCTGAGAACTGTTGAGTGATTCCAAGGGACTCATAAAATTGACTTAAGTCATTATTTTTGAATTCTGTCCCATTGTCAGTGCGGATAATCAGAATTTTACTTTGAAGTAAATTCTGAGTTGTGCTGACAAATGTTTTGATCACTTCTGGTGTTTCATCCTTGGTCCCTAAGAATTTTACCCATGTATAGCGAGAATAGTCGTCAACAATAACTAGGATATACTTCCGACCGTTTATACTTTGTATACGCATGGGTCCACATAGATCCATATGTATCATTTCTAAATGTCGTAAAGTAGAAGGAAACATTTTTGTTCTATGTGACGTCCTTTTCATCTTTCCTAACTCACAAGCTGCACATAAATGTTCTTTTTGAAATCGAAGAGTTGGTAAACCTTTTACCAACTGTTCAGCCTGCAGCTTATTTAAAGTCTTAAAGTTTAAATGGGAGAGACGTCGGTGCCATAGATTGCTTTGTTGCAAAGATGTTTTTGACAACAAGCATACAGTTGTTGAGGGTTTTATGGTTTTCAAATCTATTGTATATAGATTCGATTTTCTGGAACCGACAAGTAATGTCTGTCCAGTTGAGTCATTTATGCTGCACTGTTTAGCTCTAAAGTTGACCTCAAGGCCTTTGTCACAAAATTGTCCTATGCTAAACAGATTGTGACTCAAACCCTTAACATATGACACGTCTTGAATGGAAAAATTTTCTAGAACTAAGCTACCATAGCCTAATATAGAAGCAGAGTCATTGTTACCAAAACGAACCTTACCGCCGAATCGTTCGGTGTAGTTGCTCAGCAGTGCTTTGTGTCCGGTCATGTGTGTGGAGCAACCCGAGTCTAGGTATCACACATGATGGTTCTGCAGATGAAGAATCTAAGGTGATTCAGTATCCCACGTAAACATGGGATTTGTGACAATATTAGAGAATAAGTCTAAATTTGGTGCAAGTTTAGTTTTTGGTACCCATTTCTTGATTAATTGGGTTTGTTGTCTCTTATCTCTTTTGATCACCCAAGTTTCTTTTATTTCACTAGAAGCTTTTGATGTAGCTACCCCTTTTGGTGTGTGTTCTTTAGCAATTTTCGGGTTGGCTATCTTCTTTGTTTTACTTCTAGTTTGACTGTCTGTTTTTGTTTTGCGCTGTTCATTCTTGGCGGGTTCCTTTTCTTTGGAGATTTCCTTAATTCTATATTGTTGTATTTTTCGTTGGGATTTAAGGCTTTGAGAATCAGTATTCTTCATAATATTTAGCTTTAATATCGAAGAAGAAACAACATTACATGATTGGACTGAGGTACTTTTCTTTTCTAAAGAAGAAGACTTAGAGGGCTCTTTTATTTTCCACTTAGGCTCTAATTTGACTTCTTTTTCTCTTTTCTTCTTTACGGATTTTGCCTTTGCCTTTGCCTTCAGTTTTAATTTCGGTATTTCCCCTGCTAGTTCATTGGGAGACGAATTAGAAGAAGATAGTTCCTTTTTAATATGAATTTTTTTGGAAGGAGTAGCGAGATTTCTAAGATCTTCAATTTGTTTTAGGAGACGTATTTTCTCGTTATAGAATGTCTTCCTTTCCTGTTCAAGAGTAGATTCTAAGTCAACAATCTTTTTGATTTTAGCAGGTATGTATGTGCTTGACTTTTTATCTTCTGTCTTGTTTTCTTCTTCTACTACGTTACCTTTGTTTATGGGACAAGATATTACTCGTGTTTTGTAACTTTCGTTTAATTCCTCATAATCATCTGAGATTTCAGTCTTAGCTTTCTTATTTCTCTTTTCTTCTTCGATGGCATTAATTTCTCCCGCACTGGTGAAAAGCATAAGGTCCATCAACCCTATGTCCACATGTCCATATTGGTATAATTGTTTTCTTCGTGCTTTTTGTAGGTTGCATGGGTTAGTAAATCCTAACCCTTTGTAAGGATTATAAAAATCAACTAGTCTTGGTTGATTTAAGTATATTGTTTGCTCAGTATGTCCATTTTTGATAATGATATTATCTAGTTCTTTAATTCTGGCATATAATTGTTTTCGCTCGTCTGTAAGAAATTTAATTTGTGATAATTGACTTTGATTTTCAGCATTACTAGCATTAAGACTTTTTGTTAATTCTTGTATTTTGTTTTCATTGTATTTATCCTTCGATTCAGTATTAGATATTTTTTCATTTGCTATTTGAAGTTGTATTCTTAGATCAGCTTCTGCTAGTAAATGTTTTCTTAAGACGGCTTCATTATTGGATAATCTTTCCTCTAAAGTTTTAATTGTTTTTCTTTCTTTAGTTATTTGTTTTAGTTTTAGTTTAAAGTCAGAGATATTTAAGGAAAGAGTAGAGCTAGAAGAATTTACCTCAGAGTTTGCGTCTGATGCGACAGTGTTTGAGTCAAGGGATTGTTCATCCTCGAGGTCCTCGTCTTCAACTTTGACCATTAAGGCAAAGTTCTCGGTGTCGCTTTCTGTGGTATCTTCAAGCCAATGATCTTGCTCAGCCATTAGTGCCACTCCAGCTTCCTTTTGTTTGGAAAGTTGGAGCTTCTTGGCATAGTAATTTGTGTTCTTCTTCTTTGGCTGGCGACATTCGTTTGCGAAGTGTCCCACTTTGCCGCAGTTATAGCATTTCTGATGCTCGGGGGCAGTCCTAGCTTCTGAGGTTTCAGGCACACTTCCGTTATTTTTGGAAGTTGAGGTTCTTTGCCCATTTGACGATGAAGAAGATTTCTTTCTATAAAACTTTTTCTTCATCATTTGAGTGATGAGGGCCAGCTGTTTTTTCATGTCTTTAATTTCTTGGTCCGAATCCGAGTCATCGTCATCTTGATCAGAAGAGGAGGTTAGGATGACCTTCTTGTTGGACTTAGAGACATTCATCAGCTTCTTGTCAGTAATGAGGGCAACTGTGTTAGGAATCGATTTCTAGTGCTCAAATGTCATGTTATCTTTGTCTAGGGACCAAATTGTAGTTTATGATAATATAGGGACTGATGTGATATATACCAAAGTATGCTTTGGTATATATAGGGCAAGTGTGTGTATTTTACACACAACTTGAGATACCAAGCGAGACTTTCTCTCATCTAGAAAATCTCTCTCACCATTATAGTAGTCTAGGCTTCATTGTAGAGAGGGAGTTGGAATGCTTGTAGAGAAAGTCAAGTGATTAAATGAAGATTGATTGATTATCTCATTCATGTCTTCCGCGCGTATCTAACAAGGTGAGTCAATCGATTTAATTCTCAAGTTCATCTTCGTTGGGTGTTTAATCTGGAACCTACAATTGGTATCAGAGCAAACTTGTTTGTTGATTCTGTGTTAAATCTGCTTTGATTGAGCTTAATTGGCTGATTTGAGTTGAATTGCTGATTTTGAATGACTTTGGGTTTGTCACTGTTGCATTCTGATTTTCGCCTGATTTCTGTGTTAATCCAGTGTTAATTGTGTTAATCGAGTGATAGGTAAGCTGCGTCGATGCCTATTGTTCGATAATTATGTTCTGATTAAGCAGAAATTAGGATTTGAGTGAAAAATCAGAACAGTTCAGTGGTTTTCGCCACAAGAACAGTGGTTTTCGCCAGTTGAACAGCGGTTTTCGCTACTAGAACAGCTGTTTTCGCTACTAGAACAGCGGTTTTCGCTATATGAACAGCGGTTTTCGCTGCATAAACTAGAGTTTTTTTTTAGTTAAATCGGTGTTTACTTGTTTAATTACGTGTTTTTTAGCTGATTTGACTTATTAGCGAAAACCAAACCTTTTCAGCGAAAACCAGTTTTCGCTACATTTCTTAGCGAAAAGTTCATTCCTAGGGAAACCAGTGGCCAGCGAAAACTTAAAACTTTTCGCCAAACACTGTTCACACGAGAAGTTTTAGAGTTCACAACTTAGCGAAAACCTAATCTTTTCGCCACTTAGCGAAAACCTCAAAGCTTTTCGCTACATACTGTTTCAGCGAAAACTTAGGACTTTTCGCTAATCTTTCCAGCGAAAACTTCATTTTAGCGAAAACCTAAGACTTTTCGCTACATTTCTTAGCGAAATGTTCATACCTAGCGAAAACTTAAATCTTTTCGCAATTTACTGTTTGAGCGAAAACCTGAAACTTTTCGCCACTTCCTTTAGCGAAAACCTCAAAACTTTTCGCTAAGAATACTGTTTCAGCGAAAAGTAAAGAACTTTTCGCCACTTCACATAGCGAAAACCTAAACTTTTTCGCCACATAGCGAAAACCTAATACTTTTCGCCACTGTGTTCAGCGAAAACTTAATATTTTTCGCCAGACACCTAGCGAAAACCTAATACTAAAGTCAAAATAAAACAAAATAAGTTGACTCAATATCTTTTTAAATCAACGAAACAAGACGATCAATATAACATCCAACATATTTCAATATCTGTGAACTTAATATTGGTTTTTGGGCTGAAACGCTAATATTGGATAACTATTCGAAATTAGTCAAAATTAAAATTTCCAACATTATATACCAATTACAATTTTCGAACTTAAATTGGTTTGAACTGAAAAGATAAAAAAAAAATGGAAACATATATGAGCTCTCATGAACTAACAATTAAAAGACTCGAAGATAGACTAGTTAACAACGAACGTGTTCTTAGAAAACATTTACTTAACGAGTCTAGTCTTCAATGTCTTTTAACAAATGCACAAGATAAAATCACAGACCTTGAACTAAAATTAGGACGTTATGAAATAAAAATCTGTGAACTTAAAAAGAGCCTTAATACATATGAGGAAGAAAAGCAAACAGTTCAAAAATTCTCATCCACAAATAACGAAATGGTCAGAAAATTAGAAGCTAGGCTAGCTAATAACGAGCGTGAGTTAAGAAAACATTTAGAAATCGAAGCTAGTCTTGAATGTCAATTGACCAATGCTAAAGATGAGATTACTAGTTTGCTATCTAAGGCAGAAAATTATGGACCGAATATTTCTGAATTAAGAACAAACATAGCTGCCTATAAAGAAGAAATTAAAAATCATCAAGCTCAGAATAAATGTCTTTCAGAAGAATGCAATAAATTACGCATTAAAAATAAAGAACTCGAAATACTCATTGCAAAGAAAGAAACTGAGCTAAAATTATCTCAAAATAAATCCACTCAAACAAATGAGACAATGCCTATCAAAAAGGAACATTCTATACAAACTATAATACCCGAATTTAATTGTGATAATCCAGAAACCGAACGCAAAATTTCCGAGTTAAAATCTCTTCTGGAATCGCAGCAAAAAGGGTTTCAAGCTAAAATTGATGAACTTCAAAAGGAGAATATTTCTCAAAAATTTCCACAAAATAGGCGCAACGTCAACTTCTTACTCTGTTAAAAGCAAACCATTAAAAAACATATCTCCAAAACAGAATAAGAAAACACCACGAATGACTAAAGCTATCAAGAAAGAAAGAATAGAGGAAGAAAAATCATTATATATTAAAATGAACGAAAATGGTTCTACCTCTGTTCCTACTACAAACATCTCTAAGGTCATTCGAAAGGTCAAGAAAGCTACTAAAGCTTTGAAAGGCAATTATTATACATTCTCTCCTAAAACTGAAATGTCTAAAAATAATAATTGTCTGAAAAATAAAAGTAGTTCATTTTATGAAAACACCTATGTGAATGATGTGATTCTTCCTAATAGGAAATACGACAATTCTATATTGAATGCTATTGATTCTATTAGTTCGTATTCCTATCTCAAGTACCCAGTCAAAGTCAAATCTGAAAAACATCTTCAACGACTGGCGAAAGAGAAAATTTTCTCAACTAACAATAAACACACATTCACCCGTGCTAAAAATGATAATTTCAGAACGGTACAAATTTGGAAACCTAAGCTAGAAATGGAAATAAGTAGTCCTAAACAAACGTGGCTTCCTATGACTACTTTATCTGCTAATTTTCATTCCAAATTTGAACCTTATGAGCTTTATAAGATTACTGCTAATCAGGGAGGACCCGTCCAAAAATGGGTACCAAAGTCCCGCTAATTTGTTTTGCAGGATCCCGATTATGCGTAGGTCATCGGGTTGCTTCACACGCATAATCGGTATGAGCTGCAAGCAACCACCAAATCCCGACACGTGTGGTATTCGAGATTGCTCCACACCCGTGATCGGTATGAAATGTGAGCAATCATACTATATAAATAAATATTTTTTTTAGATTTTACATTAAAAAAAAAAAAAAACTTTTCGCTAACTTTTCGCTCACTATTTCAGCGAAAACAGTTTTCAGCGAAAACCTTCTCTTTTCGCTAACTGTTTTCGCCATTTTTTTTATATATAAATATATATATATATATAGGTATAATAAAAAATAATAATAAATAATAAAAAAAAACTTTTCACTGAAAAGTCTAGCGAAAACCTCAAACTTTTCGCTAACTATTTCAGCGAAAACATTTTTAGCGAAAACTTTTACTTTTCGCCAACACTTAGCGAATTTTTTTTTAGCGAGAACCTTTTCTTTTCGCTAATTGTTTTCGCCACATTATAAGTTTTTTTTTGTTTTCGCCAATTCCTTTAAAAAGAAAATATATACATATATAAATATATATAGGCCTGAAAAAGAGATAAAAAAAAAAATAAAAAAAAAATAAAACTCTGAGCTTCATTGCTAAAAGAAGATGACTTGAATTTCATTGTCAAAATAGGTACATTACTGTCCTAGATATTAGACTTCATCTTTAGTATTGAGTTTCAAAGGAAGTCTAATGTATCATTCTTAGTACCTAAAAATTTGTCTATGTCGTCTTTACATTCTTTATATATTTAGATGGGGAGTGGATAGACAGATAGACAAGGCGCATGAACTTCAAAAGAGCACATTACTATAGTTCTCATATAACAAGCGTATATGGTTTAGGGGGAGTGATACTTATGAGTGCAGAAGGCACATTTAAGGGGGAGTGTTACTCCATGTATAAAGGGCGCTTGATCTTTGTAATATGCAATCCTCAAAAAGCGCATCTATTTAGGGGGAGCAGGGGCATCATATTGTTACAAGCGCACCATTTTAGGGGGAGAGTTACCTAAAACGGCGCAAGAGCTTAAAAAAAAAAGGGGGATGCCCTGAAGACAACTTTCGTACTTTGACGGGGAGTGCTACCTCAACCCAAAAAGCGCAAAGACACAAAAAGAGGTGTTCACATACCTGTTCCCATGGTTCAGTTAATCCCAAACTGTACCTATCCCAGGAACAACCCCGAGTGTATGTGAGGATTTTGAGCGGGCCATAACCATTATAGGTACAAGACTGATTTTTCAGATCCCGGGTAGAAGACGCCTCATCGGATCCAAAGGCGCATGCACAACCCTTCCTAGCTACTCATTTGTCCCCTAAAGACAAGTGTTTTAATATCTCACGGGGAACCGCATATGCTATCACCGTTTCACTTTGAAGCGGGAGATATTACCAAATTGTAGTTTATGATAATATAGGGACTGATGTGATATATACCAAAGTATGCTTTGGTATATATAGGGCAAGTGTGTGTATTTTACACACAACTTGAGATACCAAGCGAGACTTTCTCTCATCTAGAAAATCTCTCTCACCATTATAGTAGTCTAGGCTTCTTTGTAGAGAGGGAGTTGGATTGCTTGTAGAGAAAGTCAAGTGATTAAATGAAGATTGATTGATTATCTCATTCATGTCTTCCGCGCGTATCTAACAAGGTGAGTCAATCGATTTAATTCTCAAGTTCATCTTCGTTGGGTGTTTAATCTGGAACCTACAAACTGATTCTTGAGCGTCCTTGCTTTTTCTTTCATGCACATCTTCAATGTGTTGAGCAAGGTTGTCAAATACGGCATGAATGTTCATGTCGTCCAGATCTTTGTTTTGCCTTATTTGAGTAGCTATCTTCTTCCACTCGGGTAGTAGGGAGGATAGGAACCTTATACTAATCTCCATATTAGTCTTATGGATATTAATTTTCCGCATCTCATTAATAAGTGTGAGGAAGCGTTGATAAGTGTCTTGAAGTTCTTCACCGGTTCTTGCTTTGAATGAGTCATATGCGGTTAAGGTATTTGCTTTCTTAGCTTTGACACCCACCTCTGTGCCTTGCATCATTCGGCTGATTTCATCCCACATGTCCTTAGCAGTCGACATGCTATCTATTTAAATATAGATGTCATTCGGGATGGCTTGAAGTAGGTAAGTTTTAGCTTGTATGTCAGACCTAGCTCTTATTTTCTCTGCTTCAGTGTATTCACTAGGAGTTTTTCTTATTCGAGATTCTTGGATTGGAGGGTCATTCTCGGGGTCACCAACTATGATCTTCCAGAACGTAGCTGGTCCTTCTTGAATGGAAATTAGCATTCCAATTGCTAGAACTTTTCCTTCAAGGAAATTTAGGAATCGATTCTTCCATACATTGTATTCTCCTCTCTTAATTGGTGGCCTCATGTCGTTTCCTAGTGTGTAAGAATCCATTTGTGTTGTGTTGAGATTCTTGATCGTCTTGCTTCGATTGAATTGGCTTTTATAAGAGAAATATCAAGTATTAATATACGGGTTTTAATATGAATATTTGTTTGCGATTTGATACTTTAGTTTGCGAATGACTGATATTCGTAAACTGCTTCGTTTGACAACAGATTCGTAAATCTTTAACTCTGTGAGTTTACGAGTGAGAGATGGATTCGTAAACTCTAAGGATTCGTAAACGATAGTTACGAACGAAATTTATTCGTAAACTATAGACAAGATAAGGTTTACGAATGGATCTGATTCGTAAACACTGTGCTTTGAGTAGTTTACGAACGTAAGTGATTCGTAAACGTGAGCGGATGAGGTTTACGATTGTTCTCGAAGATTAGTTCTTAAATGGTTTACGAATGAGAGGGATTCGCAAACTTAAGGGTTCGTAAATAGGTAGGTTTACGATTACAAATGTTTCGTAAAATCTTTTTAGAAAGATTTACGATCGAATATTATTCGTAAACCCAAACAGTATACTTTTACGAATGAAAACTATTCGTAAACAGGGATTTAGAAGTTTACGATCACCACAGATTCGTAAACGTCAATTTGACACTTTACGATCAAAGAGGACGCGTAAACTAGATTTCAGGTGTTTACGAAAATTCGTTCGTAAACACTGATAATCTAAGATTCAGTGATTCGTAAACACAGTTTAGCTAGGTTTACGATAGAAAATCGTTCGTAAACTCCGAGATGAGCAAAATTATACCCGTAAACTATACTTTGACCGTAAAATTACTTCGTTGACTTCGCTGTATAAACAGATCATCAACGCTCGTAAACAGCTCAAAATGACAGTTATTTAAGATTTTAATCGCTGTTCTACGCTCGTAAACCTAGTTCATCATTCGTAAACCAAGTTCTTCGAGCATAAACTATCAGAAACAGTCAATTTGAACAATCTACACTCTGTTTAAGCTAATTGACATCAAAATATCGAACGTAATGTTACGAAATTCAATGCCTAACACTCAATTAAGAGCATCTAAAGCAGATTAACAGCGAATTAGCTAAAAACATGTCGGCTAAGTTTTCGAACGTCGAGCTATTTTCCGATAAAAAATACAGCAAATTCAAGCGAATTAACCTCAATTAGCCTATAATCAATCACGCAAGTATGCTCTGATACCAATTGTAAGTCCCAGAATTCATTCAACACATCAAATTAAACACACAATTAGGCTCGAACAAAAGGTTAAGTGCGCGGAAGCTAAAATCGAACCTTAAACTGTCGAATTGCAGCTCGATCGAATGCAGTGTGGTTCCGAAATCTGTTTGATTATCAAGCAGCAAATCCAAACGATAATCAAACAGCCTTCAATGATTGATTCGATCGTCAGATCCAATCTTCTTCTTGTAGATCCATTTGTTCCCGATTGGTCTAAAACCATTGGGTAGGTCTACAAGTGTCCAAACCTGGTTTGAATACATAGAGTCCAAACCAAATCGACAATAATAATATGCCTTTGTATTATTTGTCAAAACTCAAATCGACAATAATAAAGTAATTTCATTATCAAATAATTCAATTACAAAAGATAAACACGACAAAATTATACTAATGCCCTCGTACTATCTACTCGAAGAGCGCTATTGCCATTACCTGTAATCCCGTCCATCATTCCCGCACTAAACATATAGACCTTCGATATCACTTTATAAAAGATCATGTCGAAAAAAGCACAATCACAATGTACTTCGTCAACACAGAAGTTCAACTTGCCGATCTTTTCACAAAGGCTTTGGATGAAAAACGTTTCATGTTTCTCGTTTCAAAGTTAGGCATGTTGAATCGGGAAGCATAACGTGATTTTTGCCTATTTCAACCTCTTATAAAGTTTAAAAGATGATCACAATTCCAAAAATTTAGGGGGAGAAATTTTTAGTCTTCTTATTATATGTTAACTTGAAATTTATTTTCTAAGAGTGCATATTTTGAGGGGGAGTCTAAGTTAAAAATTGAGCCCACAATCACTAAAGCATTTGAGCCAATTCGCAAAATTCAAAAACCAGTATTGGGCCTTCTTTTCTCATTTTTCGGCCCAGTTCTTCAACTTCATTTTGATTCGTGAATTTAGGGTGATTCGCGAATTATCAATGTTGGGCTCCTTTCATCTTCCTGGCCCAGTTTGATTCAACTCTACTTCGCGTACTCAATGCTACTTCGCGAACTCACGCACGCTTTGCGAACCTCAATCCTCGTACGACATCTAGGTGTTAGGTCCGTTTTTAACATCCAACGATGAACTCGAGCTTAGATCTAATCGAAATTACCTTGAAGATGATCGAGCGGAAGTATTTGGGTAATATTCATCGAATTTTCATTAATCACAAAGTTTCTCTCCAATTAACCTCTTTCTCTCTCTATAATTCAACCCTAATTATGATAATGGTGAGAGAGATTTTCTAGTGAGAGAAAGCTAAACTCAAGTTGTGTGCTAATCACACATACTTGCCCTATATATACCAATCAATATTGGTATATTTGCATTCTAGTCCCTAACTATACATATATTACAATTTAGTCCCTAGATAAAGATAACAACATTATTGAACACTATAAAATATTTCCAACAATCTCCCCCTTAGTGTTCAATTATAATTGCAGCTCCGATTGTCTTCATCATCAGTTGAACACAACAGAATAATTTTCAACAATCTCCCCCTTTGTGCTCAACTTTGAATTTGACACGGTCTTTGTTGCTGTTTGAAGAAATATCTGAGAGCGTCTGGAAAATCTTCAGTCTCCCCCTATTTACATGCACCCTCTTTTTCTTCTTTGCAACTTGAATATTCGTCACCTTCTTGCATATATCAGAGTCGCGCGGATCATCAGCATTGACTTGTCGTGTATGCTCGGACCATGGAGAGAGGTCTTGTATGTTGTGGTTCAGCACGTGCGTTGAAAGCTTGGCTTCTTTAATGAGTCCACGTGTTTGGCCTCCTTGATATACTTCTCCCCCTCATGGCGATTCATTTGTATCGTCATGCTGTGTGATCAAGGTGAACTAGAGTGTACGCGGAACGTGTTGGCGTTGATTTCCGGATTAAGTACCTGAAAATAGGACCGACGACCGATCATCGTGAAATATCCCTAGATGTCACTCATGGTCGTTGATGCAAAGTCACACAGACCTGCATTTGAAGGGACTACGGGGCCACATAGGCAACCCGTTGACATCATTCTAGAGTCGTGCTCCAAAGATGGCCTGCTACCGTTGTTGTTTTGATGTTGCAACGGCAGGACTTCCTTCTGATCATAGAACCACGTTTTTGCTATAAATGTGTCTACAGAAGTTCTGGCTAGGTCACGTAGACCTGCATAGTATGTGTAAAACAGTGTATGTGTCCTAGAAAATTTAAAAATATTTAGGCTATGTGGACACACTAGACATTTATGCGTGATCAATATCTGTTATGGTGTGGGGCTGTGGACCACTAGATTCAATATCTCCTGCTTACGAGTGAAACGGTGATAGCAAATGCGGTTCCCCGTGAGATATTGAAACATTTGTCTTTAGCGAGACAGATGATTAGCTAGGAAAGGTTGTGCATGCGCCTTTGGACCATATGAGGCGTCTTCTACCCGGGATCTGAACAAATCAGTCATGTACCTATAATAGTTTTGGTGCGGATAGTTTGTGGCTGAGTTGCGATGATTTCATCGTGATACGCTCAATACCCTCACATACACTCGGGGTTTGTTCCTGGGTTATGATCAGTTGGGTCTACTGAACCTTTAGAACAGGTATGTGAACAACTCTTTTATGTCCATGCGCTTTTTGACTTTAGGTAGCACTTCCCTTCAAAGCATGAAGTTTGTCTTCAGGGCATTCTTCCCTTAAGCTCTAGCGCCTTTTTATTGTAACACTCCCCCTAAATAGTTGCGTTATTTCTAATATGATGCCCGTGCTCCCCCTAAATTTGTGCGCTCTTGTAGATTTTTGCAATTACCCTCCTTCATGTTATGCGCCTTTTGTGAGTGAAATAACACTCCCCCTGAAAATGTGCGCCTTTTAAGTATGCGCTTATGAGTATCACTCTCCCTGAAACATATGCGCTCTTTTTTGTTTTTACAATAAAACTACGGTAATACGCTCTTTTGAAGCTCTTGCGACTTTTCTATCGATCCACTCCCCCTTTCCTTTTTATTTTTTTTTTTGTGGCTTTTTTTTTGTGGTTTTTTTTTTCTTTTTTTTTATGGCCTTTTTCTCTTTTTTTTTATGGCCTCTCCTTTTTTTTTATGGCCCTCTTTTTTTTATTATTATTAATAATATATATATACGAACACAAATCAAGAACGTTCTGGATACGTCTTGATTCGGTGTGGTTGCTCACGTTGCATTACGATCACGTGTGTGGAGCAATCCGTATACCACACATGTCGGGAACGTGTGTGACTGCTCATCGTCGCATACCGACCATACATGTGGAGCAGTCAACGTCAAGTTACCATGTACGATCGGGATCCTGCAAAAGCAAATTATCGAGACTTTGGTACCCATTTTTGGACGGGTCCTCCCTGATTAGCAAATAAACATTTAGGCATGATAGGATCAAGTATAAAATCATCATGTAAAGTAGTTTTTAACTTAGGAACCCAAATTCGTTTTGGACTACTTATTGTCATTTGCAATTTTGGAGTCCATACTTGATTATCCCTATATGGTTGAGACAATGTAGATTCGGTGAATGTGTGTCTGTTTGAGAATATTTTCTCTTGCGCCAGTCGCATAAGATGTTTTTCGGATTTGACTTTGACTGGGTATTGTAAGTAAGAGTACGAGCTAATAGCATTAATAGAATCATCGATGAAAGAATCGTATTTCCTACATTGAAGAATCACATCATTCACAGCACAATGATTGTTTGAATGTTTATTTTTATTCAGACAATTGTTATATTTAGGCGTTTCAGCTTTACTTGAGAATTTATAGCAATTGTTTTTAGAAATATTTGTTGTTTCTTTTTCCAACTTTGGAAGTTTAGGAATGACTCTAGTATTTTTCTTTGGAGGAATAGAGGTAGAAACATTTTCGCTCGTTTTAAAGAATGATTTTTCTTCATCTATTCTTTCCTGTTTGACAGGTTTAGTCATTCGAGTTGTCTTATCTTGTTTGGAAGAATTTTCTTTTAAAGTTTCAGTTAAGACAAGACAAGAAGTTGATGATGTGCCTTTTATATAGGAATTCTTGAGAATTAAATTCTCCTTTTGAAGTTCTTCTAATTTTGCTCGAAACCCTACTCGTTCTAATTTCAGAATAGAATGTAATTCAGTAATTTTGCATTCAGTTTCTAGAGTATCACAATCTTTAGAGTTTGGTTTTGTTGATTGTATAGAATGTTCCTTGTTTGGCACAGACTCAGCGACTTTCCCAGCCGTTTAGCTAGATCATCTTCTAATTCTTTAATTTTTGAATATAATTGAATTCTTTGTTCAAGGAAACTGTAGAAGACATTTTAATTGTGTTCTTAATTGTAAGCTATCTTTTGCATTGGGCCAAGTGTGTAATTTTATTATAGAATAGGGACCTATTTGTAAATATACCACAAGTATGGTATATATAGCTAGCTTAGCTCACTTAGGTCCATACGCTGTCATTTTTCAAAGCTTAATGAAACACACTTGATTTTAGTTAAGTTGAAGAACACTCCACTTTCTCTCTCAATTACCTTTAACCTTAATTTCTCAAATCCATCAAGGTAATTCATCATTATAGAGTGTTAATCATCCTTAGATTGTTAAGAACGGGCCTAACAATTGTTATCAGAGCCAATTCTGCTCGATTTGTGGATCGAAAACGCTGAGAATTCGATTTTGATTGTGTGCGAAAAAGTTTTCGGACCGGTCGATTAGTTTTCGCATCAAACTCTTCTCTGTTTTTGTTCTAAATTGTGTCAATCGAGTGTTTTCGCATGATTACCCAGTATATCTCGATTGAATTTTCGTGATCTATGTGTTAATTGAAGCAATCTGCGTAATTGAGTTTCGACAGTTTGATGTTTTCGTATCGTGCGTAAAAGTTTTTTTTCGTACCAAGTTTCCTTTCTCGCATTGACCTGGATTTCGTACCTCTCACATTTGCTGAATTTGTCGCATTGACTTTATAAGTTTCGTATACTGTAGCTTACGAAAAAAAAAAAAAAACTTTAAATACGAAACGATTTATTTTTCGCATATTATTGTTTTTTCGCATCACTACTCATACGAAAATTTTGATACGAAAATCCAATTTTATTCTCGTACGAAATAGGTCTGTACGAAACTCTTTCCCATACAAAAAGTTTCGTGTATACAAAAATATTTTTTACGAAAAACTTTATTTTCTCGTACGAAAAAGACTTGATACGAAAAAAGTTTCCATACGAAAATCTATACGAAAAATTCTTTGATACGAAATAGTTTTTTTTTCAAAACGAAAATTAGTTTTCCTTTCGTACGAAAAAGATTTCAATACGAAAACATTCCACACGAAAAAAAAATTTTTTCGAAAAATATTTTTTTCTCTCGTACGAAAAATATCTCATACGAAAAACTTTTGAGTTTGACTTTCGTACGAAAATCTATACGAAAAATATTTGTTAAAAGTTTTCGAATGTTACAGTGAACACAAAACTATCTTAAAAAAAAGGGGGTCTTTTCTCTCATCAAATATATTTCTCACAAACATTTAAAAAAAATTATTATAATAATACTATGACATCTTTTCATACACAAAGACATTTGCAATAACTCTATATTTGTTTTCACTAACCCTTTGCGTGTGAAATTCTCAAGTTTTCGATCTTCAAAATCAAGTAGAAAGAATCCAACAAATCTAAGGAAGAATCATGGATGCTTACTCAATGGGTAACGATGTCCGACCACCGATACTACGACGTGGAGAATACACAGCTTGGAGGAGCAGATTCTTAACGTTCCTAGAAAGCAAAGAACAAGCAGCGTCAATACTATCATCTCTATCTGATGGACCTGCTCAATTCTGGATGCACATAGAAGGATATCCAGAAAATGATTCGCCCATTCCTGCTTCTAAAAGGCTCAAAACTCCTGAAGAGTACTTTAGGATAAAAGAAATCAGTAAAAAAGTGCCTCGATGGTCATACAAATTAATCACCGAGTTAGAACAACAATCAGGAGAATATCAAGAAGAGGCACCAGTAGAGTATCAAATTCGTTCAAGGAAGAGTAAACGAGTAGTCATTTTTACTACTAACAAAGAGGATACTGATCCTAATACTACGGATACTAATACAGATAATGAGCCAGAGGAAGTGGCTTTGATACGGTATTCACAACAATCAGACTTTCGGCGAGGTATAATCAAAGGTTCTATGCGGGCTCAAAGACGTAAAATAGTTATTTGGGAATTGTTTCAAACTTGAAAAAAAAATTGGAAAATTGAAAAAGAAGTATTTTCAAGTTATAATAGTTATTAAAGGAAAAACAAAATTAGTTTCAAAAGAAATAAAAAAATGTGTTATCAAATGTATTATTTTTCTAAAAAAAATGATAAAAGAACTTTCAAAAATAAATCAAATTTTATTATTTCGATTAAGAAAAGTCGAAAGAGATGAATCAAGTGAAATGAAAGAAGAAAAAGATTCAATAATTAACAATCAAATAATTGACGAATCAGTTAGTGAAATTGTAGCTCCGAGTTACACAAATTCTTCATTGACCGAAAAAAAAATGAAGGATTTCACTCATAGAACAAGTACAATTCGAAATCAAATTGAAAGAATGACAAAAGAGAAAAAAAAAGTGACTCAAAAAAGAAATGTTAGTTCTAACAAAAGAAGTTATAATACTAAAAGATTTGAAAAGTGGCAAATATTCAAAAGAAAAAATGCTCGATTAGTTTGTAAATTACCCCCTTTTTTCAAAATTTTCATTGAAAGAATCTACACGGATCTAATTTTATCTATCATTAATATTCCGAGAATGAATACAAAACTTTTTTTTGAATCAACAAAACAAATTATTGATAAATATCTTGACAATAATGAAAAAAACCAAGAAGGAATTAATAAACAAAAGACAAATCCAATTACGTTTATTTCAACTATAAAAAAGTCACTTGATAGTATTAGAAATAATCAACCAAAATCATATATGTTTTATGACTTATCCTACGTATCACAAGCATATGTATTTTATACATTATCACAAATTCAAGTTAGTAACTCGTCTAAAATAAAATCGGTTTTTCAATATCAAGGAATCCCTTTTTTTCTTAAGCCTGAAATAAAGGATTATTTTGAAACACAAGGAACGATTCAGTTGAAATTAGGGGATAAGAAACTTCCAAGTTCATATATATCCTACACACGAATGGCTAGATATTCGGGACAACAACTTTCAACTAGATCCCGACACACTCAAATGTCCCGATCCCATTATCATATCCATTCTACGAGGGCACCCCTTATGGCCGGCATTCAACATGACGACGCCTGTACCCATGGTGTACCTACAACAATTCTGGGCCACCTTGAAACGAAGGATTGCCAGAAACAACTCAATCTTCTTTGAAGCACAACTTGACAACACAAAAGTGGCACTCACACAAGAACTCTTCCAGCGTGTGCTGCACATCCCTATCTATGACGAATATCAGGAGGTTCCCACCGAACAAGAACTTCTCAAAGACATGCTGCTCACGGGACATACGCCTCCACTTGCCAGTCTATCCTCCTTTCAACTCGGAAAAATCCATCATCCTGGGAAGACCCTCTTTGGGCTGGTCAACAAGTGTTTATCCCCAAAACACCGGCTTCGATAAGGGCAACCTAACAATTTTACGCATCTTCCATGGATTGATCTTCTCCAAACACTACAACTTCACACAACTACTTTGGAGCGATCTTGAAGACCAAATCACCAGTAGGGGCCAAGCAAAATGAACCAAATGCGTCCCCTACCTACGGTGGTTTCCACTCCTTATCAAACATTTCATGGCGGTCAATCCAGAGATACCTACCCGATCGAGCGATGAAGACTATATCCCGCCAAAGATGAAGTTCATCCAGAAAGCCAAAGCCGAACCAAAATGGATGAGTCGCCCAATGCCAATTCTTGACGAGCTTCTTCGGCTGGCTACCAGGGAATACATTCTGGTTTACTGCGCCGCACAACACCGGCAGATCCCCACGTTTCTGGACAACCCACCAGAAACTAACCCCGGGACGAACCTGAGCGTCAGTGAGGGGAAATGACTTTGGGATGCTTTCAGAGGTCAAAGCGTGGCTTTCGACCGAATTCTCTATGAAAGACCTGGGAGAAGCGACCTACATTCTAGGAATTCACCTATTTAGAGATTGGGCAAAATGGTCAATTGGCTTATCCCAGGCCCTTTACTTAGGCAAAGTCATTAAACGGTTTAAGATGGACGATTCTAAGAAAGGGTTCTTACCTATGAGGCATAGGATTCATCTCACAAAGGCTATGTATCCTCGTAACGTAATGAAGTAGTGGGAATTACCTCGGGCCATTACTCTAAACGGTCCGCATACATCAGTGTGGATTAAACCCAACACTTCCGTGGCCCTCATAAAATTCCCTGCGAACAGTGACTTGGTCATTTTGCTTAGGATGCAAGACTGACAAATTGGGATCGGGCCTGACTTCATTGTGCGAATCAGGCCATCCTTTTCCATCCTGTCAATCTTAGCTTCCCCGGTAGGACCTAGTCGAAGGTGCCAGATGTATCGCTCGTTTGACCTCGTCGACGAGTTAGTAATTGCGTTTACAGTTTCTACCATATCTCTTAGATTGACGTAATATAAACCATTTATTAACGTCGCCTTTCCAACGTTTTCATTTCTAAAATAAATTTGGCAAACATTATCAATAAATCGAAACTCATAACCATGTCTGCTCAAAACAGGAATCGAAACAATGTTTTTAAGCCCCTTGGGCAAAACCAAAACATCAGAAAGTACTAAAGAATGTAATTATGATAAAAGTAAAGTCTTCGATCCCACGTGCGTCGCTGCCACACTATGTCCGCTGCCGACGTTGATCGAGACTTCACTAGCTCGAAGCTTCCTACTTCGTTCCAGATCCTGGTTCAAAACACAAATGTGGGAGCTAGCCCCTGAGTCAAGTATCCATGAACTAGAATACATAGAACAATTAGCATCGAAAACTAATTGCTTACCTGAAGCGTCAGATGACGCATTCAGCTTAGGACAATCTCGCTTCCAGTGACCCAGCTGCTGGCAATGGAGGCACTTGTCCGTGGGCTTCGCGCCCGACTTCACAGTCTTCTTGGATTTCGCCTTCTTGGCGATTCTACCCTTAGGCCCGCTGTGCTTGTTCGGCTTCTTTTTTGATCCCTTGGACCGAGTCGTCACAACAAGCGCCACCACCTTGCCTTTACCCCTATCGCTGCGATACCGAGTACCGACTGCAACCAACTGATTAATCAAATCCGAGATCGAATAATCCCGATTTTTAAAATTGCATTTCACCACGAACTGATGAAAGGGCGGTGGGAGGGACTGCAGCATGATGTCTATCTTTACCTCGTGAGGTAACCCAAATACAAGCGCATACAATCGCTCCATATACTCATTTAGCTTCAGTAAATGAGCATGGACATCACCACCCTCTGCGAGCTTTGTGTTAAAGAGACTATGCGTGATGGCGTAGCGAGCGCTCCTAGACGACTCACCATAAAGCCCAGCTAAATGCACCTGTATCTCTTTGACACTCATGAACTCGTGCTGGCGCTGGAGCTCTGGGCTCATAGCTGATAACATGTAGGCGTGGACCTTTCCAGCATCCTCAGTCCACTTATCGTAGAACTGCAGGACTTGCTCCAACGATTGAGCATTGGGAGTCAAAGGCTCATCGATGTCCAAGACATATTCCAGTTTTTCCAACCTGAGGACGATCCTCAGATTTCTAAGCCAGTCAACATAATTTGGTCCCACCAAAGAATTCTTTTCAAATAGTACGGATAACGCATGTGTCATGGTATAATAGTAGAGAAAATAAACTGCACAAAGAAAACAGATAGTTAGGATTTGAAGTGTTTGTTAGGATTATTTTATTATTTTATTGTGTTCAATTAATTAGAATTATTTTTGTAGCTTATTTATAAAGATTCTCTTTATAAGAGGCTTAGTGTAATTGGAATTTGTTAGGGGCCCAAGTATTATAAACCAACTTGTGGTATAAATACTAAAACCCTAACACATAATAAAGTGTGTATTGTGTGAAAATCATCTGGAGAGAGAGAGAGAGAGTGTAATACCCGAGTTCCGCGCGTAAGTTGGCCAATAAATTTGCATGCATAATATGTGTTTATACGACTACATATTATGTGTTTATATGTATATGTTGGTGTTTATGCGATAACTAACTTATTAGAAATTAGACTTGGGACTTAGAAGAATTTCGAATTTAAATAAGGGATTTTCAAAAGACTAAACAGAGTTGAAAATAGAAAATTTTGAGATATGAGAGTGCGAGTATTTGGAATTTAGGATTTTCGAAAAAAAAAAAAAATAATAAAATAAAAATAATATATATATATAATAAATAGATAAATAAAAGTAATAATATATTACATAGGTTAATCACACGTGTACTAGCTAATCCTTGTCATTTGTTTATTATTACACGCAACATAGAATAAGAGTTAGAAGAAAGTGAATCATAACCATTTATTCATTCGAAAACTAAGGATAAGGAGAAACGAACAGAGATCATTCTTAACCTTGGAAAAGGTATAAATTCTTACTATAATTTTTATGTTGTTAGTTATGATTTAGCGTGTTCTAAATATTAACAAGCATGAATATTTCATGTGTTCATGTTTTACATATAAGTTTTGATTTTCGAAAGATTTGAGCATGTTTTAAAGTTCTTATGATGCTCATCATGTTCTGAAGAAATAATATTTTGATCGAAAGTTTAGAGGTTTTCGAATGAATAGTGTGTTTTTCGCAAGGTTTAATGGTTTTCGCAAGGTAAGTTTTCGCCAGCTTAAGTGGCGAAAAATAATTTTTCAAAGTAAAGTTTTCGCTAGTTACTGTTCAAAGAAAAACTTTTCGCCACTTAGTGTTTCGCGGAACTGTTCGCCAAAACTTTTCGCCACTTAATGTAAAAACTTTTCGCCACTATTCGCGAAGTGGAACTTTTCGCCACCTTTCGCGAAGTGGAGCGTTTCGCTACTTTTATCAGGTTTCGCGAACAAAAGCTTTTCGCCACTTAGTGTTCGCGAACTGAGCTTTTCGCCACTCTTTATTTGGTTTCGCGAACCAAAGCTTTTCGCCACTTGTTGTTCGCGAATTGAGCTTTTCGCTAGTCACTGTTCAAAATAAAAAGGATTTTCGCGGGCCGAAATTTAGTTTTCGCGGGCCAGAAAAGTTTTTGCGCATGAGACAACATCGGGCCGAAAACCTATTTTCGCGGGCCGAAATTTAGTTTTTGCGGGCCAGAAAAGTTTGCGAATGAGAGATAACTTCGAGCCGAAAACCTGTTTTCGCGGGCCTGGAAGGATTTTTTTTTAAACTAATTGATTTTCGAATGAAATTTCGAAAACTTTTATAATTATTTAACTTAGCTAATGCACTGACATAATAATATTTTCATGATTAAGGATCGAAAGATTAGGAAATTCACAGGACTGCTAAGATAAGTAATCAAGGACTCCAGGTAAGTGGGAATTTCAACTAGAACACATAAATAATTGACTTACGTGACTATGTGCTTTGGGTTTATGCTGTTACGTGAACTATGTGACACACCTGAATGGTATGTATTTTCAGTATTACTCACATGGCATAATCATGCGCATGCACGAAACATTTGCGAGGGTTTACGCGAGATGAGTATGCACTGAACATATCGCCTGAAGGCGAATGATATTTGCCGATATGGGCATTTGATGTCGACTCGCAGTTGAGTCAGGGCTACTTCTATGGCACCATGACGGCGTGGTGCGTCGTCGGATATTTTATATATTGAGGCAGGAAGAGCGACCCAGGAAGGAGCGACCTAGTTATGACTAGCGTAGGCTAACTGGCGTAGGCAACTGCCCTGTTGGCGGTGAGGAGCGACCTGGAAGGGGCGACCTGGGAAGGAGCGACCTAGGAAGAAATCCTAGCGTAGGCTAACCAGCGTGGGCTACCAGCGTAGGCTACCGCATGGCAGAGGGGACGACCTGGGAAGGAGCGACCCAGGGAAACCTGGCGTAGGCTACCCAGCGTGGGTCGCTGTCATATTTATCCATATGGGATATGAGCTCTGTATGGTGCATAGTAAGATTAGCCGAGGGCCCTGAGAGATGTGAGATGTGAGATTGAGTCTGACTCTACAAGAGTAGAGAGGCATTGGCACGGATGCCTTTGCGGGGTTTCACACGTACACGACATTGCATATTCCTACTTACTGAGCTTCATAGCTCACCCCTTATATTACGTGTTGTAGGTGCGAGCGACCACGGTACGTGATCGCCTTGTTGGCAAGGCTGGTCTTTTGAAAGCTTCCAGCGACTTTTGCGGGTGGTGTGTACATGGATGCGACCTGTGCGGCGGGTGCTAAAGTTTACCTGGCTGCGTTATTTTACAACTCGTATGTAATTAGGATCCCAACTATGATTTTGGCTTGTATGGGATGGTTTTCATATGTATATAAATAAAAATAAAAATTTATACGCATTTGTGCATTCTTTACATTCTATAGTCACGTAGGCTAGTATCGTAAATGGGTAGTAGAAGGTGGGGCGCCACAAGGTGGTATCAGAGCTTCGGTTGCAGGTTCTATAGACTGTTCATGTACACACACTCAAAAGCGTGGAAGCGGCCTTGCTAGTAAGTTTTATATTCTCGTGAAATTCTTGTGTTGAATGAATTTATTGGCCTTCGGAACTATTAGGGTAAGAGAGAAAATGGTAAGAACGCGAGGTGAAAGCAGTGGGAATGCCGATAGAGGCAAGGAACCCGCAACACCTATCGATAATCGTGACACGGCTATCCTTCAACTCACAGAGTTAGTCTGTCAGCAATCCACCCAGATTCAAGAATTAATTCAGCAACGAAATATTGAGGGACAACAAAGCAGCAGAACTTCTCAGGCAGAACGAATTGAAATAGTGGGAGAGAGGTTTCGCAAACTCAATCCCCCAACTTTTGAAGACGCAAACGATCCAACGCTTGCCGAAGATTGGCTAAGGACCCTTGAAAGCATGTTTCAGTATAGCCGAATTCCCGAGGAAGAGAAAGTACTTTGTGCCGCCTTTCTGTTGCGAGGAGGTGCGGGACATTGGTGGGATACTATTTTAGCGATCGAGGACCCTATTACGATGCTTTGGGAACGCTTCAAGGAGCTGTTCAGAAGCAAATATTTCACTGCCCCGGTGCGAGCCCAGCGCATGAACGAATTCATCAATCTCCGACAAGGGACGATAACGGTGGCTGAGTATATCAGAAAATTTGAGCAATTATCGAGGTTTGCGACTCACATGGTGAGTACGGACGCGCTGAAAATTGAACGATTCCTTGAGGGCCTGAAGCCAGAGTTATATCGTGATGTAAACATGGCTGGACTTCAAGGAGCTACATATGCACAAGTTGCAGAGCGAGCATTGGTGGCCGAACAGGCCGAAACTAGAATCATCCGGGCGCAAGAGGCAAAACGGAAGTTTGAGCAAGGAACAAAGTGGAGCGGAGGGAATCAAAAGCGACAATTTGTCTCGAAAAGTGCGAGGCCAAACTTTCAGAACAGGCCTGGACAACCTCCACCAAACCCGACGCAGGCAAGGTTTCCCGCACCAATTCCAAACTGCCCGAGGTGTGGGAAACGACATTTCGGCAACTGCTTTCTACAGACTAATAACTGCTTCAAATGTGGGAAGCCCGGACACTTTGCAAGACAATGCCCGGAAAACACATTTGGAAGCCGAGCTGCAGGACAAACCAGACCACCCATCATGGCAGCACGAGTTTATACCCTAACTTCAGAGGAGGCGGAGAACAACCCATCAGTGGTGGCAGGTATCCTACTTATTCATCAAACCCCGACATGCATTTTAGTAGACTCAGGAGCCACGCATTCATTTGCATCATCTAATTACGTGGTGAGACTCGGGGTTACACCTCAACAATCCGAATGTGAATATAACGTAACCATTCCGCATGGAGCTGCAACTCGAACCAATTTAGTTTTGCGGAACTGCCCGGTATTAATCCACGATAGAGAACTGCCCGTAGATTTGATAGTTATTCCAATGAACGACTACGAAGTGATTCTTGGAATGGACTGGTTATCGAAGTACGGAGCGGTCATCGATTGCAACCGAAAGGAAGTCACGTTCAATATAGAAGAAGTCGAACCCTTTTCTTTCACGGGAATGAACAAAGGCAGAAATATTTTCATGATATCAGCATTGAAGGCGCAACGCTTGATCAAGGCAGGATGTGAAGCCTACCTTGTTTCCGCTATAACATCGGCGGAACGCTCGTCCCCAAAGCTGGAAGAGGTTCCAGTAGTGCGAAAATTTCCTGATGTCTTTCCTGAAGACTTACCAGGACTTCCTCCGGATCGTGAAATTCAATTCACCATTGACTTGATACCCGGAGCGGCACCAATTTCAAAGGCTCCTTATCGATTAGCTCCAACGGAGTTGAAAGAACTAAAGGAACAACTGGACGAATTATTACAGAAGGGATTCATTCAGCCAAGCTTTTCTCCATGGGGAGCGCCAGTTCTGTTTGTGCGAAAGAAAGACGGATCGATGCGATTGTGTATTGATTATAGAGAGCTAAACAAGATCACCATAAAGAACAAGTATCCTCTGCCGAGGATTGACGACCTATTTGACCAATTGCAAGGTTCGACGGTGTTTTCGAAGATAGATCTGCGATCAGGATATCACCAGTTGAAGATTCGAGAAGAAGACATTCCAAAGACCGCCTTTAGCAGGAGGTATGGACACTATGAATTCTTAGTTATGCCTTTCGGGCTAACTAATGCGCCAGCAGCATTTATGGACATGATGAATCGAGTGTTCAAGTCATTTTTGGACAAGTACGTCATCATATTTATCGATGACATTCTAATCTATTCTAAGACAAAGGAGGAGCATGAACAACATTTGAAAGTCGTCCTTGATATATTACGAGAGAAGCAGTTATACGCTAAATTCAAGAAATGTGAGTTTTGGTTGAAACAAGTTGCATTTCTTGGGCATGTCATCTCGGGAGCTGGGATCTCAGTAGATCCAAGCAAGATCGAGGCTATTAATAATTGGCCTCAACCAACCAACGTAACGGAAGTACGTAGCTTTCTTGGCCTGGCAGGGTATTACAGAAAATTCATCAAAGACTTCTCGAAGATCGCCTCAACATTGACGAAGTTAACAAAGAAGAATACTCCTTTTCATTGGAACGAATCGTGCGAGCAAAATTTCCAAGAATTGAAAAGACGACTCACCTCGGCCCCAGTTCTTACAATACCATCAGGGACAGGAGGATTCTCAGTTTACAGCGATGCCTCTAAGAATGGCCTAGGATGTGTGCTAATGCAAAACGGGAAGGTGATAGCATATGCCTCTCGGCAATTGAAGGAATACGAGAAGAACTACCCGACACATGACTTGGAACTTGCCGCAGTGGTTTTCGCTCTAAAGATTTGGCGGCATTATCTATACGGGGAAAGATGCGAAATTTACACAGATCACAAGAGCCTGAAATATTTCTTCACCCAGAAAGAACTGAATATGAGGCAGCGACGTTGGCTGGAACTTGTTAAGGATTACGACTGCGTAATCAATTACCACCCAGGCAAAGCGAATGTAGTTGCTGATGCGCTAAGCCGAAAAGCTGTGACTACTGAGTTACAACGACTTGAGGTGGAGATAGTATATTTGGGCGAAGTCGAAACAAAATTGGCAGCACTGACCCTTCAACCCACTTTATTGGAGCAAATTAGAAAGGCGCAAGAAAAAGATGAATTCTACCTGAAAATCAAAGGCGCACAGACGGAGCAAACATCAGTTGACCTTTCTATACGCGAAGATGGAAGTTTGTACTACAAGAACCGTATATATGTGCCTAACGACGAAGAAGTGCGAAGAACGGTAATGACGGAGGCGCACGCTACAACATATTCAGTGCACCTAGGAACTACAAAAATGTACCGAGATCTACGAACGAACTATTGGTGGCCAGGAATGAAGAAAGACATTGCGATGTTTGTGAATCGATGCCTGACCTGCCAACAAATCAAAGCGGAGCACCAACGACCGGCGGGAATGTTGCAACCTCTACCAATACCTGAATGGAAGTGGGACCACATTACGATGGACTTCGTCGTCGGCTTGCCGAAGACTGTGAAAGACCACGACGCCGTTTGGGTAATCGTCGATCGATTGACAAAGTCTGCCCATTTTCTACCCATCAGCTCGACTTTTCCCTTGGACCGATACGATGAATTGTACATACAAGAAATAGTTCGACTCCACGGGATTCCGTCTTCAATCATTTCAGATCGAGACTCGAGGTTCCTGTCCAAGTTTTGGATGAGCCTGCAGAAGGCTATGGGGACTAAACTTTCATTTAGTATGGCTTATCATCCTCAAACGGATGGACAGTCAGAACGAACCATCCAAACCCTGGAAGATATGTTGCGGGCATGTGTTCTTGATTTCAAGGGGAACTGGAGCAAATACCTTCCATTGATCGAGTTCTCCTACAATAATAGTTATCACGCAACGATTGAAATGGCCCCGTATGAAGCTTTGTACGGACGCAAATGCAGATCTCCAATACATTGGGATGAGGTTGGCGAACGAGCAATATTGGGTCCCGATATGGTCCGAGAAATGACCGAAGCCATAACAAAAATTCGAGAAAAAATGCGAACGGCACAAAATAGACAGAAGAGCTATGCGGATCAACGACGGAGACCGTTAGAATTCAAAGTGGACGATTGGGTATTCTTAAAGATATCCCCGATGAAAGGCGTAAAACGATTCGGGCGAAAAGGAAAGTTAAGTCCGAGATACATTGGCCCGTTCAGAATACTTAAAAAAGTCGGCGAGGTAGCATATCAGTTAGAATTACCAGCCTCACTATCACAAGTTCATGATGTCTTCCACATATCAACGCTACGAAAGTATGTCGCAGACTCGAATCATATATTAAGAAACGAATTTCTTCACCAACAACTCAAGCCAGATTTAAGTTACGACGAAAGACCAGTGGAGATTTTGATGTACGAAGTGAAACGACTTCGAAATAAGGATATTTCCTTAGTTAAAGTGTTGTGGCAGAACCAATTGACAGAAGAAGCTACTTGGGAACGAGAAGATGATATGAGAAGTCGCTACCCCGAATTATTTCAACCGGCATAATTTCGGGGGCGAAATTCTTTTAAGGGGGAGAGAATGTAATACCCGAGTTCCGCGCGTAAGTTGGCCAATAAATTTGCATGCATAATATGTGTTTATACGACTACATATTATGTGTTTATATGTATATGTTGGTGTTTATGTGATAACTAACTTATTAGAAAATTAGACTTGGGACTTAGAAGAATTTCGAATTTAAATAAGGGATTTTCAAAAGACTAAACAGAGTTGAAAATAGAAAATTTTGAGATATGAGAGTGCGAGTATTTGGAATTTAGGATTTTCGAAAAAAAATAATAATAATAAAAAAAATATATATATATATAATAAATAGATAAATAAAAGTAATAATATATTACATAGGTTAATCACACGTGTACTAGCTAATCCTTGTCATTTGTTTATTATTACACGCAACATAGAATAAGAGTTAGAAGAAAGTGAATCATAACCATTTATTCATTCGAAAACTAAGGATAAGGAGAAACGAACAGTGATCATTCTTAACCTTGGAAAATGTATAAATTCTTACTATAATTTTTATGTTGTTAGTTATGATTTAGCGTGTTCTAAATATTAACAAGCATGAATATTTCATGTGTTCATGTTTTACATATAAGTTTTGATTTTCGAAAGATTTGAGCATGTTTTAAAGTTCTTATGATGCTCATCATGTTCTGAAGAAATAATATTTTGATCGAAAGTTTAGAGGTTTTCGAATGAATAGTGTGTTTTTCGCAAGGTTTAATGGTTTTCGCAAGGTAAGTTTTCGCCAGCTTAAGTGGCGAAAAATAATTTTTCAAAGTAAAGTTTTCGCTAGTTACTGTTCAAAGAAAAACTTTTCGCCACTTAGTGTTTCGCGGAACTGTTCGCCAAAACTTTTCGCCACTTAATGTAAAAACTTTTCGCCACTATTCGCGAAGTGGAACTTTTCGCCACCTTTCGCGAAGTGGAGGTTTTCGCTACTTTTATTAGGTTTCGCGAACCAAAGCTTTTCGCCACTTAGTGTTCGCGAACTGAGCTTTTCGCCACTCTTTATTTGGTTACGCGAACCAAAGCTTTTCGCCACTTGTTGTTCGCGAATTGAGCTTTTCGCTAGTCACTGTTCAAAATAAAAAGGATTTTCGCGGGCCGAAATTTAGTTTTCGCGGGCCAGAAAAGTTTTTGCGCATGAGACAACATCGGGCCGAAAACCTATTTTCGCGGGCCGAAATTTAGTTTTCGCGGGCCAGAAAAGTTTGCGAATGAGAGATAACTTCGGGCCGAAAACCTGTTTTCGCGGGCCTGGAAGGATTTGTTTTGAAACTAATTGATTTTCGAATGAAATTTCGAAAACTTTTATAATTATTTAACTTAGCTAATGCACTGACATAATAATATTTTCATGATTAAGGATCGAAAGATTAGGAAATTCACAGGACTGCTAAGATAAGTAATCAAGGACTCCAGGTAAGTGGGAATTTCAACTAGAACACATAAATAATTGACTTACGTGACTATGTGCTTTGGGTTTATGCTGTTACGTGAACTATGTGACACACCTGAATGGTATGTATTTTCAGTATTACTCACATGGCATAATCATGCGCATGCACGAAACATTTGCGAGGGTTTACGCGAGATGAGTATGCACTGAACATATCGCCTGAAGGCGAATGATATTTGCCGATATGGGCATTTGATGTCGACTCGCAGTTGAGTCAGGGCTACTTCTATGGCACCATGACGGCGTGGTGCGTCGTCGGATATTTTATATATTGAGGCAGGAGGAGCGACCCAGGAAGGAGCGACCTAGTTATGACTAGCGTAGGCTAACTGGCGTAGGCAACTGCCCTGTTGGCGGTGAGGAGCGACCTGGAAGGGGCGACCTGGGAAGGAGCGACCTAGGAAGAAATCCTAGCGTAGGCTAACCAGCGTGGGCTACCAGCGTAGGCTACCGCATGGCAGAGGGGACGACCTGGGAAGGAGCGACCCAGGGAAACCTGGCGTAGGCTACCCAGCGTGGGTCGCTGTCATATTTATCCATATGGGATATGAGCTCTGTATGGTGCATAGTAAGATTAGCCGAGGGCCCTGAGAGATGTGAGATGTGAGATTGAGTCTGACTCTACAAGAGTAGAGAGGCATTGGCACGGATGCCTTTGCGGGGTTTCACACGTACACGACATTGCATATTCCTACTTACTGAGCTTCATAGCTCACCCCTTATATTACGTGTTGTAGGTGCGAGCGACCACGGTACGTGATCGCCTTGTTGGCAAGGCTGGTCTTTTGAAAGCTTCCAGCGACTTTTGAGGGTGGTGTGTACATGGATGCGACCTGTGCGGCGGGTGCTAAAGTTTACCTGGCTGCGTTATTTTACAACTCGTATGTAATTAGGATCCCAACTATGATTTTGGCTTGTATGGGATGGTTTTCATATGTATATAAATAAAAATAAAAATTTATACGCATTTGTGCATGCTTTACATTCTATAGTCACGTAAGCTAGTATCGTAAATGGGTAGTAGAAGGTGGGGCGCCACAAGGTTGTATCAGAGCTTCGGTTGCAGGTTCTATAGACTGTTCATGTACACACACTCAAAAGCGTGGAAGCGGCCTTGCTAGTAAGTTTTATATTCTCGTGAAATTCTTGTGTTGAATGAATTTATTGGCCTTCGGAACTATTAGGGTAAGAGAGAAAATGGTAAGAACGCGAGGTGAAAGCAGTGGGAATGCCGATAGAGGCAAGGAACCCGCAACACCTATCGATAATCGTGACACGGCTATCCTTCAACTCACAGAGTTAGTCTGTCAGCAATCCACCCAGATTCAAGAATTAATTCAGCAACGAAATATTGAGGGACAACAAAGCAGCAGAACTTCTCAGGCAGAACGAATTGAAATAGTGGGAGAGAGGTTTCGCAAACTCAATCCCCCAACTTTTGAAGACGCAAACGATCCAACGCTTGCCGAAGATTGGCTAAGGACCCTTGAAAGCATGTTTCAGTATAGCCGAATTCCCGAGGAAGAGAAAGTACTTTGTGCCGCCTTTCTGTTGCGAGGAGGTGCGGGACATTGGTGGGATACTATTTTAGCGATCGAGGACCCTATTACGATGCTTGGGAACGCTTCAAGGAGCTGTTCAGAAGCAAATATTTCACTGCCCCGGTGCGAGCCCAGCGCATGAACGAATTCATCAATCTCCGACAAGGGACGATAACGGTGGCTGAGTATATCAGAAAATTTGAGCAATTATCGAGGTTTGCGACTCACATGGTGAGTACGGACGCGCTGAAAATTGAACGATTCCTTGAGGGCCTGAAGCCAGAGTTATATCGTGATGTAAACATGGCTGGACTTCAAGGAGCTACATATGCACAAGTTGCAGAGCGAGCATTGGTGGCCGAACAGGCCGAAACTAGAATCATCCGGGCGCAAGAGGCAAAACGGAAGTTTGAGCAAGGAACGAAGTGGAGCGGAGGGAATCAAAAGCGACAATTTGTCTCGAAAGTGCGAGGCCAAACTTTCAGAACAGGCCTGGACAACCTCCACCAAACCCGACGCAGGCAAGGTTTCCCGCACCAATTCCAAACTGCCCGAGGTGTGGGAAACGACATTTCGGCAACTGCTTTCTACAGACTAATAACTGCTTCAAATGTGGGAAGCCCGGACACTTTGCAAGACAATGCCCGGAAAACACATTTGGAAGCCGAGCTGCAGGACAAACCAGACCACCCATCATGGCAGCACGAGTTTATACCCTAACTTCAGAGGAGGCGGAGAACAACCCATCAGTGGTGGCAGGTATCCTACTTATTCATCAAACCCCGACATGCATTTTAGTAGACTCAGGAGCCACGCATTCATTTGCATCATCTAATTACGTGGTGAGACTCGGGGTTACACCTCAACAATCCGAATGTGAATATAACGTAACCATTCCGCATGGAGCTGCAACTCGAACCAATTTAGTTTTGCGGAACTGCCCGGTATTAATCCACGATAGAGAACTGCCCGTAGATTTGATAGTTATTCCAATGAACGACTACGAAGTGATTCTTGGAATGGACTGGTTATCGAAGTACGGAGCGGTCATCGATTGCAACCGAAAGGAAGTCACGTTCAATATAGAAGAAGTCGAACCCTTTTCTTTCACGGGAATGAACAAAGGCAGAAATATTTTCATGATATCAGCATTGAAGGCGCAACGCTTGATCAAGGCAGGATGTGAAGCCTACCTTGTTTCCGCTATAACATCGGCGGAACGCTCGTCCCCAAAGCTGGAAGAGGTTCCAGTAGTGCGAAAATTTCCTGATGTCTTTCCTGAAGACTTACCAGGACTTCCTCCGGATCGTGAAATTCAATTCACCATTGACTGATACCCGGAGCGGCACCAATTTCAAAGGCTCCTTATCGATTAGCTCCAACGGAGTTGAAAGAACTAAAGGAACAACTGGACGAATTATTACAGAAGGGATTCATTCAGCCAAGCTTTTCTCCATGGGGAGCGCCAGTTCTGTTTGTGCGAAAGAAAGACGGATCGATGCGATTGTGTATTGATTATAGAGAGCTAAACAAGATCACCATAAAGAACAAGTATCCTCTGCCGAGGATTGATGACCTATTTGACCAATTGCAAGGTTCGACGGTGTTTTCGAAGATAGATCTGCGATCAGGATATCACCAGTTGAAGATTCGAGAAGAAGACATTCCAAAGACCGCCTTTAGCAGGAGGTATGGACACTATGAATTCTTAGTTATGCCTTCCGGGCTAACTAATGCGCCAGCAGCATTTATGGACATGATGAATCGAGTGTTCAAGTCATTTTTGGACAAGTACGTCATCATATTTATCGATGACATTCTAATCTATTCTAAGACAAAGGAGGAGCATGAACAACATTTGAAAGTCGTCCTTGATATATTACGAGAGAAGCAGTTATACGCTAAATTCAAGAAATGTGAGTTTTGGTTGAAACAAGTTGCATTTCTTGGGCATGTCATCTCGGGAGCTGGGATCTCAGTAGATCCAAGCAAGATCGAGGCTATTAATAATTGGCCTCAACCAACCAACGTAACGGAAGTACGTAGCTTTCTTGGCCTGGCAGGGTATTACAGAAAATTCATCAAAGACTTCTCGAAGATCGCCTCAACATTGACGAAGTTAACAAAGAAGAATACTCCTTTTCATTGGAACGAATCGTGCGAGCAAAATTTCCAAGAATTGAAAAGACGACTCACCTCGGCCCTAGTTCTTACAATACCATCAGGGACAGGAGGATTCTCAGTTTACAGCGATGCCTCGAAGAATGGCCTAGGATGTGTGCTAATGCAAAACGGGAAGGTGATAGCATATGCCTCTCGGCAATTGAAGGAATACGAGAAGAACTACCCGACACATGACTTGGAACTTGCCGCAGTGGTTTTCGCTCTAAAGATTTGGCGGCATTATCTATACGGGGAAAGATGCGAAATTTACACAGATCACAAGAGCCTGAAATATTTCTTCACCCAGAAAGAACTGAATATGAGGCAGCGACGTTGGCTGGAACTTGTTAAGGATTACGACTGCGTAATCAATTACCACCCAGGCAAAGCGAATGTAGTTGCTGATGCGCTAAGCCGAAAAGCTGTGACTACTGAGTTACAACGACTTGAGGTGGAGATAGTATATTTGGGCGAAGTCGAAACAAAATTGGCAGCACTGACCCTTCAACCCACTTTATTGGAGCAAATTAGAAAGGCGCAAGAAAAAGATGAATTCTACCTGAAAATCAAAGGCGCACAGACGGGGCAAACATCAGTTGACCTTTCTATACGCGAAGATGGAAGTTTGTACTACAAGAACCGTATATATGTGCCTAACGACGAAGAAGTGCGAAGAACGGTAATGACGGAGGCGCACGCTACAACATATTCAGTGCACCCAGGAACTACAAAAATGTACCGAGATCTACGAACGAACTATTGGTGGCCAGGAATGAAGAAAGACATTGCGATGTTTGTGAATCGATGCCTGACCTGCCAACAAATCAAAGCGGAGCACCAACGACCGGCGGGAATGTTGCAACCTCTACCAATACCTGAATGGAAGTGGGACCACATTACGATGGACTTCGTCGTCGGCTTGCCGAAGACTGTGAAAGACCACGACGCCGTTTGGGTAATCGTCGATCGATTGACAAAGTCTGCCCATTTTCTACCCATCAGCTCGACTTTTCCCTTGGACCGATACGATGAATTGTACATACAAGAAATAGTTCGACTCCACGGGATTCCGTCTTCAATCATTTCAGATCGAGACTCGAGGTTCCTGTCCAAGTTTTGGATGAGCCTGCAGAAGGCTATGGGGACTAAACTTTCATTTAGTATGGCTTATCATCCTCAAACGGATGGACAGTCAGAACGAACCATCCAAACCCTGGAAGATATGTTGCGGGCATGTGTTCTTGATTTCAAGGGGAACTGGAGCAAATACCTTCCATTGATCGAGTTCTCCTACAATAATAGTTATCACGCAACGATTGAAATGGCCCCGTATGAAGCTTTGTACGGACGCAAATGCAGATCTCCAATACATTGGGATGAGGTTGGCGAACGAGCAATATTGGGTCCCGATATGGTCCGAGAAATGACCGAAGCCATAACAAAAATTCGAGAAAAAATGCGAACGGCACAAAATAGACAGAAGAGCTATGCGGATCAACGACGGAGACCGTTAGAATTCAAAGTGGACGATTGGGTATTCTTAAAGATATCCCCGATGAAAGGCGTAAAACGATTCGGGCGAAAAGGAAAGTTAAGTCCGAGATACATTGGCCCGTTCAGAATACTTAAAAAAGTCGGCGAGGTAGCATATCAGTTAGAATTACCAGCCTCACTATCACAAGTTCATGATGTCTTCCACATATCAACGCTACGAAAGTATGTCGCAGACTCGAATCATATATTAAGAAACGAATTTCTTCACCAACAACTCAAGCCAGATTTAAGTTACGACGAAAGACCAGTGGAGATTTTGATGTACGAAGTGAAACGACTTCGAAATAAGGATATTTCCTTAGTTAAAGTGTTGTGGCAGAACCAATTGACAGAAGAAGCTACTTGGGAACGAGAAGATGATATGAGAAGTCGATACCCCGAATTATTTCAACCGGCATAATTTCGGGGGCGAAATTCTTTTAAGGGGGAGAGAATGTAATACCCGAGTTCCGCGCGTAAGTTGGCCAATAAATTTGCATGCATAATATGTGTTTATACGACTACATATTATGTGTTTATATGTATATGTTGGTGTTTATGTGATAACTAACTTATTAGAAAATTAGACTTGGGACTTAGAAGAATTTCGAATTTAAATAAGGGATTTTCAAAGACTAAACAGAGTTGAAAATAGAAAATTTTGAGATATGAGAGTGCGAGTATTTGGAATTTAGGATTTTCGAAAAAAAAAAATAATAATAATAAAATAAAAATAATATATATATATAATAAATAGATAAATAAAAGTAATAATATATTACATAGGTTAATCACACGTGTACTAGCTAATCCTTGTCATTTGTTTATTATTACACGCAACATAGAATAAGAGTTAGAAGAAAGTGAATCATAACCATTTATTCATTCGAAAAC
Organism: Lindernia subracemosa; assembly: GCA_028392965.1. NCBI lineage: Eukaryota > Viridiplantae > Streptophyta > Magnoliopsida > Lamiales > Linderniaceae > Vandellia > Vandellia subracemosa. The sequence goes on from JAQPCC010000044.1 coordinate 1,067,711, forward strand.
TAAGGATAAGGAGAAACGAACAGTGATCATTCTTAACCTTGGAAAATGTATAAATTCTTACTATAATTTTTATGTTGTTAGTTATGATTTAGCGTGTTCTAAATATTAACAAGCATGAATATTTCATGTGTTCATGTTTTACATATAAGTTTTGATTTTCGAAAGATTTGAGCATGTTTTAAAGTTCTTATGATGCTCATCATGTTCTGAAGAAATAATATTTTGATCGAAAGTTTAGAGGTTTTCGAATGAATAGTGTGTTTTTCGCAAGGTTTAATGGTTTTCGCAAGGTAAGTTTTCGCCAGCTTAAGTGGCGAAAAATAATTTTTCAAAGTAAAGTTTTCGCTAGTTACTGTTCAAAGAAAAACTTTTCGCCACTTAGTGTTTCGCGGAACTGTTCGCCAAAACTTTTCGCCACTTAATGTAAAAACTTTTCGCCACTATTCGTGAAGTGGAACTTTTCGCCACCTTTCGCGAAGTGGAGGTTTTCGCTACTTTTATTAGGTTTCGCAAACCAAAGCTTTTCGCCACTTAGTGTTCGCGAACTGCGCTTTTCGCCACTCTTTATTTGGTTTCGCGAACCAAAGCTTTTCGCCACTTGTTGTTCGCGAATTGAGCTTTTCGCTAGTCACTGTTCAAAATAAAAAGGATTTTCGCGGGCCAGAAAAGTTTTTGCGCATGAGACAACATCGGGCCGAAAACCTATTTTTGCGGGCCGAAATTTAGTTTTCGCGGGCCAGAAAAGTTTGCGAATGAGAGATAACTTCGGGCCGAAAACCTGTTTTCGCGGGCCTGGAAGGATTTTTTTTGAAACTAATTGATTTTCGAATGAAATTTCGAAAACTTTTATAATTATTTAACTTAGCTAATGCACTGACATAATAATATTTTCATGATTAAGGATCGAAAGATTAGGAAATTCACAGGACTGCTAAGATAAGTAATCAAGGACTCCAGGTAAGTGGGAATTTCAACTACAACACATAAATAATTGACTTACGTGACTATGTGCTTTGGGTTTATGCTGTTACGTGAACTATGTGACACACCTGAATGGTATGTATTTTCAGTATTACTCACATGGCATAATCATGCGCATGCACGAAACATTTGTGAGGGTTTACGCGAGATGAGTATGCACTGAACATATCGCCTGAAGGCGAATGATATTTGCCGATATGGGCATTTGATGTCGACTCGCAGTTGAGTCAGGGCTACTTTTATGGCACCATGACGGCGTGGTGTGTAACAGCCCGCTCACGGGACCTGTGGGGTTGGGCCCACTGCACTTCATTGATTGTCTGGCCCCACTGTATCACCACTAGCCTTCCAGCGTGCTTTGTCCTCACTCGCACACACCCTGAGCTACTTCCCAGGGGGTCACCCATCCCAGTGTTACTTCAAGTCAAGCACGCTTAACTTTGAAGTTCTTATGGATGAGCTCCCGAAAAGGAAGGTGCACCTTGGTGATATGAGTAGCACAATGAATTCTCTTATATCATTCTTTTTTTTACTTGACACGCCCATACATTGCCAGTCTCAGAATCCCTCTCATTCGGATGTGGAATCGGTTCATTCATGTATCCCTCCGCCTAGAAGCCTCGTCGGGAGCCGCTCCTTGTCCGTGCTCCTCTTTGGCACCGGCGATCACTCCCCGCCCTCATCGGCCCCGGGTGTTACATGGTGCGTCGTCGGATATTTTATATATTGAGGCAGGAGGAGCGACCCAGGAAGGAGCGACCTAGTTATGACTAGCGTAGGCTAACTGGCGTAGGCAACTGCCCTGTTGGCGGTGAGGAGCGACCTGGAAGGGGCGACCTGGGAAGGAGCGACCTAGGAAGAAATCCTAGCGTAGGCTAACCAGCGTGGGCTACCAGCGTAGGCTACCGCATGGCAGAGGGGACGACCTGGGAAGGAGCGACCCAGGGAAACCTGGCGTAGGCTACCCAGCATGGGTCGCTGTCATATTTATCCATATGGGATATGAGCTCTGTATGGTGCATAGTAAGATTAGCCGAGGGCCCTGAGAGATGTGAGATGTGAGATTGAGTCTGACTCTACAAGAGTAGAGAGGCATTGGCACGGATGCCTTTGCGGGGTTTCACACGTACACAACATTGCATATTCCTACTTACTGAGCTTCATAGCTCACCCCTTATATTACGTGTTGTAGGTGCGAGCGACCACGGTACGTGATCGCCTTGTTGGCAAGGCTGGTCTTTTGAAAGCTTCCAGCGACTTTTGAGGGTGGTGTGTACATGGATGCGACCTGTGTGGCGGGTGCTAAAGTTTACCTGGCTGCGTTATTTTACAACTCGTATGTAATTAGGATCCCAACTATGATTTTGGCTTGTATGGGATGGTTTTCATATGTATATAAATAAAAATAAAAATTTATACGCATTTGTGCATGCTTTACATTCTATAGTCACGTAAGCTAGTATCGTAAATGGGTAGTAGAAGGTGGGGCGCCACAGAGAGAGCCCCCAACTTCTCAAGAACACACAATCACCCCACGTCGATCCAATTCTTCGCATTCAAACGTGGTTAAATCGCTCCTTAGCTAGATTGTTAGGATAGAAAGGCTACCAACAATGTTTAATCAGACTAAAATAGGACTTTCAATTTTTTTTCGTCTGACTCCCACTATTTTTCTCGAAAACCTTTTTCCCGTTGGGAATTTCGAAAACCTCGTTGAGTAGTTTCATAGTGGCATTGATTTACCCGCACTGTATCAAACTAGACTCAACTTAACAGTTTATTAGTATATTCGATCAGTCAGGTTCGTTTCCCACACGATTCTGTCAGACAGAAGTTTCAACAAATTTGTCTCAATCAGGTTCCCTCAGCTGTAACTCAGACTTCTTGGGAATGACTGTCCAAGTGCTGTCTATCAACGTCCTGCTAACCTTCCACATTTCAGTGAACTTCGCCTCCGTAGGATAACACTTTGTAAGAGGACGAAGAGTGGTCGGTGAGCGTCATTTTCAAAAATGCATCCAAATACGTTCACGTCAAAGGCGAGGGTTTTAGCGCCGTAACTCGGTCAACCGAAACCGTAACCCTAAGTCGTAACGTTTTTGGACTTGATAGAAGACAGGAGCCCAACCCCTTTACTCACTTGATATTTTAAAGTCTAACTTCGGGAGAATCCTCACAGTAAAAAACGAGCACATTATGCATGATATCACGTTCGAAACCAACACGCACATAATAGACTTTAATAGTAAACCTAGTTTTAACCTATTAAAGTAAATGTGAAAGATCGGGGATATTTCTAGTTCTATCATATTTTGTACAAAAGTAAAACTCCAAGTCTTCGGGCTTGTCTCAGACGGACACCTCGGCCACCGTCGCGATCGTCTCTCGTTCGGCCATCAATCCTGCACTACTATAGCCTATGACGGGGGGATCTCCCTAAAATAACAAAGCCCGTCTTTTCTAATAAAACAGTAAAGTACAACCCGGGTGGGACCTTGTCACCTTTAACATATCACCAGGTACAAAGCAGAACCTAATCCCCAATCAATCACCACGGAATTCAAATAATACATGTATCACGACAATTTTATACAGATCCGAGCCTAAATCCACATTTGGGGTTTTATCATATTTGGGCCACGCCCATTGGGCTTCGAGGCATGGCTGCGCGAACCCAATCGCGGCTGAGCAAGGCGCTGCATGCAGCCCCGACCAAGCGCCGCGCGCGCAGCCAGCCAAGTGTGTTGCGTGCGCCCATGCGCGCGGCTAGCCTTTCCAAAAGCATTTTTTCGGGCTTCGTGGTCATACTCCCGTGACTTAACCGAGCCTAAGGCTCTGATACCACTGTTGGGAATCCCGGTAGGGTCCCCGGGACTTTGTTCCTAGAACGGCGGAAGTTTAAAAAATTTCGGGATTCCGCCTTCTCCCTTGGACAACTCGATATTATATGAGAATATAAAACACGAATAGAAGGGTATTAAGCCATGATACCTTGTCGAAAACCAAAGATGATGGCTAGCTGCGAACCCTTCGAATCCCCGGGATGTTGTATCACTTTCCTAGCACCAAATGCGTACGAACGGGGCAAGATCGTCACGCCGGCACCACACGAACGTTGCAGCCAAGACTTGCTATAGGCGGCTAGGCCAATCTTGGCGGCACCTCCTTGTCACACCCACGCGCCACGCGCCGAGAGAGGGAGAGGAGAGATTGCGAGACGAGAGAGATATTGAGAGAGGAGAACGAAAACCCTAGTTTTCTTCTTTTTGCCAAAGTGACATTAGGATTTTTCGAAAAGAAAAAACCCTATTTATAATAGGATGAAGTGGCCGAATTTTTCATTGGACTGGGGAGGAAGTTTCTCACCCACTCCCAAGTAGACTTGGTTTCGTGACTTGGTCTCTTGACTAGGTCTTGTTGACTTGGTCTTCTCTTTCAAATTTGAATTGGTCTTCTCTTTCAAATTCGAATTCAAATTCAAATTAAATTAATAGATATCTAATATATAAATTAATTTCTATATTTAGTATATTTAAATATATAATATCCAATATATATATTTAATAAATTTCGAAATTTATATTATATAAAAAACGAAAATTATATATATATCTAATATATATATTATTTAATTCCAAATTAAATACTATTATTTTTCTAAAACAATAATAAAAATTTTAATCAAATTTAAATCATATACTAAATATTAAATATCCAATATTATATTTCAAAAATATTTCGTGAGGTGAAAAGACCATTTTGCCCCTCACCTGATTTAACCGCAGTCAATCGAATCTTTCGGCCATTTAGGGTTTCGGCCAAGCCCCAAACCCTAATCTCTCAATTCATGCCCCAATCTGCTCTATTCTCATATAGACGTTGTGTCGGTTGCCCTTTTTAAGCCCGACTCTCTTGGTTCGTCTCAACCGGCTCTGGGAGGAATCCACGAGTTCGGTATTCATCTAGCCGCCCCGTGGTACCGAACCGATCCCGAGTTGAGTACGAATATGATATACTTCACGAACCGACTATAGATTGTCGTCTTACGTATAAACCCTTTACGTTTGTCCCGGTCGAGTGAAAGTCACACGTAGTCGAACTTACAGAACTCGACTCTATGATGTTCGTGTCGGTGATATTTACCAAACTACCCTCCACGACTATCGTGAGTCAGCTTTGAGCACTGGCCAGAGACTTAGGTAAATTCCCACACATCGAAACTGCATAGGACGTTAACCTCAAATTTAATCAAGGCCGTAAATCCCGCTCAGCGGTATAACCGGCAATCACGTCGAAAAGACAAGACCGCATTTCGTCGCTGACCCATGCCTCATGCAATTCGGTCCTAGCAAACTAATGACTAATCAAGACCTTAAGACCAACCCCGAGTTAACCCTTTCGGTCTAAGGTTCACGTAGGCTACTATAGTCAATCGATCGATCAGCGACTTTACCAGCGTGTGATCGTTCGATTACGAGTTAATGTCATGAGCTCCCACTTCCCAAGTGAACGGTTGGCACAACCGTTTTGGACCCGTCGACAAACAAGTCATACTCGTCATATCCAGTCACCCTACTGGAGACTAAGACTTGTGGACTATAATTTAATATTACAGTATGTCAGCTTACTGGTGCCCCCTCTCTGTCCCCACAGAATCAGTAACTGAACTGTAAATATTGGGGTTTTATTAATTCGTTTTATTTACCCGACCGCAGGTTAATTTATTTAGACGAGGTAATAATATGCCTTTTATTTTATTAGTCAAAACTCAAATCGACAATAATAAAGTAATTCCATTATCAAATAATCCAATTACAAAAGTTAACACTACAAAATTACACTAATGCCCTCGTACTATCTAATCCTCGTACGGCATCTAGGGCATAAACCTCAACATATCTCACCTCAAGTCGATCGGATATAGTCTTCTCCACGTGTCTTTGTGCTCGTTTTCAAGCACAACCGAAAGAGTCACACATGCTTGCAGTAAAGCGTATCCTTCGCTACCTAAAAGGAACACAAAACCTACGACTGTGGTATCCTAAAAATACAAATTTTGAATTAATTGGATACACTGACTCTGACTATGCATGATGCAAATTAGACAGGAAAAGCACTTCCGGCAGCGCTCAATATTTAGGCGACAAGTTGGTATGTTGGTCATCCAAAAAGCAAAATTGCGTCTCAACATCTACCGATGAGGCCGAATACGTCGCTGATTCTAGCTGTTGCTCACAAATACTATGGATGCGGACACAACTTCGTGACGGGTTTGATTTAAAAATCATTCCCATTTATAGTGATTATAAGAGTGCTATAGCTATTACATGCAATCCTGTGCACCACTCACGTACAAAACACATAGATATACGATATCATTTCATTAAAGACTGTGTTGAAAAATGAATCATTGACATCTACTTTGTGAATACTGAGCTGCAGCTTGCCGATTTATTTACCAAGGCTTTGGATGAAAAACGCTTCCAATTCCTTGTATCCAAAATCGGCATGCTAAATCTCAGTTAAAAGCTTTTATGATTTCTTTTAAAATTAGTATCATTTATGTGTTTATCTAGATACTATGCATAAATTGAGGGGATGAATTTCTATACTTTCTTACATAAATATGCGTGACGAATTAAGGGGGAGAAAATATTTTTTCAGAAAAACTATGCTTCGTTTGAGGGGGAGTAAATTTTACAAAATTATGTGCTTTTAGTACCTATTTGATCAATCAAAATATAATTAGAGGTCAAACAGCAAATAATTTTTTTTTCAGTGCCTATTTTGTAATTTGTCATTTTGTTGTTGCATCCAAAAAAGTTTAAAACCGGTTCCCGCCGCTAATCAAACACTTCATGGTGGTTAATCCGGAGATACCGACCCGGTCGAGCGACGAAGACTATGTCCCGCTGAAGCTCAAATTCCTCCAGAAGGCCAAGGCTGTCAAAATGGATGAGTCGACCAATGTCGATCCCCGAGTCGCTTCTCCAGCTGGCCTCGCGGGAATCAATAATGGTGTACTGCGCACACCACCACAGATTCCTCCCTACGTTTCTGGACAACCCCCCAGAAACTAACCCCGGGACGAGCCAACGAGCGAGTGAGGGTCCTGAGAGCACTGTCGACCCAGCCACTCGTGCTTCATCACCCTCTTCAGAACACACCCAATCTGAAGAGTTGGTGACACGAATCCCAACGGCTGTGGTCACTACTCAATCCTCACAAAATATTCCGTCCCCAAACCCCGTAGGATCAGAGGCTGATACGCTCAGCCTCTGGGTAGAAGTCGCCGCATCTAGGACAACGGCGCAAGCACAACCCGACCTTGACCATTCGGTCGTCTCCCAACAGACGATCGTCTCAGATACACATGGGGAACCACGCAATCTATCTTTGCTTTACTCTGAAGTAGAAGCTATTGAAACAGGTGGAACGCAGCCCCCATCCACCGCCATTCTTGAACTCACATCGAGTCTAGTGTCCACACTCCCCACATTCTCTAATTTTTCTAGGACACAGACACTTTTGATACCGTCTTCACTTGGTCTTCATGACCAAGTAAGAACTTTCGTAGCCACATCCACTGTTGATATGCTTGAGGATCGGAAGGAAGCCCCGACACGGCCCACATCACAACAACCGTGCCATCGGGCCATTTGCCTGAGCTCGTCTCACGGCGAATGTCAACGGGAATCCTTCGTGGCCCCATCTTCACAAGTCCTACTGTCACTTCGGTGACAGTCGGCCACACATCAGACATCTTTTCTGATGTTGTGACGGCAGAACGCCTTAGTGGCTCTATCGAGTTACCCTTCGTGACGCAGGATTACCTTCACAAGTGCCTAGAGTCCGCCTATTCTAAATTCACCGAGACCCTCGAAACCACCATATCGGAAAAGGTACAAAGCGTCGTTCTGGTTGATACAAAGGACAAAGGGAAAGCCCCACTTGTCGAAGAACCTGTGTTACACCTCCTCATATCCCCACTCACATAGCCTACCCATACACCACCCGACCCATACTCTGTCCCCATAGGAGAGCTCCGTGACCTATTTCTGTCTCGACTTCTTTCCGAGACAGAAACTCTCACGCCAGATTTGTAGGAGCTTCTCCACCTCATGAACCAGAAACAAGCTCGTTGTCGTGATGACCCCCCCGCTCGCAAACGAAGACATGACGACACTGATGATCGTCCTGAGGGGGAGAACAGCAAACGAGCAAGGGTCACTCAACAAATGACCCCACCTACCACAATATCGAGACGAGGACGACAATCTGCATCCACCTCTTCGTCTCAACCACCACCAACCAAATCAACTCCATCACTACCACCACCATCATCTTCATCCCTACCACCACCATCATCATCTATACCACCATCATCATCAACCGACAACCGACCTCCACCACTTCCATCCACATCCAATACCAAGAAATACATCGACGAATATATCTTAAGGGATTGGATTGCTTAGACGAAGAAGAAGCCGCCTTCCACCGAATTTACAACGCAAGAATCCAATTAAGGCGAGCTTCCATGTACATGTTCAGATTCACGAGCGCCGAACTGAATGAAAGGGAAAGATACGACAATGAACCTGCTGGACTCCCACATGCAATAGAGATGCGAGTTAGAGAACCAGAAAACCTGACCCGTGGAACTTCAAAGAAAGATACACCGTGGAACAATCTCAGAATCGTAGCACCCTTTCAGGAAGAGATCAGAAAAAGGATCTGGCGCAGTGAGAAGAACATCAAGAAGCTAGACGAGCTAGATCTACGTGGACTATCTCATCTGACAGGGACAGCAGCAGCAGGGCATCTCTACATGCTAGCCAACACCAAGATAGGACCCCCCCCCCCCCCCCCCCGAGATGGTTATAATAGGAGAGTTATGCGATCAAAGGAACCGATCGCCGACATTATTGAAGTCGAGCACTATAACGTCGGGAAGACCAACTATCCTATCTACACGGTAGCTCGCAAGGATTGTACAACGGAACGGCTGTCAGAAGCAGATCTTGCAGACATCGAACCTGGCGACCTACGTCAAATGTTTGGGGTGTACAGAAAATTCACCTTGAAGGAATACAAATATCGCCTAGGATTCGAAACGATCAAGAGGTACATGTTAAGGCAGATGAAATTCTACACAGCTCAAGACCTTCAGATCGCTTTTGAAGGCAACGCAAGGAAGGTCAATCTCGTCAGACCCAAAATCGTAGGCACAGATCTGGATCTTCAATCCTATCCGGAGAGCTACATGTTTGCAGTTGCAGAACTATGCCTCGTGTACCTGAACTTTGAAGGCTCAAAACGGGAGATGTTCCTATCAGAAATCGAGAAATTCTCCGATGGAACTCTCAAGATCATCCGTGGAAAGCTGAAAAAGGTTGTTGATGAGATAGATGATGCAGGACAAGCCGAAGATGATAACGTCACTGAAATCATCAACGACACAAGGATTCTGACCGAGAAAGTTGCGAATCTCATTCAAGCAAGGCTCGACTTGAAATAATATCAGAGGCTATGAAGTTGCTCTCGGCTTCAGAAAATCCTTCTTTGCCCGACGAAGATAGCGGAGCTTATCCATGAAGAACACAAAGGGGGAGATTGTAGAAGACATTTTAGTTGTGTTGTATTTGTAAGCTATCTTTAGTATTGGGCCAAGTGTGTAAATATACATAGTATAGGGACCTATTTATAAATATACCATAAGTATGGTATAAATAGCTAGAGTAGCTTGTATAGGTCCATGACACTTACAATTCCAAGCTTGTAGCACACACTTGATATGATATGAAAAGATTTTAGCTTGAAGAACACTCAACCTTCATTTGTGTATTACCTTCAAACCCTAATTGATCCAATCTTCAAGGTAATTCGATCATGTTTAGTGTTAATTCTTCCTAGATCGATAAGAGTGGACCTAACATTCGGATAGTGAATGGTGTGGATATATTGATGATCGAAGAAGCACGAGCGACTATGTATTTTACCTAAGCACGGAATTCATGTGGGTATTGAAAAAACAACCGATCCCGACTCTATCAACCTGTGAAGCAGAATATGTGGCAGCATTGTGTTGTGTCATGTAATCTGGTTGAGAAACTTGTTGCTCGAGTTGAATTTTCAACAAGTCAAGCAAACTGAAATTCGAGTAGATAACAAGTCAACGATCGAATTGGCGAAAAATCCAGTCCATCACGAGAGAAGTGACACACTCGAATACTAGCAAGTGTACTAGCTCGTGCAATTAGTAAAATGGATGAAGTCCGAGTATCGATCCACGTAGACAGCTCGATTAATTCAAAGAAAATATTCCTAACCCTAATTTAGACTAAAAGATGTTTTTGTGATTTTCATAAAGATTTTATTAACGATGAATTAAAATAGAGTGCAAATAAGAAAACAATAGCAATTAAAAATAACGAGTTGAATCAATTAACGAAAACGTGATCAAGACACATGCTTAGCACAAATTACTCCTACGTCGTCATGCAATCGATTCTATCTAACCATCATGAATCCAAGTCAAGGTAAAATTTCCTAGAATAATCGCTACCCGTTTGTCCCGCAATAGCGATCATATGCGAAGGAGAACCAATCCCTATATGTCTATATGACTGTAGTTTCTACGCATGCATTCAATCTATATAAAATTCCCCGAGTTTAAATGCTTTCGGCGCCTAATGTTAGGTCCGTTTTTATCAATCTAAGGATGATAACACTCAATAATGATGAATTACCTAGAGGATTTAGAAATTTGGGTTTGAAGGTAATTGAGAGAGAAAGAGTGGAGTGTTCTTTAAGCTAAGAGTAAAAACTAAGTGTGTATCATTAAGCTTGGAAGTGAAAACGTACATGGACCAAATGAGCTACTTAGCTATATATACCATACTTGTGGTATATTTACAAAATAGGTCCCTAATCTATAATAATATTACACACTTGCCCAATACTAAAGATAGCTTACAAATAGAACACAACTAAAACATCTTCTACAATCTCCCCCTTTGTGTTCTTCTCTGATGAGCTTCGCTATCTTTGTCGGGAATAGAACGACTTTCTGAATCCGAGGGCTACTTCATAGCCTCTGAGCGTGTTTCGAAGGTCGAGCCTTTCGACAATCTTGGATATCACCGTCTCGGTCAGAGTCTTAATCGTTCTAACATGTTCAGCAACCTCCGGCATGGAAATTTCTCCGGTCTCAGTAATCTCGTCAATGATCTTTCTCAGGTTCTTGAGGATGATCTTCAGCGTTCCATCAGAAAATTTATCAACTTCTGAAAGAAACATCAACCTCTTTGAACCATCGAGACTTTTATACACTAGGCTGAGCTCAGGTTCTTCAAAGATGTGGTAGTCTGGATAACTTTCTAGATCCTGATCTGAGCCTAGGATGCGTGGTTTGACGAGATTTACCTTCTTCATGTTGCTCTCAAGAGCAATCTGAAGGTCTTGAGCGATGAAGTACTTGATCTGACGCAGCATGTATCTTTTGATGGTGTCGAACCCCAAACGGTATCTGAACTCTTTTAGGGTGAATTTCCTGTAAACTCCAAACATTTGGAGAATGTCGTTTGGTTCGATATCTGCTAGATCTGCTTCGGAGATTCTTTCCTGGGTGCTGTCTTGACGAACCACATTATATATTGGATAATTTGTCTTTCCAACACTGTGGTGCTCGACTTCCACAATGTCTTCGATTCTGGATTTAGACCTCATAATTATCCTGTTGCTCTTGTCTCTTGGAGGGCCGACCTTGGTCTTGGTGAGCATGTATATATGTCCAATTGCTTCGGTCCCCTTGAGATGACTCAAGCCTCTTAGGTCCAGTTCGTCAAGTTTCTTGATGTTCTTCTCGTGACGCCATATCCTTTTGCGAATCTCTTCCTGAAACGGAGCCATGACTTTCTTATTCTCCCACGGGACTGTTTTCTTTTTAGTTTCTGATGTCTTGTCTTCGTGAACCATCTTCATTGCCCGTGTCAGTTCCGGTGAGTTCCAGTTGTAGACTTCGCTACTGTTAAGTTCGTCATTTGAGATTCTGGACATTTGTACTGCAGACTTCCTTAGAAATGTTCTTGCATTGTAGATTCGGTGGAAGGCAGCTTCTTCTTCTTCACTTAACCCAATCCAATCTCTTAAGATATACTCGTCGACAAACTCTTTTGGATTGGTTGTTGAAGGAATTGGTGGAGGTAGGTTATCTGTAGGTGGAGGTGGTAGAATAGATGATGATGGAATGATGGGTGGTGATGGGAGTGGAGGTGATGGAGGTTGAGATGAGTGAAGTGGTGGTAGTGATTGAGATGGTGGCGGTTGTGATGATGAGGAAGGTCGAGACGATGAGGTGGTTGCTGATGATCGTCCTCGACTCGACCTTGTGATTCGTGGGGTAGGTTGGGGTGTGACCCTGGCTCGTTTGCTGCTCTCCCCCTCAGGGCGATCATCAGGATCGTCATGTCTTCGTCTTCGAGCAGGGGGGTCCTCACGGCAACCGGTTGGTTGGTGGGTCAGAAGGTGGAGTAGCTCTTGCATTTCTTCATCTAGGGTTTCTGTCCCGGAAAGAAGTCGGGACAGAAACAGGTCATAGAGCTCTCTTATGGGCATGGTGTATGGGTTTGGTGGTGTTTCGGCAGGTTGTTCTATCAGAGATATGGGGAGGGGTAACACAGGGTCTTCGACCAGTGGGGCTTTCCCTTTGTCCCTTGTAGCAGCCAGAACGGCGCCTTGGACCTTTTCCGAAATGGTTTCGTCTAGTTTTTCGGAAAATTTGGAAAAGGCGGACTGCAGGCACTGGTGAAGATAGTCATGTGTTACAAAAGGTAACCTGACAGAGCCACCAAGGCGTTCTGTCGTCACAACATCAGAAAAGATGTCTGATGTGTGGCCTGTTGTCACCGATGTGACAAGAGGACTTTTGAAGACGGGGCCACCTAGGCTTCCCGTTGACATTCACCGAGATAATATCTCTTGCAAATGGCCCGATGGCACGGCTGTTTCGATGTTGACCGTGTCGGGGCTTCCTTCCGATCCTCGCGGCACATCCTCAGTGAATGTGGCTACAGAAGTTCTGACTTGATCACGAAGACCAAGTGTGGGCGGGGTCAAAAGTGTCGGTGTCCTAGAAAAATCTGAAAATGTTTGGATGGTGGACACTAGACTCGATGTGAGCGAAGGAATGGTGGTGGATGGGGGCTGCGTTCCACCTTCTTCAATATCTGCTGCTTCAGAAGGAAGCATAGATAGCGTACGTGGGTCCCCGTGAGTTTCTAAGACGATCGTCTGTTGGGAGACGATCGAATGGGCAAGGTTCGTTGTGCTTGCGCCGTTGCCCCAGATGCGGCGACTTCTACCCGGAGGCTGAACGTATCAGCCTCTGTTCCTATAGGGGTTGGGGACGGAATGTTTTGTGAGGAAGGAGTGGTGACCACGGCCGTTTGAGTCACCAACTCTTCAGATTGGGTATGTTCTGAAGAGGGTGTCGAAGGGTGCGGGGCCGGGTCGATTGTTCTCTCAGGACCCTCACTAATGCTCAGGTTTGTCCCGGGGTTAGTTTCTGGTGGGTTGTCCAGAAACGTAGGGAGCTGCCGGTGTTGTGCGGCGCAGTAAACCAGAATGGATTCCCTGGTAGCCAGCCGAAGAAGGTCGTCAAGAATTGGCATTGGGCGACTCATCCATTTTGGTTCGGCTTTGGCTTTCTGGATGAACTTCATCTTTGGCGGGATATAGTCGTTATCGCTCGATCGGGTAGATATCTCTGGATTGACCGCCATGAAATGTTTGATAAGGAGTGGAAACCACCGTAGGTAGGGGACGCATTTGGTACGTTTGGCTTGGCCCCTAGTGTTGATTTGGTCTTCAAGATCGCTCCAAAGTAGTTGTCTGAAGTTGTAATGTTTGGAGAAGATCAATCCATGGAAGATGCGTAAAATTGTTAGGTTGCCTTTATCGAAGCCGGTGTGTTTTGGGGATAAACACTTGTTGACCAGCCCAAAGAGGGTTTTCCAAGGATGAGGGATCTTTCCAAGTTGAAAGGAGGATAGACTGGCAAGTGGAGGCGTATGTCCCATGAGCAGCATGTCTTTGAGAAGTTCTTGTTCGGAGGGAACCTCCTGATATTCGTCATATATGGGGAGGTGTAGCACACGCTGGAAGAGTTCTTGTGTGACTGCCACTTTTGTGTTGTCAAGTTGTGCTTCAAAGAAGATTGAGTTGTTTCTGGCAATCCTTCGTTTCAAGGTGGCCCAGAATTGTTGTAGGTACATCATGGGTACAGGTGTCGTCATGTTGAATGCCGGCCATAAAGGGTGCCCTTGTAGAATGGATATGATGATGGGATCGGGACATTTGAGTGTGTCGGGATCTAGTTGAAAGTTGTTGTCCCGAATATCTATCCATTCGTGTGTAGGATATATATCTTCAATGGAAGCGATTTTAACTCTGTCAAACAAAAATAGAATTTTAGTACAATTTTTTGAAACAAGATAGTTCTAGACAAAGTGCGTATGATTTTTTTTTTTTTTTTTTTTTTTAAATTGTACTAAGTTGTCATTTGAAAATTTTCAGAGTATTTGGCTATATAAAATAGTTATTTAGAAAAAAATGTATAAGGATTTTTTTTTTGTTTAAAAACTTTGCTAAGTATGAATGTTATATCGTTTGAAAATAGGTTTTTCATTTGATAAAAAAATACCCAAGTATGAATACTGTGGCATGCGAAAATTGTTTTTCATACAAAAGATTACTGTAGCGTGCGAAAATTGATTTTCGTTCGGAAAGTTACTGTAGCATGCGAAAATTGATTTTCGTTCGAAAAGTTACTGTAGCATGCGAAAATTGATTTTCGTTCGAAAAACTTGGAAACTTTTTCGTTCAAAAGAACTGTATCGTTCGAAAGAAAAAAAAAACTAGTTTTCGTTCGACAAAGAAGTTAGAACTTTTCTTTTTCGTATACACTATCATTCGAAAAAATGTACGACTATTACAATACTCATACGAAATGTATCAGACTTTTGCGTACGAAAACTTTTTGTCGAACTAATTGTGGTACGAAATCTCTTCAACAAAGGCTCATACGAAATCTTTGAAGGGAAGGTATTTTCGTACCCAAAACAGAGCAACGTGTGACACGAAAACAGAGTAAAACAGAGTATTTTATAACGAAAAACAGAGGAATACGATGATGTAAACGAAAAATTATAAGGCATTCATACGAAAACTTCATACGAAAAACTTTGCGAAGAACAGTTGATACGAAAACCTAATTGAAACTGGCGATTAACCAGCAATCGAACACTTAGACGATGATTTTCGTATAAAATCGAAGCATTTGTGATGGATTCGCACCGATTAAAACACACATTGAAGGCATTTAAATGCTAAATCAAAATTTACGGATTTGAAATCAAAATCTAGGTTAAAAAATCGTTTGAATGCAGAAATTCGTGTTTCAAAATCGAATGTTATGAGGAAATGAACTGAATCTCCTTACCAATCGATGAGGCTTGAGGATTTTCTGAGGCTCGGATTCGATAAATTGACGATGAAGCGTGCGATAAAGCAGCGTGCGAAAAAAAACTTGAGAGAGGATTTGGGTTTTCGTATCCACTGATGCGAAAACTAATTTCTTTATTTTCTTTGTCGAATGCACAGTATGTATGGTAAATTACAGAATAGGCACCGAACTGGAAATATTTTCGTTTTGACTTTAAATCATATTTTTATTCTGCAAATAGGTACAAATGCACATATTTTTTGTTAAACTTTCTCCCCCTCAATTTCAGCATTATAAATTTTTCAAAAATATTCTCCCCCTTAATTCGTTACACTTATTTATATAAGATACTACGAAAAATTCTCCCCCTCAATTAAAGCATAGTTTTTAGGAAAAAACACAAAAAATCATGAAGGTAATCTAACTGAGGTTTAGCATGCCGATTTTAGAGACAAGGAATTGGAAGCGTTTTTCATCCAAAGCCTTGGTAAATAAATCGGCAAGCTGTAGCTCAGTTTTCACAAAATGCATATCAATGATTCCTTTTTCAACACAATCTTTAATGAAATGATAGCGAATATCTATGTGTTTCGTACGTGAGTGGTGCACAGGATTGCATGTAATGGCTATAGCACTTTTAGAATCACTATAAATGGGAATATTATTTAAATCAAACCCATAGTCGCGAAGTTGAGTCCGCATCCATAGTATCTGTGAGCAACAGCTAGCAGCAGCAACGTATTCTGCTTCAGCTGTAGATGTGGACACGCAATTCTGTTTTTTGGATGACCAGCAGACCAACTTATCGCCTAGTATTGAGCGCTTCCTGAAGTGCTTTTTCTGTCTAATTTGCATCCTGCATAGTCAGAGTCAGTGTATCCAATTAGGTTAAAATTGGCATTTTTTGGATACCACAATCCTAAATTTTGTGTTCCTTTGAGATATCGAAGGATACGCTTCACTGCGAGCAAATGCGACTCCTTTGGTTTGGCTTGAAAACGAGCACAGAGACACGTGGAGAAGACTATGTCTGGTCGACTTGAGGTGAGATACAAAAGTGACCCTATGATGCCTCTATATTCTGTTTCGTTTACTGATTTTCCCGTAATATCCGCATCGAGTTTACAACTTGGAGACATCGGAGTTGGCATTGATGAGCTCGAGTCCATTCCGTATCGTTTCAGGATGTCTTGAATGTACTTCGATTGACTGATGAATATCCCATCTTGCATTTGGCGGACTTGTAATCCTAAGAAGAATGACATTTCGCCAACCATGCTCATTTCAAATTTTGTGGTCATGAGTTTGCCAAACTTTTTGCATAGTCGTTCGTCTGTCGAACCAAAAATTATATCGTCGACGTAGATTTGGACGACTAAGATCTCTTGTCTGTGTCTTTTTATGAAAAGAGTTGTATCGATGGTTCCTTTGGTAAATCCTGAATATAGTAGAAATTCAGTAAGTACGTCGTACCACGCTCGTGGGGCTTGTTTGAGTCCGTATAGTGCCTTTTTGAGTTGGTAGACGTGATCAGGGAATTTACTGTTTTGAAACCCTTCAGGTTGAGCGACAAAAACTTCTTCTTTTAAAACGCCGTTGAGAAAGGCAGTTTTGACATCCATTTGGTATACTAAGAAGTTTTGGTGAGCTGCATAGGCTAGAAATATTCTAATGGCTTCTATGCGTGCAACAGGAGCGAATGTTTCATCGTAATCGATTCCTTCCTGTTGATTGTAACCCTTTGCAACTAGTCGCGCCTTATTCCTGATTATAACGCCATTTTCATCTCGTTTATTTTTGAATATCCATTTGGTGCCTATTATAGTTTTGTGATCGGGTCGAGGCACCAGACGCCATACTTGCAGTCTTTCAAATTGGTTGAGTTCGTCTTGCATCGCGTTTATCCAATCAGGGTCTTGTAATGCTTCGGATACTTTTCTTGGTTCGCTCTGACTTATGAAGCATGAGTACAGACACTCATTCGCTGTAGATGATCGAGTGCGTACTCCGGTGGAAATATCTCCTATGATGAGATCTGTTGGATGAGCACGGGTCCATTTTCTTGTATTGGATACCGGTGCTTCAGGTGATTCTGATGTAGATGGATGTTCTTGTTCTTCTTCAATTTGATTTGTTTGTTGTTCATCAGTATTCTGGGGGATTCTTCACCTTCATTTGGAGAGTTATTTATTTGAGATGACGAAGGTTCACCTAGTGGTATGTCTTCTGTCAGATTATTGTCGGTCACAGGTGAAGTCTCAGAATTTTGAGTTTCTTCTGTTATTTGTGGGATATCTTCTGTGTTTTCTTGGACTATTTGAGGATCTTCGAGTATGGGTTCTATTGTTTGGAAAAATTGTTCCTCAAATAAGTAATCCAATCCATTGTTAAAGTAGGAGAAATCTGGAAATCATTTTCTTGTACGGGTTCTGAAGTTGGGTGTTCAGAAGCCTTTTCTGGTGGATGTGCGAGTCCTGATCTGTTGTGATCCGAAGTCATTTCTGGTGTAAGCACGGGTCTTGTACTGTTGTACAAAAGCCAACGTTGATTCATCGAACGTGACGTTTATACTTTCTTGTACACGTCGTTCTGTTTTGATGTATACTCGATATGCCTTGGAGACGGAGGAGTATCCGATGAAAATTGCCTCAATTCCTTTTGGGGCAAATTTTCCGCGGGCAGCCTTATCGTTGACAAAGAAACATTTGCATCCAAAAATACGGAGAAATTTGACGTTTGGTATTCGTTTGTTGATCAGCTCGTATGGTGTTTTGTCAAACCGTTTGTTGATGCTTGTCCTGTTTTGTGTAAAACATGCGGTATTGACAGCTTCAGCCCAAAGAAAATAGGGAAGGTTTGAGTTGATCAGCATTGTTCGTGCTGCTTCGACAAGTGTTTGTTCCTTCTCTCCACTACGCCATTTTGTTGAGGAGTTCGTGCTGCTGAAAATTGTTGTGAAATTCCTAAGAAGTCATAGAAGTCCTTTAGAGTTTTGTTTTTGAATTCAGTGCCGTTGTCTGAGCGAATTATTTGTATGGACTTCTGCATCATATTCTGTGTTGTTTTCACAAAGTTTATTAGTATTTCAACGGTCTCATCTTTTGCTTTTAGAAACCTGGTCCATGTGTATTTTGAATAGTCATCTACTATTACGAGCACATACCGCTTTCGGCTTATGCTTTCAACTCTCATGGGCCCACATAGATCGATATGTAGTAATTCTAGTGGTTGAGTAGTTGATGGAACTGGTTTGCTCTTGTGGGGTGCTTTTCTTATTTTGCCTAACTCACACGCAGGACACAGATGCTCCTTTTTAAATTTCAATTTTGGCAATCCTTTTACCAAGTTTTTGGATGCTAATTTTCGGAGATCTCTGTAGTTTAGATGAGAAAACCGTTGATGCCACACATGGTTTTGATGTTGGACATTGTCGGAAAACAGGCAGACTGCTGAGGATGGTTTAGCTGTTCGTAGGTTGATCGTATATAGATTGGATTTTCTTGATCCTACTAAGAGCTCTTCCTCCTTTTGGTTCCTAATGCTGCATACGTTAGCTCTGAAGAGCACTTGGAGTTCTTTGTCGCAGAATTTTCCGATACTAAATAGGTTGTGGCTTAATCCTTCAACGTAGCAGACATCCTTTATCGTGAGATTTTTGTGATGGATGTCGCCGTAGCCTCGAATATATGCTAGATTATTGTTGCCGAATCGTACTTTACCTCCGTACTGTTCGATGTAGTTGCTCAACAGTTCTTTCTTTCCTGTCATGTGTGTGGAGCAACCCGAGTCCAAATACCACACATGATGGAGCTGCATGAAGAAGAAAAGATTAATTTCTTTTAGGTACCCATATTTGAATGGGTCCTTCTTTGTGAAATGTAAAGCTTTGATGACCTTGGCTTTTGCTAGATGAACGAATTTTTGGTACCCATTTTATTTTTGTTATTTTTGGGAGGCTTTTAGGTATCCAAATGTTTTGATTCGTCCTAGACCTAGGGATTTGTTTTAGGTTTGGATTTTCCCTTTTGGAATAGTTCTTAGGTCGCCATTCTTGTTTTTGTTTATTAATCTTATGGGATTTTTTGGGTATCCAAATGTTACTAGTGTGTATTTTGGAATTTGAAGATACAAAATTTTGTTTCCAACATAAGTTAGTTCTTTTGGATTCATCTTTTAATGTCTTAGTATGCTTTCCTTCCTTTTTGAGAAACTTTGTATTATATTGAAAGGAATATTTCGTTACATGCTGCTTTATAGACCGGCTAGAATTTTTCTTAAAAGAATTCTCATAATAGGATATTTCTTTCTTTCCTATCTTTGGATACGTCTTTTCCTCAAGTTTTTTCTTTTGATTCTTTAGATGTCGATCTGTAGATAAAGTAGGAGTATTAGATGAAGAAGACATTTTTACTGTTCTTAAGAGTAGATATTTCTTTAAGAAGTAATTGTTTTTCTATTTTAAATCTTAGTCTTTCAGTATTTAGAACTTGTTGTATATTATCCGTTCTCAAGACTTTTTCTGGTATATATATGTTGTTTATTGGCTTATCAGTGATTATTGGGACTTCATCTTTTTTCTTTTGAGGGCTTTCGAGTTCCTTCTTGGGGATTATTACCTGTTGAATTTTCAATTGCTTTTCATTTAATACTGAATAGTCTATATGGATTTCTGCCTTTTTCATGTCTTCTCCTTTTTCTTCAGTCTCAGTTTTCCTAGTGAATAATATTGGTTTTGGTAGTTCAGTATTCATAGATTTGGAGTCACTTGTTTTTTCATCTTGATTTTCATGCTGTTGAAATCCTAATCCTGCTCTTGGATCATAGAATCTTTTATCTTTGGGTTTATTAAATTTTACAAGTAACTCACACTGTTCGCGTTTTATTAATTGATCCTCTATTACTTTGATTTTTGTGTATAAGGCACATCGTTGTTCGAGGAGAATTTTATTTTGAGCTTTAACATTTATATTTTCATCTCGGTAAGTTGATAATTCTTTTGTCAGTTCTTTTAATTTTTGTTCCTGTTGCTCTATTTTGGAGTTTAAGGCTGTTGTTCTCTCTTGTTCAATTTTCCATTTATTGGATATAATGGCTTTTTGTTCGAGAATTTTTAGTATGTTGTCATTTTGCTGACCTTTTGGGTTTTGTTCTTTGTCTAATTTTCTTTTGGTTTTGACGATTTTGATTTGTTCTTTTAATGCTTTTATCTGTTCAAGTAAATAAGGTGTGTGAGAATTTACCTGCGATTCGTCCGATGATGCATACGCAGTGTCGGAAGCGCTTGGATTTTCTGCATCGGAGTCATCGTCAAGTTTTGCCATGAGTGCACAATTCTCTGGTTCACTGTCAGAAGAGTTCTCTAGCCAGTAGTCTTGTTCTGCCATTAGTGCAATGCCTGCTTCCTTTTGTTTAGAAAGTTGAAGCTTTTTACCGTAGTAGTTGCTGTCTTTTGTCTTAGGTTGCTGGCTTTCCACAATTGAAACACTTTGATTGTTTGTCAATTGGTTTTGGCTGAGATGTTTCTCCCTGCTTTTCTTTATTTCGAGAGCTTGTAAACCTTTGTTTATTGGATGAGGATGATCCCTTCTTTCTGAAATATTTCTTGTTGACCATCTTGGTGAGTAATGCCAATTGCTTCCTAACATCTTTCATCTCCATATCCGAATCTGAACTTGAGTCACTCTCGGCTTCAAAAAAGCTTGAGATTTTGCTTATTTTGGACTTTGACGTTTTTTGTTTTCGTTCAGTCACTAGAGCTACTGATTCTTCAGATACTTTTTGTGAATTTTCTTTGACTAATTCATTGATGTCGTCAATGTGTTGTGCTAGGTTGTCAAAGATTGTGTGGATGTCAATTTCGTCTAGATCTTTATTCTGCCGTATTTGAGTTGTCACCCTTTTCCATTCTGGCAGTAGAGATAAAAGAAATCGGATATTTATCTCCATATTTGTTTTTGATATGTTTATCTTCCTCATCTCGTTTATGAGGGTTAGAAATCTTTGATAGGTGTTGTGGAGATCTTCATCTTGTTTGGCTTTGAATGAGTCATAGGCCGTTAGTATGTTAGCTTTCTTGGCCTTGATGCTGACTTCTGTTCGTTGCATCATTTTGTATATTTCGTCCCACATATCCTTAGCCGTAGTCATGTTGTCTATCAGGATGTAGATATCATTAGGTATTGCTTGCAGAAGATAGGTTTTGGCTACCAAGTCTGCTCTAGCTCTTATTTTCTCGAGATCAGAGTATTCATCGGGAGTTTTGAGCCTTTTGGATGCCGGAATGGGCGGATCATTTTCTGGAAATCCTTCAATGTGAATCCAGAATTGAGCGGGTCCTTCAAATAGAGAAGAAAGTATTGATGTTGCTTGTTCTTTGGTTTCTAAAAATGTCAAGAATCTGCTCCTCCATGCCGTGTATTCTCCGCGTCGTAGTATCGGCGGTCGGACATCGTTACCCATTGAGTAAGCATCCATGATTCTTCCTTAGATTTGTTGGATTCTTTCTACTTGATTTTGAAGATTGAAAACTAGATATTTTCACAAGCAAAGGATTAGTGAAAACAAGTATAGAGTTATTGCAAATGTCTTTGTGTATGAAAAGATCACAGTATTATTAAAATAATAATATTTTTTTTTTTTTTTTTAAATGTTTGTGAGAAAAGACCCCCTTTTTTTTTCGTAGTGAAGATAGTTTTGTGTTCACTGTAGCATTCGAAAACTTTTAACAAATATTTTTCGTATAGCTTTTCGTACGAAAGTCAAACTCAAAAGTTTTTCGTATGAGATATTTTTCGTCTAGAGAAAAAGATATTTTTCGTATGAAAGGAAAAAATATTTTTTTTCGTACGGGGACTTTTTCGTATGAAAGAAGGAAAAAAAATAATTTTCGTATATGAAAAGTTTTTCGTATTGACCCTTTTTCTTTCAAAAATATTGTTTTTCGTATCAAGGATGTTTTTCGTATGGAAAAAAATATTTTGGTATAAAACTTTTTCGTATGGAAATTTTCTCGTACGACAAAAAGTAGATGACACTAGTTTTTCGTAATGAGGTTTTGCGTACTTAATAGAGGTTTTTCATACTGATACGAAAAAAACCTTATTTTATCTATTGCTACAGTATACGAAAATTTAGTAGTCAATGCGAAAACACTTATGACTGTGAGGGATACGAAAAATCTAGGTCAATACGAGAAAAAAACTTGGTACGAAAAATAGCTTTTACGCACGGAACAAAGACCAATCTGTCGAAAATCAATTATGCAGATTGCTTCAATTGACACACAGATCACAGATATTCAATCGAAATACACTGGGTAATCATGCAAAAACACTCGATTAACACAATAAAGAGCAAATCACGTAGCAATTTTCGAGATTTTGCTAGAACATTTTGACGATTGAAAAATATATCGAAGCACAATTTTGACAGACAATCTCTTATTTGAATCGATTAATCGAAAACAGCTAACAATTAGCATGCGAAAGTGATCTTCGAACACCTTTCAGATCAACATCAAACACAAATTTCAACACAAAGACAGAGAATTGTTCGATGCGTAAACTAATAGAATGGTGCGAAAACTTTTTCGCCAGCAATCAATATCAAATTCTCAACGTTTTCGATCCACAAATCGAGCAGAATTGGCTCTGATACCAAATGTTAGGTCCGTTTTTATCAATCTAAGGATGATAACACTCAATAATGATGAATTACCTAGAGGATTTAGAAATTTGGGTTTGAAGGTAATTGAGAGAGAAAGAGTGGAGTGTTCTTTAAGCTAAGAGTAAAAACTAAGTGTGTATCATTAAGCTTGGAAGTGAAAACGTACATGGACCAAATGAGCTACTTAGCTATATATACCATACTTGTGGTATATTTACAAAATAGGTCCCTAATCTATAATAATATTACACACTTGCCCAATACTAAAGATAGCTTACAAATAGAACACAACTAAAACATCTTCTACACCTAAGATCTCGGAAACCACACATACGAAACCGAATTCCATGTCTGGTCAGTTTTACGCAGTGGTGTTCGATGCTTATTGTTCTAACCGGTCTAATCACTTTGTCCATCTCATAAACCAATCAAAGATCATGCATATGTTGATCAGGCACACGCAAGCATTAAAATCAAGCAAATAACACATAACATGACTCATGTGATTAAATAAAATACGAATAGGATTAAAACGAAGTCATAATTCGGCCTAACACGGCCTTAATCACAAAAGGAATCGAGCTAGCATCCTAAAGAATGAAATCAACAAAGTTTCAGAGGAAAACATTGCTAAAAATGTCTAAAGAAAGATAGGAATTCGTCCCTCACGGTCATGTCTTTTCTGTGTATTTTATTCCCTTTTATGGTTAGGGTTCAAAAGATATCGAATCCCCCCTATTTTGGAACAAGATTCGCTAAGATTTGGCTTAAGTCGGTGCATTCACGGCCTAAGACATGACCCTTCATGGCCGTGACAGTGTCGCGGATTCTGGATTTTTATGTCTCTAAGTGTCATTCACGGCCGTGACACCTTCTGCACGTGGCCGTGAACAGTTTCTGCGAGGTCTCAATCCTTCCCTTCTGGTGTTCACGGCCATGACACTTTCTGCACGTGGTCGTGAACAGTCTCTGCAAGCTCCTTTGATCTTCCTCTCAGCATTCATGGCCGTGACACTCTCTGCACGTGGCCGTGAATGATTTCTGCAAGACATTAACTCTTCTGCCTTGTATGTTCACGGCCGTGAGACCTCCTGCACGTGGCCATGACTGAGTGTTCATGGCCGTGACACCTCCTGCATGTGGCCACGAACAGCTTCTGCGAGGACTTTTACACTTCAATCTTCATTCACGGCCGTGACACCTGTTGCACGTGGCCGTGAATGGTCTTTTTTTTGTTCCTTTTCACCTTAATACCTTTAAAACATAAAAATAACGTAAAGTAATGGTATTCAAAGGTATTTTAAGCACAAAATGATCTAAAACTATAAGTTTAGGGGCATAAAACACATGAAAATCCTAACTTATCAACAACCCCCAAACTAGCTTTGATTGTCCTCGATCATAAAAGCGAAACAACATCAAATCAAGTTAGGATTGCACTGCATCATCAAATGAGTCAATCCTGTTTTATCTCAGAAAATATAAAAGCGCAGTAGGTCGAGATCGCCATCAACTAATGAATGATTCAAGCAAAACACGGAACATGAATTGACAGTTCGAAATCATATCATAGCAACAAAGATATTTTCAGAATTCTAACACGTATCACTCAACAACTCTCGCATGGGTCGCTCAAGTCACTCAAAGTGTTTAACGGGATATGTATTAAAACGCTCAATTCACAACATTGAAAGATATTACTCTAGGCTTGCAAATATATCACGTCGCAATCACTTAGTTAGAAGTCATGCACGAATCAAAGGGTCTTTTATCAACGGTTGTAATGGGGCTCGGGTTAAAGAGGTATGTCATATAGGATAAGTGAGCTAAAAGAATCAAGCATATTAATCACTGGATCGCTCTTCTCATATTCTTCTCACTTTGCTCACGCCGGTGCTTATTCATTTCTCATTTTTTTTTTCTTTTCGATTTTTTTTTTAATTTTTCGTCTAAGCCCTTCTTCTATTGTTTTCAGAATGAGAGATTATCGCAGGAAGGGTTCTTAGTAATCTCTTTTTTTTATATATATAGATACTATGCTCCTCTCCTTTCAATCCTTTTTAGGATGCTAGATTATCGAGGGAGGAGTTCATAGCTCTTTTTGTTTTTTTTGGACCAACGTAGCATTTCTCGCTCCTCTCCCACCAAACGATCAGTAAATAACACGTTGATACGGGTTGTAAGGCTAAGTATGAGGCTAACATGGCTTAATATCTAGGCTCCACAACAAAAAAAATAAGTCAAATAAGGCTCAAAGGGACTCACTAATTGATAAGCATGTAAGGCATGGAGATATTTAGGCCAGTGACTCAATCGCCCTTCTCATTTTCGCACATAAAGTCCACACATTGACATGCATAACAGAGCAAGTTCGAAAATATTCAGTCCATGTGTGATACTCATGAAAAACAAAATGAGCATGTAATGAGTTGCTCTAATAATCATTTCTGAAGGCTCAAAAACTCACATATGACGCTGGATTTGTGTATCATGATACGCATTATCTTCATAGAGCAATCAATGTAGCCAGACAGTCATACTAATATCAAAACACATAACATGTTAGACTTTCACATTCAACTCGCTGAATCATATCACGACACAAGAAAATTCTAAAAATTTTCCTCACAGACAGGAGTTTCACAGATGATCTCCCAATCGCAACTCTCATTGATCAAAAACATCGATACCTAAACATGTGAGCATATAATTCTAGCATGTGTCACCCCACCCCCAAACTAAATAGCACATTGTCCTCAATGTGTAGTAATTGAAGCAAAGAAAGAGTTTAAGAGACACTGCCCTGAATAATGTGTTGATCGATGTAGGTGGGACGTAAGAAGACTTTGGTTGCTCCACAGTAAACGAGCTACCTATTTGTGACGGACCACCCCCAAACTAGCTATGATCATGTAGTGAAACATGACTAAACAAACATCGTGATAGTGAATTATAGATAATGAAAATAAAATAGGACTGAAATATAAAATACTAAATATGCATCGATAATACTTGAGTTGCCTCCCAAGAAGCGCTGTTTTTATAGTCGTTAGCTCGACTCTCCACCCGATCAAGGAGGATCAACATCTCGGTTTGCTTTGTGGTTCTAGAGGTCCTTCAGCTCGTTGGTATTCTCTCCAGACGAGGTGTCCCTGAAAGACATAGAACGACTAAAAGCAGCAGTGTTAGTAGTACTTGGTTCCTCAAGAATTACCGAGATTGTCTCTCCAATTCCCTTATCGTCGTATAATTTCAGCCGGTGCCCATTGACCTTGTGAGAATCCTTCCCGTTGATTAGGATTTGTACCGCTCCGGATGGGAAAACTTGCTCCACGACGTATGGCCCTACCCACTTACTTTTTAATTTTCCTGGAAATAGTCGCAGCCGTGAGTTGAATAACCGGACTTGATCTCCGACCTTGAACTCTCTTTTCTTTATTCTCTTACCATGCCATTTCTTCGTTCGCTCCTTATACAACTTCGCATTCTCGTATGCATTTTGGCGAAACTCTTCCATCTCGTTCAGCTGTAGCAACCTGTTTTTACCTGCCTCAAAAGAATCAAAATTAAGTTTCTTAACAGCCCAATATGCACGATGTTCTAGCTCAACGGGTAAATGGCATGCTTTCCGAAAAACTAGATGAAAAGGCGAAGTCCCTATGGGAGTTTTATATGCGGTACGATACGCCCAAAGTGTGTCATCTAAATTCAACGACCAATCTTTCCTTGAGGCGTTCACCGTCTTTTCCAAGATCTGCTTCAGCTCCCAATTCGAAACTTCTACCTGCCCACTCGTCTGAGGATGGTAAGGAGTAGAAACTTTATGCTTCACACCATACTTAGACAACAAATTAGCGAATAACTTATTACAAAAATGAGTATCACCGTCGCTAATTATCGCCCTAGGTGTACCAAAACGCGTAAAGACGTGCTTCTTAAGAAAACGAACAACTACACGTGCATCATTTGTCCTACATGCTTCAGCCTCTACCCACTTAGACACATAATCTACTGCAACAAGAATATACTTATTAGAGAAAGACGTAGGAAAAGGTCCCATAAAATCAATACCCCGCACATCAAAGAGCTCGATTTCTAGCATGATATTCAGTGGCATTTCATGTTTTCTAGATATAGCACCCGTACGCTGACAATGATCACATGAAGCCACATAAGCATGAGCATCTTTGAATAGACTAGGCCAAAATAAACCTGATTGTAAAACTTTAAATGCAGTCCTCGTGGGCCCATGATGTCCACCCGTCACACCAGAGTGACAATGAAATAGAACAGAATTTACCTCTTCGGCGGGAATACATTGCCGGATTACCTGGTCAGAACAGATCTTGAATAGGAATGGATCGTCCCATAGATAATGCCTCGCATCAGAAAGAAATTTCTTTTTCTGATGAAAAGTTAAGCCTGATGGGATTTCACCTGTAGCAACATAATTCGCAAAATCCGCATACCAAGGTAATGATGTATCAAGTAAAGCATATAACTGTTCATCAGGAAAGCATTCATCGATAGGTAAATTCCTATTCTGCTCTTGTGAATTGTCTAGCCTATATAAATGATCAGCTGTCACATTCTCAACACCCTTCTTATCACGAATTTCTAAGTCATACTCTTGCAGCAGTAAAATCCAACGAATCAACCTAGGCTTAGCATCTTTCTTAGCAAACAAGTGTCTAAGTGCAACATGATCAGTGTACACAATAACTTTATTCAACACAAGATAAGAATGGAATTTGTCTACCGTAAATACCACAGCCAGCAACTCTTTCTCGGTAGTAGCATAGTTCCTCTGTGCATCGTCTAAAGTCTTGCTGGCGTAGTAAATCGTCTGAAATATCTTATTCTTACGCTGTCCCAACACAGCTCTTACAGCGCTGTCGCTGGCGTCACACATCAAAATGAATGGTAGAGTCCAATCTGGTGCAACTATCACTGGGGCTGTGGTGAGTTTCTCCTTTAAAGCTCGAAAGGCCTGCAGACGAACTTCAGTGAAGTCAAAAACAACATCTTTAATAAGTAAATTAGATAGAGGCTTAGCTATTTTTGAAAAATCTTTTAGGAAGCATCGATAGAATCCTGCATGACCCAAAAAGCAATAAAACTCATGCCCAGTTAATCTTTCTAACATCTGATCAATAAAGGGAAGCGGGAAATGATCTTTACGCGTGGCATCATTCAATTTCCTATAATCTATCCAAACACGCCATCCAGTAACTGTCCTAGTCGGGATCAATTCATTAGAAGCATTTTTTATAACAGTCATACCTCCCTTTTTTGGGACTACCTGTGTCGGACTAACCCACGCGCTATCGGAGATAGGATAAATAATATATGCGTCCAAAAGCTTGATTACCTCCTTCTTCACAACTTCTTGCATTGTTGGGTTCAAGCGCCTCTATGGTTGTACGACTGGCTTGTACGAATCCTCCATCAAAATCTTGTGCATGCAAACTGTCGGGCTTATTCCTTTGATATCGGCCACCTTCCACGCGAATGCCCGCTTGTGTTCCTTTAGCACCTTAATAGTTTCTCCTCCATGAGACCTGTCAATGAAGAAAAAATAATCACAGGTAACGTATCGGAGGTGCCAAGGTAAACATACTTAAGATGACTAGGTAAAGGCTTAAGGTCTAAGGTCGGAGGGTCTTCGATTGATGGTCGTGGCTGCTGTCCTAACGGTCGATCGAGCGGCTCAACTCTTGGTCTGGCTGATCTTCGATGAGGTGGGTTTTCTTCTAGGCTTGCCACGGTATAATCTAAATCAGCTTGATTCTCGATATCCTCTCCTGCTAGATATGCTTCCAACTCATCCTTATTCCTGAAAATGCTGAAATACTCGAAAGCACACAAGTCAATACTATCAACAAAGGAACATGAATTGTCATCCGTAGGGTGTTTCATGGCATTGTATACATCAAACTCTACCTTCTCATCCCCCACTTGTAGGATGAGCTTACCATTACCAACGTCGATTAGAGCTCTTGCCGTGTTGAGAAACGGCCTACCAAGTATCAACGGCATGTCGGTGTCTTCTTCCATGTCTAAGACCACGAAATCTGCGGGAAAGTAGTGTTCTCCCACCTTCACTAGCACATTTTCTATGATTCCTCTTGGATATGTGATCGATCTGTCCGCCAGCTGAAGAATCGTAGATGTGGGCTTCGGCTCACCAACTCCTAGTTTCCTAAGAAGAGAGAAAGGCAGCAAGTTAATGCTCGCACCCAGATCACAAAAACATTAGTAAATGAGAGTGAGCCTATAGAACAAGGGATAGAGAAACTCCCCCTGTCTTTGATCTTCGGTCGTAGCTTTCTTTGTAGTACGGCCGAGCATTCTTCATTTAGGGCTATCGTACCATGTTCTTCTAGCTTATTTCTATTTGAGAGTATGTCCTTCATGAACTTGGCATACTTCGGGATCTGCAGAAGAGCTTACAAAAGGGAATATTAATCTCGAGCTTTCTAAATATATCGATAAAACGTTCAGAATGCTTATCCTGTTTTCCCTTTCGTAGTGCTGCGGGAAACGGAGGTCGAATCTTAATCGGCGGTGGTGGCTCAGGTTTCGTTTCCTCCTCTGAAAAATTTGCGTCCTGACCTTGTTCACGGCCGTGACTACTCCAAGGTTCACGGCCGTGAACGTCCCTGCTCGTGGTCATGACTGTGCCCTGGTCGATCTCTTTCTTGCTTTCTTCTTCCGTTTTCTGAGTCTTCGGGACTGATTCTAGTGTCTTCCCACTCCTCAGTTGAATGGCCTTTGCAAACTCTTTCGGGTTTCTCTCGGTGTCGCTCGGTAATGTTCCTTGCTTGCGCTCTGACATGGAATTCATCAATTGTTCCATCGTGGCGGCCAAGTTTTGCACCGTATTCTCGATCTTGCTAAGTCGCTCATCGGTCTTTCAATTCTGATCGCCTTGATAGCCCGTCATTTTCTCGAACGCCATCTCCCATTCTGGTTTTTGCTTCGGTGGTGGCGCATCTTGTTGGTTTTGGAATCCCAACGGCTTCTGATATGGAAGTCGTTCTTGCTGATGTTGGGCCTCCGAGGGTTTCAAATAATGCGAATTTGCATATGATAAATTCGGATGGCCGATCCAACTTGGATCATATGTATTTTAGTAGAAGTTCATTTGCCTTGACTGGATTTGATTCACCTCGTCGGGACTTTTGGCTTGCATCTCGTCTAGTCTCCGATGTATGGCCTCAAATTGCGCCTCCATTGAGGTGCTTATCTCGTGGACGCCCGCTGCCCTTCGATCTAAGTCTTGAACAGTGTACCTCGCTGGGTAGGCCGCGATCCTCTCGATGGCTGCAAGTGTGTCCGCGTCATCGAGCTCCATGAAGTTCGTATTGCACCCTCCGTCGACAATGCGCTTGTTCTGCGTGCTAAGCCCCAAGAAGAAGGATTGTATCTGGACGATCAGTGGTATGAAATGATTCGGGCATTGTCTGAGGAGCCTCTTATATCGACTCAATGCATCGCTCAACGTCTCGCCCCCTTCTTGTTTGAAATTCACCAGCTCGCTCCTTATCTCACTAGTCCTCGAGAGTGGGTAGTACTTGCCTAGGAAACACTCGACCATCTGCTCCCAGCTTTCGATCAATCATGTGGCAGCGACGAGAACCATTCCGATGCTTTTCCTATAAGAGAGAAAGGAAAGAATGTAAGTCTAATTACCTCAGTAGAAACCCCCGAGTACTTGATCGTTCTGCAAATTTGCTGAAATTTGGTAATGTGGGCATTGGCGTCTTCATTAGCTAGCCCATGGAATTGTACCACCCCTGTCACCATATGCAAGGTCACCAGCTTGATCTCGAATTGATTGTTAGGCCCTTCGGGAATCACTATCGGGTCATTATCATCAAAGGGGCCTGGAAGGGCTCGGCTTAGTAGAGTAGGTCGTGGAGCAATGATCTCTTGGTGTTGCTCTTCTTGATTTTGGTTCTCCATCCTTTGTCTACGAATTCGATTATTGCGTCGCAACGTAGCTTCAATTTCTGCGTCAAATAGTAGTGGTTCCTTATTCGAGCTTCGTGTCATGCACAAACGAGAATCTCTGCCAAAGATGATGAATTAACGTAAGTGAAAACGTTAATAAAATAATAATGACGAAAATAAATAGATAGATAAATAAATAAGATCTAAACTAAAATCTAGAATAAACCCTAGAATTAATGATACCGATGTCCCCGGCAACGGCGCCAAAAACTTGACACACTCGAATACTAGCAAGTGTACTAGGTCGTGCAAGTAGTAAAACGGACGAAGTCCGAGTATCGATCCACGTAGACAGCTCGATAGATTCTATGAAAATATTCCTAACCCTAATTTAGACTAAAAGATGTTTTTGTGATTTTCATAAAGATTTGATTAACGATGAATTAAAATAGAGTGCAAATAAGAAAACAATAGCAATTAAAGATAACGAAAACGTGATCAAGACACATGCTTAGCACAAATTACTCCTACGTCGTCATGCAATCGATTCTATCTAATCATCATGAATCCAAGTCAAGGTAGAATTTCCTAGAATAATCGTTACCCGTTTGTCCCGCAATAGCGATCCTATGTAAAAGAGAACCAATCCCTATATGTCTATATGACTGTAGTTTCTACGCATGCATTCAATCTATATGAAATTCCTCTAGTTTAAACGCTTTCGGCGCCTAAGATCTCGGAAACCACACATACGAATCCGAATTCCATATCTAGTCGGTTTTACGAGTGGTGTTCGATGCTTATTGTTCTAATCGGTCTAATCACTTTGTTCGTCTCATAAACCAATCAGAGATCATGCATATGTTGATCAGGCACACGCAAGTATTAAAATCAAGTAAAGAACACATAACATGACTCATGTGATTAAATAAAATACGAATAGCATTAAAACGAAGTCATAATTCGGCCTAACACGGCCTTAATCACAAAAGGAATCAAGCTAGCATCCTAAAGAACGAAATCAACAAAGTTTCAGAGGAAAACATTGCTAAAAACGTCTAAAGAAAGATAGAAATTCCTCCCTCACGGTGCTCGAAGTGTCACGCGTCTCCTCGGTGTCTCCCGCCGTGTTTATCGGTGGAGAAACGCCTTGGTAGACCCTCGGATCGTGCTCTTAGCTTTATCTCCTTCTCTTGGTCGTCAAAAATCTGTCTTTTCTGTGTATTTTCGTCCCTTTTATGGTTAGGATTCAAAAGATATCGAATCCCCCCTATTTTGGGACAAGATTCGCTAAGATTTGGCTTAAGTCGGTGCATTCACGGCCTCAGACATGACCCTTCACGGCCGTGACAGTGTCGCGGATTCTGGATTTTTATTTCTCTAAGTGTCATTCACGGCCGTGATACCTTCTGCACGTGGTCGTGAATAGTTTCTGCGAGGTCTCAATCCTTCCCTTCTGGTGTTCACGGCCGTGACACTTTCTGCACGTGGCCGTGAACAGTTTCTGCAAGCTCCTTTGATCTTCCTCTCAGCATTCATGGCCGTGACACTCTCTGCACGTGGCCGTGAATGATTTCTGCAAGACATTAACTCTTCTGCCTTGTATGTTCACGGCCGTGACACCTCCTGCACGTGGGCATGACTGGGTGTTCATGGCCGTGACACCTCCTGCATGTGGCCATGAACAACTTCTGCGAGGACTTTTACACTTCAATCTTCATTCACAGCCGTGACACCTGCTGCACGTGGCCGTGAATGGTCTATTTTTGGTTCCTTTTCACCTTAATACCTTTAAAACATAAAAATAACGTAAAGTAATGGTATTCAAATGTATTTTAAGCACAAAATGATCTAAAACTATAAGTTTAGGGGCATAAAACACATGTAAAATCCTAACTTATCAACAAGCAAACATGATGCTCGGTTTCATTTTATTAGAGAGCACGTGAAAAATGAAGCAGTGAAGATGGTACATGTTGTCAGTCTGGACCAAATTGCAGATATTTTCACAATGGCATTACCGACAGGCACATTCGAAAATTTGAAACAGATGCTCGAGATGAAAGATCGGAAGGCATTGAACTTTATGGAGGAATTTATTGAATAATCTCAAGCCACAAAAGAAAAAGAAAGAGAAGAAGAAGAGAGACTCGAGCCAAAACAAAGCAGCAGCTAATAAGATTGAAACAAGCTACCGAAGAAAGTTAAAGATATGAGAAAGCATCAAAGCTATAGCCGTATGAAGAGATCACATGATATAACATTTAATTCCTAGATTTCCTTGGCCAATAGAAAAACACGCTAGACAACATGTACTATATTTATATATATGGGTGTGTGTGTGTGTGCATAGATGTATGTGGGTGTTAAAAAGGGAGCAAGATACTATTTTTAATCTCTTCTCCCTTTGTATTCTTAAGCGTGAGCAAGAGAGCAGGCCTATGTAAGATCCCGACCGTTCCTACGAAGCCTTGATCGGAGCTTACGCTGCTATCCGCACTAAAACAGCGAATATCATCGATTGTTTTTGGTATTTTTTGTGTAATAGAAGGATCGACGGACGATCGAGCGAGAAGATAGAACAAGATTAGAGACAGAGATTCAGAAGGGATGAAGATACAGAGAGATTGCGAGAAAGATGGAGAAGAGAGAGATAGGTTAGATGAATAATAGAATTGTACTCATTTTTTGGTTAATCCTTCGATACACCAACTTGCAGAATATAAATGCTAACTTAATAATGGGCCAGACAATTATTAATCTAATATATGAATATTGATGATAAAATGGGCCAAGCCCAATATCGTATTCTCTTCTCTTCATATGATGGATCTAATATTACATTACCCCTCGGTTGAAGACATCCTCGTCCTCGAGGATGTGAGAGCAAACTCCCGACCGACATAGTGAGGATAATGTCCACAACACCACGGACACCTGTTGTTGTCGGTGCACCTTTTCCACGATCGAAAGGAAAAAGTGCACTCTTACGTACTATTCTTTCTACTTCCTTCTTCCCATGGGTCTGATATTCATTCTAATGTTCTCGGACCAATTCACGAGTCTTTCATAGAATTGTGATGCAGTGCTTTCTTGTATTAAAAGTTGAGAAGTAGAACGACAGCATGTCTGGCCATTTGTCCAACAGCAACGAAAGAGAGTCCAGTCCAGTCCAGTCAGCAGCTTTATCAACATCCACGTCATCAAATAGCTGCTGGCTTCATTGTCTGAGCAGCAACAATCATCACTTTGCTCCCAGTAACACAACACTACTTCCTGTCAAAATGATGAGAGCCCCAAGTGGAAGGCTAACCTCTAGACCAAACAGCAGCCAAAACCAAGCACGTGATCAATGCTGACTCGAATAATTTTAGTATTGCAGTGCAACCAGCTGCTAGAGCATGAGCAACCATCCATGTCTCCATTAACAGACTATAATTCCATGGGATAATCAAGCTAACAACTTCGATGGATTCTTTTAAAATATGGCGCTTAAGTGTTTCCAGCGGTAGCAAGACATGAACCTCATACTTTGAACCCAATGCTTTTTCCATTTTAGTAAAATATTCAAAATTTCCAGCAGCAGCATCCATACATACCCCAAGGAGCTTCATCTATTGGTTTCCCAAAATTAATGGCTTCGAGCTTTGCCAATTCGTCTTTCCTTTCTGTAATGCTTGCAGCAGCACGTACTTCGGACCACTCCTTGTCACCATTTCGGTAAATGTTTTTTCGATCAATACACCCTCGTCCTCGATCAAACGGCATGTTATGGATCCTTCCACCATGCAACGGCTCGATATACCAACGTCCTTGTACAACTATATGAACTACAGACCTTTCTCGAATGAAAGGTAGGCTACGATCCTCGCAAAAGTCTAACGGTTCGACATACCACCGTCCTCGATCGAACGGTACATGACCTCGAGCACTCACAACCGAGGTAAACCAACAATCAATTAACATCGAGTCATCAACCAATATTGACTGCATATGTCCCTTATCAACGAACACCGATGAATCCTTGTCCAACCACACCGATTTATCTACAGCCAACACATCTTCAATACCAAGCATCACCCACTCAACCTCAACAGATTCCGGCAAATACAAATCATTCAACACCAACGAACCCGCATCACCCAAAACCAACGAATCGTTAACAACCAAAGTCGAATTATCCTCAATTAAAATCAGTTCAACGTCAAATGATACATCATTTACCAACTCTGTAGCGTCAAATCTGTCGAGCATAGCTTCAGCGAATAAGTTCCACGCTGGAAGATTATCGTCGTCGCAGTACTCGTTATACCATTCGAGAGCCTTGCCTTCGACATAGATGTAGACGACCTTCGTTCGCTCCACATCACTAAGGGTGCTCAAACCATCGAACCATCTGTTGCATTCTTCCAACCAAGCTCGTTGTTCGGTTCCGTTGAAGAGGTGAGGCGCCTCAAACATAGGCAAAGGCATCGTTGTAATCAATAAATCGAGAATCGGAGCGCTCTGATACCACTTGTAAGATCCCGACAGTTTCTGTGGAAATCTCAAACTCGATTCTAGACACAAATAACCAATGTAACGTCGTAACAGAGAAGATAAAGAGATTGATTGAATGTTCGATCGTAACAAAGAATTAGAGAGACTGAGAGATGGTGAATTAGAGAAGATTAGTAGAGGTGAAGGACAGACGAGAGGAGTTGAGAGACAGAGAGAGGAGAGAACAGATGAATTAGGAAGATAGAATTGATACTCATTTTTTCTTAATTGTTCGATACTCAACTTACAGTATATTAATGCAAACTAGTAAATGGGCCAAAGGCCATAATGGATTAATTAAATCTATCATATGTATATTGCTAATAGAATGGGCCAAGCCCAATCCCGTGCAAGCCCAATACCTCTTCATTCAGATGGACATTGATTGATTTCAACCATTTGACCTCAGTGGTCGATAGATTATTCGGAGGAACCACATCCACCTCTACATACTTTTCCAACGACGCGAGGGGATCAACCTTGAGAGCATCTGTCTGGACAGACCCACAATCTACTTCAACCTTTCGTGTGAAGAGCCTAGGTGACTTTATTTCAGACGTAAAAATGTACTCGGGCACATCAATAACAACATGAACTTCATGCCCACTGAGGATGAGAAGGCGGACAACCTCAAGAATGCAAGTGGCACGACCAAATACAAGAGGCTTCTTTTCTAGATCTTGCCCCATTCGTGGATTGCTGATACAATGATGTAACTTTGACTTCATTCCCTTGACAACACGCGAATGAAGAGGTATTGGGCTTGATACAATGTCATGACCCGAATGAAGAGGTATTGGGCTTGCACGAGATTGGGCTTGGCCCATTCTATTAGCAATATACATATGATAGATTTAATTAATCCATTATGGCCTTTGGCCCATTTACTAGTTTGCATTAATATACTGTAAGTTGAGTATCGAACAATTAAGAAAAAATGAGTATCAATTCTATCTTCCTAATTCATCTGTTCTCTCCTCTCTCTGTCTCTCAACTCCTCTCGTCTGTCCTTCACCTCTACTAATCTTCTCTAATTCACCATCTCTCAGTCTCTCTAATTCTTTGTTACGATCGAACATTCAATCAATCTCTTTATCTTTTCTGTTATGACGTTACATTGGTTATTTGTGTCTAGAATCGAGTTTGAGATTTCCACAGAAAGTGTCGGGATCTTACAACATATTACACTGTGAGTGCAATAGAATAAAGAAAGTATTAATGAAAGCTAATTCTTCTTAGCCACACACATTTCACACTCACGAACAACAAACCGGAAATACTTCAAGTATCTCATACTCACAAGCACAAACCTATTCTGGTTCACTTGGGGTGTGTTTGGTTTATGGAAATTAGTAGGAAAAAGAAAATGAAATAGAAAAGGAAAACCAATTTTGATGTTTGCATGATTAGAGAAATAGATGAGGAAAAGAAAAGAAAAGAAAATTTAACTAAGTTTAAAGCTAAAACCATGGAAAATCAATTTCTTCACCAAATGGTGAGAAAAATTAAAGAAAAGCTAACAAAAACCATTTTCTCTTTAGTTTTCTTTTCTTCACCGCTTTCCTTGATCCAAACACTCCCATAGTCTTATACTCAACAAAACAACATTTCACTGGCCCAAACAAGACTATTAGTAGTAGTTCATTCTTTTTCTTCCTCATCTTTCGAGTTGATTGTCGAAAAATAATTGCTAAATGATCGCAATGAGGTGCATTCCGAGGCTCATCCTCCTTGGCTATCAACTACGGCAAGGTGGGTGACAACCTCGCTCTGCCTTTCCTCCATCATTACCTAATAAGATCCACTGGAGCCATACACGTCAAGCTCTACGACACGGGCCCGGGCGTCCTAAAATCCTTCGTCAGCACCGACCCGCAGCTCAACGTGAGCCACCCCCAATGAGTGGCTCGCCAAGGCGTGCAACGCCGCAGAAGCCCTCAATTCTCAGTCCAATCTCTCCAACAACCTCGTATGGGCCATGTAGAATATACATGCGGCCTTTCCACCTCTTTTATGTTGGATAATCTAAAAAAAAAAATAAAAATAAAAATAAAAAAATTTATCAGACAACGCATGGGCGCATACACGCGCAGCCCCCAAAGTCTTCTATATTTTCAACACGCATGGTAAGTGTTGTCTTATGTATAATATATTATATATCTATATCTATATATATGCATGAGAGATAGATAGTGAATGAGTGAAAAAAGTGAGATAGAAAGAGCAGTGGTGGTGAGTGGTGCGAGCGTGTAACAAAAGAGAGAAGAAAGAAGAGAGCGAGCGTGAGAGAAAGAAAGAGCGTGCGAGTGTGTAATATTGAAAGGAGAAGAAAAGCACTGTTAGATAATATTTTGTCCTCATCAGTATACGAAAGTTTCAAGCACATCAAATATTTTTTGTCCTTCGTATTGATGATCTTGCACTCGAAAATCAACAAATTTGTATCAGAGCCATGTCGTTCATCGCAGCAACCAGCGGTCTGTCCGTTCCGCGCCTCACCAAATCCAACTACGACAACTGGAGCATCCAGATGAAGGTGTTTCTCAGTGCTCGGGGTGTATGGGAAATTGTTCAAAACGGACATACCGAACCCGAAGATACGAAAGGATACACATAAGCCCAACGCAATGCATTGAAAGAATCTAGCGGACAAGACAGCGCCGTGCTCTCCATCATCCACCAATCTCTAGACGAGGCCGGTTTCGAAAGAATAGCCGGGGCGAAAACTTCGAAAGAAGCTTGGGAGGCATTGGAGAAAGCGTATAGAGGTGCCGATCGAGTAAAGCAAGTTCGGTTGCAGACTCTCCGTGGCGAATTCGAAATGACGAAAATGAAGGAAAGTGAAGGCGTGTCCGAATATATAACAAGGGTTCAAACCATCGTGAACCAGTTGAAGAGAAACGGCGAGGTCTGAACAGACGCCGGAGTTGTCGAAAAAATTCTATGCTCCCTCACGAACGATTACGAGAACGTGGTGTGCGCAATTGAAGAATCCAAAGACCTTGAGAAGATGACGGTCGATGAACTCTCCGGTTCGCTCGAAGCTCACGAGCAACGAAAGAAAAAGAAAAGGCAGGAGTCTCTGGACGAGGCCCTACAGACGAAATTGTCACTCAAAGAGGACAAGGCGTTGTATACGCACCACAGCCGATGACGAGGACGTGGCCAACGAGGACGAGGTTTCAGCCAAAATACGGGCCGAGGACGAGGATACCACCAAAAAAAAGAACACACCACCAACCAAAATTGGAGAGGACGAGGACGAGCCCGAGGATGAGGAGGTCGCTCAAATCGACCGAGCGTTGAATGTTACAACTGCGGAAAGTTCGGGTATTTTGCGAAAGACTGCTGTTCCGAAAAGAAATTAGAAGAAAATGCGAACCTAATCACACAAGAAGAGCCAAAAGACGAAGGCGTTCTCTTAATGGCGCTCGAAGATACAAATCCGGGCAGCGAAATGGTATGGTATCTTGACACCGGTGCCAGCAATCATATGAGCGGGCACAAACATCTCTTTACTGGTATGAAGAAGATCGAGGATGGACACGTGTCTTTTGGCGACGCGTCGAAGATAGAAGTCAAAGGCCGAGGGAAAATATGTTTCTCTCAAAAGGACGGCAAACAAGGATCGGTCGAGGATGTTTTCTTCGTACCAGATTTAAAGACCAACATCTTAAGCATGGGCCAATTCCTTGAAAAGGGATGTTCGGTGTTCATGAAGGACCGGTCACTACAACTACAAAACAAAGATGGCAGAATGATTGCACGAGTTGAGATGGAAATGAACCGAATGTTCAAACTCAACCTGAAGACGATTCAAGAAAAATGCTTGCAAGTTGACTCGGCAGACAAAGATCATTTGTGGCATATGCGTTTCGGACACTGTTAGGAA
The DNA here is from genome assembly GCA_028392965.1 of Lindernia subracemosa. Classification (NCBI taxonomy): domain Eukaryota; kingdom Viridiplantae; phylum Streptophyta; class Magnoliopsida; order Lamiales; family Linderniaceae; genus Vandellia; species Vandellia subracemosa. Next base: position 1,107,250 of record JAQPCC010000044.1, read on the forward strand.
TCCATTTCTAGTGCTCAAATGTCATGTTATCTTTGTCTAGGGACCAAATTGTAGTTTATGATAATATAGGGACTGATGTGTAATATACCAAAGTATGCTTTGGTATATATGGGGCAAGTGTGTGTATTTTACACAAAAACTTGAGATAACAAGCGAGACTTTCTCTCATCTAGAAAATCTCTCTCACCATTATAGTAGTCTAGGGTTCATTGTAGAGAGGGAGTTGGATTGCTTGTAGAGAAAGTCAAGTGATTAAATGAAGATTGATTGATTATCTCCTTCATGTCTTCCGCGCGTATCTAACAAGGTGAGTCAATCGATTTAATTCTCAAGTTCATCTTCGTTGGGTGTTTAATCTGGAACCTACAATTGGTATCAGAGCAGGCTTGTTAGTTGATTAGGTGTTGAATTTACATCGATTGTTTTAAATTGAGCTTAATTGCTGATTTTCGATTGATCGTTGGTTTGTCACTGTTGCATCCTAATTTGCCTGATTTCTGTGTTAATCCTGTGTTAATTCTGTTAATCGAGTGATAGGTAAGCTAAGTCGATACCTATTAGTCGATAATTGTGTACCGATTAAGCTGAAATTAGGATCTGAGAAATATCAGAACAGTTGGTGGTTTTCGCTACATGAACAGTGGTTTTCGCTACATGAACAGCTGTTTTCGCCACATGAACAGCTGTTTTCGCTATTAGAACAGCGGTTTTCGCTACTTGATCTAGTATTTGGTGTTAAATCAGTGTTTACCTCTGTTATTATTTGATTAATCTGATTTTACTTAACGGCGAAAACTTTAAAGTTCTCGCTGATAAGAATCACTTAGCGAAAACCTAAGCTTTTCGCCAGAATTAATAGCGAAAACCTAAAGCTTCTCGCTAATACTGTTCACGCGAGAAGTTTAACTTTTTAACACTCAGCGAAAATCTAAACTTTTCGCTAGAATTTTTAGCGAAAACCTCCTAAACTTTTCTCCACATACTGATTATCGTGATTAGCGAAAAGAGCTTTTCGCCACTTCTGTTAGCGAAAACCTTGAAACTTTTCGCAATTTACTGTTTGAGCGAAAACCTGAAACTTTTCGCCACTTCCTTTAGCGAAAACCTCAAAACATTTTGCTAAGAATACTGTTTCAGCGAAAAGTAAAGAACTTTTCGCCACTTCACATAGCGAAAACCTAAACTTTTTCGCCAGACACCTAGCGAAAACCTAAACTTTTCGCTACATATCTTAGCGAAAAGTTCATACCTAGCGAAAACAGTGGGCAGCGAAAACTTAAATCTTTTCACTATACTGTTTCAGCGAAAACCTCGAAAGTTTTCGCCACATACTGTTCACAAGTCCTAAAATTTTTATTTTTCACTTTGAGATTTTTTTTGTACGTGCTTTATATAGGTTCCTGGTTCATACGAAAAAAAAAGTTTCGTATAACGAAATTTTTTTTTGGACTGGTAAAATTTTTCGGTACAAAAATTATTCTCAGTACAAGTTTTTTTTTCTTTCTAAAATCGTTTTAAAAATATATATATATATATATATATATAATTTTGATACCTAAAACTTCCGAAAATTATTTCAATACAAAAATACAGCATAAGTTGACTAAAGTCAAAATAAAACAAAATAAGTTGACTCAATATCTTTTTAAATCAACGAAACAAGACGATCAATATAACATCCAACATATTTTGAATCAAAATTAAAATATCCAACATTCTATACCAATTATAATTTGAAAATTAAATTGGTTTGAACTGAAAAGATAAAAATGGATAATTACTTAAGCGAAAAATGATCTAGAGCTTAAAGAAATCCAACACAACCTAGATCTAATTGAAAAATTATTAAATAAAAAACCTCATAAGAAAAAGTCTTTACCTTCTTCATCTTCCTCAACAAGCTCAAAAACTTCAAGATCAAAACATAAGAGAATACAATCTGAAATTATAGAACCTAACAATTCTCATGAACAAAAGATTATAAAGAGCTAGAAGATAAACTCGCAAATAATGAGCGTATCCTAAGAAATCATTTATTAGAAGAAGATAATCTTAGGAGATGCTTAGATAGTGCAAATGAAAAAATAATGAGTTTAACAACTAAGACAGACTCACAAGAACCAAAAATATGTGAATTAAAAACTACTTTGTCTGCGTGCGAGGAAGAAAAACAAGGACTTTTACAAAAATTCTCATCCACAAACAATGAAAAGGAAATGGTCAATAAATTAGAAGCAAGGCTAGTTAATAACGAGCGTGTTCTAAGAAAACATTTAGAAATTGAAGCTAGTCTTGAATGTCAATTGACCAATGCTAAAGATGAGATTGTGAAATTAAAATTTAAGGCAGAAAATAATGAACCGAACATATCTGAATTAATAACAAACATAGCCGCCTATAAAGAAGATATTAAAAATCATCAAGCTCAGAATAAATGTCTTTCAGAAGAATGCAATAAATTACGCATTAAAAATAAAGAACTCGAAATACTTTTTGCAAAGAAAGAAACTGAGCTAAAATTGTCTCAAAATAAAACAAATGAGACAATGCCCATCAAAAAGGAACATTCTATACAAACTACAATACCCGAATTTAATTGTGATAATCCAGAAACTGAACGCAAAATTTCCGAGTTAAATTCTCTTCTGGAATCGCAGCGAGAAGGATTTCAAGCTAAAATTGATGAACTTCAAAAGGAGAATACATTTCTCAAAAATTCCTACAAAATAGGCGCAACCTCAACTTCTTACTCTGTTAAAAGCGAACCATTAAAAGACATATCTCCAAAACAGAATAAGAAAACACCACGAATGACTAAAGCTATCAAGAAAGAAAGAATTGAGGAAGATAAATCATTTTTTATCAAAACAAGCGAAAATGTTTCCTCCTCTATTTCTAAAAAGGTAATTTCTAAAGTCATTCAAAAGATAAAGAAAGAAAGAATAAAGAAAGAAGCTACAAATATTAAAACAGACAATTCTACATTCTTTACTAAAACTGAAATGTCCAAAAATAATAATTGTCTGAAAAATAAAAGTAGCTCATTTTATGAAAACACCTATGTGAATGATGTGATTCTTCCTAATAGGAAATACGACAATTCTATATTGAATGCTATTGATTCTATTAGTTCGTATTCCTATCTCAAGTACCCAGTCAAAGTCAAATCTGAAAAACATCTTCAACGACTGGCGAAAGAGAAAATTTTCTCAACTAACAATAGACACACATTCACCCGTGCTAAAAATGATAATTTCAGAACGGTACAAATTTGGAAACCTAAGCTAGAAATGGAAATAAGTAGTCCTAAACAAACGTGGATTCCTATGACTACTTTATCTAATAATTTTAATTCCAAATTTGAACTTTATGAGCTTTATAATATTACTGCTAATCAGGGAGGACCCGTCCAAAAATGGGTACCAAAGTCCCGCTAATTGATTTTGCAGGATCCCGATTATGTGTAGGTCCTCGGGTTGCTTCACACGCATAATCGGTATGAGCTGCAAGCAACCACCAATCCCCGACACTTGTGGTATTCGAGATTGCTCCACACTCGTGATCGGTATGAAATGTGAGCAATTATACTATATAAATAAGTATATTTTTAGATTTTGCACCATTTAAAAAAAAAAAAAAACAGTTTCCGCGAAAACATTTTCAGCGAAAAGTCTAGTGAAAAGTTTCACTGTTTAGCGAAAACTTTTACTTTTCGCCAACTCAGCAAATTTTTTTTTAGCGAAAATCGAAGCTTTTCGCCACATTGTTTTCAAAACTTCTCGCTGAAACTTTTCAGCGAAAACGTTATACTTTTCGCCACATGAAAGTTTTGTTTTGTTTTCGCTACATTTTCTTTTTTATATATATTAGGCCAGCGAAAAATATAAAAAAAAAAGAGGCCATATACATATATAAATATATATAGGCCTGAAAAAGAGATAAAAAAAAAAAAAAAAAAAAAGAAAAAATCTGAGCTTCATTTCTAAAAGAAGATGACTTGAATTTCATTGTCAAAATAGGTACATTACTGTCATAGATATTAGACTTCATCTTTAGTATTGAGTTTCAAAGGAAGTCTAATGTATCATTCTTAGTACCTAAAAAAAAAAAAAAAAAAAAAAAAAAGAATTTGTCTATGTCATCTTTACATTCTTTATATATTTAGATGGGGAGTGGATAGATAGATAGACAAGGTACCTGAACGTCAAAAAGAGCGTATTACCATGATTCTCATATAACAAGCGTATATGGTTTAGGGGGAGTAACACTTATGAGTGCAGAAGGCACATTTAAGGGGGAGTGTTACTTCATGTATAAAAGACGCTTGATTTTTGTAATATGCAATCCTCAAAGAGCGCATCTATTTAGGGGAGCAAGGGCATCATATTAGAAATAGTGCACCATTTTAGGGGGAGAGTTACCTAAAAAGGCGCAAGAGCTTCAAAGAGAGAATGCCCTGAAGATAAATTTCGTACTTTGACGGGGAGTGCTACCTCAACCCAAATAGCGCAACGACACAAAAAGAGGTGTTCACATACCTGTTCCCATGGTTCAGTTAATCCCACACTGTACCTATCCCAGGAACAACCCCGAGTGTATGTGAGGGTTTTTGAGCGAATAACGATATAATCTTTACACCTCAACCACAAACTATCCGGGCCATAACCATTATAGGTACATGATTGATTTTTCAGCTCCCGGGTAGAAGACGCCTCATCGGGTCCAAAGGCGCATGCACAACCCTTCCTAGCTACTCATTTGTCTCCCTAAAGACAAGTGTTTCAATATCTCACGGGGAACCGCATATGCTATCACCGTTTCACTTGGAAGCGGGAGATATTGAACTAAGTGGTCCACAGCCCCACACCACTGACTTCATTCTATGCACTTAACGTCTAGTGTGTCCCATAGCCTAAAAGGTTTTCTATTTTTTTAGGACACATACATTATTTTACACACACAAAGCAGGTCTATGTGACCTTGCCAGAACTTCTGTAGACACATTGTTTACAAATGTGATTCTATGATCAGAAGAAAGTCCTGCCGTTGCAATATTAAAACAACAACGGTAGCAGGCCATCTTCTGGAGCACGACTCTAGAACGATGTCAACGGGTTGCCTATGTGGCCCCGTAGTCCCTTCAAATGCAAGTCTTTGTGACTTTGCATCAACGACCAAGAGTGACATCTAGGGATGTCTCACGATGATTGGTCGTCGGTCCCGTTTTCAGGTTACTTCATCCGCACTTCAACGTCAACACGCTCCGCGCTTACACTAGGAATCACCTTGATCCGAAGACATGACGATACAATTGAATCGCCATGAGGGGGAGAAGTATCTCAAGGAGGCAAAGCACGTGACATCATTAAAGAAGCCAAGCTTACAACGCACGTGCTGAACCACAACAAACACGACCTCTCTCCATGGCACGAGAATAAACGAAGAGTCAATGTCCTTAGATCTACACAACTCTGATCTATGCAAGAAGGTGATAAAAAAAAAAATTCAAGGTTGCAAAGAAGAAAAAGGGGGAGCATGTACATAGGGGGAGAAAGAAGATTCTCCAGAAGCCCTCAACCTTTTCTTCAAGCAGCAACGAAGAACGTGTCTAATCCACAATTGAACACAAAGGGAGAGATTGTTAGGAATCCATTCTTGTGTTCAATCGATGATGAAGACTGAAGATCATTAGAGACAAAGACTATTGGCGCTCCAATGACATTTGAACACTAAGGGGGAGATTGTTAGGAATCCATTTCTAGTGCTCAAATGTCATGTTATCTTTGTCTAGGGACCAAATTGTAGTTTATGATAATATAGGGATTGATGTGTAATATACCAAAGTATGCTTTGGTATATATAGGGCAAGTGTGTGTATTTTACACAAAAACTTGAGATACCAAGCGAGACTTTCTCTCATCTAGAAAATCTCTCTCACCATTATAGTAGTCTAGGGTTCATTGTAGAGAGGGAGTTGGATTGCTTGTAGAGAAAGTCAAGTGATTAAATGAAGATTGATTGATTATCTCCTTCATGTCTTCCGCGCGTATCTAACAAGGTGAGTCAATCGATTTAATTCTCAAGTTCATCTTCGTTGGGTGTTTAATCTGGAACCTACAGACACTTACACTACGGAGGCCTGAAAGAGCTCTCCAAGAAGGGCATGGTGCATGGAATGCCGATGATAGAAGGAGAAAAGAAGCTTTGTGAAAGCTGCGTGATTGGGAAACACTCGAGGACGACATTTCAAAAGCAGGCCGAATTTTGCGCACGTAAACCGCTCGAGCTCATCCACACAGATATATGCGGACCGATCACACCGGCGTCTTTCAGTGGAAAGAGATACTTCATCACTTTCATCGACGACTACTCGAGAAAGACTTGGGTGTATTTCTTGAAAGAAAAATCAGAAGCACTGGAGACGTTTAAGAGATTCAAGACAATGTTCGAGAAGGCGACAAGCTTGAACATCAAAGCGCTCCGATCAGATAGAGCTGGAGAATACACGTCGGGTGCTTTTGTGACCTTCTGCGAGGAACAAGGCATCAGGAGGTTCCTCACCGCACCGTATTCGCCACAATAAAATGGCGTGGCCAAAAGGAAGAATCGAACTATACTCGACATGGTTCGATCGATGTTGAAAAGCAAGGAGATGCCAAAGGAGTTCTGGGCTGAGGCGGTACATTGTGTTGTGTACATTCAGAACCGATGTCCACATCACAAACTCGGGAGTCAAACACCACAAGAAGCATGGAGTGGCCAGAAACCGACCGTAGGACACTTCAAAATATTTGGAAGTGTAGCGTATTCACACGTGCTTGATCAGAAAAGAACCAAGCTCGACGACAAAAGCAGAAAGCTCGTGTTCATTGGGTACGATGAAAAGACGAAGGCGTACTGACTGTTCGATCCAATAGATAAGAAGGTGACAGTGAGTCGAGATGTTCGTGTAGACGAAGAAAGTTCGTGGGACTGGAAGAATGAAGGAAAAACAACGCAAGGAGAACCATTGAGCGTTGCACCAATACCTGTCTCGGTACCATCTCAAGAAAATATCGAGGACGAACCAAGACAACCAAGGATGCGAAGTTTGCAAGACCTGTATGAAGCAACCGAAGAGTTGAACGCTCAAGGAAAAATCGAATGTTACAAGGCAAGACTAGTCGCGAAGTGCTACCGACAACGAGCGGGAATTGACTATGATGAAGTTTTTGCTCCCGTTGCAAGAATGGAGACGATTCGTTTGCTCCTGGCGCAAGCTGCACAACTCAACTGGCCGATCTATCAGATGGACGTGAAGTCTGCATTTCTGAACGGGGAGCTTGAAGAAGAAGTCTACGTTGAACAACCCCCGGGATATTCAAAAGCAGGAGAAGAAGGCAAAGTGTTGAAGTTAAAGAAAGCGCTCTACGGGCTAGAACAAGCGCCTCGAGCATGGAACACCCGGATCGATGGATACGTCAAAAGCAATAAATTCGAGCAATGTCCGTTCGAGCATGCATTGTACGTCAAAAGAGAAGGAGCGGAAATTATCATCGTCGCTCTCTACGTCGATGATCTTATTTTCATGGGGAGCAATGAGAAGATAATCACAGACTTCAAGACGGCGATGACGAAGGAGTTCGAGATGACAGACTTGGGTCTGATGAAGTACTTTCTCGGTCTCGAAGTCGATTAAAGAAGCACCGGAATATTCGTGTCACAAGAAGCATATGCGAAGGACATATTGAAGAAGAACAAAATGGAGGAAAGCAAACCTGTGGCAACACCGATGGAACTTGGTACAAAATTATCCAGGTTTGAGGGAGGAGAAGCAGTAAGCGCAACCGGATATCAAAGTCTCGTGGGAAGCCTGCGATACTTGACTTGCACGAGACCCGACATTGCTTACAGCGTTGGAGTCGTTAGTCGCTACATGGAAGAACCAAGACAGTCGCATCTCAAAGCAATCAAGAGGATTCTACGTTACATCCTAGGAACTCAATCACTCGGACTATTTTATTCTAAGACGATTGAATGCAAACTGCTCGGATATTCGGACAATGATTGGTGTGGAGATATCGATGATAGGAAAAGTATGGGCGGCTATGTATTTTTTCTAGGAGACACTGCATTCACGTGGTTATCAAAGAAGCAGCCGATCGTGACTCTATCAACCTGTGAAGCGGAGTATGTAGCAGCATCGTGGTGCGTTTGTCACGCAATCTGGCTGAGAAACTTATTGCTCGAGTTGAATCTTCAACAAGTTGAACCAACCGAAATTCGAGTAGACAACAAGTCAGCGATCGAGTTGGCGAAAAATCCAGTTCATCACGAGAGAAGCAAACATATTGATACTCGGTATCATTTTATCAGAGAGCACATTAAAAACGGAGAAGTGAAGATGGTGCACGTTGCGAGTCTGGACCAAGTTGCAGATATTTTCATGAAGCCGTTATCGACAAATACGTTCGAAACTTTTAAGAGGATGCTCGGAATGAAAGATCGGAAGGCATTGAGATTAAGGGAGGAATTTGTTGGATAATCTCAAAAAAAAAAAAAATTATCAAACAACGCATGGGCTGCGCATACACGCGCAGCCCCCAAAGTCTTCTATATTTTCAACACGCATGGTAAGTGTTGTCTTATGTATAATATATTATATATCTATTCTATATATATGCATGAGAGATAGATAGTGAATGAGTGAAAAAAGTGAGATAGAAAGAGCAGTGGTGGTGAGTGGTGCGAGCGTGTAACAAAAGAGAGAGGAAAGAAGAGAGCGAGCGTGAGAGAAAGAAAGAGCGTGCGATTGTGTAATATTGAAAGGAGAAGAAAAGCACTGTTAGATAATATTTTGTCCTCATCAGTATACGAAAGTTTCAAGCACATCAAATATTTTTTGTCCCTCGTATTGACGATCTTGCACTCGAAAATCAACATTTTAGACCTCCCCATGCTTGTGTTTTTTCCCTTTGAAATTGTTGGCCTTTGGTGTGTGTGTTCTTTTGTCTCTTTCTTCATTATATAATTTACTTTTAGCAGATTATTGATTCCTTCTTTTTTAGTTAGAGAAAGTTTAATCGAATCTCATTCATTTTCAGAATCAGTAGTGTGAATTGATTAAAAAAATCTGCACGAGTATGACGTGAGATCTCTTATTAATATGCATTAGCAGCTCTTCTTATGCATTTTACATTTGCTTCTTATGATTATCATTCATAATAGTTTCTCAGTATCTCGATGATCGATCAAGCAGTAGATCGCTTTTTAAGGGAGCTCCATGGATTTGTGGGGAAACTTGGACAAACAGTTGCTGCTATCTCAGTCATCTTCTTCTCTAAATCGTCGGCATTACTTGCGCCAGAAGCATTATTACATATGTTCGCAAAAGCCCTCGTGTGTTTGAGTCCATAGTGTGATAAAGATCCACAATGCGCCTCAAACGTCCTCACCTGTGAGTACGCATATACCATTGTCAATTATGACGATGCATTATCATTGTACGCATACATACAAAATGCGGTCGAACGCGGTTATTACCAGAGATCTGAGGCAATCCCAGTCATCCACCAGAGGTTGACCAGATGGCCTGATGGTATTAAGAATTTGTTCGTCCTTGAAAATGAGTTCAACGATTCGCTTAATACTTTTGTCGATATGAACTCGATGTTCCATGATCTCAGCGAGCTGCTTTTGAGCTTCGACCTTTTTGCTAGAACCTTGAGGTGCCCTAATAAACTGCATTAAATGATTAATTAACACACTAGATATGTTTATAAACACACAGATATCATAAATTTAATATCAATTCTTGTACTTATTACTACCTTCTCCCAGAAATGGACAATATCTGCATCACGTTGGCTAACAGTGCTTGGAAACGATGCTGACATCTCATCAGTGGTAATACCATCGTCTTCATATTCAGCACTTGAACCCATGAACTCCGCAAGTTTCTCCTTACTCATCTTCAAATCTCCGAACCTCATTACATGGGACCCGCCGAGTGTACTTCCACTAGCAGTTCGGTTCTTAACCTGCAGAAATAATATGAAAAAAATCACAATATATATATATATATATATATATAAATACATATATTGATACGAACAAAAACAATGCTAATAGTTACCCGATTATACTGTCTCTTCAATGTCTCCACCCGATGATTGTGTTTATCGCTGCTCATCGCATGGTAATAGCGGAATAAATAATCAGATCCATTTCTTTATGAACTTAACTGAATGTTTTAGCAGCAAAGTATGATGATGATTTACTAATAATAGTAACTTAATAAAACATATATACCTGTCTTCTAACCACGAGATGCTAAACATATCGCCTAAGCAGGTATCATATTCGCTAGGGGCGGGATTAGGGTCAACTCCAGGGCAATAAGTTGCATAGCTATCCTCGTCAGCATTCGAAGCAGTTGTTGCGTATATGTTCATGTCTTTCGAAAGTAGCCCTTGGAATATACTTCCAGATTCACAAGATTCAACATAAAATACCTGCACAAGATCATATAAAGATTATATGATCGAGCTTCACATATGTATAATATACACACACGTATATATATAGGGCGTTGTATGTGTCATAAGAGGTGTTGAATATCCTTTCAAAGTACCATTTTCTTGTATTTCCCAGAAGCGTGCTTCTTTTTTAGAACAGCGTTAAGGTTGTCGGCGAAGAGAAGATCATTAAGCATTCCTGTTACTCAATTAGATTCCAAATCAATTTAGTTCGAAAATGGATCATATGCAGCAGCTACTACTAAGCTTTGTCATGTAATAAATAAAAAATAAAAAAAAGCAGTATGTATGCAATAGGAAGACGAACCTAGAACCCCAGGACCACCGTGATCGGCGTAATAAACAAATATATGATCGTTCGGACCACTGTCAACAACTTTCCCGCTGCCACCTCTGACTGCACTCTTATTGCCAAGGAGAACCGCGAAAAAGTTGTCTACGGTGACTTCATCTCTTGTATAATCCTACATGCATGGGTATCGCATTGGGTGAGCTAAAATCCAAGGAACTAATAAAACCTAGATATCTTAGAATCGGCCTATCTAAATTTTGCTAAATATATGAGTGATAAATATTAAAAAGGTAATACCTTTGGGACTCCCTCGTACACATCTTTACCCTTGGGCTTGTTGATTATTACTCCGGGCCGAGGATTATCCTCATGGTAAGCGATGTCGTCGTACATGAAAACCACGATGTTTTCGTCTTTGAGACCACCTTTCTTGAGGAGTTGATATGCATGGCATACATCAGCCTATACTTATGCAATAATAATATTGATTACATCACCATTAACGTTAAAGATATATGCAGGCAGGCCATTGAAATACAATACGACAGTATTTATTAAACTTAATGAAGGTCGTCGTGAAATAATAATTAAGGTAAAACTATTACCTGGTGACGGTAGTTGAAATAGTCGTTAGAGCCCGCAACTAAAACAGCCCACTTAGTACTCTCATGGTGATGATGTGTTTTGATTGAATTATGGCCGTTGATGAGCTTCATGTTTATGCAGAGTGCGATGAGAAAGCATGTAGTTGAGAAGCCGTGATGCGCCATTCGAGTCATATGTTAACAGGCTTTTTATTATTGTAATTAAAAATATAGAAATGCCAATTTTTTTATTTTTATTTTTTAATTGAAGTATAATATTAATGTGAATGTTGTGTGGGTTTCTTCGAAGTTTGGGTTGAGGAGGTATATATATAGAGAGAGGTTAGTTGCTCATCAGTTTTTGTTATATTATTATTTATATTTAGGAATAGTTACGGAAAGAAAGTGAAAGCCCGCCAACCGCTTCGATTTGCGTCTGAAAAGAATTTTGAACTCATATATAATAATACCAAATTATATTTTCAAACGTAGAATATTTGATCCTTTGAAGTATAATATACTATGCATTTATAGAAAAACAAATTGATGTTATAATCATGCGAGACGAATTTATTCATACCCCATTGTGAAATTATATCATAAAATATCAACGTTTATTCTGTGTGAAATCTGAATATTGGAATATAAATACAAGCATTATTCATTTTATTATCGATCTTGTTCTTGATGTGCTTCTACCAAAAGACTATACGTGCGCACATTACATTATGTTTCCCCATAATCAATAAATTGTATGTTTAGTCCTCAAACATCACTCATGGTATTATACATTTGGGTAACTCAATTGAATATACCGATTTTCAATTTTAATTCATTATATTTAATAATTATAAAAATAGATTTCTATGTTCATATATTACAATAAATTTTCGACTTTCATCATGTTCCTACCAGAAATCCTACTTGGCAATATTTCAGATCAGCAGTCAAAGTGGATAGAAAGTATTCCACATTCGCCACTATGTAGGAATTCTCATTTAATTTTTCGGAAAAATTATAGCAGATCCAAATATAGTCAGCCAAAATAAAAGATCATATATATTGTGATCCAAATTTATAATTTATCATATGCATATTTATTAATAGAATTTAACTGCTGATACTCCATGATTGTAATCGTACTGTGGTAGAGAGGTGATGGCTTATTATGGGTTACTATATACAATCTGCGTTAAGAGAAATATATATATATATATATATAATTGTATATGAAAGTATGACCGAAATGGTTCACTCACATTGCCTAAAATAACTGCATAATAAATATATAAATGAATCCTCGTTGCATGCAAGAAACAAATGAAAATAGCAAGTAGAATATATCCATTTATTCACATTGATGTATATGGAAAAGGAATATTAATTATTAATAGCATCAAGTAATAAAACCTCATATATCACTCTCACAGTTCGAATCGGCATATTGAAAAAAATTTTAAAACAGTCAATTTTTCAAACTGATCAACAAAATCATAAAAAGATTTAAATCATATCTCAATGTCGTGTGACAAAGAAATTAGTTATTTATTCAAGTGCATACAATTTCAAATTTATCTTCTACTCATATATTTACATCGACAAATACTTTCTTGAGTAACTTGTTTGTTATCTATCACAACACTAATGCCTTATCTGGGCTATCCACTCAAGCTAGTGGTTAATCTGTCACGCTCTGTTATTACATAATGATAGATTAATTACCAATTATCCACTTTTGTAATTAAATGAAATAATATTTCCACCTTCACTGTAAAGTTGATTGTGTTCTACCATGCATATATGTTGTGAGTGGTGTGAGTAACAACGTACTCATCTCAGTTATTATTTAGGTACATAATTGTGATGTTACTAAACCTATTATTATTCAACGATTTATTGATTAAACTTGCTCCAACATAGTGGTGGATCTACAGTGTGAACTGGCCCCTGCGAAAATGTTCGACATTTTTAGTATTATTTATACTTTTATACTATTTATTAAGTGGGAGATGAGGATAAAAAGGCTCGGGATCCTCTATTCCACTTTTTGTATTACACTTCGTATTCCAATCTATGAATCCACTTCGTATTCCAACCTACGAAAATCGTTACACCTTCCCCCGCTCAGTGTTAAAACACCCGTACACATCATTACATCCATGAATATCATTACACCAGATGTTTAATAAGAAAAAAGATCAATACATATTTTAATATATAATACTGATTTTTTCTACACCAAACTAGAAAAATATATAATATTGACTTTTTTTTTATTTAAACAACTTGTGTAATGATATTCATGGGTGTAATGATGTGTATGGGTGTTTTAACACTAAGCGGGGGAAGGTGTAACGATTTTCGTAGGTTGGAATATGAAGTGGAATACAAAAAGTGGAATAGAGGATCCCAAACTAAACTGTCAATTTTAGTATGTAAACTTATTTGCAATTTTACTCTTTCATTTATAATTTATTTTAATTGGGTAATTACCATTTTAATCCTAAACTTATTTTTAACATAATTATATCCTTACAAATTATTTTTGTAAATATATCTTAAAAATAATATTTCATCTATTATACAATATAAATTACAAATAAAATATAAAGAAAATTATATATTTATATATTAAGCACACACATTGAGTGTGCAAAAAATACTAGTGTATACAATATTTAATCATTTTCGAATTTCATTGAACGGTGGCATATTGATTTCTATAAAACCGATTATATTTGATTTTATTGACTTAATTAACCCATTTGGGCCCAATGGCCCAATAACTCCACTTTATCCAACAACTGTAACATTCAAAATTCAAATTGGGCGAAATAGTGTGGCGATCTAGCTTATAACACGATTCACACCCGTGTTAAAAAATTATTTTCTAGCTACAATTGTACCTCAAGTTTTCATTGACATAAACAGTGAATGATTAAATAAAGTTCTAAATACTCATTCCTAATTGTAATTAGAGCTGGTTCGGTATGGTATGCCACCGAAACTGTGATATCGTATACCTTACCAAAATTTCGGTATTGAAAAATATCATATCGATTTCGTACCAAAATTTCGGTATATACATTTCGGTACGGTATAATACCTTAATTTCGTACGGTATCGATATCATACCATTTATATCAAACAGTCTTATAAACCAAAAAATTTTCGATTCATACATAACTACAAAAATATTTATATATTTTAACTAGACCTGGGTAACGGGGCGGTTCGGGCCGGTTCCACCGGTTTCGGTTCTGCCGGTTCGGGCTGGATACCGGTTCCGGTTCCAGCCCTATTTCACTGGAACCGGCCCGTAACCGGCTCGTGAACCGCGGTTCTTTAGCGGTTCTGGGCCGGTTCCCCGTTTTTTTTTAATGTTGAAAAATATATAAAACTTTTATTTTTTTAAATCTTGAAAAACATAAAAAGAATTCCGAAAATTTTATTAATAAGTTATAAAAATACAAAAAAATAAAAAGAAAAAAATACAAAACAATAAAAAAAAATTACATAGAAAAAAAAAACCTATTTAAAATAAACTAAATACTCTACATCTCTATTAACAAATACTATCGATTTCGCCTCTTCGTTGGACGAGTCGCTTGACACTTGGAACACGTCGATAGCATTCTCTCTCCGGTTTTCCGATTCTGCCGTAAACCAATCCTTCAAAAGCGTTAGCATCGAAAGGGATTCCGGTTTGAGGCTTGTGCGACTATCTCCAATAATTCGGTCGGAGGTGGAGAATGCGGACTCCGAAGCGACACTCGACGCTTGAACTTCTAGAAGATCTCGTGCGATTTTTGATAGCATCGGGTAAAGTGTTGTGTTCGCCTTCCACCACTCCAGAACTGTTAGGAATATTTTATTGTGTTCAATTAATTAGAATTATCTTTGTAGTTTATTTATAAAGATTATCATTATAAGAGGCTTAGTGTAATTGAGCTTTGTTAGGGGCCCAAGTATTATATACCAAAATGTGGTATAAATACTTGAACCCTAACACATAATAAAGTGTGTGTTGTGTGAAAATCATCTAGAGAGAGAGAGAAGTTCCCAACCTTCTCCAAGAACACACACACCCCACGTGAATCAATTCTTCCCATATTCAAACGTGGTTAAATCGTCCGTTAGTTAGATTGTTAGGATCAAAAGGCTTCCAACAAGTGGTATCAGAGCCAAACGCGTTCGGATTTGAGCGATTTTTCTGAAATTTTTGGGCTTTTTCATAGCTTTGAGTTCGAAACCTTTTTGCTCTTGATCTAGAGTTTTTGAGCTTATTTTACTGATTTTGCAAGCTCAAGAGCTAAATAAGTTGTTTTCGAGTGATTTTAAGTGTTTACCCAACAAATTTCAGTTGATTTGAGTGAGATTTAGGTAGAAAATCGCATAGGAAACTCGTCATTTTTCTGCATATTTGATTTTCGGGTAGATTTGATCTTGAGTTTTTGAGCTTATTTTACTGATTTTGCAAGCTCAAGAGCTAAATAAGTTGTTTTCGAGTGATTTTAAGTGTTTACCCAACAAATTTCAGTTGATTTGAGTGAGATTTAGGTAGAAAATCGCATAGGAAACTCGTCATTTTTCTGCATATTTGATTTTCGGGTAGATGAATGTAACAGTGCCCAGATTTTCGGCTGATTCTACCCGATTTTCATTGATTTTCGGGTGACTCTGTTCGAAATTCGGCGTGTTTCTACCCGATTTTCGAATTTTTGCCTATTTTTCATCACCCGAATTTCCTGCACGGCGAAAATTAGCACTTACCCGATTTTCATCACCCGAATTTTCGTTTAAAATTCTCGGCGATTTTCTAGTTTTCGGGCATACGTACCCGAATTTGCCTATTCTCGGCGATTGTCTGATTTTCGGACTGAATTATCCGAATTCGGGCAAATCATCCGAATCAGTGTACCCGAATTTCTACATATCCGAAAATTCCTTGTACTCGAATTCTTTCTACCTACACGAATTTCGGTCAAAGTTTTACCCGAGAATTCACTGTTCTCAATCGAAAACAGTCTCACAATTCTCGATCACTCACTCTCCAAAAATTACACTTAAATATTTTCGATCACCAAAAAAGTCTTTTGGAGGAAAATATTTTATACATCATTTGATAGAGAAAAATTTTCTGAGTCCAACGGACATAGTCTATTTTACACTTTTTTCGAAAATTTTCAAAATAAATTTTTCGGGCCAAAATATTCGGTATAGAAAACTTTTTCGTTAATTTTTGAAGGCAAATCCACTATACGCGTCAACGATCACGTATCCAACAATCAACTTAGGTCGTTTGTGGCATATTATAGAAAACGTTTTGGTAATTTTCCCGAAGTTTTCGAAATCATTCCAAAATTTTTAGGTGCAAACCAAAAATTTTCGACACTTGCTATCTTCGATACTTCACTATACCTTTTTGATAAAACCAAACTTTTCGGAACTGAATTTTCAAAGGCCAAATTTTTAATTTTTAAATTAAAAAAAAAATATTATTATGGATGCACAAGCTAGAAAAATTGAGGAATTAGAAGCAAGATTTGCTAATAATTACTCTATGTTGCTTAAGCAACAGGAATGTCTAGCTTTCGCTAATGAAGATTTGGCTAACGCAAAGTCAAAGGTCATTAGCTTAGAAACTAAGTTAGAGATTAGTGAAAAGAATGTCTGTGATATGTCGAAAAGATTACGTTCTTGCGAAGATGAGCGAAGTCGTGTCTCATCAAAACATGAGATAATCTTAGAGGAACGGCGTATGCTTTACTCTAAGATTGAACTTTTAGAGAACGCTATTGCAAAAAGAAGTCAAGCAGATAAAAATGTCTCTTCTAACTTAGTGTCTTTCGGGGAAAATAATTTACATTCTAATAAACATATCTCTAGTTGGGAAATTCCGGAGGTTGCTAGTAAAATTGCAGAATTGAACGCAACTCTGGAATCGGAAAGAGTAGGTTTCCGAGCAGAAAAGAAAAAGCTTTTAGAGGAGATTTTATATCTCAAAAATTCCCCGTCTTTACCTGTTTCCAATGATCTTTCAAAAGATACATCTTCCTCGAAATAGGTGAAGAAAAGCATCCTTGTTCCTAAACCTGAGAAAGCTTTTATTAATAATTCTAAGTCAACGGTGACGAAAGAAAATATGCATTCTAAGTCACCTTTGACTGGCGCAGAAAAGATAAGTAAAAGCCTTAAGCTTAATACTTCCATGGAACAGAAAATTAGGAAGGAGAAAGGAAAATCTCCATTGTCTTTCAAAATTAAGGTCGAGCATGTTCAAGATTTTCCCTCTCCTATTCCTCTTCAAAGGAAAGCGTGCAAAGAAGAAGTTCAAAGCTTAAGCAAGCGAACTTCCACGCTTATTCCCCATCATTATGATGTGAATCGTGTGAACCCTCCAAGTAGAAAGAACATCTCATGTACTCTTGATGCTTATAATTCTGTATGTTCTTATCCCTACCTGAAATATCCAGTCGATGTTAAGTCTGAGAAACATCTCATGCGACTGGCTTCGGAGAAAATATTTAAATCTTCTCCGAGTCACACATTCACCTGCGCTGAAACGTTCTTTCCGTGTCAAATTGCTCCTAAATGGGTTCCTAAGTCAACGATTAAGTTAGGTAATCCCAAATATGGTCGGGTACCTAAAAGTACGTTAATGAATGATTTAGGACAAAAATCTGATTTGACACCAAATATGCTTAATTTGTTTTCTGCTAATCAGGGAGGACCCATCCAAAAATGGGTACCAAAGTCCCGCTAATATTTTGCAGGAGCCCAATCACGTGTGGTAATTCGACGATGGTTGCTCCACACGCGTGATTGGTATGAGATGAGAGCAACCACAAAACCCCAGTCATGAGTAGTAATTAGAAGATGGTTGCTCCATACTCATGATCGGTACGAGACGAGGGCAACCACAAATTCCAGCATGCACGGTACTCGGGTTGCTCCACATGCATGACTGGTAAGAGACACGAGCAACCGCATCCCTCATGTATGGCAATTTGACGTAGTGGCTCCACATACATGATAAAGGGAAACGACGTGAGCAACTACGACTATATGTGGTACATTCTATTTTTTGAACTGAATTGCATAATACCACATTCATACATACTTTTAAGATAGGTAAATTCTATATATGCATTTCATAGTAAATTTTGGCATGCATATCGAGCTGAAAAGACAATATACCTACTTTGAAAACTAGGGTACATTATAGCTATGCATGCTTCAAAAGGACTTTTACTTTCAAATTCTTGCATGCATGCATACCTGAGCCGAAATGCGAAATACCCTATTTTATAGGTACATTTTCATTATGAATACAATTTTAAAATTTTCAAGCTTAAAAACTTTCAAGTATGCATATAAGCTGAATCGCAAAAAATTACCTATTTTCTGTAGGAGCGTCAAAGGTAGAAAACGTACATTTTAATATGCTTAGTTTAAAGAAAATTACTTCTTTAAGTATGCATCTGAACTGAAAAGAAAAATACGTTATTTTCATCACGCTCATTTTTCTTGGGAGAAAATCTACATTTTAGGCGTGCATGCATTAAGGGGGAGTATCATTCCATATTTTTTAGGGGAGTACATTTTAAAGGGGAGAAAAATTCTTACGGTGGTGCACGATTTGAGGGGGAGGAACAACAAAAAAATATATATATATATATATATAATATAATATAATATAATATATTGTATATTATTCTATTATTAATACAATAAATATATATATATATATGTATCTACAAAAAAAAAAAAAAAAGAAAAAGAAAGAGAAAAATCCTCTCATCATCAAGCTATTCCACCTTCCAAGACGGACGTCAACAATAAAACTCAACCCTCAAGAGTTCAAGAATCCTCAAAACGCAAAGGTGACCTCATTGTGCTCATATTATGATGCACTCTACCGACCTGCTCCAACTTGCTGATCAAGCAGCACTCATCAAAATTGACGGATGCAGGAATTCTAGTTCCTATGGTTCAGTCAGACCAAACTGAACCTAACCCCGGAACGCAACCGAGTGTTAGTGACGATTCATACGCATAAAAGCCACCCCTATTTGGCCATTCTTGACAAGACCACAAAGCCGATGATACACAAATCCCTTACCTCACACAACATTCGGGCCATCCCATATAGGTGCAGGTGCTGATTTTTATCAGCTCCCGGGTAGAAGTCGCCTCATTTGGTCCAATGGCGCATGCACAACCGAGCCTTACCCACTCATCGATCTCCCAATAGACCGATGTTTCAAGAAATCACGGGGAACCACGTCTACTATCGCCGCTTCACTCGGAAGCGGGAGATATTGAATTATGTGGTACTCAGCCCCACCACCACACTTCCTTGAGCACTCGAGTCTAGTGTGTCCTCACTTCCCATATATTTTTATATTTTCTAGGACACATACACTTTTCTAACGCCTGAACTTTGTGATCAAGCTAGAACTTCCATAGACACATCTCTTGTAGATGTGATTCAATGATTGGAAGGAAGTCCTGCCGTTGCAACATCAATACAACAACGGAATCAGGCCATCGTCTCGAGCTAGTCTCTAGAACGATGTAAACGGGACGCCTATGTGGCCCCGGTTCTTCAAGCCCTGTCCTCACAGGCCACGACTCAGAGTTTGTCTCTGAAGTCGTGTCGACGGATTGCCTTAGTGGCTCCGTCTGGTTATTACCACCACCGACCTGTAGTTTGTGTCGTTCTAATCTTCCTATTCAAGCATGCCGATCTCGTTAACTCGAATCGCCATGAGGGGGAGAAGGGGACACGCATAAACAAATAGGTCGGACCACCCACCAAATTCCGCCGAGCGTACCACTCTGAAGCCGGGCTCTCCTGCACTTGAATGGAACATTCCAAAGGAGCCTCGGCACATTTTACAACACCCCACGCGTATCTTCTTCCGGAGCCAGACAAGCTTCCTCGAGGCCGAACCAGACAACTTCCTTCGAAGAAGACGAATCCGGCGCCGAGAAGAAGAAGATTAAAGGAGACTTGACGAATTCAAACTACGAAGAAAGACCAGGACAAGATGCGAACAAAGTCCAAGATCCGCGACATCATCAAATTCAAATTTCAGGGCGTGGATCACTATCTACATCCGGTTTAAAGAATACATCGTCAAGTCAAGAGAGTCCTAGCCGAAAGAGCATTCAAAGCCTCCGCAAGAAGAGGAGATAGCCCTTGTAGGGGGAGATTACTAGGACTCAAGAACGGAAAGTCTTCGTGACCCCGGTTTATTATACGACGGATTGCCTTTGTGGTTCCGTCGGGTTATGACCTGAGCTCCTACAAGCCTACCAATGCCATTTCCTTGTCCCGACAACGTGATCAACATGCCAAATCATCAAGCGTCGTCAAATCAAGCAAACACCGCCGACTTTCAAAGATTGAAGTTGCCGCCTCGTGTATGTCTCTCCAAACTTCAAAGAGAACTTCCCAATTCCAACTTAAGGTTGACCAAAAGTAGGGGGAGTTACGCTACCATCGAAAGGAGAGATCGAACACAAAAAGAAGAGATACGGCAAGCAACTTCAAACACCTTCCGGCATTTACGAGTCGAGCTTCAAAAGAAGATTAAGAAGATCTGGTGCCGAGAAGCAAAGATCAAGACACGGTGAGCTTGAAAATCTCCAAAAGAAGAGGTCAAAAGACAAGACAAGGAGGAAATTCGTTTAGGACTCAGGCAAACGCACTAAGCCCCGCAAAGATAATCCATGCCAAATTGAAGATTGAACACAAATGGGGAGATTGTTAGGAATATTTTATTGTGTTCAATTAATTAGAATTATCTTTGTAGTTTATTTATAAAGATTATCATTATAAGAGGCTTAGTGTAATTGGGCTTTGTTAGGGGCCCAAGTATTATATACCAAAATGTGGTATAAATACTTGAACCCTAACACATAATAAAGTGTGTGTTGTGTGAAAATCATCTAGAGAGAGAGAGAAGTTCCCAACCTTCTCCAAGAACACACACACCCCACGTGAATCAATTCTTCCCATATTCAAACGTGGTTAAATCGTCCGTTAGTTAGATTGTTAGGATCAAAAGGCTTCCAACAAGAACATTGATGTTTTTCGGTGTATGGAATTGGTGGCTCAAAAATAGTTGGTCCTCATTTGAGTTACATGTTGACCCTACCGGCGCTTTACCTTTCTTCTGCCTCTTCAATGCTTGTAAGATAGCCCTTGGGTCGCCTTAAAACCCTCCTGAAGATGCTGCTTCCGGCGCACGCTCCTCCATCGATGTAGCAACCGTCCCATGTTCAGCTGTATAAAACGAAAAAAGTTCTTGGAGAGAACGCTCAATTGACTCATTTTGATTGTCAACATTCTCTTCAAGAAACGTCGCGTACTGATCGAATATCGAAAGTGTCCTTACCACAGCTCAGGTTGAGTAAAGCCGTCAAGCCGTGAACAATCAGGATTTTATCCCAATATTTCTTAAACTTCTGTTCCATACTTAGTATGAAAGAACTCAAGTATGGATCATCTCGATAATTAATGAACTTGTTGCAAAAGTCCCAAAGCTCGGGTATATACTCGGGTATATATAAAGGCGATGTTGGGTAATGAACGCCGGAGAATCGTTCCGTTGCAGTCCTGAATACCTCAAGAATTGAGACACACAAACCCACAATGTCCCAATCATGTTCTCGTAACTGGAGATCACTATCGGGGTCGACTGCGTTGTTGTTCCAAAATTGTTGGTTGCCATTCCTTTCCTAACAATCTAACTAGGGATGATTTAACCACGTTAAGATGGGAAGAATTGAATCAACGTGGGGTGTTGTGTTCTTGAGAGGTGTTGGGGGCTCTCTCTCTCTCTCTAGATGAAATTTCATACAAAACACACTTTATTATGTGTTAGGGTTCAAGTATTTATGTAACGTCCTCGTTCCTATTTCTCCTTATGCACGTATTTCACGCATCTATAAAACCTTCGTATAAAATTTTTCGCCTTTCAAAATCATTCATGTAGCATACAAACGGGGCGTACATTCCAGACGTATCATTTGCACACACAACATACATATCATGCTTATTACCACAATATCAAAAGGTCGATAATGTTTCATTAATCTACATGCAACGATGAACAGAGGGAAGCAGGATGAAAGTGTAGCCGGCCGACCTTGAATCCATGTCTGTTCGCGGAAGCTTTACTTTAAACATTGTAACAGACAACTATTCAGAGTATGATCGCAACATGTAAATCTATAACTTTGAAACTGTAAACAGATAACATTTAATCTATCGAACTCATATAGTCACCAATTTCCATCATGTTGTCATTCTGTCAGATAAGAGACCATGTAACCATCATTCATATAATTCCGTCGAATCATCGTTCACATAACCATTCCATCAGATATTCCATCACGTAACCATCGTTCATGTGATTCCTATAACATATGCAATTCTATATGATGATACTCCCGTTATGAACCAGCTCGACTCGGACTATCGAATATATGTGTGCCCATGCATGGGACTCTGTAGGCATTTCTTTCTTTTGGTGCCTGTACAGGACTCTGTCATCCCCCGATTTGTAGGGACGTAACCGTGGCATAATATCTCGCATCATCCAAAGCCATAACAGTCATAACGGTTTCTCCATTTTCTTTACATGTGAATGCATATGACATATAATACAAGGTATTGCGTAACAAGCCAATTTCCGAATCATGTATATCGCATAACGTATTACGTCGATTCACATAATACATTGCTTTTCATGTCAAATAACGTATCATGACATATATCAATCAGCTTTCATAATAAACAACATATCAAGTCAATTCATGTTTCACAAAAACGTCAGTCAAACAATTCACATATAGCACGTATAGCACATAAGGCACACGTTGCGAATCATACTCACAGGTTTAGCTTATATAATCCCGTTTCTTTACTCGACTTTGTCCTTGCCTTTGTCGAGATCACGGCCTATAAACACGTCACATTCAATACATCAATATAAGACCCTATGAATAACATATATGCATGATATGCATGTTCTTATGTATGAATGGATCTCTATTCCTCAATGTATAGCCTTTATCATGTCAACTTTAACATAGCCATGCTTTAACATAGCCATGCTGTCCCGAAATGACAGCCTGCATTCTTTCATTCATAACATCCAATATAGAGCATCAATGAGGTTGATTCAAACGATTCTGGAAATCTAACTTAATTGTCTAAAACTTTTGTTCTTTTCATATTCTTGGATTCTAATTGCATCAAAGTCAAAATGAGTCATCAACTTACTTCTTGGCTGCTGCTGTTTCAGAACTGGCAGTCAATGCCTTTTGTAATCTAACTTTTGATATACGACACTAATGATGTTGATTTCAACTAATATAAACAGATAACTTAATGATCTAAAACTATCATTCTGTGCACACTCTAGAATTCGCAGTACAACAATGCTTAAATGAGTCATGAAGGTGCTTCTTCACTGCTGCTGTTCATAATTGGCAGTCAGTATCTTTTGTATCCTAAATTTTGATACAGGGCTCCAATGACTCTGATTCTAAGTCCTATAACAAGCTTACTCAATTCTCTACAACTTTTGTTGTTTGACATTTCTCAGATTCGAAGTGTAAATACATCAAAAATGATCGGGAACAAAGAACAGGGGCTGCTGGAAAAACTGACGTGATCACCTGTATCTTTTCTATCAACAATCATATTTCATCCATGGATGAAATCATATAACTCCTCATGTTCGACCCTTATCTCCCTTATCAAGCTAATCATAATCTTAACATCATGATAAATCATCTAAGATTGAGAAAATATGGATTATGGTAAAGAATTACACATGTATACCTTACTTGTGCCTAATTTGCTTCTTCACTTTGTATACTTGATTTGCACTTGATGATGATGCTTTAAAGATCCTTAGTTGCATTCTCTCGAGCTTTTCTCTTAGTTAGGGTATGGTGTTTCTTGATTACTAAGTATTAAATATGATAAGGGTGGGCAAAAAGGTGCTTAGTAAGCTTTTTTTAAGCATGAGGTGTCAAACTTAGAAGAAGTTTGATCTTAATCTCACTTTACCTCCCACCAAGGGTTTTCTATACTCCTTTGCTTATAAAAGTTTTCGATACTTCTTTATGCATAATAGAAGGTTTTCGGTCCTTATATGCATGAGAGGAAAAGTTTTCGGTATCATTATATCAAAGTTTTCGATACCATCTTAGTTTCTGATATTTAAGTTTTCGGTACAAAAGAAGTTTTCGATACCTTTATAAAGTTTTCGGCATCTCTTTATAATGTTTTCGGTACCTCTTTATAAAATTTTCGGTACTATCTTAGTTCTCGATATTTAAGTTTTCGGTACGATAAACTTCTCGATATGCAAATAGTTTTCGGTATTTTAAGTTTTCGGCATAGGAGAGGTTTTCGATACCTAATAGTTTTCGGTACAGAAGAAGTTTTCGGTATCTAATAGTTTTCGGTACAGAAGAAGTTTTCGGTATCTAAAGTTTTCGGTACAGAAGAAGTTTTTGATACCTTTATAAAGTTTTCGGCATCTCTTTATAAAGTTTTCGGTATCTCTTTATAAAGTTTTCGGTACCTCTTTATAAAGCTTTCGGTACTATATTTCCATGCATGAGTACGAAAATAATTCTATTATCTTTACCAAACCTTATAAAAATATTACACATGCAATCATACAAATGCATGATCTTATAAAATAAGGTTTCGGTTTCGGTTCCTGACAATTCTCCCCCCCCCCCCCCCCTTTAAGAATTTCGCCCTCGAAATTCTGTATTGGTATCTGTTAATAACCATGGGTACTGCATCTTTATATTCTCTTTTGTTTCCCAAGTAGCTTCGCGGATGGAATGATTTTTCCATCGTACCTTTACCATCGGAATTGTCTTATTCCGCAACTGTTTGTCAACAAATTCCAAAATCTCCGCTGGTTTTTCTATGTAACTGAGATTTTCGGAAATTTGAATCGGTTCATCATGTAGAACATGAGAAGGATCCGATCTATAACGTCGTAGCATACTGACGTGAAAATCATTATGTATCTGTGATAGCTCTGGATGTAACGCCAGTCGATACGCCAATGGTCCAATCCTTTCAAGTATTTTATATGGTCCGATATAACGCGGACTTAATTTCCCTTTCCTTCCAAATCGTAACACACCTTTCCATGGAGATACTCGAAGGAATACTTTTTCTCCAATTTCATATTTCATTTCCCGTCGATGTCGATCAATATAACTCTTTTGTCGATCTTGGGCTGCTTTAAGTCGACTCTTGACTATTTTTATCTTTTCCATTGTGTCCTGAATCAAGTCGGGCCCTTCTAATACTTGTTCGCCTTCCACATTCCAATAGATCGGGTTCGACATTTTCGACCATATAAAGCTTCGTATGGTGCCATCCCAATACTAGAATGGTATTGGTTATTATAGGCAAATTCCATTAACGCAACATAGTCATCCCATGATCCTTTGAGTTCGATTACGCATGCTCGGAGCATATCTTCCAAGGTCTGTATCGTCCTTTCTGATTGCCCATCAGTTTGCGAATGAAACGCCGTGCTAAAATGCAATTTAGTCCCGAGCGCTTCCTGTAAACTTCCCCAAAATCTTGACGTAAATCGAGGATCGCGATCAGATACAATAGAGTCAGGAACACCATGCAATCGAACAATTTCATTGACATATCTCTTTACCAAATATTCCAAAGTAGAACCCCATCGAAATGGCAAGAAGTGAGCCGATTTCGTGAGTCTATCAACAATTACCCAAACGGTGTCATTTTTCTTTGCCGTTGCCGGAAGACCATAAAGAAAGTCCATTGTTATGCGCTCCCATTTCCAAACTGGTATGGGTAAAGGATGTAATTTACCTACGGGCGATTGATGTTCAGCTTTAATCTGTTGACATGTTAGGCATTTCAAAACATATTCTGCCACGTCTTTCTCCATTCTCGGCCACCAATAATGTACTCTGAGTGTCTGGTACATTTTAGTACTGCCCGGATGCATAGCATAAGGGGCTGTATGCGCTTCTTCCATTATTTCTTTTCGCAGATTGTCCACATTCGGAACACATAGCCTGTTATTAATCATCAAACAACCTTCGTTATTGATGTAGAAAGACGTTGTTTTTCCTTGTTTCACCTTTCCAGTGATAGAGTTCAACTTCTCATCCAAAACTTGAGCCTGTTTAATCTTATCAATCAAGATCGGACGCATCGTCAATGATGCATACAAGACACCAATTCATCAACTTCTATTTCAATATTCATTTTCCTTAGTTCAATCAAATCTGGAAATGAACATGACGATAGACAGGAAAGAGTACCATACGACTTTCGACTTAATGCATCAGCAACCACATTTGCTTTCCCTGGATGGTACTCAATTGTGCAGTCATAATCCTTTAATAACTCTATCCATCTTCTTTGTCGCATATTCAATTCCTTTTGACTCAACAAGTATTTCAAGCTTTTGTGGTGCGTGAATATTTGGAATGTTGCGCCATACAAGTAGTGTCGCCATATTTTCAAAGCAAACACCACTGCTGCCAATTCCAAATCATGCGTAGGATATGAAGTCTCGTATAGCTTTAGCTATCGAGACGCATACGCAACCACTTTTCCGTGCTGCATTAAAACGCATCCCAATCCTTGATATGATGCGTCACTATAGATAACAAAACCTTCAGTACCTGATGGAATAGTCAATACTGGAGCCGTAGTTAATCGTTTCTTTAATTCATCAAAGCTCCTTTGACAATCTTCAGTCCACTTATAGGCAGCACCTTTCCGTAGCAGTTTTGTTATCGGAGTTGCTATAAGAGAAAAATTCTCTACGAACCGCCGATAATATCCGGCTAAGCCGAGAAAACTTCATACTTCCGTAATATTTTTGGGAGTTTCCCATTTGATCACCGCCTCAATTTTCTGAGGGTCAACTTGTATTCCGTCGCCTGATACTACATGTCCCAAAAATATCACTCGATCTAGCCAAAATTCGCATTTCGAAAGCTTTGCATATAATTTCTTTTCCCGTAGAGTCTGAAGCACGATTCTTAAATGTTGTTCGTGCTCTTACATCGATTTTGAATACACCAAGATATCATCAATGAAAACTATCACAAATTGATCCAAATATGGTCGGAAGACATCATTCATCAATGCCATAAAGACTGCTGGAGCATTTGTCAGTCCAGAAGGCATGACCAGAAATTCATAATGACCATATCTGGTTCGGAAAGCCGTCTTTGGAATATCACCTTCTGAAATTTTCAGTTAATGATATCCCGACCTTAAGTCGATCTTTGAAAAGACCTTTGATCCTTGCAGTTGATCAAACAAATCGTCGATTCGGGGTAACGGATATTTATTCTTTACCGTTACCTTGTTCAGTTGACGGTAGTCAATACACAGTCTAAACGTACCGTCTTTCTTTTTGACAAACAGCACAGGTGCTCCCCATGGTGATACACTTGGTCGTATATATCCTTTATCAATCAATTCCTTTAACTTTACCTTCAATTCATTTAACTCTATCGGTGCCATTCGATATGGCGGAATAGAAATCGGTGCCGTGCCTGGTTGCAATTCGATGGTGAATTCCGTATCTCGATCCGGAGGCAATCCAGGTAATTCATCAGGGAAAACATCCGGGTATTCACTAACCACTGGAATGTCTCCCACCTTCATTTCACATAATCGGCTATCTCTAACATAAGTCAAATAACCTTCGCACCCTTTATTCATCATTTTGGAAGCCGTCAAACTTGATATTTGATAGGCCGCCCGTACATTCTTTTCCCCTTTGAATACTATACGTGATTGATCTGAAGGGAAAATTTAATCTCCTTTAAGAAGCAGTCAAATTTCGCTCGATATTTTGACAGTCAATTCATGCCCAATATTACGTCAAAATCCATTAGAGCAATAACCAGTAGAGTTGCCCGCATTTCTACTCCTTCAATGGTGACTTTACATTCTGGGTATACCATATTTACTATAACTACTTCCCCCGTTGGAAGTTTAACATATAAGTCATACCCAAGAGGTTCGGGTCTATTAGGTAATGATGATGCAAATGTTCGTGAAATGAATGAAAGTGTTGCACCTGGATCGAACAAAGCATATGCATCAATATCACATATAGATATTTTACCCGTGATAATTTGTGACTCTTCTCTGGCTTCTCCCCGAGTCATGGTAAAGATCCGAGCCTGCGTTAGTGCTCTATAAGCTTGACCTTCTGTTCCTCTTCCCGTACTCATTCCATATTGTCCTCTTCCCCTTCCTCTTCCACGATTTGTGGAAATCCTGCTAACTCTGGATTGATCAACAGTGGCCTCCTCTTGCATCGCCTGACAATTTCTTGCCAAATGTCCCGGTTGCCCACATCTGAAACATTCACCCGTGAGCCATCTACATACACCCCTGTGATTCTTTCCACAATGTGCACATGCCGGTATTGGTTGAGAAATTTCGGTACTTCGACCGGCTGGTCTTGTCTCGCCGACATTACTTCTTGCGGGACCACTTTGCACAATTGTCGGCCTAGGCGCGTTATATGTTTTCTTCATTTTCCCGCTAGACGATTCTTCCCCCATCCTTCTTTTACTACTTTGAAAGTTGGAGGATTCCATTTCTAATCTTTCGGCGCGTATCACCGCCGCTCTCAATTTTCCATATGATTCCATATCTGAAGGAGTAATGCGATTTCAAATCGTATATCGAAGTCCTGCCTCAAACCTTCGACCTTTATTTCTTTCATTGGCGACCATATGAGAGGCGTAGTGAGATAACTGATTAAACAACACTTCATATTCAGCTACCGATTTATTTCCTTGCTTAAGCTCAAGGAACTCCTTCTCCTTTTGATCTTTATAGACTTCGGGCATGTAAGTGTCATTAAATTCTCTCAAAACGTCCTCCCAGGTCAACACTGGTGGTTGAACCATGCTGTTTGGAACGATTTCCCACCATTCATACGCGTGTCCTTGTAGGAGTGACACCGCATAATCAAACTTTTCTTCTGGCGTGCATTTCATCATATTCAGCACCCTTTCGGTTCTCTTTAACCATGTCTCCGCCTCAGCGGGATTTGTCGTACCCATAAAATCCACAGCACCCATCTTTCTTAACTTATCATATCGTCGTTCACGGGGGATTGTCAGGGGATTTTCATACTCATATAGCATAAGCGTATGAGATGAATGTGATTCTGGTACGGCCGTTCTTCCTCCTCCCTCTATCGTAGGTTCATCGTGTTCTATATGCATGGGTTCATTCGTTGCCCTTTGCCTAAATATGCAAAAAGATATTCAGGACAACTATCAAAGTCACATATAACATGCAAATGTCTACAGAACCTAAAACCTAGGCTCTGATACCAATCACATGTAACGTCCCCATTCCTATTCAGAGTATGATCGCAACATGTAAATCTATAACTTTGAAACTGTAAACAGATAACATTTAATCTATCGAACTCATATAGTCACCAATTTCCATCATGTTGTCATTCTGTCAGATAAGAGACCATGTAACCATCATTCATATAATTCCGTCGAATCATCGTTCACATAACCATTCCATCAGATATTCCATCACGTAACCATCGTTCATGTGATTTCTATAACATATGCAATTCTATGAGATGATACTCCCGCTATGAACCAGCTCGACTCGGACTATCGAATATATGTGTGCCCATGCATGGGACTCTGTAGGCATTTCTTTCTTTTGGTGCCTGTACAGGACTCTGTCATCCCCCGATTTGTAGGGACGTAACCGTGGCATAATATCTCGCATCATCCAAAGCCATAGCAGTCATAACGGTTTCTCCCTTTTCTTTACATGTGAATGCATATGACATATAATACAAGGTATTGCGTAACAAGCCAATTTCCGAATCATGTATATCGCATAACGTATTACGTCGATTCACATAATACATTGCTTTTCATGTCAAATAACGTATCATGACATATATCAATCAGCTTTCATAATAAACAACATATCAAGTCAATTCATGTTTCACAAAAACGTCAGTCAAACAATTCACATATAGCACGTATAGCACATAAGGCACACGTTGCGAATCATACTCACAGGTTTAGCTTATATAATCCCGTTTCTTTACTCGACTTTGTCCTTGCCTTTGTCGAGATCACGACCTATAAACACGTCACATTCAATACATCAATATAAGACCCTATGAATAACATATATGCATGATATACATGTTCTTATGTATGAATGGATCTCTATTCCTCAATGTATAGCCTTTATCATGTCAACTTTAACATAGCCATGCTTTAACATTGCCATGCTGTCCCGAAATGACAGCCTGAATTCTTTCATGCATAAACATCTAATATAGAGCATCAATGAGGTTGATTCAAACGATTCTGAAAATCTAACTTAATTGTCTAAAACTTTTGTTCTTTTCATATTCTTGGATTCTAATTGCATCGAAGTCAAAATGAGTCATCAACTTACTTCTTGGCTGCTGCTGTTTCAGAACTGACAGTCAATGCCTTTTGTAATCTAACTTTTGATATACGACACTAATGATGTTGATTTCAACTAATATAAACAGATAACTTAATGATCTAAAACTATCATTCTGTGCACACTCTAGAATTCGCAGTACAACAATGCTTAAATGAGTCATGAAGGTGCTTCTTCACTGCTGTTGTTCATAATTGGCAGTCAGTATCTTTTGTATCCTAACTTTTGTATCCTAACTTTTGATACAGGGCTCCAATAACTCTGATTCTAAGTCCTATAACAAGCTTACTCTATTCTCCACAACCTTTGTTCTTTGACATTTCTCAGAATCAAAGTGTAAACACTTCAAAAATGATCGGGAACAAAGAACAGAGGCTGCTGGAAAAACTGACGTGATCACCTGTATCTTTTCTATCAACAATCATATTTCATCCATGGATGAAATCATATAACTCCTCATGTTCGACCCTAATCTTCCTTATCAAGCTAATAATAATCTTAACATCATGATAAATCATCTAAGATTGAGAAAATATGGATTATGGTAAAGAATTACACATGTATACCTTACTTGTGCCTAATTTGCTTCTTCACTTTGTATACTTGATTTGCACTTGATGATGATGCTTTAAAGATCCTTAGTTGCATTCTCTCGAGCTTTTCTCTTAGTTAGGGTATGGTGTTTCTTGATTACTAAGTATTAAATATGATAAGGGTGGGCAAAAAGGTGCTTAGTAAGCTTTCTTTAAGCATGAGGTGTCAAACTTAGAAGAAGTTTGATCTTAATCTCACTTTACCTCCCACCAAGGGTTTTCTATACTCCTTTGCTTATAAAAGTTTTTGATACTTCTTTATGCATAATAGAAGGTTTTCGGTCCTTATATGCATGAGAGGAAAAGTTTTCGGTATCATTATATCAAAGTTTTCGATATCATCTTAGTTTCTGATATTTAAGTTTTCGGTACAAAAGAAGTTTTCGATACCTTTATAAAGTTTTCGGCATCTCTTTATAAAGTTTTCGATACCTCTTTATAAAGTTTTCGGTACCATCTTAGTTCTCGATATTTAAGTTTTCGATACGATAAACTTCTCGATATGCAAATAGTTTTCGGTATTTTAAGTTTTCGGCATAGGAGAGGTTTTCGGTACCTAATAGTTTTCGGTACATAAGAAGTTTTCGGTACAGAAGAAGTTTTCGGTATCTAATAGTTTTCGGTACAGAAGAAGTTTTTGATACCTTTATAAAGTTTTCGACATCTCTTTATAAAGTTTTCGGTACCTCTTTATAAAGTTTTCGGTACTATATTTCCATGCATGAGTACGAAAATAATTCTATTATCTTTACCAAACCTTATAAAAATATTACACATGCAATCTTACAAATGCATGATCTTATAAAATAAGGTTTCGGTTTCGGTTCCTGACAATTTATACCACATTTTAGTATATAATACTTGGGCCCCTAACAAAGCTGTTAGGTCCGTTTTTAACATCCAACGATGAACTTGAGCATAGATCAATCGAAATTACCTTGAATCTAAATGCGCGTGGAAGCTTTTGGTATAATCTCGATCAACCTTCATTAATCACACACTTTCTCTCTAATTAATCCTCTTTCTCTCTCTACAATTAACCCTAACTTAGATAGTGATTAGAGAGAGTGTTTCTAGTGAGAGAAAGCTAAACTCAAGTTGTGTGTATTTTACACACACTTGCCCTATATATACCAATCAATATTGGTATATTTGCATTCTAGTCCCTAACTATACATATATTACAATTAAGTCCCTAGACAAAGATAACTTGATTATTGAACACTATAAAATACTTCCAACAATCTCCCCCTTAGTGTTCAATTATAATTGAAGCTTCGGTTGTCTTTGTCTCTCGAATCTTCAGTCTTCATCATCAGTTGAACACAACAGAATAATTTCCAACAATCTCCCCCTTTGTGCTCAACTTCGAATTTGACACGGTCTTTGTTGCTGTTTGAAGAAATATCTGAGAGCGTCTGGAGAATCTTCAGTCTCCCCCTATTTACATGCACCCTCATTTTCTTCTTTGCAACTTGAATATTCGTCACCTTCTTGCATATATCAGAGTCGCGCGGATCATCAGCATTGACTTGTCGTGTATGATCGAACCATGGAGAGAGGTCTTGTTTGTTGTGGTTCAGCACGTGCATTGAAAGCTTGGCTTCTTTAATGAGTTCACATGCTCGGCCTCCTTGATATACTTCTCCCCCTCATGGCGATTCATTTGTATCGTCATGCTGTGTGATCAAGGTGATCCTGTGTACGCTGAACGTGTTGGCGTTGAATTCCGGATGAAGTAATTGAAAAAACGGGACAGACGACCGATCATCGTGAAACATCCCTAGATGTCACTCTTGGTCGTTGATGCAAAGTCACACAGACTTGCATTTGAAGGGACTACGGGGCCACATAGGCAGCCCGTTGACATCATTCTAGAGTCGTGCTCCAGAAGATGGCCTGCTACCGTTGTTGTTTTGATGTTGCAACGGCAGGACTTCCTTCTGATCATAGAAGCACATCATTTAATGATGCGTCTACAGAAGTTCTGGCAAGGTCACGTAGACCAGCAATATGTGTGTAAAAGAATGTATGTGTCCTAGAAAAGTGGAAAACATTTAGGCGATGTGGACACACTAGACATTTACTTGTTCAAGAAAGTCGTGGTATGGGGTTGTGGACCACTTAGTTCAATATCTCCCGTTTCCAAATGAAACGGTGATAGCATATGCGGTTCCCCGTGATATATTGAAACATATGTCTTTTGGGAGACAAATGAGTAGCGGAGGAAGGTTGTGCATGCGCCTTTGGACCAGATGAGGCGTCTTCTACCCGGGATCTAATAAATCAGTCCTGTACCTATATTGGTTGTAGTCCGGATAGTTTGTGGTTGAGTTGTAAGGATGTCATCGTGATACGTTCAATACCCTCACATACACTCGGGGTTTGTTCCTGGGTTAGGATCAGTTGGGTCGACTAAACCTTTGGAACAGGTATGTGAACAACTCTTTTGTGTCCATGCGTTTTATTGACATTTAGGTAGCACTCCCTCTTAAAAGCATGAAGTTTGTATTCTGGGCATTCTTCCCTTAAGCTCTAGCGCCTTTTCATTGTAACACTCCCCCTAAATAGTTGCGCTATTTCTAATATGATGCCCTTGCTCCCCCTAAAGTTGTGCGCTCTTGTAGATTTTTGCCTACTACTTTCTTTCAAGTTATGCGCCTTTTGTGATTGAAGCACACTCCCCTTTTGAACATTTCCCGCCTTTTTGATATTGCGCTTATGAGTATTACTTCCCCTAAAACATATGCGCTTTTTACAATAAACTATGATAATACGCTCTTTTGAAACTCTGGCAGCTTTTCTATCCACTCCCCTCTCCTTTTTTTTTTTTTATCCCCTTATTTTTTTTTTATTTTTTTTTTTTATGGCCTTATTTTTTTTTTTTTTTTCTTCTTTTTTTTTTTTTTTTTATGGGCTTATTTTTCTCTTTTTTTTTTTTTTTTTTTAATGGCCTTATTTTTCTTTTTCTCCCCTTTTTTTTATTGCCTCTTCTTTTTTTTTTATGGGCTTATTTTTCTTTTTTTTTTTTTTAATGGCCTTCTTTTTCTTTTTTTTTTTTATGTCCTTCTTTTTATGGCCTTTTTTTTTTTTTAAAAATAAAAATAGAAACAATGTCAAATCAAGAGCTTTGGAATAGTCTTGATTTGGTGTGTTTGCTCACGTCACATACCGATCACGTGTGTGGAGCAAACCGAATACCACACGAGTCGGAGTCTCGTGCGACTGCTCATCATCGCATACCGACCATACATGTGGAGCAATCGTCGTCTATTTACCATGTACGATCGGGATCCTGCAAAACAAATTATCGGGACTTTGGTACCCACTTTTGGACGGGTCCTCCCTTATTAGCAGTGAAACAATTATGCATATAAGGTTCAAATTTGAAAGCAAAATTATCACATAAAGCAGTCATAGGAATCTACATTTTTCGAGGACTACTTATTTCCATTTGTAGCTTAGGTTTCCAAATTTGTTGTACCTTTTTTAAATTCAACTTTTCGGCATCGGTGAATGTGTGTCTTTTTGTAGAAGAGAAAATTTTCTCTTTCGCCAGTCGTTTAAGATGCAATTCGGACTTGACTTTGACCGGGTACTTGAGAGAGGAATACGAGCTTATAGAATCAATAGCATTAAGTATAGAAGTGTCGTATTTCCTACCTTCTAGACTCACATCATTCACTTTGTAATGTGTACTAAATGAGCTACTTTTGTTAAGACAATTATTACTTTTGGATGTTTCAGTTTTAATAGAGAATGTGTACTTATTGTCTGTTTTAGCTTTAGTAGCTTCTTGCTTTATCTTTGGAATGACTTTAGGAATTTTCGGAGGAAGAATAGAGTTAGGAACAATTTTGTTTATTGTAATAGAAAATGAATTGTCTTGCTCTATTCTTTCCTGCTTTATAGGTTTAGTCATTTGAGTTTTCAAATCCTGTTTAGAAGATATATCGTTTAAAGGTTCAGGTTTTACATGATGAATGGTTGTAGTTGTGCCCTTTTCTAAGGAATATTTGAGAAATGAATTCTCCTTTAAAAGTTTATCCATTTTTTCTCGAAACTCTTTACGTTCTGATTCCAGAAGAGAATTTAATTCAGCAATTTTGCAAGTATTTTCTGGAATAGAGCAATTCTTAGATTCGGGTTTTATAGATTGTATAGAATGTTCCTTGTTTGGCACAGACTCAATTGTGTGAGTCGACTTATTTAGAGACAATATAGTTTCTTTTATTTCGCGTTGCTCAGTTTGTCCTCGTTTAGCTAGAACATCTTCTAATTCTTTAATTTTTGAATATAATTGATTTCTTTGTTCAAGAAGACTTTTATTTTGGGCTGCACTGTTTATTTCTTCGTCTCTACATGTAGATAATTCTTTTGTAAGTTCGCTTATAGTTGATTCTTGTTGTGCGACCCCTGTCTTTAAGCTCGTCAGCCTTTCTTGTTCTATTGTTTGTTTATTTTTAAGAATAGATTTTTCTTCTAGACTCTTAACTAAGTAGTTGTAATTATTTTCTAGCCTAGCTTCTAATTTTTTGATTTTTATCAAGTAGTTGGCTTCCATATTTACTTTCTGGGTTGGATGTTTTTTTATCGTTATCGTGTTTTTGAATTGATATTAAATTTTGGATCAATGTGTTCGAATAGATTTTCGAATGATTAAGTTTTCAAAAGTTTAGGTATCAAAAAAAAATTGAAATGATTACAAAAGAAAAAAAAACTTATACCGAGAATAATTTTTGTACCGAAAAATTTTACCAGTCTAAAAAAACTTTTGTTACCCAAAACTTTTTCGAATGAACCAGGAATCTTTTTAAAGCAGGTACGCAAAAAATCTCGTAGCTAAAAACTTAATTTTTTTTTTTTTTTTTTTTTTTACCTAAAACTATCGAAACTTTTGTGTTCCGAAAATCTTTTACTCATTTGTGCAAGTTTTCGTATAGGTTTTCGTATGATAAATGTTTTCTTAGTCACTGTAGCGTTCGAAAACTTTGACAAATATTTTTCGTATGGAACCAAAAATTGTTTTTGGTACGGAGACTTTTTCGTATGAGAAAAAGATTAATTTTCGTATATAAAAAGTTTTTCGTACCAAAGGATTTTTGAATGAATAGTATATGCGAAAAACTTTTTCGGATGAAGAGTAGGTGCGAAAAACTTTTTCGGATGAAGAGTAGGTGCGAAAAACTTTTATTTTTCGTATCCAAAGTTTTTCTTTTTCGGATGCTAACTTTTTCGTATTGTATGAAAATTTTTCGTGTTCACTGTAGCATTCGAAAACTTTTAACAAATGTTTTTCGTATGGAATATTTTCGTACGAAAGTCAAAACTTAGAAGTTTTTCGTATGCAATTCTTTTCGTACGAGAAAATGTTAATTTTCAGATTTTAAATCTTTTTCGTATCCAAGTCTTTTTCGTACGAGAAAATAGTTTTCGTAACAGAATTTTCGTATCACAAGCGAACTATTTTTCGCACGTGTATTATTTTCGTATTGAAAGTCAAAGCGTAAATAGACTCATACGACAAAATTATATATTTTGCGTATTGTATAGTATACGAAAATATAAAGTCAAAGCAAAAAACTTCTGTGTATGTGAGAGATACGAAAACTTTGGTCAATGCGAAAATAACTTTGAAACGAAAATGATCTTATGAATGGTGCGAAAATATTGGTGCTAAAAAAAACTTATTTCGTGCGAAAACGTGATTTTATATGCGAAATTAATACATTAAGCACAATTAATCGATCGAAATTGATTGGGTAAGCATAGAAAACACTCGATTAACATAATCGAATCCAAAATATAGCCCAATTTTGCATTTTCAGCGATGAACAGTTTGAAGATAAAAAAAATATTTCGATCGCTGATTTGAAGATTAAGCTCAATTAATCGAAGATAATCGCAATTAACATACAGCAAATGATTCGCAAACAGATTTCGTTCAGAATCATGCGAAAACAGCAAGCAAAATAGCATACGAAAATCATATAGATCATGCGAAAAAGCTATTGGCGCGAAGAATAACTCATACGAAAAACAAATTTCAGCAATCAAAAATTGATCAATTCACACGATTTTGGCTCTGATACCAATTGTTAGGTCCGTTTTTAACATCCAACGATGAACTTGAGCATAGATCAATCGAAATTACCTTGAATCTAAATGCGCGTGGAAGCTTTTGGTATAATCTCGATCAACCTTCATTAATCACACACTTTCTCTCTAATTAATCCTCTTTCTCTCTCTACAATTAACCCTAACTTAGATAGTGATTAGAGAGAGTGTTTCTAGTGAGAGAAAGTTAAACTCAAGTTATGTGTATTTTACACACACTTGCCCTATATATACCAATCAATATTGGTATATTTGCATTCTAGTCCCTAACTATACATATATTACAATTAAGTCCCTAGACAAAGATAACTTGATTATTGAACACTATAACATACTTCCAACAATCTCTCCCTTAGTGTTCAATTATAATTGAAGCTTCGGTTGTCTTTGTCTCTCGAATCTTCAGTCTTCATCATCAGTTGAACACAACAGAATAATTTCCAACAAAAGCCCAATTACACTAAGCCTCTTATAAATAGAATCTTTATAAATAAACTACAAAGATAATTCTAATTAATTGTTAGAATCCTTTTTTATCCTAACAACCTAACTTCGGACGATTTAACCACGTTTGAATATGGAAAGAATCGAATCGAACGTAGGGTGTGTGTGTTCTTGAGAGTGTTGGGAGATTCTCTCTCTAAAATACTCTCTCTAGATGATTTTCACACACAACACTCTATTATGTGTTAGGGTTCAAGTATTTATACCACATTTTGGTATATAATACTTGGGCCCCTAACAAAGCCCAATTACACTAAACCTCTTATAAAGAGAATCTTTATAAATACACAACAAAGATAATTATAATTAATTGAACACAATAAAATATTCCTAACAATCTCCCCCTTTGTGTTCAATCTTCAATTCGACATGGATTATCTTTGTGGGGCTTAGTGCATTTGCCTGAGTCCTAAAGGAATTTCCTCCTTGTCTTGTCTTTTGACCTCTTCTTTTTGGAGATCTTCAAGCTCACCGTGTCTTGATCTTCGCTTCTCGACACCACGTCTTCTTAATCTTCTTTGTAAGCTCGACTCGTAAATGCCGGAAGGGAGTTGAAGTCGCTTGCCGGATTTCTTCTTTTTGTGTTCGATCTCTCCTTTCGATAATAGCGCAACCCCCCCTACTTTTGGTCAACCTTATGTTGGGATTGGGAAGTTCTCTTTGAAATTTGGAGAGACGCACACGAGGCAGCAACTTCGATCTTTCTAGTCCATGGTGTTCGCTTGATTCTTTGACGACGCTTGAGGATTTAGCGTTTCTGATCTATCTTGCACTTTCGTCGTGGTGTTGCTCCCATTTTGCTTTAGTACTACTCCCCCTCATGAAGATCGAGTTGGGGAGATCGCCATGCGATGGGTCAAAATGAGGCATTATCTTTGGCAAGAAGATCACGTCGTCGGGACATGAGGATGGCGTTGGTAGGAACTCAGGTTAGGTAATAACCTGACGTAGCCACTAAGGCAGTCGTCAAGTCTTCTCCAATCTTCTTCTTCTCGGCGCCGGATTCGTCTTCTTCGAAGGAAATTGTCTGGTTCGGCCTCGAGGTAGCTTGTCTGGCTCCGGAAGAAGGTACGCGTGGGGTGTTAGGCTCCTTTGGAATGTTCCATTCAAGTGCAGGGGAGCCCGACTTCAGAGTGGTGAGCGCGGCGGAGATTGGTGGTGGTCCGACCTGTTGTTTATGCGTGTCCCCTTCTCCCCCTCATGGCGATTCGTGTTAACGAGATCGGCATGCTTGTGTAGGAAGATTAGGAGGACACAAACGACAGGTCGGTGATGGTAATAACCAGACGGAGCCACAAAGGCAATCCGTCGTGTAAGAAACCGGGGTCACGAAGACTTCCCGTTAACATCGATCTAGGAGCTATGCTCGTAGACGATGGCCTGAAACCGTTGTTGCTTTGATGTTGCAACGGCAGGACTTCCTTCCGATCGTCGAATCATGTCGAAGCAAGACATGTCTACGAAAGTTCTTACTTGATCACAAAGATCAGGTGTTTAAAAGTGTTTGTGTCCTAGAAATATAAAAATATATGGAAAGTGAGGACACACTAGACTCGAGTGCGCAAGGAAGTGTGGTGGTGGGGCTGAGTACCACATAATTCAATATCTCCCGCTTCCGAGTGAAGCGGTGATAGAGGGCGTGGTTCCCCGTGATTTCTGAAACACCTGTCTTTTGTGAGACAGACGAGTGGGTAAGGCTCGGTTGTGCACGCGCCGTTGGACCTATTGCGGCGACTTCTACCCGGGAGCTAATAAAATTAGCACCTGTACCTATGGGGGTTGGTCCGAATAATTTGTGAGATGAGGGAATCATGTAGCGTCGGTCTTTTCAAAAGGTTTTAATAGACATGGCTATAATTTGACTGTCTCTCGGTGATGTTCCGGGGTTAGATTCAGTTGGGTTTGACTGAATCATGGGAACGAAGTCCTTGCATCCGGTAGGAAGTGGTGAGTGCTGCTTTGTTTGTCAGCAATCTGGAGCAGGTCGATTGAAGCGAGCACCGAGATTTGCATTTGTAGCCACCGTCGCCTTTTGAAAAGAGTTGACCGTTGTAGGCTCGAGATTCTTCTTTTGAGGTTCATCTTCGGAGGTCGGAGGTAATCTCCATGAAGCTTGATGAAGAGCAGAGAAGATTTTTTTCTTTTTTGTTTTTTTTTTTGTTTGTTTTTTGTTTTTTTTTTTATATATATATATATATATTAATCGTTATTAGTAAATAT
Source organism: Lindernia subracemosa (assembly GCA_028392965.1). Taxonomy (NCBI): domain Eukaryota; kingdom Viridiplantae; phylum Streptophyta; class Magnoliopsida; order Lamiales; family Linderniaceae; genus Vandellia; species Vandellia subracemosa. Next base: position 1,147,623 of record JAQPCC010000044.1, read on the forward strand.
ATTTTATACTATATATTATATGGTATATAATATATATATAATCGTTATTAGTAATATATATATATAGATATATATTATATATTATATATGTATTTTTGTTATTCCTCCCCCCAAAACATGCTTCCAAAAATAAAATTGCTCCCCCTCAAACGATGCGTGGAAAGTTCGAAAAATCTGTGAATCTCTTTCCCTAAATTCACATATTTAAAGTTCGCTCCCCCTAAAAAATGTAATTATAGCTCCCTTCTAAAGAAATAAGGGTCACTTCTCTTTTAAAAATAAAAGAGTAGCTCCCCCTCAAATTAAGCTCATTTTACAAAAATGGTATTTTTCATTTCCGTGCGTAATATGCATTTAGAATTTAAAGTTTTGAAAAATGCATATTTAAAATGTACCATTTTGAAAAATAGGTAGTTTTTGCAATTCAGCGTATATGCATGCTTGAAAGTTTAAGCTCGAAAATCTTAAAATTGTATGCATGATGATAATGTACCTATAAAATAGAGTATTTTGCATTTCGGCTCATGTATGCACGCATGCAAAAATTTGAAAGTAAAAGTCCTTTTGAAGCATGCATAGCTATATTGTACTCTATTATTTTTAAAGTAGGTATATTATCTTTTCAGCTCGATATGCATGGCAAAATTTACTATGGAATGCATATATAGAATTTACCTACGGCGTAGTTGCTCACGCTGCATACCAGTCATGGTTGTGGAGCAACTTCTGGAATACCAACCATGCTGGGAGTTGTGGTTGCCCTCGTCTCGTACCGATCATGAGTATGGAGCAACCATCTTCTAATTACTACTCATGACCGGGGATTTGTGGTTACTCTCGTCTCATACCAATCACGCGTGTGGAGCAACCATCGTCGAATTACCACACGTGATTGGGCTCCTGCAAAATATTAGCGGGACTTTGGTACCCATTTTTGGATGGGTCCTCCCTGATTAGCAGAAAACAATTTATGCACATTTGGTTCAGATATACATCCTAAATCATCATTTAAAGTCCTATTTAATTTGATTTCTGATTTAGGAATCCAAGTTTGGTGAACCTTAGAGGGAAATGACAATTCAGCGCCGGTGAATGTGTGTCTAGGCTTAGAAGATCTGAAGATTTTCTCCCTAGCCAGTCGCAGAAGGTGTCTTTCAGACTGAATCTGGACCGGGTATTTCAAGTATGAATACGAGCTTATCGCACTATATGCGTCATCAGATGATGAGTCGTATTGCCTACAAGAATTCACATCATTCACTCTATAATGATGGTTCTTGATGGAATTTCGCTTACTAGAAGAATAAGTATTTTTGTGCGTGTAAGCAATTCCATCTCTATCATTCTTTAAAGAATGAGAGATTTTGGAAGTTTGAGAAGTTCGTCTGCTTGAGCTTGGAACTTCTTCTTTAGGAACTTCCTTTTTGATAGGAGCGGGAGAAGGAGGATCTTTAGCAATGTCGTCCTTGATTTTTGAAAATAATGTCGATTTTCCTTTCTCCTTCCTAATATTCTTTTGTTCCTTAGCATTTTTACGCGTATTGCTTTTACTTTTCGTTTCTGCGCCAGTCAAAGTTGACTTAGAATTATTAGTAAAAGCTTCTCAGTTTTAGGAACAAGGATGCTTTTCTTCACCTGTTTCGAGAAGATGTATCTTTTGAAAGATCATTGGAAACAGGTAAAGACGGGGAATTTTTGAGATGTAAAATCTCCTCTAAAAGCTTTTTCTTTTCCGCTCGAAAACCTACTCTTTCTGATTCCAAGGTTGCGTTCAATTCTGCAATTTTACTAGCAACCTCAGGAATTTCCAACAAGAAGTAGGTTTATTAGAATGTAAATTATTTTCCCCGAAAGACACTAAGTTAGAAGAGACATTTTTATCTGCTTGACTTCTTTTTGCAATAGCGTTCTCTAAAAGTTCAATCTTAGAGTAAAGCATACGCCGTTCCTCTAAGATTATCTCATGTTTTGATGAGACACGACTTCGCTCATCTTCGCAAGAACGTAATCTTTTCGACATATCACAGACATTCTTTTCACTAATCTCTAACTTAGTTTCTAAGCTAATGACCTTTGACTTTGCGTTAGCCAAATCTTCATTAGCGAAAGCTAGACATTCCTGTTGCTTAAGCAACATAGAGTAATTATTAGCAAATCTTGCTTCTAATTCCTCAATTTTTCTAGCTTGTGCATCCATAATAATATTTTTTTTTTAATTTAAAAATTAAAAATTTGGCCTTTGAAAATTCAGTTCCGAAAAGTTTGGTTTTATCAAAAAGGTATAGTGAAGTATCGAAGATAGCAAGTGTCGAAAATTTTTGGTTTGCACCTAAAAATTTTGGAATGATTTCGAAAACTTCGGGAAAATTACCAAAACGTTTTCTATAATATGCCACAAACGACCTAAGTATGCCCGAATTCGGGTACGTATGCCCGAATTCGGGTCTGCCCGAAAACTAGAAAATCGCCGAGAATTGAAACAAAAATTCGGGTGATGAAAATCGGGTAAGCATTAATTTTCGCCGTGCAAGAAATTCGGGTGATAAAAATCGGGTAAAAATTCGAAAATCGGGTATTAATACGCCGAATTTCGAACAGAGTCACCCGAAAATCAATGAAAATCGGGCAGTCTCACCCGAATATCTGGGCACTGTTACATTCATATGCTCGAATATCAAATCTGCAAAAAAAATGACGAGTTTCCGATGCGATTTTCTACCTAAATCTCACTCAAATCAACTGAAATTTGTTGGATAAACACTTAAAATCACTCGAAAACAACTTATTTAGCTCTTGAGCTTGCAAAATCAGTAAAATAAGCTCAAAAATCAAGATCAAGAGCAAAAAGGTTTCGAACTCAAAGCTATGAAAAAGCCCAAAAATTTCAGAAAAATCGCTCAAATCCGAACGCGTTTGGCTCTGATACCACTTGTTAGAATCTTTTTTTATCCTAACAACCTAACTTCGGACGATTTAACCACGTTTGAATATGGAAAGAATCGAATCGAACGTGGGGTGTGTGTGTTCTTGAGAGTGTTGGGAGATTCTCTGTCTAAAATACTCTCTCTAGATGATTTTCACACACAACACTCTATTATGTGTTAGGGTTCAAGTATTTATACCACATTTTGGTATATAATACTTGGGCCCCTAACAAAGCCCAATTACACTAAGCCTCTTATAAAGAGAATCTTTATAAATACACAACAAAGATAATTATAATTAGTTGAACACAATAAAATATTCCTAACATTAATTGAACACAATAAAATAATCCTAACAATCTCCTCCTTTGTGTTCAATCTTTAATTTGGCATGGATTATCTTTGTGGGGCTTAGTGCGTTTGCCTGAGTCCTAAAAGAATTTCCTCCTTTGTCTTGTCATTTGATCTCTTTGTAATTCCCAGATTTAACACATCCAACAAATCAAGCACAATCGATGAACTCAAGCATTAGATTAATTGAAATTACCTTGATGACGATTAAGCGCGCGGGAGCTCTTGGGATTAATTTCTCAATCAATCTTCATTCAACACCAAATTCTCTCTACAATTCAAGCTCACTTTCCCTCTCTACAATTAAACTTAGCTATGCTAATGATGAGAGAGAAATCTAATCTAGAGAGAGAATTCCTACCTTGAGTTATGTGTATTTTACACACACTCAACCTATATATACCAAAGCATATTTTGGTATATTTTCAATCTAGTACCTATATTTACATAAAATACACTTTAGTCCCAAAACAAAGATAACATGATTATTGAACACTAGAAAATATTCCTAATAATCTCCCCCTTAGTGTTCAATTGTCATTGAAGCGCCGGTTGTCTTTGTCTTTGATAATCTTCAGGCTTCATCATCACTTGAACACAACAGAAAGATTCCTAAGAGCAATTGTAATTCCCAGATTTAACACATCCAACAAATCAAGCACAATCGATGAACTCAAGCATTAGATTAATTGAAATTACCTTGATGACGATTAAGCGCGCGGAAGCTCTTGGGATTAATTTCTCAATCAATCTTCATTCAACACCAAATTCTCTCTACAATTCAAGCTCACTTTCCCTCTCTACAATTAAACCTAGCTATGCTAATGATGAGAGAGAAACCTAATCTAGAGAGAGAATTCCTACCTTGAGTTATGTGTATTTTACACACACTCAACCTATATATACCAAAGCATATTTTGGTATATTTTCAATCTAGTCCCTATATTTACATAAAATACACTTTAGTCCCAAGACAAAGATAACATGATTATTGAACACTAGAAAATATTCCTAACAATCTCCCCTTAGTGTTCAATTGTCATTTGAAGCGCCGGTTGTCTTTGTCTTTGATAATCTTCAGGCTTCATCATCACTTGAACACAACAGAAAGATTCCAAACAATCTCCCCCTTCGTGTTCAACTTTGAATTTGACACGGTCTTTGTTGTTGTTTGAAGAAATAGCTGAGAGCATCTGGAGAATCTTCAGTCTCCCCCTATTTACATGCACCCTCTTTTTCTTCTTTGCAACTTGAATCTTCGTCACCTTCTTGCATATATCAGAGTCGCGCAGATCGTCAGCATTGACTTGTCGTGTATGCTCGAACCATGGAGAGAGGTCTCGTTTGTTGTGGTTCAGCACGTGCATTGAAAGCTTGGCTTCTTTAATGAGTTCACGTGCTTCGCCTCCTTGATATTCTTCTCCCCCTCATGGTGATTCATTTGTATCGTCATGTTGTGTGATCAAGGTGAACCTGAATGTACCCGGAACGTGTTGTCGTTGAATTTCGGATAAAGTACCTGAAAACGGGACAGACGACCGATCATCGTGAGACATCCCTTGATGTCACTCTTGGTCGTTGATGCAAAGTCACACAGACTTGCATTTGAAGGGACTACGGGGCCACATAGGCATCCCGTTATCCTCGTTCTCGAGTCATGCTCCAGAAGATGGCCTGCTACCGTTGTTGTTTTGATGTTGCAACGGCAGGACTTCCTTCTGATCATCGAAGCACATTTTTCATAAATGTGTCTACAGAAGTTCTGGCATTGTCACGTAGACCTGCATAGTGTGTGTAAAATAATGTATGTGTCCTAGAAAATGTAAAAATATTTAGGCTATGAGGACACACTAGACATATACGTGATCAAGAAAATTCAGTGGTGTGGGGCTGTGGACCACTTTGTTCAATATCTCCCGCTTCCAATGAAACGTGATAGCATATGCGGTTCCCCGTGAGATATTGAACATCTGTCTTTAGGGAGACAAATGAGTAGCTAGGAAAGGGTGTGCATGCGCTTTTGGACCATATGAAGCGTCTTCTACCCGGGATCTGATAAATCAGTCATGTACCTATATGGTTATGGCCCGAATAGTTTGGTGGTTGTAAGGATTTCATCGTGATACGCTCAAATACCCTCACATACACTCGGGGTTTTGTTCCTGGTTAGGATCAGTTGGATCTACTGAACCTTTGGAACAGGTATGTGAACAACTCTTTTGTGTCCATGCGCTTGTTGGCATTAGGTAGCACTCGCTCGTTCAAAGCATGAGGTTGTCTTCAGGGCATTCCCTTTTAAAGCTCTAGCGTTGTTTTTAGTAACACTCCCCCTAAATACTTGCGCTATTTCTAATACGATGCCCTCGCTCCCCCTAAATAGATGCCTTTTTGATAAATTGCATATTACAAAAGATCAAGCGCTTTTTGTATTTGAAATGACACTCCCCAATAAATGTACATTCTGCACTCATAAGTATCACTCCCCTTAAAACATATACGCTTTTTTATGGCCTTTTCCTCTTTTTTTTTTTTTTTTTTTGACCCTTTTTTTTTTTTTTTTTTTTTTATTTTTTGATATTTTTTGATTTTTTTTTTTTGAAAAAAATAGAAACAATGTCAAATCAAGAGCTTTGGAATAGTCTTGATTTGGTGTGTTTGCTCACGTCACATACCGATCACGTGGGTGGAGCAAACCGAATACCACACGTGTCGGGGTCTTGTACGACTGCTCATCATCGCATACCGACCATACATGTGGAGCAATCGTCGTCTATTTACCATGTATGATCGGGATCCTGCAAAACAAATTATCGGGACTTTGGTACCCACTTTTGGACGGGTCCTCCCTGATTAGCAGATAAACATAGATGTTCAAATGATTTAAGTAAGGAATTTGCATGAAAAGTAGTCTTAGATTTAGGTACCCACTGTTGGTTTGGACTACTTATTAATATTTGTAGTTTAGGTTTCCAAACTTGTTGAACCTTATGAAAATTAAAAATTTCAGCATCGGTGAATGTGTGTCTTGCGTTAAATGAGAAAATTTTCTCTTTCGCCAGTCGTTTGAGATGCTTTTCGGATTTGACTTTGACCGGGTACTTGAGAGAGGAATACGAGCTTATAGAATCAATAGCATTAAGTATAGAAGTATCGTATTTCCTACCTTCTAGACTCACATCATTCACTTTGTAATGTGTATTAAATGAGCTACTTTTGTTTAGACATTATTATTTTAGACGTTTCAGCTTTAATAGAGAATGTATAATTATTGTCTCCTTTAGTTTAGTAGCTTCTTTCTTTAATTTGATTATAGAATGACTTTGGGTATTTTTGGATTAGGAATAGAGGTAGAACCAAATTTGGTCGTGGCAATAGAATTATTTGTCTTCCTCTATCTTTCTTTCTTGATAGCTTCAGTCATTCTTGGCGTCTTTTTGAGAGGAATTTTGAGAATTAAATTCTCCTTTAAAAGCTTATCTTTTGAGCTCGAAACCCCGGGAGTGTAGCAATCCTTAGTTTCGGGTTTTATCGATAGTATAGAATGTTCCTCCTCGGTTGACATTGACTCAATTGTTTGAGTCGACTTGTTTCGAGACAATGTTTGCTCAATTTGTTCTTTCTTTGTAAGAAGAACCTCTAGTTCTTTATTTTACAGTGTAATCTAGTGAGTTCTTCAGAAAGACATTTATTTTGAGCTTGATAATCTTTATTTCCCCTTTAGTTCTGTTGTTTCAGAATTTGATTTAGCAAGATCATTGTTAAGTTTAGCTATTTTTCTCATTAGCTAATTGAAGCTTTATTCCTAGTTGGCTTCTCTAATAGATTTTTCTTAGGACAACGTCATTATTGGCTAATCTTGCTTCTAATTTCTTGACCATTTCTTTTTCATTATTTGTGGATGAGAATTTTTGTAACATTGACTTGTTTGCTTCATCACATGCAGACAAACTTGTTTTCAACTCACATATTTTTGATTCATGTTCTGTGGTCTTAGTCTTCAAACTTATAATCTCATCATTTGCATTGGTCAATTGACATTCAAGACTAGCTTCAATTTCTAGATGTTTTCTTAAGACACGCTCGTTATTAGCTAGCCTCGCTTCTAGTGTCTTGTTCATTTGTTCGTGAAATAAATCCATTTTAATCTTTTCAGTTCAAATATAGAATTTTGAAAATTTAAGTTCAAATAATGTTGGTAATTAAATTCTATATAGAATGTTGGATTTTAAATTTTGTTCAAATAAAATTGTTGGATGTATATGATCGTTGACGTGTTTTAGATTTGATTTTAAATTTGATTAATGTTTTCGATTCCGTTTATATTTGAATTTTGATATTAACCTCAACCTTTTAATTTCTCTTAAGTTTTAATCTTTTCAGCGCAACAAAGTTTTAGATACAACAAAGTATTAAAAATCAAGCCGTGAGCAATTTTCGGCTTTAAAAGATAAAGTGTATCTCAAACTTTTTATATTATTAAAAGAATGTAAGGTTGATGGTTCTGAAAATATTTAAAGTATTTGTATCTGCAAACACTAGATTTGTAAAGTAAGTTTACGAATGAATCAAGGCCGTAAAGAGTAAAATTAATAAAGTTTGAGTTTACGGTAGTTTTAGATTCGTAAACAATGAAATCCGTAAAGTAAAGTCTATGTTTGCGGATGAATAAGATGGATTCGTAAATGATAGTTACGAAAGAAATTAATTCGTAAACTATAGACAAGATAAGGTTTACCAATGGATTTGATTCGTAAACGCTGTGCTTTGAGTAGTTTACGAACCTAAATGATTCGTAAACGTGAGCGGATGAGGTTTACGATTGAAATAGTTCTCGCCGACTAATTCTAGAATGGTTTACGATTTACAGGGATTCGCAAACTTAAGGGTTCGTAAATTGGAAGGTTTACGATTACAAATGGTTCGTAAAATCTTTTTAGAAAGATTTAAGATCGAAAATTATTCGTAAACCCAAACAGTATGCTTTTACGATTGAAAACTATTCGTAAACAGGGATTTAGAAGTTTATGATCAGCACAGGTTCGTAAACGTCGATTTGACACTTTACGATTGGAAAGGACACGTAAACTATACTTCAGGTGTTTACGATCGAAATTCGTTCGTAAACACTGATAATCTAAGATTCAGTGGATCGTAAACACAGTTTCGCTTGTTTTACGATTGAAATTCGTTCGTAAACTCTGAAACGCGCAAACTTATACCCGTAAACTATACTTTGACCGTAAAGTTTATTTGTTGACTTAACTGTATAAACAGATCATCAACGCTCGTAAACAGCTCAAAATGACAGTTATTTAAGATTTTAATCGCTGTTCTATGCTCGTAAACCTAGTTCATCATTCGCAAACCAAGTTCATCATGCGTTAACTATCAGAAACAGTCAAATTGATCAATCCATGCCTTGTTTAAGCTAATTGACATCAAAATATCGAACGTAATGTTACGAAACTCAATACCTAACACTCAATTAAGAGTATCTAACACAGATTAACCGTGAATTAACTAAAACAGTGTCGGCTTAGTTTTCGAACGTCGAATAGTTTCCGATCAAAAACACAGCAAATTCAAGCAAATTAATCTCAATTAGCTATGCAGTGTGGATCTAAATTCAGATTGATTATCGAGCAGCAAATCCGATGATAATCAATCAGTCTTCAACAAAGTTTTCGATCGAAGATTGGTTGTGTGTGAGGTTTTCGCGCGCGTAAAGTATAAACGAAGGAGAGAGAATTTTGCAAAATGAATTTTCGATTAAACCTCAACTTTACGTGCGTAAAACAATTTTCCAAAAACCTCTTCAAATGTTTACGGGTCTTTAGGTTTACGGGCAGAATTTGTTCGTAAACCTTTGACTCTTCTTGAGATCCGTAAAGTATTTGGAAACCAAGCCGTAAACAGTAGACTCTAGATGTTTACGAATGCAGATGATTCATAAACAAAAGTTAATGAGGTTTACGATTGGGATTGATTCGTAAACCGGAGTCTTTTGTGGTTTACGATTGAAATAGATTCGTAAACCTCTTCCTAAATGAGTTTACGAATGAGGACTATTCGTAAACCTTGCTATGGATAGTTTACGAATAAAATATATTCGTAAACAGTAGACTTCAGAGGTTTACGATCGATAAGGATTCGTAAACAGTATATTCGTAAAGTTAATTTTACGAATGAAAAGTATTCGTAAAGCGTTCCCTGTTATAGTTTACGATTGAAATTTATTCGTAAACCCTTCCTTTTACTGGTTTACGAATGAAAATGGTTCGTAAACAGTAACTTTACGAGTGTAAACTGAAAGGACCGTAAACTTAAATGCTTTGACCGTAAACTATAGAGCTTTGACTGCAAAGTTTTCAGTTCGTAAACTAAGTTTTCATTCGTAAACTTCGCAATAAAAATAAAACTCGATCAAAAATACTTAAATTCTAAAATTAGGCTCAGATAATCGATCGAAATCAGCAATTAAACATGTGAAAACACTCGATTAACCCAGTTCAAAAGCAAAACAGAAGCAATTTTCGAGTTTTTCACATGAACATTTTGAAGATCATAAGAACAGTTCGATCAAAATTAAACAATTTGGTCCAAATTCAGCTATAATCAGCTCCATTAATCAATGATTACTCATCGCAAACAGTATCCTATACATCATCGCAAACATCTAAGCAAGCACCTCATACAAAAATGCAATGAACAGTGATGATCGCAATGACCAGTAGCTATCGTAAACTCAAGTTTGCGATGAACAATGCAAAATCGAAATCAATTCAGCTCAAAACTTATCAATTCAAACACGCATTCTCTGATACCAATTGTAATTCCCAGATTTAACACATCCAACAAATCAAGCACAATCGATGAACTCAAGCATTAGATTAATTGTAATTACCTTGATGACGATTAAGCGCGCGGGAGCTCTTGGGATTAATTTCTCAATCAATCTTCATTCAACACCAAATTCTCTCTAGAATTCAAGCTCACTTTCCCTCTCTACAATTAAACCTAGCTATGCTAATGATGAGAGAGAAACCTAATCTAGAGAGAGAATTCCTACCTTGAGTTATGTGTATTTTACACGCACTCAACCTATATACACCAAAGCATATTTTGGTATATTTTCAATCTAGTCCCTATATTTACATAAAATACACTTTAGTCCCAAGACAAAGATAACATGATTATTGAACACTAGAAAATATTCCTAACACTCTTCTTTTAGAGATCTTCAAGCTCACCGTGTCTCGATCTTCTCTTCTCGGTAACGGATCTTCCTTCAAGTCTTTTCTTGAATCTTGTCTCGTGAATGCCGGAAGGTGTTTGAGGTTGCTTGCCGGATCTTGAAGAATTTTCTCTTTTTGTGTGTTCCATTTCTCCCTCTGATAGCGCGAAACTCCCCCTACGTTTGTTCAACCTTGTGTTGGGATTGAGGAGTTTTCTCTTTGTCAATCGGAGAGGTACACACGAGGCGGTTGCCGGATTTCTTCTTTTTGTGTTTAATCTCTCCTTTCGATAGTGACGCAACTCCCCCTACTTTTGGTCAACCTTGAGCTGGGATTGGGGAGTTTTCTTTGAAATTTGGAGAGACGCACACGAGGCAGCAACTTCGATCTTTGAAGTCCGTGGTGTTTGTTTGATTCGACGACGCTTGATGATTTCAGTATTTCTAATCAATCTTGCCATTTCGTTGGCGTATTGGCCCCATTTTTTTTTATTTAGTACTACTCCCCCTCATGATGATCGAGTTGGGGAGACCATCATGACGATTATATGAAATGGGGCATTGTTTTGGCATGTTGATCACGTCGTCGGGACAGGAGGATGGCATTGGTAGGCACAGTAGGAGCTCAGATTTGGTAATAACCCAACGGAGCCACACATGCAATCCGTCGTATAAGAAACCGGGGTATTCCCGTTAACTTCTTGAGTTCTAACAATCTCCTCCTACAAGGGCTATCTCCTCTTCTTGCGGAGGCTTTGATTGCTCTTTCGGCTAGAGCTCTCTTGTCTTGACGATGTATTCTGTAGATCGGATATAGATAGTGATCCACGCCCTGATATTCGACTTTGATGATGTCGCGGATCTTGGACTTTGTTCGCATCTTGTCCTGGTCTTTCTCTGTGGTTTGAAGTCGTCAAGACTTTGTTCGCATCTTGTCCGAAAAACATTGAGTATCAAAGAGGAACAATCCAACTTGAGTCAATTACAGCATGCATATAGAATACTCATATAGACTGCATATTGATGTTTGGACTGATATTATTATTATAGGTCGTGATTCCGAAAAAGGCAAGGACATGGTCGATTGAAAGAAAAGGGTTGTAAGCGTAAACCTGTGAGTATGATCAGCAATGTGTACTTATGTGCTATATATGAATTTCTTGATTAATGCTTCTATCTGTATTATGTGAATCGACGTGATACGTTATGTGATACATGAATAACCTGAATGGTGAGTTATGCGATATACATGATTTGAAAATTGGCTTAGTATGCATTGCTTAGTATTATATGTCACATGCTTTCACATGTAAAGAAAAGGGAGAAACCGTTATGACTGTTACGGCTTCGGATGATACGAGATATTATGCCACGGTTACGTCCCTACAAATCGGGGGATGACAGAGTCTTGTACATGCACCAAAAGAAAGAAATGCCTACAGAGTCCCATGCATGGGCACACATATATTCGTTAGTTCGAGTCGAGCCGGTTCATAACGGGAGTATCATCATATAGAATTGCGTATGTCATAGGAATTATATGAACAATGGTTACATGATGGAATGTCTGACCAAATGGTTATGCGAATGATTATATGATTATTTATACGACGGAATGGCTATATGAGGGAAAGATAACGATGATACAGATTTGATGGATTACATATTATTTGCTTACAGTTTTAAAGTTATAGATTTACATGTTGCGATCATACTCTGAATTGTTGTCTTCACAATGATTTGTAGATTACGAGCGAATTAGTAAAGTAAAGCTTCTACGTAAAGTCATGGATTCAAGGTCGGCCAGCTACACTCTCATCCTGCTTTCCTCTGTTCATCGTCTGCATATAGTTTAAGAAAACATTATCGACTTTTGTATATGAATACATGTATATTACATGTGTGATAAGTGATACGTCTGGATGTACGCACCCATTCGTATGATATATAAAGGATTGTGAAATGCGAAAAATTTTATGCGTGAAATGTGGGCATAGAAAAGAGATGGGAACGGGGACGTTACATGGTACGAGGACATTAGTGTAATTTTGTTGTGTTTACTATTAGTAATTGGATTATTTGATAATGGAATTACGTTTTTATTATTGTCGATTTGAGTTTTGACAAATAATATAAAAAGGCATATTATTACTTCGTCTAAATAAATTAACCTTGCAGTCAGGTAATAAGACGAATTAATAAAACCCCAATATTTACAGTTCAGTTACTGATCTTGTGGGGACAGAGAGGGGGCACCTTGTCTATCTATCTATCCACTCCCCCAAAATAAAAACAATATAGAATATGAAGACCGACTATTCTATAAAATTAAGCGCTATTTATACTAAGTCGAACTCCCTATGATAGTCAAAAACTGAAAATATAGAGATTGACTCCACAGAAATTCAAGCGCTTTTTGAATTTTGAAATCGGCTCGGCCTTCTTTAAACATTGTAGCTCAATTTTTCTATTTTTTTTTTTTATTTAAGGCCCCCTTTTTTTTTGTTTTTTAACGAAAAAATAAAAATAAAAACAATGTTAAATCAAGAGCTTTGGAATAGTCTTGATTTGGTGTGTTTGCTCACGTCGCAGACCGATCACGTGTGTAGAGCAAACCGAATACCACACGTGTCGGGGTCTTGTGCGACTGCTCATCATTGCATACCGACCATACATGTGGAGCAATCGTCGTTTATTTACCATGTATGATCGGGAACCTTCAAAACAAATTATCGGGACTTTGGTACCCATTTTTGGACGGGTCCTCCCTGGTTAGCAGTGAAACAATTATGCATATAAGGTTCAAATTTGGAAGCAAAATTATCACATAAAGCAGTCATAGGAATCCACATTTGTCGAGGACTACTTATTTCCATTTGTAGCTTAGGTTTCCAAATTTGTTGTACCTTTTTTAAATTTAACTTTTCAGCATCGGTGAATGTGTGTGTTTTTGTAGAAGAGAAAATTTTCTCTTTCGCCAGTCGCTTAAGATGCAATTCGGATTTGACTTTGACCGGGTACTTGAGAGAGGAATACGAGCTTATAGAATCAATAGCATTAAGTATAGAAGTGTCGTATTTCCTACCTTCTAGACTCACATCATTCACTTTGTAATGTGTACTAAATGAGCTACTTTTGTTTAGACAATTATTACTTTTGGACGTTTCAGTTTTAATAGAGAGTGTAATTATTGTCTACTTTAGTTTTAGTAGCTTCTTTCTTTAATTTTGATTTTAGAATGACTCTGGGTATTTTTGGATTAGGAATAGATAGAACCATTTAGTCGAGGCAATAGAAGATAATTTGTCTTCCTCTATTCTTTCTTTCTTAATAGCTTTAGTCATTCTTGCGCCTTTTTGAGAGGAATTTTTTAGAATTAAATTCTCCTTTAAAAGCTTATCTATTTGAGCTCGAAACCCGTCTGGAGTGTAGCAATCCTTAGGTTCGGGTTTTATTGATAGTATAGAATGTTCCTTAGTTGGCATTGACTCAATTGTTTGAGTCGACTTATTTAGAGACAAATTTTTCTCAAGTTGATCTTTCTTTACCAGAAGAAGCTCTAGTTCTTTAATTTTAGAGTGTAATCTTGTGCATTCTTCAGAAAGATCTTTATTTTGAGCTTGATAATCTTTATTTTCCTTTAGTTCTGTTGTTTCAGAATTTGATTTAGCAAGATCATTGTTAAGTTTAGCTATTTTCTCATTAGCTAATTGAAGCTTTATTCCTAGATTGGCTTCTTCTAATAGATGTTTTCTTAGGACAACTTCATTATTGGCTAATCTTGCGTCTAATTTCTTGACCATTTCTTTTTCATTATTTGTGGATGAGGATTTTTGCAACATTGAATTGTTTGCTTCATCACAGGCAGACAAACTTGTTTTCAACTCACATATTTTTTATTCATGTTCTGTGGTCTTAGTCTTCAACCTTATAATCTCATCCTTTGCATTGATCAATTGACATTCAAGACTAGCTTCAATTTCTAGATGTTTTCTTAAAACACGCTCGTTATTAGCTAGCCTCGCTTCTAGTGTCTTGATCATTTGTTCGTGAAATAAATCCATTTTAATCTTTTCAGTTCAAATATAGAATTTTGAAAATTTAAGTTCAAAAAAAATGTTGGTAATTAAATTCTATATAGAATGTTGGATTTTAATTTTGATCAAATAAAATTGTTGGATGTATATTGATCGTTGACGTGTTTTAGAATTGATTTAATTTGTGATCAATATTTTCGATTCTGTTTAAAAATTAACTTTTGATATTAACCGCAAACTTTTAATTTCAGTTCAGTTCGTAAACTTTTTAGCACAGCAAAGTTTAGATACCAAATGTAAGTCACAGTTTTAACATCCAATCAATAAAACTTGAGCATAGATTGATCGAATTACCTTGATAATAAACGCGCGGAAGACTTTGGGTATAAACTCAATCAACCTCCATTAATCACAAGCTTCTCTCTACAATAAGTTCCTTTCTCTCTATACAATTAAGCCCTAATTATGATAATGATGAGAGAGTGTTTCTAGTGAGAGAAAGCCAAAACTCAAGTTGTGTATTTTACACACACTTGCCCTATATATACCAAAGTATATTTTGGTATATTTTCAATCTAGTCCCTATAATTACATAAAATACAATTGAGTCCCAAGACAAAGATAACATGATTATTGAACACTAGAAAATATTCCTAACAAACTGTTCACTTGGAAAGTGGGAGCTCGTGACATTGATACAAGACGAATCAGGGGATTGTCTGTATTTGGACACTGACTCGTAATCGAACGATCACACGCTGGGAAAGTTGTTGATCGATCGATTGACTATAGTAGTCTACGTGAACCTTAGACCGAAAGGGTTAACTCGGAGTTGGTCTTAAGGTCTTGATTACTCACTAGTTTGCTAGGCCCGAATTGCCATTTGCATGGGTCAGCGGCGAAATATACTAAATATAGAAATTAATATTAATTTATTTTAATATTATTTCAAATTTAAATTTAAGTTTGAATTTGAATGAGAAATCAAGTAAACAAAGACTTAGTCTAACAAGACTAAGTATGCTTGGAGTGGGTGAGAATCCTTCTCCCCACTCCAACTCAAAAATTCGGCCACCCCTTTGGTTATAAATAGGGTTTATCATTTTTTGAAAAAACCCTAATGTCACTTTGGCAAACTTGAGAAAAAACTAGGATTTTGCTCTCACCTCTCGCATCTCTCTCTCTCTCGGCGGCGCGCGGCGCGTGCGTGGGTGTGACAAGGAGGTGCCGCCAAGCTTGGTCAAGCCGCCTATAACGAGTCTTGGCCGCGACGTTCGTGTGGTGCCGGCGTGATGATCTTTCCCCGTTCGTGCGCTTATTTGTGTTAGGAGAGGGATACTACATCTCGGGGAATAGAAGGGTTCGTAGCTAGCCATCTTCGTTGATTTTCGTCAAGGTATAATGGCTGAAACAATTCTTTTTGTGCTTATGTTCTCGTCTTAATACCGAGCGGTCCAAGGGAAAGGTTGGAATCCCTAAAAGTTTTAAAATTCCGCCGTTCAAGGAACGAGGGCCCGGGGACCCTACTGGGACTCCCTACAGTGGTATCAGAGCCTTAGGCTCGGTTAAGTCACGGGACTATGATCACGAAGCCCGAAGAAAAGCCTTTGGAAGGGCTGGCCGTGCGCATAGAGCGCGCGGTGCCCAAGGCGGCACGCGTGGAGCGCGCGGCGCCCGAACCTTGGCCGCGCATGGTGCGCGGCCTCGGGACTAAGCCGCGCGCATGGGGCACATCCGCGTGCAGCGCGCGGCGCTGGCCTTGGCCGTGCGCGGCGCTGGCATAGGCGCGCGGCACCCTTGGCTGGCTGCGGGCACGATGGTGCGCGCGGCGCTTGGTCGGGCCGCGCGGGCGGCGCCGGCTCGGTCGCGATTGGGATCGTGCAGTCAAGCCTCGAAGCCCAATGGGCCTGGCCCAAATCTGATAAAAGCCCAAATGTGGATTTAGGCTCGGATCTGTGTAAAATTGTCGTGATGCATGTTATATGTGAATAACGTGGTGATTGATTGGGGATTAGGTTCTGTTTTTACCGGGTGATATGTTATGGGTGCCAAGGTTCCCCCTGGGTTGTACTCCCGAAGTTAGACTTTCAAATATCAAGTGAGTAAATGGGTGGGGCTGTTGTCTTCTATCAAGTCCAAAAACGTTACGACTTAGGGGTACGGTTTTGGTTGACCGAGTTACGGCGCTAAAACCCTCGTCTTTGACGTGAACGTATTTGGATGCATTTTTTATAATGCCGCTCACCGACCACTCTTCGTCCTCTAATAAAGTGTTATCCTACGGAGGCAAAGTTCACTCAAAAGTGGAAGGTTAGCAAGACGTTGATAGGCAGCACTTGGACAGTCATTCCCAAGAAGTCTGAGTTACAGGCCGAGGGATCCTGAGTGAGACAAATTCGTTGAAACTTCTATGTGATAGAATCGTGTGGGACACGAACCTGGCTGATCGAATATAAAAATAAACTGTTAAGTTGAGGCTAGTTTGATGCAGCGTGGGTAAATCAACGCCACTATGAAAATACTCAACGAAGTTTCCGAAATTCCTAACGGGAGACAGGATTTCGAGAAAAATAGTGGGAGTCAGACGAAAAATTGAAAGTCCTGTTTTAGTCTGATTAAACACTTCAAATCCTAACTATCTGTTTTCTTTCTGCAGTTTATTTTCTTCTCTATTTATACGATGACAAACGATTTATCCGTATTATAGGAAAAACATTCTTTGGTGGGACCAAATTATGTTGACTGGCTTAGAAATCTGAGGATCGTCCTCAGGTTAGAGAAACTGGAATATGACTTGGGCATTGAGCAGCCTGTGACTCCAAATGCTCAATCGACTGAGCAAGACCTGCAGTTCTACGATAAGTGGACTGAGGATGCTGGGAAAGTTCACGCCTATATGTTATCGGCTATGAGCCCAGAGCTTCAGCGCCAGCATGAGCACATGAGTGCTAAAGAGACGCAGGCTCACTTGGCTGAGCTTTATGGCGAGTCATCTAGGAGAGCGAGCTATTCAATCACGCATGACCTGTTTAACACTAAGCTCGCAGAGGGTGGTGATGTCCACGCTCATTTACTGAAGTTGAATGAGTATATGGAGCGATTGGATGCGCTTGCATTTGGTTTACCTCACGAGGTGAAGATCGACATCATACTGCAGTCTCTCTTTAGGATTGTGTACCGGGACCTGTGGGATTGGTCCCACCGCATACACACTGATAGTCTATCCTCACTGTACCACCACTAGCCTTCCCAGTGTGCTTTGTCCTCACTCGCACACACCTGAGCAAACTTCCCAGGGGGTACCCATCCCAGTTCTACTTCAAGTCAAGCACGCTTAACTTTGAAGTTCTTATGGATGGGCTCCCGAAAAGGAAGGTGCACCTTGGTGGTATGAGTAGCACTTATCAAGTCTCTTATACCATTCCTTTAACCACTCTCATTCGGGTATGGAACCGATTCATTCATGTACCCCTCCACCTAGAAGCCTGCCAGGAGCCGCTCATTGTCCGTGCACCTTTGCACCGGCGATCACTCATCGGCCCAGTCATATTACTCCATAACAAATTCTATTTACAATTGAATCAATAAACTTATAAAATATATATTATATAAAAAGAAAATTTAAAACTTAAATGTGATAATAACTAACGATAATAATAATAATGCCAAACGTACATAAAATATGAAGGTACTAACTACTAATATACAACTATCCTAACAAAATTTGTTTCGGAAATTCCATGTTAGCATGTGTGCTGTTGATGCTTAAAAATTTATGAGTTCTTTATATGTGATGGTTTGAATTAATTATTCCTGCTTCTGAGTTCTTGATGCTGTCATGTAGTTATTTTGTAATTCCCCATATAAATTTATTAAATTTTATGACATGTTCGCATGAAAAGTTGAACGATTCTTTGCGTAATTTTGACGTCACACTTGTTGAAGAGTCGTATATATGTTGCATTATGATTTCAGCGGAATGTCTGACAAAGGAGGAATCCATTATTAGGGTATCGCCGGGAGAAGAAGTCTTGAGAATTAGTGCAAGTTTTCTTCGTCGCAACAAAAAATGAAAAATTATCAAAAAGCCAAATACTACTTACTACTCCATCGTCAAAGGAAAGTTAGAAAGCTCTGAAATCCACCTCTTTTCTTTTCCTTTTTCACTAATAAACTAGCTTCTTCTCCCATCTAGCTAAGGACCAAAGGGAAAGAAGGAACCCAAAACAAACACCAATTTAAATATAAAAAGAAAAAGAAAACTAGAATTTTAAAGGGAAAAAGATATAAAAATAAAACCATACCCGAAATTAATTTAAAAAAAAAAGAGCAGAAAACAAAAAAGGACACCGAAATAGGTTAAACCAACAAAAGGCTCCCCCACTGCTTCCGCTTGCTCTTCAGCACTCTTTGAAATTTCCACTGTTTTGAACCTTAAGAAGAGAAGTGTAAAGGGCAGCCAAATAAATGCTCTTTTCCTACATAATCTGAATGACTTTGGTTTTTCATCATCTTTCCGAGTGTGTGTATCTTCATTTTGTCCATCACGGGCTGCCCTTTGCACGTCTTAAGCTTAGAAGACATTTGCAACACCATTCGCCACAATCTTGGTCAGGGGAATGGTCTCAAAGGTCTTGCCATCACCATTAACCTGATTAGCTTCCTTCAAAACTGAGGCAACTTCTGTTGACTTCTGAGACTCGGCATCGCCACCATTCGGGATTTCCTTGTTCTGCTTTTCATCAGATTTTCCATCCCAAACAACGCCCTGTGAACGAACCCAAAAAAAGCACAAACATCAGTTCAATATCATACAAACCAGGAAATAAACAAATGTAGCCAACCAGTATAAAATTAGCTACCTGTTTCTGGTATTGGAGATGCTTGGCTTTCTTCTCCTGGATTCTCTTCTGTCGCTCCTCGTAGAAATCAAAATCATCTAAGATGCACTGTTTACTGATGTGATCCTTGAAAATTTTGAGCATCTGAAGCCCCTGATCCAGCTTAACCTGCAAGAAAAATATATACATATATTTTTTTGGTTCGTTTTAGAAATCCAGACAGATTAAACAAAGTCTGAGTATACATAAAAAAATTTCATGCAATAAGCATACCTCTTGGGTGTCCCGACTATTTGTTACTGGTTTGTTCTCATTATTTTCAAGGATAATGTGCTTCAACAAACTATTTGGTACATCCTTAACAATGTGCCACTTAACAGGGAAACAACCAATCCACTTGTCCTGCTGCCAATACTCAACACTCTTGTCGAAGTCAACAGGACCAGCCATCTCTGCAACACCCACAAACTGACCGCTGGTATTTACCTGGCCGCATACAGGGAATAGTCAGCAGAAAATAAAGACTTAAAAAAAGATTGACAAGTTACTGCACGTAAAACCCCCTCACCGAGAAGAAAAGGAAAATAGGGCAGGCCTCAGACTGTTTAGCTTCACCGTATGCAGCATCAAGCTTTTTGTTACCATTCGAGGTGCTAGCCCAGACATTGTATTTGATACTCTTATGGACATCATCTTCACTGTATGACTTGATGATGTAGAACTTGGCATCAGCATGCGTTTCAGGAAAATCTAGTCGGTTGTACTGCTCACGACCAGGGGTGGCAGTTGACTTCTCGTCATTATCAGCTGATGGAGTCAAGGGGATGTTTTGCCCTTTGACAGCCAACGCAACAGGAGTTAAACCCTTCATGTTCTTCGAGCTTTTCGCCCGGGGCCCTCTGTTCAATTCATTCAGACCATCAATATACTCATTGCCATAGCAATAAAAGCTGTTTCCTCGTCCTCGGGGCTTGTACTTGCTATCAACAGACATCCAGTCGCGTCCATTGCCTCTACTATCATAACCAGAGGACCCATAACCCATACTTGACCTGTAGCTATTTCCATACTGGCCATAAAGCTTATTTGGGTACATTCTATTATAGTATCCACTGGCTGTGTTCATTGCAGGCATGGGCCTTGGCTGGTTCAAACCCTAGGAACGGAACAAAATATAATCAGTAAGGGTAACCCTTTAAGTTACAGGTTGAAGAAGAGGATTGACAGCAAAAAAATGTAAGCCAATTACTCGAACAGACAACCAAATCGTGCACATAACAAAAAAGAAAAGGACAAGCAAAGGCAGAAATCTATAAATGGATACAATACATAAAGCTCTCATAATAAGAAATCAAGTTCAAGATTGATACAAAACACTTGGTTTTTCCATCTAGACGAAACAAAATCACAAAGCTGTATCAGAAAAAGTTCAGCCAAACGAACATACCAATAGTTGAGGATGGTAATTCTGGTTTCTAAATAAATTAACGCTGTTTCCATTAGCCGCAGTTGATGTCATAGCTGAACTAGTAGCAGGTCTTTGCTGCCCATCCGAAAAATAGGGGCTTTCCACCCATGGAATTGGTGAATGTAACCCATCAAACGCAAATCTGGGATCCTGATAACCAGATGGAAAAGCTCCAGGAAAAGAGCCCATTCCATAGGAGCCATTAGTATTAAAAGATGAGTTATGGTACGTAGCTTTTGGAGCTGTTGCACCATTAGTTCCCTTTGTACCACTGTTATTAACAATTCTATTAGACTTTGAGTTTGTATCAACTCCAGCCAAAGGTGGTTGGTCATTAGCTACATCGCCTCTTGCAGCAGCACCTGCTGTGGGGTATGAAGCACTGGTTTGAGTTGGTGATTGGAAATACTGTGATGGGTACTGATAATGCTGAGCTCCATATAGCTGACCATCAGGTCCCATGGTTGGAACAGGGGAACCAGCAGGTGAGTAAGGTGAGTAAGGAGGATATCCATATGCAGGATACATGATTGATCCATTCTCCCCATAAACACCCTGTATAATTAGCCACATAAACATAAATAAATCGAACTTTATGGTTAATCTACTTGTAAATATGCTTAGTTTTAAAATGCCCAAGTAAATATAGAAGTCACCTCTACTCCATCAGGATTTGCATATTTGACATAATCATCCCAGTCAATGGCATTCCCGTCATAGCCTATGTGCACAAACAAGAATAAATTTAGTAATAAAAGCTGGTCAGCAAAGGCAAAATCATAAAGGAAAGAACACAAATAAAATAGTGAAATTTCGATATTATTGTAGAATTGAGAAGTAAACAAGGAATGCGAAAGTATATTTAAGGATATACGCACCACCATAGTAGTACTGATACCCGCTTGGATGGACGTAAAGTGCTGGATCCACAAAATCAGGCAGCATAGGCGTGACAGATCGATCTGCCTGAAACCCATTTCCCGCATTACCCGAATTAGCGGAAGGCTGCGTCAAAAATCAGAAATTAAAAATTGTTAATTTTCAACCGACAAATAGAATAGTTCATGATTCGAATTTCAAAAATATAGGGAACTGTATAAAATTTCAGAAGGAACTAAAGAATACCTTCTTTGTAGCATCTCGGATTTCATCAGTCTTAGCTTGTGAGTCCAAGGACAACGTTTGCAACAAATCTGTAGCTTCTGTAATGCGTGGGAATTAAGGAGAACAATCGTTTCCACCAATATGTTCAAATGTGCTTAGAAACCAATAAGTGAGACTAAACATCGAGGATTAGTAGTAAATCTATCCAAATAAAATCATCCCACCTTATTCTATTCATGTTATGCTTCCACAAACAAGGTAAAACTACGATTTTCATCAAATACGGAGAGCAAAATGACAAGGGTGAAAGGAAATGATTTCAAGTTGTAATTCTAGCCACGAAACCCAAAGCTCTGTGAAAATCGAACAGATACAAAAGCTCACAAAACAAAGATAGTTTACAAAATTCCCCTCTAGAAAAAGCACAAAAGCAAACGAAATGAATATCACCAATAAATATACTCAGGACAAACCTAAACAGCCAAATCGCCACCGGCTCAAATCAATCAACAAGGGCACCCGAGAAGACTATCTCGGAGTCGAGAACGTCGGATCGAAAGTCCATATTAACCCACGACCAAAAAAACGCAAATCTGCAAAATCAAAGTATAAATAAATCTAACATATAAATCAGAAAAGGATACGATCTGCCGAAGGATCAACAGCAGCCATGATGTATACAAGTCAACGAACAAGATTTCGATTTCGACGGAGAGAAAGAGATCGAGAGATAACGGGTTAGAGCTTCGAGAAGCCGCCACAGGACAATTGATTGGGTTTTGTGGGAAAGAGAAATTCACTGTTAGGGTTTCAGTCGTTTTAAATTGGTGATTCAGCTGCCACCACATCAAAGTTAATAATTAGTCCCTTAACTTTACTTCTATTAGTAAACCGACCCACTTGTTTTAAGCCAATTGGCTGATTGGCCCCAAGTCTATTAACATTAGAGGCGCGTTCACTACATCGGTTAAACCAAGATAACCCACTTATAATCAGGTCTTATATTGTTCATTTGACAAATGAGAATTTTAAGTTAAAGCCCGCAACTTATATTAGGCCCGTTTTTATAAACCAACGAATCTCAGATATATTAACCAATGGGCTTGGCCAAGTTAAATAATCCAACCCAAGATAGTATAACTTAAATGACTAAAACACCCCTGCTATTCTTTCGTGAAATTAAAAACCCTACTACGGCACAGTAAGTGGGTCGAAGGTTGATTGGAACAAAATTGCGATTTGTAAAAGGTATTGCTCGGCTTCACTAGATTATGTGAGTTTCTGTAGGCTAACGTGGTCGAATTTCTGTTAGAGTTGGCATAGCACATCTGTAGACAAATCGGCATTCCAAAAGTCGGAAGATTTTCGAAAGGGGCTTACATTAATCCAGATAATGCGTAGTTTGTACCTCGAGCTGCTTATATATTATGGTGGGGTCTATATCGATTATGTGGTTTATGATTTTCACTTTCCTGCACACCCGACTATGCATTTTATCAGTGGTCTGTAACGCAATCGAAGGTCTGACCCCGGACCAAAAACTGCTTATTTCTAAATTCCTGGTGAATATTAAGACGAATTGAGGTTGTTCGATAGCTTACCTAGCAATGTGATCGCTACGTAATTAATACTCTCGATGGGCTTATGTGATGCGTCATGTAACCCAGTTGGTTACCTTGTTTGATATTTTGATTGTCTAATGTTGATTACTGCAATTGTTATCCATGTATTTAGTTATGATGTTGGATTTTGCTGATAACTGTTGAAGGTTTTTGTTAGTGAAATTATCCTACTGGCGTGGGTACAATGTATTGTAGATTTTTTGGCACTGATGTTATTTTTTAATTGCAGCTACACTGTTATTTTTTCATTGCAGCCATACTAACAAGAATTCCAACTTATTACCAGTAAGAGAAATTTTCGAACAGATACTTGTAATGCATGATAGATATTGAATAAACAATTACTTCCAACTAAAAAACGCATATAAGTTTTTTAAAACTGTTCTTCTTCGCGATTAGGAAGCAATAGATAAATAACGAAAGGAAAAAAATTCATATTGTTTCAGTTGTACCCCACATGAACATGCACACTATTCATATATCATTTCAACATAATTTTTCATCCGTGAACAGATAAAAAATTGGACTTTCAACAAGCAGCCAAATACATAGCAACACATTACATATCCATACAATAGGAACCAACAGTACCGCATGTAATACAGAACAGCCAAGCACTTACAAAATTCATTCGAGGATCAGACGCTTAGCAACCCACCTAATAACATAGACAAGTCGATTGCATGAGAAAAATTCAGATATCTTTAATACAAAGTTAGAAGTTCGTACTCTCGCGGTCACTAACTTGACCAACAGATTCAAACTTGTGTTTTTTTTCGGAGGCTCCCCATATAGGAATGTAGGTATAAAAGGAGATGAAGTCTCGTCACTACTAGTGACTATCTGATAGAAACGAAAATCGGAAAATCAACGGTGAAGCACCGTTGCCCAAGCCTCTAGGCTAATAACCTTTTTATTATCAATGATGCGAATTACAGAAGGGGTCGATGCCCTTTTATAATCCCTACTACTATCCTAATAATAGCCTTGATTCTAGGAATCAATAATAAATGCAAGAAAATCATAATAATTAGTAAGAGTGATTTGCTCCAACTAACTATCGCTTATTATAGAAATAAAACAATATAATTAATTTAGAAGATTCTCCACCTCACGAATAGTGGGCTCAAGCCCGTCCCCGCCTTCGGTAAACCAATATGGGCCTCGGCCCATGCTTCTGCTCTCTATCAACTCCATTCCCCTTCGAAACAACATTGTCCTCAAGGTTGAAATCCGGAAACTGACTCTGAAAAGTGGCCTTACTCATCCAAGTGGCATCATCACTGGGCTGTCCCACCCATTTACCCAACAACTGCTATTCCTTCACCCTTTTTCACCCCCCTTCCGCCACGCTATCACCTCCCCGGGCTCCCACACCGGTCCTACTGGTAACTCCAAACTCTCCGGCAATTCCGCCTCCACGGGATGGTCTCCCACCACCCGCCTCAGCCGTGACACATGAAACACGAGATGTATGCAGCTGGCGAATGGTAAGGACAACCTGTATGCCATTGATCCAATGCGTGCCTTCAAGAATACCTTGTCGCCAACTTGAAATTCCACCTCCCGACGATGTTTGTTAGCCTGTCTAACCATACTTTGTTGTGCCTTCGCCAGATTATCTTTCAGGTACCCCATCATGGCATCCCGACTACCGAGGGCATCAGCCACGGCAACCACCTTACTTTCACCGGGCAAGAATCTACGAATAGTAGGAGGTGGCCGCCCATACACAATCTCGAATGGGGTAACCCGGGCAGCCGTTTGAAACGCAGTATTATACCAATATTCAGCCCACGGGAGCCACCGTAGCCATTGCTTCGGTTGCTCACAAGCGAAACGACATAAATACGTCTCCACCACACGATTTAACACCTCTGTTTGGCCGTCTGTTTCGGGGTGGTAAGCCGAACTAAACTTCAATTGTGTCCCCGATAATGCGAACAAGTCCTTCCAGAATGCACTAATAAACAGAGAATCACGATCACTGACAATCGATCGTGGTGTCCCATGCAACCGCACTACTTCATTAGCAAACACTTCGGCCACAGAACGCGCCGTAATAGGCGGTTTGAGTGCTACAAAATGTCCGTACTTGGACAAACGGTCCACAACCACCAAAACTGAAGTATACCCCTTCGACTTTGGCAAGCAGGTGATATAATCCATGGAAATATCCTCCCAAATTAAATTCGGAATGTGCAGCAGCTGCAGTAGTCCCGCTGGCGATATCGCTTCATACTTGGCCTTTTGGCAAACCAAGCACTGGGCGACATAATTCTGTACCCGACGAAACATCCCTCTCCAATACACATTTAGCGCCAGTCTCCTGTAGGTGCGATAGATCCCCGCGTGTCCCCCTTCCGGCGTATCGTGAAATTCGTCTAACAGACGAGGAATCCATTTGGAGTCGGAGGCCAGCACCAAACGACCCTTAAAGAATAATCTCCAACGCCCGCATAATGCCTCGCACAAACTTATTCCTACTCTGCTCTTCACCCACATCAGCCAATCCCAACCACTCCGGGCCACTGATGGCCACTAACGAGGCCTCCTCTCCTCTTCGTGAAAGGGCATCCGTCGCGGCATTTGAGATGCTCGTCTTATACTCAATCACAAAATCGTACCCTAGTAACTTCGTCACCCAAACCTGTTGTGATGGCGTAGCTATGCGTTGAGTGAGAAGGTGTTTTAGACTACGATGATTCGTGCGCACCACAAACCGATGCCCAATCAGATATGGACGCCAATGTTGTACTGCCAACACCAAACCCTTCATTTCCCGCTCGTAGGTTGATTTGGAGAGAGTGCGATCAGCTAAGGACTTGCTGAAATATGCTATAGGCCGCCGCTCCTGCATGAGTACCGCCCCAATGCCCGTGCCCGAAGCATCACATAACCCATTCATGAAATAGCCCAAATAATGTGCCTCAGTCAGTCCCGGCACCTGACCCGCCAATTGGACAAACACGGAGATATACTCCTCCACTATTCCGATTTGCCTGACTCCGGACAGCCATTCGAACCGGATGCCCTTAAATCGTATGTCAAAACGCGACCCCAGCGCCTGCTTGAACTCGTCCCATGACATTCTAGGTTTACGCGCCGTCATCCACGCCAACCAGTGCAAGGCTGCCCCGTCCATGGCCACCCCAGCTGCTGCCACCTTCCTTTCTGGCGGAGTACCGTTCAAGTGGAACTGTTGTTCGGCCCGTGCTATCCACCCAATCGGATCTATCCCCTCAAACGACGGCAAAAGCGCCAAGGCAGCGCCCCCACGTGCCTGATCGTCCGCGGGCGGCGTCACCTTGCTCGTGATGGATGCCTCCGTCTCCTCCTCCGATGACTTCAGAATCACCTTTGACAACGCCGCCAAGGACGCCGCGATTTCAGCCAATTGCGTACAGTGTGCGTCCAGCTTCGCACCTCGTGCGTCCAGCTTCTCTCATCATTCCGGTGGGAACGGGATCCGGCTGGTCGGACCACTTGATAGAAACGAAAATCGGAAAATCAACGGTGAAGCACCGTTGTCCAAACCTCTAGGCTAATAACCTTTGTATTATCAATGATGCGAATTACAGAAGGGGTCGATGCCCTTTTATAATCCCTACTACTATCCTAATAATAGCCTTGATTCTAGGAATCAATAATAAATGAAGGAAATCATAATAATTAGTAAGAGTAATTTGCTTCAACTAACTATCGCTTATTATAGAAATAAAATAATATAATTAATATAGAAGATTCTCCAGCTCACGAACAGTGGGCTCACGCCCGTCCCCGCCTTCGTTAAACCAATATGGGCCTCGACCCATGCTTCTGCTCTCTATCACAAGGCTTTGGCAATGTGGCATGCGGACGGGACTTGGCAACATAGTCAGGCCGAATGTTCGGGGAAACCAGCGTGGCACGAGGCTGCCAATAGAGCACGTGCAGGATGGGCCAACTTGGCAAGTACAGAGCGGCTAGCATGACAGCAAGTTTCAGCCAGCAAGGCGCCAAGAGTGAGTGGTCCGACCAACACATATGCGCGGGATTGGGAAGGCTGGCCGAAAATGAGGAACAAGAATTTAGCTTTGAAGTTGAGAATTGTGAATGTCAAACTAAATGAAGGTCTAAGTTGCTAAGCAACATTTTCTTCTTTGGATAATAAGAAATAATTACCATTAAGAGAATGTGTAAAACCACTCTTACATGGAGTTTTCTTATAAGAAACAGAGAGATCGACAAAAAAAGAAAGCAAATAAAGAGATTGCCCCATTGTAGATGGAGTGTGTAAGATGTTCTTAGTCTTGTAATCTAGGCGAGGAAGATAAGAACGTGAAACTTTGTAAATATTCGAACGTGACAATGAAGATCTCGGGTTTTCTCCGTGGATGTAATCTCGAATCTTTTGTGAATTCGAGACGAACCACGTTAATTTCTTGTCTTTCAATTCGCCTTTACGTTTTATATCGTGGATCGTAATTATCTTGGGCCGGTTGAATCGACTCGATTGATCAATTTCCCAACACATTTAATTCTTATCCTGGATTTAAATCTTGAGTAATTGCATCCCTTCTTTGAGGTTTGCCTCTGATAAGGGAGTATGCACATAGTCTGAGTTTTAGTGCGTGTCTTCCATATAATAGTGTCTCCTTAAAGCTGTTACATCCTTTAGGAAATGCACTCAACAATAACAAGCCTTATTGAAAATATCGAGCTGTTTTTCAAGACATGTTCATGCATTCAACAAGATTCTAGAGCTTGCTCTAGGTAGAATAGAATCTCATAGCTAGCGTCTTGAATCTGTACAACTGCTATAGTTTATTCTACAAGCCATCAGTGGTAGTTTTAAAATATGCACCTTTTCTCTCAAACTCAAGATTATTGTACTGTGAGCTTTCTCAGAGTAATTCATTCTTCTTGGTCTTGGTTAATGAAGTAGGTAACTTCTCTCAGAGTAATTCATTCTTCTTGGTCTTGGTTAATGAAGTAGGTAACTTCTCTTTTCCTTGAAGAGCTTTTACAAGACAGTGTTCTACCAACATAGTCTTAGCTCATTCGAACCATTGAACTTCTCAGTTTTGAATTTTGCAAATCCAGCCTCATCATTCAAGAAACAGAATTCTTGTTTAGTTGTTCGATATATCCACGCTCACCGCACCAATTGTTGAAGGTTTGATCGATCATTGATATGCTAAAATAGAATATTGCGCAATTAAGAACATAAAATTATACCGAATTTAAGGTGGTTCCGCTCGACCATAATTTCAAGATTATTCAATCCTACATCGACGGAACAAAACTTAAATTCTTTTATTAATATTGTTCAGATTACAAGCACTCTCACTCAATTCTCACAAACTGAGGTTTCATTGTTACGACACTTTATCTAGCTCAGAAAACATGTTTGAACCGAACTACTATTCTTTTCTCGTTCTCAGTTGATCCAATTTAGCTGCTTTTAACCATAACTGTTTTGCATCGCATTGTTGTACAGAGATTCTTAGAGCTGTACAGCCAATCAGACTAAATATCAAAATGGTCTTTGCCCACAACAATTCTTTTGTATTGTTTGAATATTAGTTAAAAACAGTACAAAGTTTTCAGCTTTGATCAGACCTAAGCCAAGGTTTGAGATTATTTGCAGAGATTATCTTCATACTTCAACATATAAACAAAAGTTTTACTCGGCATGAAATATATTCACCCTTAAGCTGGAAATCTCAATGTGCTCTACAATTGTTAGCAGTTTGAACACAATACGTTGGGAGCAGATATGGGTGGCAAACAAAGCTGAGGCTTAGTTTTCTATGGATCATATCGAAAAAATTAAGTTGAACTCCTTAAGAATTATTAAGAAACTATATATCATGTTTTAATACAAAAATCTCAAATAAAAACATCCTCGTACGCACTACTAATGCGCGGCGTGAAGCAGTAATACGAGTCTTATCAAAAGACACGCGCGGAGACTCATACTCAACCGCAGAAAATAAAAAATGCATCGCTGAATGATCACACGGTTATGTACTTGAGCATAGCTCCACGAATCTTCTCCATGTATTCGGCGGCTTGCTTCTGCATAATGTATAGCAACAGATAAATCCATTTCATTACACTGATTCCACTGCAGCAGTAGTGTCTTAATTAAACTCTCACCTGGTTGCCCTTATGTGCATTGGCAATATTCTCATCCATAAGTGTCAACAAAGATCTATTCACCTCATTATGCTCTACCATGTCCAAGAGCTGCATTATATAAAATGAATAAATAATTAAAACAAATACGTATAATAATTCAAGTTTTTTAAGATCAGCATCGTACAGTAGCCTTCACATCCTTCGACGTTAGTAGTTTCATCAAGCTCTTCCTCGCAGATACGATCTCAGATTGCATTTTATCATAAGCCTCTGCAATAGATTACATATGTATATATGGTATATTTGCTTCTTCAAGAATCAAACTATACAATACATATATAGAAATCTGCACATGTAAGAATAATCTAACCTATTCCTTCGCGTAAGGCCTTCTCCAGTGTCTCCAGCTCGATAATTCTGTCTTCCATGTCCTGCATATCATTATGCATTGATTCGGAGGCTAAAACTTGCAATGTCAAGAGTAAGTATGGTGAATAGAAGGTAGAATGAAACCTGCGTTTTCGACACGGTGAACCTCAGTTTTCCCAACTCGAGTTTCATGTGAGAGAATAGTTCCTCATTCAATCTGCACACGCAAGTGGAATCATAGTCAGACGCGAATTTATTTTATCATAGTACGTACCAAAAGTTTTCGAAATTTTTAGTGCTATTATATACAATATTATCGGTTTTAGTATATATAAATATTTCAATAAGTTTATGGAGTCCAATGGTGATAGCTTTATGTTTTTTTGTTAGAGGTAAAGGATTCAAATCTACTCCTCTACTCAACAAGTATTTTTATTATGTGAAAGCCCAATTGTAACCTTTCATCTCAAAATTTTTAATTTTAGGAGTTTTATTAAAATTAAACAATGATTAAGATTTAGCACATAAAAAAAAAATTTCAGATATAAATCATTTAACAAAATATTCAAATAGCTATTGAATTTTATCATCAAACAAACTAGTGCTATTTCATCCTTAATTTCTTTATACAATATTATAATTATATTACAGTTATATCATATAAATACAAAAATAGTGATTTTCTCATCGCGCAATATTAATATCATGTTGTCCTCGTTCGTTCGAGCTCCGTCAAAGTTATCATTAATTTATTTATTTATTTTTACTGTATTGAATATTTTTTTTTGATGATCACAGATCTAATATCTTCTAACAAAAATATACATATTATGTGATGACCTCATCGCCTAATATACAAACTTATATTACAGAGTATCCTCTATCCGCCCCACATTACAATGCCATGAATAATAAATGATGAAAAGAAACACTGACCTGGGCCTTAATCTTGCAATCTCGAACTCGAACTCCTGAGCCTCAGTGTCAAGAAAGTATTCAACCATTTCCTCGACGGTATCGGGCAAAACTCTCGACTGTAATAACCACCGCCGAAACAATGAATCGAATAAGAACAATCCAACAACTAACACTGAATTCAGAGTGGGACTAATATAACACTACCTCGCGAAGCTTTATACGACGCTCTTTTTCTTCGCGAACTTGGCGTTCGAAAGCCTCACGAGCTTCAGCGTCGTTTTCAAGGCGTCTCTTAAACTCTCGCCGAGCTATGTGACCCGTCTCAGGGGGCCTGAGTATGCCTTCAGGGTCCTTTATTCAAAGAAAATTTACAGCGAATCACAATGAAAAACACCCCTCAGACTCGATATAAAACTAAATGAAAGATGAGGAAAGAAGTCGTCTTTAATTACCCATCCTATGCAGCGAATTTTAGTGCTGTAATTTGTGGGGTTCCTCCGTTTGGTGTGAGATGTTGTAATGGCTATGTTGAAACTACATAGAGAAGAAGAAGAAGAAGAGAAAGTGGCAAACATGGTTGGCCGTTATTCGAGCAATCTGTTCGTTTGATTATCCGTTGGATGGAGGAAATGTTTTTTCGATTTTCTTTTTTTGTAGTTTCCGAAATAAAATGGGCTTAAACTTTATTATTTCTATGGCCCAAATAGATTTTTAATCGTTGCCCATTTAATATTTGTGCTTTTGTCCGACTTATGGGAATTTTTGTCAGAAAATCACGAAAAATAGAACTGACGAAGCTCTCGCCTACTGCGCTGGCTCTCCACCGTGCGAGAAGGTACTTTTCCTGAGAAACGATCTGTGGGCGAGGTAATACATTTGTTGCGAGTCAAATTTGGAAGTAAAAAGAATATAGTGTTGATTCATACTTGCGCAGCTTTTTGATGTATTGCGGTGATTTGTGGGGTGAACCTTTCATGCTAGAGTTTCCTGGAGTTGGAGTCGAAATTTCAAATGAAAATTTGGGCGTTTTGATGAATTCTATAAAGGGACCGATGCATTTTTTTTTCTTTTTTCTTTTCATTTTTGTTATGGATGATGCCCAAGAATTGGGGCTGTTACGCTTTTGTTTGAATGATTCAGTTTGTATACTTGTGTTCTTTGCCCTTTGTTTGTGTTATAATTTGTGAAGATGCTGATGGAACTTATAATTGCCCTACGTATGAAACGGTTTATTAATCGGCTTGCAATTTGGGATATTTGTTCAATGGCTCCTCAGTTAAAAATCATTATATCTTTCGGGGATAAGAGAAGAGTTGATTAAATCATGTGAAAGATATTATTATGTTTATGGTATGGAATTTTTTTTTTCACCTGTCCCTTTAACGGGGCATGTTTTACCCTTTATGTGGTATCTATATTGAATATGGTGAAAGGACTCAACTCGACCTTGTAGAATATGATGCTTGTTCGTACATAGAATGCACGAGTGAAACTTCATTCAGCGACTTGGGAGGTTCGTAGTTTTCCTGATATTTACGGTATGAGATCGAGAGGCTTAGGAGGAGTTCAATAACTGTATTTGAGTTTCTGTGATATTCTCTGATAAATGTGTTTTTGAAAGTTACATCAATGGTGCTTTGAAATTGTGCATTCAATGACCGTTGTAGTTGCCTGCAGCCTAATAAGAAGATTGCTATAACCAAACGTTAACATCTTTTGTGGTGAAAATCTCAGGTTATCTTGATATGCCATTCATATGTAAAATCTTACATATTTATTGCATGAAATGAGGGACAACAATGGAAGAAGTATAATAAATAGGATTTTTGACATTCTCTAACTGCACTAATGTTTGAGTTCACTTATTAATTTCCTTAGCAGCCTACTCTTAACGAAATCGTAGTTCAGTGAGGGAAAATGCAAGATTTGGTGCATACTTTAAATGTGTGATTATCATTTGCTAGTTTAATCACGAGCATTGGGAAGGAAATCAACTCTATGGTTTACATTTTTTGTAATTTGTGTATGGAGTAGTTAGGTATAATGTGCTTCAATTGGTGCCCATGGATTTAGCACAAGTTATCTAAGCCCCCATTCTAACACATCCTTTTAAATTATTCTATTTTCTAGATTCTTATTCCGCTGTTGACAATTTCATCTTCCTCAAAGTGTCTCTTGATGTTCCTCGTTTTTTTCTACTAATGCAAAATAATTTTTCTGTTTATCTAGGTTTTACTTGAAGGTGGTAGCATAGCATAATGGGCGAATCATTACAGTTCAAATCAGCATAGGGACTTGGTAAGAAATCTCGTCGATGATCAAGAGAAGACAAAGAAGAAAACAAGAAAGCCAAAACCAAGGTCTCCCTCCACGAGAACCTAAGTCATCCCAATCCCAAACGACCCTCTAATGATTCCGAGACAGTGATTGAGCCCCTTAAGCCATGCTTCTTTTTTCTCACCAATCCCACATTATCCTCAGAAACATGCAGGGAATCAAGAACTGGAAAATGTGTTGACAGTTCTGAAAAAGAGTGAGAAAGTTGTTGAGAGAATACAGAAGTAAGAGGAAAACATGGTAAAATGAAGTTACTCAAAGAGCCAAGGAGCTGCTTCATGATAAGGAGTTTAAGATTCCCGAACGAAAGCCTATGCCCTGTTGGGATGAGAAAGACGCTTCTCTCAAATGCTATAAAGAAAATGTCAACAACCCTTTAAAATGTGCCCAACTGGTGAAAGGCTTCGCGGATTTTGCAGGCAAGAGGTTAACACCAACACCAATGCCTAGGCATCATTGCATAAATCGTATTTGAGAGTTTCTCAAGATTATTGGCAGAGTTCAAATTACAGATCTTCATAAACCTATTGAGGTGAAATAATTCTTGAATTATCTTTTGTTGTTGACTTATTGCTCCCTGGATAGGCCTCAAAATAGTGTGGTACTTTTGCTGGTGAGGGTGGCTTTGGATAGTTAATGATGTACTTGTTGAAATATTAGCCAAGGAGCTCCTTTCTTTTCTTTTCTTTTCTTGTTTTTTCTTTTAATTTTTAATGGCTCTAAATTATCACTATTCTTGATTACGAGTTTAGTTCGGATTGCGATAAGATAAATTGGTCAACTTGTTCCTGCAAAAACTTGAACCCTTTAACTAGACAATACACTAGTTTTAACCCAATTCTTTTCCCAGTCATGGATGCCACAACGTTTGAGAAATTACCAAAAAAAAGAAGTGTTAAATATTCTTCATTCAACGTGTTAAGTTGAAGATGGTCAAAACTAATTTAGAATGTGCTTTTGATTGAAGAGAAAAAATCAATTATTATGAAATGGATACTACACCCCGGGGATTCGAAGAATTCGTAGCTTGCCATCTTCATTGAAATTCATCAAGGTATCATGGCTGAAAACTCTTCCTTTCGTGTATTATGTTCTCGTGTAAATACCGAGCGGTCCAAAGGATAGGTTGGAATCCCAAAAAAATTTAAAATTCCACCGTTGAAGGAACGAGGGCCCGGAGACCCTACCGGGATTCCCAATAGTGGTATCAGAGCCTTAGACTTGTTAAGTCACGGGACTATGACCACGAAGCCCGAAAAACACCCTCGGAAAGAAAAGGCCGCGCGCGTGGAGCGCGCGGCGCCGCTTGGCCTTGGCCGTGCGCTCGGTGCGCAGCACCCTAGGCTGGCCGCGTGCGTAGGCGCGCACTGCGCTTGGTCGGGCCGTGCGCGTAGCGCGCGCGGTGCCTGGCTCGGCCGCGATCAGGTTCGCGCAGCCACGCCTCGAAGTCCAATGGGCCTGGGCCAAATCTGATAAAAGCCCAAATTTGGATTTAGGCTCGGATCTGTGTAAAATTATCGTGATGCATGTAATATGTGAATTACGTGGTGATTGATTGGGGATTGTGTTCTGTTTTTTACCGGGTGATATGTTAAGGGTGATAAGGTCTCCTCCGGGTTGTAGTTTACTGTTTTATTAGAAAAGACGGACATTGTTGTTTTAGGAAAAGATCCCCCCCCGTCATAGGCTATAGTAGTACATGAATGGCGGCCGAACGAGAGACGATCGAGATGAGACTGGACGACCAAGACGGTGGCCGAGGTGTCCGTCCGAGACAATCCCGAAGACTTAGAGTTTTATTTTTGTACAAATAGGATAGAACTAGAAATATCCCCGATCTTTCACATTTACTTTAATAAGTTGAAACTAGGTTTACTATTAAAGTGTATTATGTGCGTGTTGGTTTCGAACGTGATATCGTGCATAATGTGCTCGTTTTTAACTGTGAGGATTCTCCCAAAGAGACTTTAAAATATGAAGTGAGTAAAGTGTTGAGGTTTATGCCCTAGATGCCGTACGAGGATTAGATAGTACGAGGGCATTAGTGTAATTTTGATGTGTTTAACATTTGTAATTGAATTATTTGATAATGAAATTATTATTGTTTGTTTATTGTCGATATTAGCATGACAAACAATAAAAAGGCAGATTATTATTTCGTCTAAATAAATTAACCTTGCAGTCGGGTAATAAGACGAATTAATAAAACCCCAATATTTACAGTTCAGTTACTGATTCTGTGGGGACAGAGAGGGGGCACCAGTAAGCTGACATACTGTGATATTAAACTAAGTCCACAGTCTTAGTCTCCAGTAGGGTGACTGGATTGACGAGTACGACTTGTTTGTCGATGAGTCCAAAATGGTTGTGCCAACCATTCACTTGGGAAGTGGGAGCTCGTGACATTGATACAAGACGAATTAGGGGATTGTCTGTATTTGGACACTGGCTCGTAATCGAACGATCACACGCTGGTAAAGTCGATGATCGACCGATTGACTATAGTAGTCTACGTGAACCTTAGACCGAAAGGGTTTAACTCGGGGTTGGTCTTAAGGTCTTGATTTGTCACTAGTTATCTAGGCCCAAATTGCATGAAGCAAGGGTCAGCGGCGAAATGCGGTCTTGGCTTTTCGACGTGATTGCCGGTTATACCGCTGAGCGGGATTTACGGCCTTGATTAAATTCAAGGTTAACGTCCTATGCAGTTTCGATGTGCGGGAATTTACCTAAGCCTCTGGCCAGAGCATAAAACTGACTCACAAGTGTCGTGGAGGGCAGTTTTGGTAAATATCACCGACACGAACATCATAGAGTCGAGTCCTATAAGTTCGACTCGCGTGACTTTCACTCGACCGGGACAAACGTAAAGGGTTTATACGTAGTACGATAATCTATAGTCGGTTCGTGAATAATACCTATTCGTACTCAACTCGGGATCGGTTCGGTACCACGGGGCTGGCTAGGTGAATACCGAACTCCTGGATTCCTCCCAGAGCCGGTTGAGACGAACCAAGAGAGTCGGGCTTAAAAAGGACAACCGACACAACGTCTATATGAGAATAGAAAGGCTGGGGCTTGGATTGAGAGATTAGGGATTAGGGCTTGGCCAAAACCCTAAATGGCTGAAAATGTAGAAAAATCGCGTGAGGGGCAAAATGGTCTTTTCGCCTCACGAAATATTTTGGAAATATAATATTGGATATTTAATATTTAGTATATGATTTAAATATGATTTAAATCTTTATTAATATTTTAGAAAAATAATAATATTTAATTTAGAATTAAATAAAATATATATTAGATATATATAATAATCGATTTTTTATTTGATAAAAATTTCGAAAATTAATTAAATATATATATTGGATATTATATTTAAATATACTAAATATAGAATTAAATATTAATTTATTTTAATATTAATTTGAATTTGAATTTTGAATTTAAATTCAAAAGAGAAAAATCAAGTAAGCAAAGAGACTTGGTATGAATAAGTGGGTGAGATTTTTTCTCCACCCAACTTACTATTTTCGGCCACTACACCCTAGTATAAATAGGGTTTGATTTTTGAAACAAAACCTTAAGTCATCCTAAGTCATCATTGTGAAAAAGAAAAAATACGGCTAGGGTTTCGTATCTCATTCTCTCTCTCGCGCTCTCTCATCTCTCTCACTCTCTCTCGCGGCGCGCGGCGTGCGTGTGAAGAAGGTGCTGCCCAAGCTTGCTCTAGCCGCCTTAAGCTAGCTTTGGCCGTCGCGTGTGTGGTGCCGGCGTGACGCTCTTGCCCCGTTCGTGCGCGTTTTGGTGCTAGGAGAGGGATACTACATCCCGGGGATTTGAAGGGTTCGAAGCTCGCCATCTTCTTGTATTCGTCAAGGTATAATGGCTGTAAAACCCTTTTCTATTCGTGTTTACGTTCTCGTGTTATTAAAGAGGGCCTCGGGCCCCTACGGGGATTCCCAACATAAAGGAGTTGGGCTCCTGTCTTCTATGAAGTCCAAAAACGTTACGACTTAGGGGTACGGTTTCTGTTGATCGAGTTACGGCGCTAAAACTCTCGCCTTTGATGTGAACGTATTTGGATGCATTTTTGATAATGCCGCTCACCGACCACTCTTCGTCCTCTAATAAAGTGTTATCGTATGGAGGCGAAGTTCACTCAAAAGTCAATTCAAGTATGATCTTCTTTCTTTTATTTTGAAGTGGAAGGATATCAAGACGTTGATAGGCAGCACTTGGACAGTCATTCCCAAGAGTCTGAGTTACAGCTGAGCGACCCTGACTTAGACAAATTCGTTGAAACTTCTGTCTAACAGAATCGTGTGTGTCACGAACCTGGCTGATCGAATACACCAATAAACTGTTAAGTTGAGGCTAGTTTGATGCAGAGTGGGTAAATCAACGCCACTATGAAACTACTCAACGAGGTTTCCGAAATTCCTAACGGGAGAAAGGTTTTCGAGAGAAATAGTGGGAGTCAGACGAAAAATTGAAAGTCCTGTTTTAGTCTGATTAAACACTTCAAATCCTAACTATCTGTTTATCTTTCTGCAGTTTTATTTTCTTCTCTATTGCTACAATGACAAACGCATTGTCCGTACTTTTGGAAAAATATTCTTTGGTGGGACAAAATTATGTTCACTGGCTAAGAAATCTGAGGATCGTCCTCAGGTTAGAAAAACTGGAATATGTCTTTGACATTGAGAAGCCTTTGACTCCAAATGGTCAATCGACTGAGCAAGACATGCAGTTCTATGAAAAATGGACTGAGGATGCTGGAAAGGTTCACTCCTAAATGTTATCAGCTATGAGCCCAGAGCTCCATCGTCAGCATGAGTTCATGAGTGTCAAAGAAATACAGTTGCATTTGGCTGGGCTTTATAGTGAGTCGTCTAGGAGCACCTGCTACTCCATCACGCATAATCTCTTTAACACAAAGCTCGCAGAGGGTGGTGATGGTCATGCTCATATATTGAAGCTAAATGAGTATATGGAGCGATTGGATGCGCTTGCTTTTGTAATACCCGTAAAATTTAACACGGGATTTTGATATAATTAATAGTGAAAAGACTTAGAAAATTTGGATATTATGTGAATGAAGGATAGGCTCGAAATTCGGGTGATGGCAAGCTTCAAGGCTAAGCCCGAAAAATTTGGGTAAGGTATTTTCGGGTGAAACCCGAATGAAATTTCGGGTAAGCCAAAATTTCGGGTAAGAACCGTAGAGAATTTTCGGGAATTATTCGAACGGGCCCGAATAAAGAAATAAACAATTCGGCCCAACTTGAATAAATATTTAAGACCCAATTAAATGAAGCTTCTTGGCCCAAATGAATAACTTAAACATGAGGGAAAAACCACGTAATGGGTTTGTCACCTCCTTATCATCTTTTTATCATTGGTAAGGAGCAACGATTAGAAAGAGAAAAGCACACATTAAAACAAGACAAAAAGATAAGAAAGAAGAAAGGATACTCGGTCGAGAAGAGGAAGGAGAAAACGAAAGGAGAAATCCATAAACAACCGAAAACAAGGAAATCTCAACAAACCCATCGAAACCAAGCTTGGACGTGAGGTAGGTGAAGTTTCATCTACAACACGTTAAAATTCTTTAAAAAAATTCGGAATCGAGGTGAAAGACCACCTTAATTCGAATTTCTATCTTTCAAGCATGTTTATATGAATTTCGTGATTTACTGTGTGTTATATATTAGGTGTTTAAAACCCAAAATCTGGGTTTTTATCTGTATATGTATGTATATAAATTCTGTGAAGTTGTATGATGAAGATGAAATATCGAATATGTTAAGGTTTTCGATGTGAGAAGAAAAGTTTTTCTCTCTCTCGCGGGCCAAAAATCAAGTTTTCGCAGGCCGAAATCGATTTTTCGCGGGCCAACTGATTTTCGGTATGTGAGAGGTGAGGGTTTTCGCGGGCCGAAATTTATTTTTCGCGGGCTTGAAGTTTTTGGCAGGTGAGGCAGAAGAAATGTTCGCGGGCCAGAAACGATTTTCGCGGGCCGAAAAAGTGTTTTCGCGGGCTAATGACTTTTCGGCATGTGAGACAAGCCTTCGGGCCGAAAACAGTTCGCTCGGGCCAACTCGTTTTCGCGGGCTCAGTCCTGTGAGAGAGCGAGGAGGTTCTCGCGGGCTGGGACGGTTTTCGCGGGCCTGGACAATTTCGCGAATTAGGAAATATGCATTTGACAAAAATTTGGGTTTTCGGTAAATCCAATTTTTAGGCGTTGACCCAGTTTAAGTAAATTTTGGGCTTAGCCCAATTTCAGACCCATCTTTTAATTTAAACCATTTTCGGGTTTTGATTAAATTCCCGGTCAACGGTTATTTTATTTTCAGCTGTAAGTATTATTTCGGGATTTGAAGGATTTCCGGATTTTCGGGTTTTACGAGATGTGGTTGTTATTTTGTGCGACTTGTATGACACGCATCGCATATCACGACATATTGAGGTAAGATTGGATGACCGTATTGATACGGTGACACCTTAAGGTGTCGTTGAGCGGGGTAGAATGTGACCGATGCTGGTTGTCGACTCGAAGTCGAGTTGAGGTTGGTACTAGTTGCACCTGACGGTTGGTGCCGTCGAGATGGGTGGTAGGTGCCGCCCAGCTTTATTTATATAGACGGTAGGTGCCGTCGTGATTAGTGGTAGGTGCCACTAATGTGTATGGACGGTTGGTGCCGTCGAAATGAGTGGTAGGTGCCGCTCGAACTTACGGTAGGTGCCGTAGGGTTATTTATAAGGTGCATTAGTCCGACCTAGGGCCCCGTGGTTGAGATGAGATCTAGTTGTGGGACGAGCGTGCATTGCATGGTGAGGTGTCGGGATTGGGGTTGAGTGCACGCTGCATTCACGTATATTTTCACCTACTGAGCAATCGCTCAGTTTTACGTGTTGTAGGTATTACTGAGCCCGACGTCGAGGTACGTCACGATTGAGGCGGGCTGATGGCGGTGACTCCACGGACTTTTGAGGGCAGTGCGGTACATGGATGCGACCTGTGGAGGGCGTAGGAACTTTTGGATTTTGTTTTGGGGCCGAGGCCCGTGTAAAGATGGTTGTGCTGTAAAAATAACATTTTTATATATATATGTATCTTAGTTTGTTTTAAAAAGTTTTTTGTAAAATGGGTCTTCCGCGGCTTTCGTTGCGGAAATCCGCCACTAATAGTATTTAGAAAATGAGGGTCGCCACAGGTGGTATCAGAGCCTAGGCTTTAGATTCTGAAGACTGTCCATGTACTGCCGCTCAAAAGCCGGGAAGACCAGCCTTGCCTGTGAGTTTTATAGTTTGACGTGATTACATATTATTAATTATGTGCTTGCTTGTATAATTGTAGAGATTAAATTATAAAATGCCGAGAGGAAGAAGAGTAGATGTAGGAGAATCGAGTCGTAGGAACGAACCCGAGCCCCCTACGCAGGAACATGAGTCAATAGTCATGAAACTCACTGAACTGATCCAGCGACAGTCGGATCAGATTAATGATCTTATTCAGCATCGAGGTTTTTCCGAACACCATCCATCCCTTCAGCCTGAACAGGATGGAATCATAGGGGAAAGATTTCGGAAGTTAAACCCTCCTATTTTCGAAGACACTTCCGATCCCATCGTGGCAGAGGATTGGTTGCGCACTGTCGAAGACATGTTCCTCTACGGTCGGGTGCCGGAGAGCGAAAAAGTCCTATGTGCCGTGTTCTTGCTAAGAGGGAACGCCAGATTTTGGTGGGATACCATCAAGATCTTGGAAAACCCGATAACATGGGACAGGTTCAAGGAACTATTCTACGGCAAATATTTTACGGCTCATGAGCAAGCGCAGCGAATGAACGAATTCATAAACTTGAAGCAAGGAAAAATGACGATTGCGGAATACATCCGCAAATTCGAAGAACTATCCCGTTTTGCCCCACATATGGTAACAACAGATGCCCTAAAAGTAGCACGATTCACAATAGGTCTCAACCCCGAGATCCACCGAGATGTAAGTATAGCAAGTATGCGAGGAGAAGCGTTCAATCATGTGGCTGAACGAGCAATGATCGCGGAGAAGGCAGAAGCTCAAATTTTAGAGGCACAGGAAGCGAAGCGGAAAATGGAAAATCAACAAAGGAATGGAGGCGATCGGAAACGTCAATATTTTGAGACAAATCCCAATAACAACAACCCTCTGGACGATCGTGCGGGACAACGAAATTGGCGGCCAAAGCCAAATCAGGGACCGACCAATATCCCTGCTCGACCTCCGAATTCAGCCCCACAGTGCCAGCAATGCGGACGTTACCACTTTGGGGTATGCTTCGGAATGAGGTCCAATCCGAATTCTAATCTACAATGCTTCCGATGTGGAAAGTCGGGGCACTATGCTAAGAATTGTCGGAACAATCTATTACAGAGTTCAGCCCAACCACCAGTAAAACCACCACTAGTTCCCACTCGAGTTTTCACACTCACGAACGAGGAGACGGAGGCCAATCCTACTTTCTCGACGGGTACGTTAATTATACCCCACTTCCATTAATTAACGTTAGGAATCGCGCCACACATTCGGAGGTGTCGGCCGACTATGTGACAAAGGTAGGAATAACTCCTACCTCATTATAAGAAGAGAACAGGAGAGATCGACACCCCGAGTTTTTCCAATCGGCGTAATTTCGGGGACGAAATTCTTTTAAGGGGGGAGGATGTAATACCCGTAAAATTTAACACGGGATTTTGATATAATTAATAGTGAAAAGACTTAGAAAATTTGGATATTATGTGAATGAAGGATAGGCTCGAAATTCGGGTGATGGCAAGCTTCAAGGCTAAGCCCGAAAAATTTGGGTAAGGTATTTTCGGGTGAAACCCGAATGAAATTTCGGGTAAGCCAAAATTTCGGGTAAGAACCGTAGAGAATTTTCGGGAATTATTCGAACGGGCCCGAATAAAGAAATAAACAATTCGGCCCAACTTGAATAAATATTTAAGACCCAATTAAATGAAGCTTCTTGGCCCAAATGAATAACTTAAACATGAGGGAAAAACCACGTAATGGGTTTGTCACCTCCTTATCATCTTTTTATCATTGGTAAGGAGCAACGATTAGAAAGAGAAAAGCACACATTAAAACAAGACAAAAAGATAAGAAAGAAGAAAGGATACTCGGTCGAGAAGAGGAAGGAGAAAACGAAAGGAGAAATCCATAAACAACCGAAAACAAGGAAATCTCAACAAACCCATCGAAACCAAGCTTGGACGTGAGGTAGGTGAAGTTTCATCTACAACACGTTAAAATTCTTTAAAAAAATTCGGAATCGAGGTGAAAGACCACCTTAATTCGAATTTCTATCTTTCAAGCATGTTTATATGAATTTCGTGATTTACTGTGTTATATATTAGGTGTTTAAAACCCAAAATCTGGGTTTTTATCTGTATATGTATGTATATAAATTCTGTGAAGTTGTATGATGAAGATGAAATATCGAATATGTTAAGGTTTTCGATGTGAGAAGAAAAGTTTTTCTCTCTCTCGCGGGCCAAAAATCAAGTTTTCGCAGGCCGAAATCGATTTTTCGCGGGCCAACTGATTTTCGGTATGTGAGAGGTGAGGGTTTTCGCGGGCCGAAATTTATTTTTCGCGGGCTTGAAGTTTTTGGCAGGTGAGGCAGAAGAAATGTTCGCGGGCCAGAAACGATTTTCGCGGGCCGAAAAAGTGTTTTCGCGGGCTAATGACTTTTCGGCATGTGAGACAAGCCTTCGGGCCGAAAACAGTTCGCTCGGGCCAACTCGTTTTCGCGGGCTCAGTCCTGTGAGAGAGCGAGGAGGTTCTCGCGGGCTGGGACGGTTTTCGCGGGCCTGGACAATTTCGCGAATTAGGAAATATGCATTTGACAAAAATTTGGGTTTTCGGTAAATCCAATTTTTAGGCGTTGACCCAGTTTAAGTAAATTTTGGGCTTTAGCCCAATTTCAGACCCATCTTTTAATTTAAACCATTTTCGGGTTTTGATTAAATTCCCTGGTCAACGGTTATTTTATTTTCAGCTGTAAGTATTATTTTCGGGATTTTAAAGGATTTCCGGATTTTCGGGTTTTACGAGATGTGGTTGTTATTTTGTGCGACTTGTATTACACGCATCGCATATCACGACATATTGAGGTAAGATTGGATGACCGTATTGATACGGTGACACCTTAAGGTGTCGTTGAGCGGGGTAGAATGTGACCGATGCTGGTTGTCGACTCGAAGTCGAGTTGAGGTTGGTACTAGTTGCACCTGACGGTTGGTGCCGTCGAGATGGGTGGTAGGTGCCGCCCAGCTTTATTTATATAGACGGTAGGTGCCGTCGTGATTAGTGGTAGGTGCCACTAATGTGTATGGACGGTTGGTGCCGTCGAAATGAGTGGTAGGTGCCGCTCGAACTTACGGTAGGTGCCGTAGGGTTATTTATAAGGTGCATTAGTCCGACCTAGGGCCCCGTGGTTGAGATGAGATCTAGTTGTGGGACGAGCGTGCATTGCATGGTGAGGTGTCGGGATTGGGGTTGAGTGCACGCTGCATTCACGTATATTTTCACCTACTGAGCAATCGCTCAGTTTTACGTGTTGTAGGTATTACTGAGCCCGACGTCGAGGTACGTCACGATTGAGGCGGGCTGATGGCGGTGACTCCACGGACTTTTGAGGGCAGTGCGGTACATGGATGCGACCTGTGGAGGGCGTAGGAACTTTTGGATTTTGTTTTGGGGCCGAGGCCCGTGTAAAGATGGTTGTGCTGTAAAATAACATTTTTATATATATGTATCTTAGTTTGTTTTAAAAAGTTTTTTGTAAAATGGGTCTTCCGCGGCTTTCGTTGCGGAAATCCGCCACTAATAGTATTTAGAAAATGAGGGTCGCCACAGGTGGTATCAGAGCCTAGGCTTTAGATTCTGAAGACTGTCCATGTACTGCCGCTCAAAAGCCGGGAAGACCAGCCTTGCCTGTGAGTTTTATAGTTTGACGTGATTACATATTATTAATTATGTGCTTGCTTGTATAATTGTAGAGATTAAATTATAAAATGCCGAGAGGAAGAAGAGTAGATGTAGGAGAATCGAGTCGTAGGAACGAACCCGAGCCCCCTACGCAGGAACATGAGTCAATAGTCATGAAACTCACTGAACTGATCCAGCGACAGTCGGATCAGATTAATGATCTTATTCAGCATCGAGGTTTTTCCGAACACCATCCATCCCTTCAGCCTGAACAGGATGGAATCATAGGGGAAAGATTTCGGAAGTTAAACCCTCCTATTTTCGAAGACACTTCCGATCCCATCGTGGCAGAGGATTGGTTGCGCACTGTCGAAGACATGTTCCTCTACGGTCGGGTGCCGGAGAGCGAAAAAGTCCTATGTGCCGTGTTCTTGCTAAGAGGGAACGCCAGATTTTGGTGGGATACCATCAAGATCTTGGAAAACCCGATAACATGGGACAGGTTCAAGGAACTATTCTACGGCAAATATTTTACGGCTCATGAGCAAGCGCAGCGAATGAACGA
The DNA here is from genome assembly GCA_028392965.1 of Lindernia subracemosa. Classification (NCBI taxonomy): domain Eukaryota; kingdom Viridiplantae; phylum Streptophyta; class Magnoliopsida; order Lamiales; family Linderniaceae; genus Vandellia; species Vandellia subracemosa. The sequence continues at coordinate 1,192,500 of JAQPCC010000044.1, forward strand.
ATTCATAAACTTGAAGCAAGGAAAAATGACGATTGCGGAATACATCCGCAAATTCGAAGAACTATCCCGTTTTGCCCCACATATGGTAACAACAGATGCCCTAAAAGTAGCACGATTCACAATAGGTCTCAACCCCGAGATCCACCGAGATGTAAGTATAGCAAGTATGCGAGGAGAAGCGTTCAATCATGTGGCTGGACGAGCAATGATCGCGGAGAAGGCAGAAGCTCAAATTTTAGAGGCACAGGAAGCGAAGCGGAAAATGGAAAATCAACAAAGGAATGGAGGCGATCGGAAACGTCAATATTTTGAGACAAATCCCAATAACAACAACCCTCTGGACGATCGTGCGGGACAACGAAATTGGCGGCCAAAGCCAAATCAGGGACCGACCAATATCCCTGCTCGACCTCCGAATTCAGCCCCACAGTGCCAGCAATGAGGACGTTACCACTTTGGGGTATGCTTCGGAATGAGGCCCAATCCGAATTCTAATCTACAATGCTTCCGATGTGGAAAGTCGGGGCACTATGCTAAGAATTGTCGGAACAATCTATTACAGAGTTCAGCCCAACCACCAGTAAAACCACCACTAGTTCCCACTCGAGTTTTCACACTCACGAACGAGGAGACGGAGGCCAATCCTACTTTCTCGACGGGTACGTTAATTATACCCCACTTCCATTAATTAACGTTAGGAATCGCGCCACACATTCGGAGGTGTCGGCCGACTATGTGACAAAGGTAGGAATAACTCCTACCTCATTAGAAGAAGAGAACATGAGAGATCGACACCCCGAGTTATTCCAATCGGCGTAATTTCGGGGACGAAATTCTTTTAAGGGGGGAGGATGTAATACCCGTAAAATTTAACACGGGATTTTGATATAATTAATAGTGAAAAGACTTAGAAAATTTGGATATTATGTGAATGAAGGATAGGCTCGAAATTCGGGTGATGGCAAGCTTCAAGGCTAAGCCCGAAAAATTTGGGTAAGGTATTTTCGGGTGAAACCCGAATGAAATTTCGGGTAAGCCAAAATTTCGGGTAAGAACCGTAGAGAATTTTCGGGAATTATTCGAACGGGCCCGAATAAAGAAATAAACAATTCGGCCCAACTTGAATAAATATTTAAGACCCAATTAAATGAAGCTTCTTGGCCCAAATGAATAACTTAAACATGAGGGAAAAACCACGTAATGGGTTTGTCACCTCCTTATCATCTTTTTATCATTGGTAAGGAGCAACGATTAGAAAGAGAAAAGCACACATTAAAACAAGACAAAAAGATAAGAAAGAAGAAAGGATACTCGGTCGAGAAGAGGAAGGAGAAAACGAAAGGAGAAATCCATAAACAACCGAAAACAAGGAAATCTCAACAAACCCATCGACACCAAGCTTGGACGTGAGGTAGGTGAAGTTTCATCTACAACACGTTAAAATTCTTTAAAAAATTCGGAATCGAGGTGAAAGACCACCTTAATTCGAATTTCTATCTTTCAAGCATGTTTATATGAATTTCGTGATTTACTGTGTGTTATATATTAGGTGTTTAAAACCCAAAATCTGGGTTTTTATCTGTATATGTATGTATATAAATTCTGTGAAGTTGTATGATGAAGATGAAATATCGAATATGTTAAGGTTTTCGATGTGAGAAGAAAAGTTTTTCTCTCTCTCGCGGGCCAAAAATCAAGTTTTCGCAGGCCGAAATCGATTTTTCGCGGGCCAACTGATTTTCGGTATGTGAGAGGTGAGGGTTTTCGCGGGCCGAAATTTATTTTTCGCGGGCTTGAAGTTTTTGGCAGGTGAGGCAGAAGAAATGTTCGCGGGCCAGAAACGATTTTCGCGGGCCGAAAAAGTGTTTTCGCGGGCTAATGACTTTTCGGCATGTGAGACAAGCCTTCGGGCCGAAAACAGTTCGCTCGGGCCAACTCGTTTTCGCGGGCTCAGTCCTGTGAGAGAGCGAGGAGGTTCTCGCGGGCTGGGACGGTTTTCGCGGGCCTGGACAATTTCGCGAATTAGGAAATATGCATTTGACAAAAATTTGGGTTTTCGGTAAATCCAATTTTTAGGCGTTGACCCAGTTTAAGTAAATTTTGGGCTTTAGCCCAATTTCAGACCCATCTTTTAATTTAAACCATTTTCGGGTTTTGATTAAATTCCCTGGTCAACGGTTATTTTATTTTCAGCTGTAAGTATTATTTTCGGGATTTTGAAGGATTTCCGGATTTTCGGGTTTTACGAGATGTGGTTGTTATTTTGTGCGACTTGTATGACACGCATCGCATATCACGACATATTGAGGTAAGATTGGATGACCGTATTGATACGGTGACACCTTAAGGTGTCGTTGAGCGGGGTAGAATGTGACCGATGCTGGTTGTCGACTCGAAGTCGAGTTGAGGTTGGTACTAGTTGCACCTGACGGTTGGTGCCGTCGAGATGGGTGGTAGGTGCCGCCCAGCTTTATTTATATAGACGGTAGGTGCCGTCGTGATTAGTGGTAGGTGCCACTAATGTGTATGGACGGTTGGTGCCGTCGAAATGAGTGGTAGGTGCCGCTCGAACTTACGGTAGGTGCCGTAGGGTTATTTATAAGGTGCATTAGTCCGACCTAGGGCCCCGTGGTTGAGATGAGATCTAGTTGTGGGACGAGCGTGCATTGCATGGTGAGGTGTCGGGATTGGGGTTGAGTGCACGCTGCATTCACGTATATTTTCACCTACTGGGCAATCGCTCAGTTTTACGTGTTGTAGGTATTACTGAGCCCGACGTCGAGGTACGTCACGATTGAGGCGGGCTGATGGCGGTGACTCCACGGACTTTTGAGGGCAGTGCGGTACATGGATGCGACCTGTGGAGAGCGTAGGAACTTTTGGATTTTGTTTTGGGGCCGAGGCCCGTGTAAAGATGGTTGTGCTGTAAAAATAATATTTATATATATATATGTATCTTAGTCTGTTTTAAAAAGTTTTTTGTAAAATGGGTCTTCCGCGGCTTTCGTTGCGGAAATCCGCCACTAATAGTATTTAGAAAATGAGGGTCGCCACAGCTTTTGGGTTGCCTCACGAGGTGAAGATAGACATCATTCTGCAGTCCCTCCCACCATCTTTTCACAAGTTCGTGGTGAACTGCAACCTTAATAATCGGAATTATTCGATCCCGGACCTGATTAATCAGTTGGTTGCAGCCGGAACCCAGTATCGCAGTGATAAGGGTAATAATGGAAAGGAGGTGGCGCTCGTTGCGACTTCTCAGTCCAAGGGATCGAAAAAGAAGCCGAACAAGCACATCGGGCCTAAGGGTAAAATCGCCACGAAGGCAAAATTCAAGAAAGCTGTTAAGTCGGGCGCGAAGCTCAGGGACAAGTGCATCCATTGCCAGCAGCTGGGTCACTGGAAGCGAGACTGTCCTAAGCTGAAAGCGTCGTCTGACGCTTCAGGTAAGCAATTAGTTTTCGAAGCTAATTGTTCTGTGTATTCTACCTCATGGATACTTGACTCAGGGGCTAGCTCCCACATTTGTGTTTTGAACCAGGGTCTGGAACGAAGTAGGAAGCTTCGAGCTAGTGAAGTCTTGATCAACGTCAGCAGCGGACATAGTGTAGCAGCGACGCACGTGGGATCGAAGACTTTACTTTTATCGTCATCTCATTGTTTAGTACTTTCTGATGTTTTGGTTTTGCCCAACGGGCTTAAAAATATTGTTTTGATTCCTATTTTGAGCAGACTTGGTTATGAGTTTCGTTTTATAAATGATGTTTGCCATATTTATTTTAGAAATAAAAACGTTGGAAAGACGACATTAATAAATGGTTTATATTACGTCAATCTAAGAGATAAGGTAGAAACTGTAAATGCAATTACCAACTCGTCGAGAGGGTCGAATGGGCGATACATATGGCACCTTCGACTGTGTCACGCCGGGGAAGCAAAGATTGACAAGATGGAAAATGACGGCCTGATTCGCACAGTGAAGTCAGGCCCGATCCCTACTTGTCAGTCTTGCATCCTAGGCAAAATGACCAAGTCACCCTTCACAGGGACTTTTAGAAGGGCCACAGAAGTATTAGGTTTAATCCACACTGATGTATGCGGACCGTTTAGCGTAACGGCCCGAGGTAATTGCCGCTACTTCATTACGTTTATGGATGATTTGTCCCGCTACGGAAATGTTCAAGGAGTATAAAGCGTTAGTGGAGAAGCAAACTGGCAAGGTCATTAAAGCCGTTCGATCAGATCGAGACGACGAATATATGAGCCTAGAGTTCGATGCCTTTCTCAGAGATAATGGCATCATTATACAGTTTTCACTTCCCGGGACGCCACAATTAAATGGCGTAGACGAGCGAAGGTACCGAACGCTTTTGGATATGGTTCGGTCGATGATGAGTTACACAGATCTCCCCATTTCGATGTGGGTGCCTTGGAAACAACAGCCTATATCCTTAACAGGATACCTATTCGTTCTGCCGACAGGATTGTTAGGATTATTTTATTGTGTTTAATTAATTAGAATTTTCTTTGTAGTTTATTTATAAAGATTATCATTATAAGAGGCTTAGTGTAATTGGGCTTTGTTAGGGGCCCAAGTATTATATACCAACTTGTGGTATAAATACTAAAACCCTAACACATAATAAAGTGTGTATTGTGTGAAATTCTATCTAGAGAGACAGAGAGAGCCCCCAACTTCTCCAAGAACACACACACACCCCACGCGAATTGATTCTTCCCATCATAAACGTGGTTTGATCGTCCCTAAGTTAGTTTGTTAGGATAGAAAGGATACCAACAAGTGGTATCAGAGCCAAACGCGTTTGGATTTGAGCGAGTTTTCTGAAAAATTTGGGATTTTTCGTGTTCTTGAGCTCGAAATTTTCGGCCTTTGTTCTTGAGTTAAATAGGTTGTTTTCGAGTGATTTTTTGTGTTTACCCAACATTTTTCAGTAGATTTGAGTGAGATTTAGGTAGAAATCGCTTAGAAAACTCGTCACATTTTCTGCGGATATGATATTCGGGTAGATGAATGTTACAGTGCCCAAATTTTCGGCTGATTCTACCCGATTTTCATTGATTTTCGGGTGACTCTGTTCGAAATTCGGCGTATTAATACCCGTTTTTCGAATTTTTGCCCGATTTTTATCACCCGAATTTCCTGCACGGCGAAAATTAGTGCTTACCCAATTTTCATCACCCGAATTTTCGCTTCAAATCTCGGCAATTTTCAAGTTTTCGGGCAGACCCGAATTCGGGCAGAGTAACCCGAATTTGCCCATTCTCGGCGATTGTCTGATTTTCGGACTGAATTATCCGAATTCGGGCAAATCATCCGAATCAGGTTACCCGAATTTCTACCTATCCGAAAATTCTTAGTATCCGAATTTCTAATCATATCTTAAGATTTTCGGTCAAGTCTTCACCCGAGATTTCACTGGTCTCATTCGAAAATAATGACTTCAAATTCGCTTACTCACTCTTAAAAAATTACACTTAAACATTTTCGATCACCCAAAATTTTTCGGCCCCCCTCGAACTAAATAGGCTTTAAGTAGCAAAAAAAAAAAAAAAGTTTTCCAAATCATTCTAAAATTTTTAGGTACACCAAAAATTTTCGACACTTATTTTCTTCGATACTTCACTATACTTTTTGATAATCCAACTTTTCGGAACTGAATTTCCAAAAGCCAAATTTTTAATTTTTAAATTTAAAAAAAAATGGATGCTCAAGCTAGAAAAATTGAGGAATTAGAAGCAAGATTTGCTAATAATTACTCTGTGTTGCTTAAGCATCAGGAAGATCTAGCTTTCGCTAATGAATATTTGGCTAACGCAAAGTCAAAGATCATTAGCTTAGAAACTAAGTTAGAGATTAATGAAAAGAATGTCTGCGATATAACGAAAAGATTACGTTCTTGCGAAGATGAGCGAAATAGTGTCTCATCAAAATATCAGATAATCTTAGAGGAACGGCGTATGCTTTACTCTCAGATTAAAATTTTAGAGAACGCCAGTGCAAAACGAAGTCAAGCAGATAAAAATCCCTCTTCTAACTTAGTGTCTTTAGGGGAAAATAATTTACATTCTAATAAACATACTTCCTGTTGGGAAATTCTTGAGGTTGCTAGTAAAATTGCAGAATTGAACGTAACATTGGAATCAGAAAGAGTAGGTTTCCGAGCAGAAAAGAAAAAGCTTTTAGAGGAGATTTTATATCTAAAAAATTTCCCGTCTTTACCTGTTTCCAATGATCTTTCAAAAGATACATCTTCCTCGAAACAGGTGAAGGAAACAAAGAAAAGCATCCTTGTTCCTAAAACTGAGAAAGCTTTTACTAGTAATTCTAAGTCAATTTTGACTGAAGCTGAAAAGATAAGTAAAAGCCTTAAGCTTAATACTTCCAAGGAACAAAAGATTAGGAAGAAGAAAAGAAAATCAACATTATTTTCCAAAATTAAGGTCGAACATGCTCAAAATTTTTCCTCTCCTATTCCTCTTAAAATGAAAGCGTGCAATGAAGTTCGAAGCTTAAGCAAGCGAACTTCCACGCTTATACCCCATCATTATGATGTGAATCGTGTGAATTATCCAAGTAGGAAGAACATCTCATGTATTAACGATGCTCATAATTCTTTATGTTCTTATCCCTACCTGAAATATCCAGTCGATGTTAAGTCTGAGAAACATCTCATGCGACTGGTTTCGGAGAAAATATTTTAATCTTCTCCGAGACACACATTCACCTGCGCTGAAACATCCTATCCGTGTCAAATTGCTCCTAAATGGGTTCCTAAGTCAACGATTAAGTTAGGTAATTCCAAATATAGCCGGGTACCTCAAAGTACGTTAATGAATGATTTAGGACTAAAATCTGATTTGACACCTTATATGCATAAATTGTTTTCTGCTAATCATGGAGGACCTATCCAAAAATGGGTACCAAAGTCCCGATAAAATTTTGCAGGAGCCCAATCACGTGTGGTAATTCGACGATGGTTGCTCCACACGCGTGATTGGTATGAGATGAGAGCAACCACAAAACCCCGATCATGAGTAGTAATTAGAAGATGGCTACTCCATACTCATGATCGGTACGAGACGAGGGCAACCACGCATCCCAGCATGCACGGTACTCGGGTTGTTCCACATGCATGACTGGTAAGAGACGCGAGCAACCGCATCCCTCATGTATGGCAATTTGACGTAGTGGCTCCACATACATGATAAAGGTAAACGACGTGAGCAACTACGACCATATGTGGTACATTCTATCTTTTGAACTGAATTGCATAATACCACATTCTCGCATATTTTTAAGATGGGTACATTCTATATATGCATTCCATAGTAAATTTTGGCATGCATATCGAGCTGTAAAGACAATATAACCTACTTTGAAAACAATAGGGTACAATATAGCTATGCATGCTTCAAAAGGACTTTACTTTCAAATGTTTGCATGCATGCATACATGAGCCGAAATGCGAAATACCCTATT